>KB663610.1:14384902-14402142 GCA_000349025.1 Anopheles minimus | reverse complement strand
AATTACACATCATATTTTATTTTACACACATCTCAGGTTACAGAAGTATTTATTTTAAAAATGCAACAACTCATCAACTGTTCTACACCTTTTCCACCTTCAAGTAATTACCCGCATTCGGTGACAGTGTGATCATCTTCGGTTCGAACGTTACACGATCCGGTGTGCGCGCTGATGGCGAGAATCGGAACTTTCTCAGTAGCGTTATCAAACCCACCTTGGTCTGCATCACACCAAACCGAAGTCCTATGCAAATCCGTGGCCCCTCACCGAACGGAATGAACGTGAACGGATGTCTTTTCTTCACCTCCTCCGGGTTGAACCGATCTGGATCGAACCGTTCCGGATCGGGATAGTGGTCTGGGTCATTCTGGATGGCATGGACCGGAATTTGTACCAATGTCCTCTTGGGAATCACATGCTTCGTGCCGGGAATGAGGTAATCAACCGACGGAACACGATTCAACGACTCTACCGGTGGATACTTACGAAGCGTTTCTGTAAGAAAATGCAAACATTTTACGCCCCTTCTAAAGGAAACTTTGTTTTATCTTACCGTTTATCACATTATCTAGATACTGTATGTTCATAACGACATCGTACGTCACTTGTCCATCATTCTCCTCAACTGCTTGGTTAATCTCTTGTCGGAGGCGCTCCTGGATTTCGGGATTCTTCGCCAGCTCGTACAGACAGAAGCTCTGCGTGGTGGAGGAGGTCTCGAAACCGGCCAGGAAGAAAACAAAAGCCTGTGCCGCTAGTTCCAGTTGTGTCATTCCTACTTCCCCTTTACCAACAATGTCTTCGCTGTCATCCAGCTTGCCCTTGTTCTTGATCTGCAGCAGCAGGTTCATGAAGTCGTTACGTTTCACGTTATTTTTCTCACGATAGTCCACCGTTTCGCGCACTATTTTCACGAAGAAGTCCTCCACATCGTTGTATGTGATCCTCATCTTAAGTGCCCGCACAAGTGCCGGATAAGCAGACGCTAAGAAAAATTTCATCATAACTATCAGATCAAGCTCGAACGCCTTATTGCCGTATTTTCGGAATTCAGAGTCCGGTGTCTTAAGCGTATTACACTCAATTCCGAACGCACACGTTCCGATCACATCCGTCGTGAATCGGCCTAGCACATCCTTCATCTCCATATCCGGTTGACGGTAGTTCTCTTCCATGTACTTGTCCAGCTCGAGCGCCACATCCCATAGCGTACCGAACATTTGCTTCATACGACCGGAGGTGAACGTAGGCGTGAGCTTCTGGCGCAATAAGCGCCACGGGTTGCCTTCCAACGCGAACAAATGTCCAGATAGCGGATCATCTTTAGCATTAGTAAACACACCGCGATCGTGGAACACGTTGAAGTCTTTCACCATGATCGTTTTCACCAGTTCTGGATCGATCACAAACACTGAGGGTATGATGAACTGGCTCATACCAACGTACCGATCGCCGCGTTGCTTGAATTGCTTGTACAACTCCAAATGGATGTCTGCTGCATGCTTTGTCTGGGCTTGTCCTTTCGCGTGTCCGAACAGAAAGTGCGGATTTGGTGCATAGGGAAATCCATTGTCTTTCCAGTAATTATGCTTGTTCCGTATGAACAGATACACAACCGACACGACAAAGATGAACGCGGCGAGCACTAGGTTAATGAGCTCCATGTTTCGTTGGTCGAATTCGAGCCACAGGAACCAACTGAACAGGTTCGTGTGGCGCTCGGCATATTATATAGAGCTAGACAATCTCCCGCAAACTCCGCTGTCGCAGAGTAATCTACACAGCTTAACTTGTGTGCGTGTGTGGAACCCTATGGGAGGGTGATGGGTTGGGATGGACTTCAACTTAATTTTCACTAGTCATTGAATTGCGATATTCACAAACATATTCGCTTGTGTTGGTATCAGCACGTACCTTGTTCTGGATGTGTGGTTTAATTTTTTTACTTTATATCGTGATACGAAGATTCGAGCCACCGTAAGAAGAAAGTGATAAATACAATGACTTAGCACATCTCAGAAGTGTTTAATTTGCAAGCTCCCCACGCGTAGCACGATTCAAGAGCGGATGACTTTTAACATTTTATTTGATTGAATTATTAGTTCATCAATACATACGTACCTCCAACTGCGGACCATTTTACAGGTGTTCTGTGATGTCATTTGATTAGTTTTATCATTTTACGAAAATTATATTGTTATATTATATTATTAATTTAATATAATTATTCTTTTTTTATTTCAAAGAAACATTCGATCTGACTTTCGAATTACAGCAAAACTTACAGCAGTAGTACTAACTCATCTCTGCAAGCTGATTATACAGATCTCTTTGTTTAAAAAATTATCCCAATGTTCTATTTGTTTGCACATACTTGTTTTTTTTTTGTCGTGCTTTAAGCTCACCAAAAAGAGTTTTTGATTTGGCCCTCAATTGTCTTTTGGAGCCACATTTATTATTGGAGGTTTATTCGATCGCTCTTAGCCAATTAGTGAATTTGAGCGAAATTTTTATCTAAATAATCGCGTGTATTCTTATTTTTATTTTTATCCACTTGTCCTTAAAAATACATTTCTGACCTACAACTATAATATCATTTCCACAAAATACAACTAGACGACTTTTTCCACCTTCAGATAATTACCACCAGTTGGGGACAGTGTGAACATCTTCGGATCGAACACCACTCTCTCGGGCGTACGGGCAGAGGGCGAGAAGCGGAACTTGCGCAACAGATTTATCAAACCCACCTTGGTTTGCATCACGCCGAATCGCAATCCAATGCAAATGCGTGGCCCTTCGCCAAAGGGCAAAAACACGAAAGGATGCCGCTTTTTCACCTCCTCCGGCATGAACCGATCCGGATCGAAGCGTTCCGGATCGGGGAAGTGGTCGGGATCACGCTGGATCGCATAGATCGGAATCTGCACAATAGTTCCCTCCGGGATGATGTGCTTGGTGCCGGGAATTACGTAATCACGAGCCGGTTTGCGTGTGAGCGTTTCCACCGGTGGATACTTGCGGAGTGTTTCTGTGAAGTAAAAGAGAGAAAAACAAACAAATTAAAAATGTTCCGTATCGTATTTGTAGAGCACAGCCATGTCATATCTACCGTTGATTACGTTGTCCAAATACTGTATATTCATCGCGACATCGTACGTCACCTCGCCGCCATTATCATCGATAGCGCGTGTGATCTCCTCGCGAAGCCGGTCTTGTATTCCCGGGTTCCTTGCCAGCTCGTACAAACAGAAGCTCAACGTTGTGGAGGAAGTTTCAAAGCCGGCCAGGAAGAAGATCAGCACCTGTGCGGCCAACTCGTTGTGTGTTAGGCCCACCTCACCCTTACCCACGATCGTATCGTGATCTTCCAGTTTTCCCTTGTTCTTGATCTGCAGCAGCAAGTTCATAAAGTCATTGCGCTGCACATTGTTCGATTCGCGATAGTCCACCGTTTCACGGACTATTTTCATGAAGAAGTCTTCCACATCCTGCTGCGTAGTGCGAACGTGTAACTTCCTCGCTAGCTGCGGATACGAGGAGGCGAAGAAAAACTTCGTCAACGTTACGGGATCCAACTCGAACGCTTTGTTGCCGTATTTGCGGAATTCCGAGTCCGGTGTCTTGAGCGTGTTGCACTCGATCCCGAACGCGCACGTTCCAATCACATCCGTAGTAAACCGACCCAACACATCCTTCATCTCAAGCTCCTCCTGGCGATAGTTTTCTTCCATATACTTTTCCAGCTCCAGCGCTACCTCCCATATAGTGCCGAACATTTGCTTCATACGGCCGGAGGTGAATGTAGGCGTGAGCTTCTGGCGCAACAGGCGCCACGGGTTACCTTCCAAACCGAACAAATTCCCGGTGAAAGGGTCGTCCCTTGGGTTGGAAAACACACCGCGATCGTGGAACACGTTGAAGTCCTTCACCAGGATCGTTTTCACCAGCTCCGGATCGACCACGATCAGTGAAGGCATTATGAAGAGGCTTATGCCACCGTATGGTACACCGCGCTGCTTGAACTGTTGGTACAGCTCCTGGTTAATGTCGGCACCATGTCGCGTCCGGGACTGTCCCTTCACGTGCCCGTAGAAAAAGTGTGGATTCGATGCGTACGGTACACCCTGGTCCTTCCAAAAGTTGTGCTTGCTGCGCACAAACAGATACACGATCGACACTACGAAGAAAAATCCCGTCAACACTAGCGTGATGGGCTCCATGGCGACGGAAACTCTCTAGAAGATTTGACGGCTCTCCCGAAACTGAATCTACGGATCATCGGTGGTGTCCAATATATAACTTACACGCGAACCACTGAGGCGTAGATAAAGTGCGTAGCACCAACCTATACCCACACCTTGCTATCGATGAGATGACTTGACGAAAGCACTCGCTTTTGCGGTGGTAAATGCCCCCAATACCATCGCACCAAACAACCCTGTGTTGGTGCAGTCGTTTGTGATTTTGATTGTCCCTCCATCCTCATGCCTAATGCCTCCAAGGGCGTTGACTTCTAATCCCCAAAATACAAACTATTTTCGTGCGTAGCATTTTTTTTCGTACAAACTAGTACAATCTTCATAAAAAAAATCGTTTCATTATATTGTGAAAAATATAACACAAATTCTGTCCTTTTCTAACTTATATTCTGGGAACAAATATTATGGACAGCATAAACCAAAATATGTGCGTTTACATTTGCCCTAACCATCCCCACCGTCCATGAGCAGTACACATGTTTGCTTTTGTTGTGAATGTGTGAAAAATCCACAAACGATGCCAGCCGTATCGAACTTCTTACGATCGGTACACATACATGAATGAATTGCGACTGTGCAATTGGCATGATGAAATCATCACATCTTGTTGTGTGTGGTTTTGTTTTGATTTCTTCCATCTTCTCTTCCTGCACATATCATTAGTTTACCAGTTAATGATGCAACATTAATTATTTTACCTTCATGGAAGCGATCATTGATATTAAATGACATTTTACATAAGTTTTATGCTTACCCGGTAATGTCTACAGCTAAATCGATTCCGGTATCACTATATCCTAGATAATACACGCCACGCAAGCTCAACGCAATCTTGCAGAAGTTTTGCGCAACACTGCGCCTCGTCATTTGCGCAATGACACAGCCGTTTTTCTAAACGAATGACCCTTTGAGCCTGAATGCTTTAGAATTCTTCCCATTACACGCTGTAGTCGTCAATACGAAAACTCGACAGAAATTTACATCGTGAAGTCTTTATGATCTTAATGTTAACCGACTGCTTCAATTTACTTATCAGTAATTAAGTTACAACATATTTTTGAACGTTTTGAACTTTCATTATTTACAAACACCATAATGGTACGTACGTACGTACAAAAGTTTTATATTTATCAAGTAATGATTCATCCCTAATCCTACGCCTACTCCTTTGTTATCAAATGATTTTCATTTTTCTTGCGGTGAGGATCACCCTCTAGATTAATGCCACCACCACCAAAAACCACACTGTGAATTTAATACCATCACGAACACCCGTTGGCTTTTATCTTATCTGGCGCCCAAAGTGTTTAACAGTTGGGGAAAAAATGCTTCAATCACTGTCCGTCTTACTCCTTGGACAGTGTGTGATTGCAACAGTGCCACAGGGAGCTCATATTAAGATTGAATACTGAAGACGAACGAATAACAAATCGAATTGCGATGCCTTCTGATACTTACATGTTTCTGACCTCGATCACAAAACAGAACAAATACAGTCAGTTAATCATTTTCTGTACATTGCTTAGTCTTTTAGTTATGCAAATTGTTTCAATAAAAACCAAACATATAATGGCCATACCAATGTTTATTGAACATCAAACAAAAACCATGCAATGACATGTTTATTATGCTTTATTTCTAATATTTAAATATCAATCAATTTGTTCACCTTCAAATTTACATAAAATATTCACGTATGCGTGCTTTTTACGTGAAATAAGTTAATCCAATCGTTCAAGTAAAACATTAGGAGCTTTTCATTTCTAACGCTTCAAACGATTGAGTCTTTGGACATCGAGAACCCTTGGAAAACTTTATATCTTATCAACCTTAAGATAATTACCCGAAGTAGGCGATAATATGAATGATTTGGGATCGAATGTGAATTCTGCCGGTGTTTGTGACGATGGAGAGAAGCGGAAGTTCCGCAACAGCGTAATAAGGCCTAGCTTTGCTTGCATCATTCCAAATCGTAATCCTATACAAACGCGTGGACCCTCGCCGAAGGGAAGAAACACGTATGGATGGCGTTGCTTTACCTCTTCCGGTAAGAATCGATCCGGATTGAATTGATCCGGGTCGGGATAGAACTCGGGATCGTGTTGCAATGCGTACACGGGGATTTGGATGACGGTATCTTTCGGGATGACATGCTTGGTACCGGGTATGGTGTAATCTCGTACTGGGACGCGGGTGAGTGATTCGAGTGGAGGATACTTGCGTAGCGTTTCTGGAATGGATGTAGAAATGCGTTAAAGAATCCGATTCAAACATCTCGAGCAATAGAGTATTTCTAACAGTTTCTAACTTACCGTTGACCACATTGTCCAGATACTGATTGTTCATAACCATTTCGTACGTAACTTGACCATCATTATCCTCGATCGCAAGCTCGATCTCTTCGCGTAGACGCTCCTGAATGTCGGCATTCTTTGCGAGCTCGTACAGACAGAAGTTCATCGTGGTGGAAGACGTTTCAAAACCAGCCAGGAAAAACACAAACACTTGCGCTGCTAGCTCATTTAGTGTTATACGAGTCTCGTTCTTTACAGCATCACTTGCTCCACCATCGCGCTCCTCCAAATAGCCTTTGTTTTTTATCTGCAGCAGAAGGTTCATAAAGTCGTTTCGCTGTACGTTGTTCAACTCACGGTACTGCACCGTATCGCGAACCATCTGCAGGAAAAATCGTTCCACCCCTTCATCGGTGAGCTTTACGCCAATCTTCTTCGCCAAGCCTTTGAACATGGAGGCAAATATAAACTTAATCATTACCACCGTGTCCTGCTCGAACACCTTGTTGCCATATTTCCGGAATTCCGAGTCCGGATTCTTCAGCGAGTTGCACTCGATCCCGAACGCACACGTCCCAATCACGTCCGTGGTAAAGCGTGCCAGCACATCCTTCATCTCCATCTCTCGGTGACAGTTTTCGTTCATATACTTTAGGAACTCTTCAGCCACCTGCTGGATAGTGCCGAACATTTGCTTCATGCGCCCGGAGGTAAACGTTGGTGTAAGCTTCTGGCGCAACACACGCCACTCCTGACCCTCCAGTGCGAACAGGTGAGCCGACAGGGGATCCGATTTAGCGTCGTTGAAGACACCCCGATCGTGGAACACGTTGAAATCTTTCACGAGAATCGTTTTCACCAGCTCCGGATCAACCACTATTAAACCCGGTAATAGGAAGAAACTCATTCCTCCGTATGCTTCTCCGCGCGATTTAAGATCCCGATATATTTTCTGGTTGATGTACGATGCATGTTTCGTATTGAACTCCTCCATGTGTCCCATGAGTAGATGAGGCTTCCCGCGCGCATAGGGAACGCCACGATCACGCCAAAAGTTGTGCCGACTGCGCATGTACAGGTACGCAATCGACACGACAAAAACGAACGCAGTCAACACATAACTCAAAAGCTCCATCTTGCTTCACTCGGCGATGCCACGCAACTGAACTAACGGAATTGATGTTCGCATGCCTTTTATTAGGCTTTTTTGCTTTGCTTTTTTTTTGTATGCTGGTGTGCGTTCCATACGCTAAACGATGACTTGCCACTTTCGATCTGCAGGTGGTATGTTCGGCAATCTTCAACATCCGTCCTATACGTACACATACAATCGGTTATGTTGCTTCACTCACAAACATATCAACAGGCTTCCGTAGTTCTTCTCACAGCTCCGTTGTTGACCTAGGTCGATGATAAAGCCGATACGATATTTGTAGATAGCGAATCCCAAATAAGGAAGTTTGCGTCTCCAAATAATAGGATGACTCAAAAGTAGACTGATTGTCGCAAAGCGCGTGCTTGCTATCACCATCTGATACAAGGTAATGGTTTTCCATATACGGGCAATGCGACTACCCTGCTAGGCGTAGAAAACATTATTTGTGTGTGTGTGGTGAGTGAGACATAAAGATTGTGTGAAAAATTCCCAAAGAGCTTAGGGAGAGCGCGCCTGATGGCATAGAACGTTGAATTGTGTAACTCGTCACACATCGATGACACCATCCAAAAATTTAATTTACACCTTTCTATTTTCCGTTGTTTACTGCAGTCTTTTTTCTTTTATTAGGTAAATTGAAAAGAACAGCAAAATTTCCCAAAAAAAAACTCGCGTTTCTAGTTATTAATTTCTATTCCTAGTGTTAAATATGTTTTCCCTCAAATCTATCAAAGATAATACTCACGGCTATAAGGTACTATAGTTTTATTTATACTTCATATTATCTTCTCTTACTTACATCCTGCTAGAGGTAAATAAATTAGTTTAAGTGTACAAGTAAAACACTAAGAGGTTCTCAGTTGGCTACATGCCTGCATCAAATATGCATATACAAGCCTGCACCCCTTATCTAACCCCTATATCTTGTCAACCTTCAGACAATTACCCGATGCAGGTGATAATATGAATGATTTGGGATCGAATACAATTTCGGACGGTGTTGTTGACGTTGCTGAGAAACGGAAGTTTCTCAACAGGGTTATTAGTCCTAGCTTCACTTGCATCATTCCAAACCTCATTCCCACACAAACGCGTGGACCCTCGCCGAAGGGAAGAAACACGTATGGATGGCGTTGCTTTACCGCCTCCGGTAAGAATCGATCCGGATTGAATTGATCCGGATCCGGGTAGTACTCTGGATCGCGTTGTATCGCGTACACGGGGATCTGAATAAGGGTATTTTTCGGGATCAAATGGTTGGTGCCGGGCATGGTAACATCGCAGTTTGGCACACGAGAAAGTGCCTCAATTGGAGGATACTTGCGTAGCGTTTCTGGAACGTGTATAAGACTGAGGTTATAAGAACTGTTTCGAGACTCTAGAAAAGTATATGAGCTACACTTACCATTGACCACATTGTTTAAATATGGATTGTTCATAACCATTTCATAAGTTAATTGCCCAGCATTGTCCTTTATTGATCGCTCGATCTCTTCACGTAGACGCTCCTGAATGTTGGGGTTCTTTGCCAGCTCGTACAGACAGAAGTTCATCGTGGAGGATGACGTTTCATACCCGGCTACGATAAATACGAACACTTGCGCTGCTAGCTCATTTAGTGTTATACGAGTCTCGTTCTTTACAGTATCACTTGCATCACCATCGCACTCCTCCAAATAGCCTTTGTTTTTGATCTGCAGCAGTAGGTTCATAAAGTCGTTCCGCTGTACGTTGTTCATCTCACGGTACTGCACCGTATCGCGAACCACTTGCAGGAAAAATCGTTCCACACTCGAATCAATGAGCTTCACACCGATTCGCTTTGCCATGTTTTTAAACATCGTGACAAACATAAACTTCACTAGGAGAGTCGTATTGTGCTCAAACACCTTGTTGCCGAATTTCCGGAAGTCCAAGTCTGAATTCTTTAGCGAGTTGCACTCAATCCCGAACGCACACGTCCCGATCACGTCCGTGGTAAAGCGTGCCAGCACATCCTTCATCTCCATCTCTCGATGACAGTTTTCATTCATATACTCCAGTAGCTCTTCAGTCACTTGCTGAATGGTGCCGAACATTTGCTTCATGCGTCCGGTGGTAAACGTTGGGGAAAACTTCTCGTGCAACACACGCCACTCCTGACCATCCAGTGTGAACAGATTAGCTGACAGTGGGTCCGATTCAGCATCATTATGGATGCCCCGGTCGTGGTACACGTTGAAATCTTTCACGAGAATCGTTTTCACCAGCTCCGGATCAACTACGATTAAACCCGGCGATAGGAAGACACTCATTCCACCAAACGCTTCTCCGCGCGCTTTAAGATCCTGATATATTTCCTGATTAATGTACGCGGCGTGTTTTGTCTTGAGGTGCTCCATATGTCCCATGATTAGATGAGGTTTTCCGCGCGCATAAGGAATGCCACGATTACGCCAAAAGTTGTGCCGACTGCGCATGTACAAGTACCCAATCGACACGACAAAAATGAATGCGGACGATACATAACTTAAAAGCCCCATTTTGCTTCACTCAGCGATGCCACGCAACTGTACTAACGAACTTGCCGCTCACATTCTTTTTATGATTTTATTTTGCCTCGCAAATATGTACCAAACACATTCGTTGGTGTGAGTGTAATATGTCGAACAACCGTTTGCTGTGCTTGTCTTGCAGATAAAGCTTTTTTTTCTCCATTCTCACATCCGCCCAGATATTTGCCTAATGGTTATTGTTTATTCCATCCGCCGAAAACGATCCAGCAGAGATCACCAATACATGGTGATCATTTAATAGCGACACGTGAGTGACGCAACATCACATCGAGTGTTGCATAGCGCGTGTGGATGCTATCATCAACTGATAAAAGGAATTGATTTACCATATACGGAACCCCATCTGATATGCGGATTCTCGATAATGATGATATTCACGTTGAATCATACATTTCCTTTTTATTTTATTTTTTATTATAAAGTTTATTGTACATAATAAATTCCACTGCCTCCGAGCGCTTTAAACTTGTTCTACACGCAAATAATTACCCCCGGTGGGAGAGAGGATGAATGATTTCGGATCAAACACGATCCGCTCGGGTGTTTTTTCGGATGGGAAGAAGCGAAAAGAACGCAGCAGGGTCGCTAAACCCACCTTAACCTGCATCATGCCGAAACGCTTCCCAATACACATTCGTGGTCCCTCGCCGAACGGTAGAAATGTGTATGCCGGCCGGTTCTTGCATTCCTCCTGCGTGAACCGATCCGGATCGAAACATTCCGGATCGGGATACAGTTCCGGGTCACGATGAATGGCATACACGGGAATCTGTACCCCTACTTTACGAGGGATCACGTGTTCTGTGCCGGGAATCGTATAATCCTGTGACGTCACTCGTAGAGTAGTCTCCAACGGTGGATACTTTCGGAGCGTTTCTGGGAGGAAAAAAAACGAGGCGAAAGGTTTGATGAGATTCTTGTTCAGTACTGAGCTAATTATTGAACTATCTTACCATTCACCACCTGTCCGAGGTACTCTTGGCCCATCACAACCTCATACGTTAGTTCTCCGCCATTGTTCTCGATCGTACGGTTGATTTCCTCCCGCAAACGTTCCTGAATGTTGGCATTCTTCGCCAGCTCGTACAAACAAAAGTTCATCACCGTGGAGGACGTCTCAAATCCTGCCACAAAAAAGATAAAAACCTGCGCCGCTAGCTCATTCATCGTCATTCCCGTTGAACCGTTCGGCATCGTTTGACCGTCTTCCTGCTCCTCAAGACATCCCTTGTTTTTGATCTGCAGCAACAAGTTCAAGAAATCGTTCCGCTGCACATCGTTCCGTTCGCGATACTCAACCGTTTCGTGGACGAGGTTCAGAAAGAACGTCTCCAAATCGGCATCCGTCACCTTCACGCCGAGCTTCGTGGCGGTATTCCGGAACAACATTGCGAACGTCATTTTCACCAGTGCAAACAACCGATGCTCGAAAACCCTTTTACCGTACTGGAGGAATTCCGAGTTCGGGTTATCGAGCGAATTACACTCAACTCCAAACGCGCATGTACCAATAACATCGGTGGTAAACCGACCTAGCACATCCTTCATCTCCATCTCGCGATCGACGTTTGTCAGGATGTACTTGTGCAGCTTTTCTGCAACTTCCAACATAGTGCCAAACATTTGCTTCATGCGTCCGGAGGTAAACGTTGGCGTTAGCTTCTGGCGCAACTCTCGCCATTCGTGACCCTCCAGCGCAAACAGATTGCCGGACAGTGGATCGATCCGGGCGTTACTGTATATGCCACGATCGTGAAACACGGCAAAATCTTTCACCAGAATCGTTTTCACCAACTCGATATCACACACCATCACTAGGGGCATAAAGAAAAAGCTGTACCCTAGGAAGCGTTCTCCACGATCCTTCGCGTTGTTATAGATTTCCTGTGTGACATATGCCGCATGTTTGGTACTTCCATTTCCTTCCATTTGACCAAACAACAAACTCGGGTTAGGCATGCACGGGAAGCCTCGCTTGCGCCAGAAGCTATGCCTTTCGCGCAGGAATAGATAACCAACCGAAAGTAACAACACCACACCCAGTAAGATCACTCCGAGCAGCGTCATGGTGGAAATTCTAACTACACCAACTGCTAAAACGAAACTGATGCTCAGCGAACGCACCAGACCGACCATGGGGTTTTATTTTCATCGAAACGAAACCCCAGAAATAAAACTTCCATCGGTTGAAGATACTAAACCACACAAAGGTCTTCGTTCGCATCTTCCCTCTTCTACACAAGTCGTTAAAATTCCACCATTACCACGCAGGGATTGTTCCCTCCAATCCCAAAGTTGGATTTATTCACATAAACAAATTAACATATGGTTTACATTCAGCGTGTTATTTCATGCGATGACGCCATCCTGAGTAGCACAACAGTACGTGTACAACACGATCGGTACAGCTGATCGTAAGAGTGCGTTACACGAAGAAGAACATTCTATTAATAGACCACACCTCACTTTCACTATCATAACCATGCTTTCCGAGTGGAACTTTACGTGCAACGTATCTTTCCAAAGTTCCGGACTATATCTTCTCCACATGCAGATAGTTTCCCCTGTCCGGGGATAGAATGAACACGTTCGGCATAAATCGGATCGTTTCTGGTGTTTTCTCTGTCGGTGAAAATCGGAACTGGCGCAGCAACGTGATCAGGCCCACCTTGGTCTGCATCATGCCAAACCGCATCCCAATACAAATCCGAGGGCCCTCACCGAACGGCATGTACACGTACGGTGGACGTGCGTTTGCCACCTCCGGCTGGAACCGTTCCGGATCGAAACGTTCCGGTTCGGGGTAGTATTCCGGATCGTGATGCAGCGCGTAGATCGGTATCTGAACCATCGTGCCCTTCGGGATGACATGCTTCGTACCGGGGATGGTGTAATCTTGTTCCGGAGCGCGTGTGATCGATTCCAGTGGCGGGTACTTGCGAAGCGTTTCTAAAGTGAGACGTAAAATCATTGAATTAGTCCGTTAAATGACATATTCACCGACCCTCACTTACCATCAACGACCTTATTCAGATATTCGATACCCATCACAACGTCATACGTCAGCTCTCCACCATTGGCCTCCAGCGCTCGGTTAATTTCCTTCCGGAGCCGTTCCTGCAGCTCGGAATTCTTCGCCAGCTCGTACAAACAAAAGTTCATCGTGGTAGAGGACGTTTCAAAACCGGCCAGAAAGAAGATAAACACTTGCGCCGCCAGCTCGTTCTGTGTCATCCCGACCTCACCCTTTCCAACGTGTTCCTCCTCCGCTTCCCACAGTTTCCCTGTGTTTTTGATCTGCATCAACAGGTTCAGGAAATCGTTCCGCTTCACATTGTTGTTCTCCCGGTATTCGACCGTTTCCCTCACGAGGTTCAGGAAAAACGATTCCACATCGGCGTCGGTGATTTTCAACACAAAGTTGGATTTAAATTTACGCATCATCATAATAAAAATGATCTTAATCATGGTGGACACCTTCTGATCGAACACTTTGTTGCCGTACTTGAGGAATTCCGAGTCCGGATTTTTCAGCGTGTTACACTCGATCCCAAACGCACACGTACCGATCACATCCGTCGTGTATCGCACCAGAATTTCCTTCATCTCCAACTCTTCCTGGTGCAGGTGCTCGTCCACATAGGTACCGAGCTGTTCCGCCACATCCCGTATCGTGGTAAACATTTGCTTCATCTTGCCGGAGGTAAATGTGGGCGTTAGCTTTTGGCGCAAAATCTTCCACGGTTTGCCCTGCAACGCGAACAACGTGCCGGACAGGGGATCAACTTCGGGATCACTGAACAGTCCTCGATCGTGAAAGATGTGGAAATCCTTCACCAGTATCGTTTTGATTAGCTCCGGATCGACCACCATGACCGCCGGTATGATAAACACGTTCAAACCACCGAATGAGTCACCACGCTTCTTCAGCTGCTGGTAAATTTCGGCCGTGATGTACGAGGCGTGACGCTCAGTGTTGGTGCCCTTAACGTGTCCGTACAGCAGCTTTTGATTGGGAACGGTCGGGAAGCCACGGTTAGTCCAGTAGTTGTACCGATTGCGCAAGAACCAATACAGCCCGGACGCTAGCACAAACAGTAATGATAAAATTGTAGTTACGAGCTCCATTGCGCTGTGCTGCTTGGATACTGGTTGACGCACTACTGCTGCGGCTGAGCCGGATTCGGAAGCGAAGATGGTTCAAACAAAAGTGCCGAAATGGAGTTACGTTTTAGGGAAGGGATGAATTCTTTTCACGCACACTCACGCGCTATCCGCTAAATTGAAACAGTCTGTTTTGGAAGTGAATGATGATTTCATTCACAAGACCAAGCCCCATCTGTTCGAGCCAGTGTTGTCGAATCGAGCGAGCGGCAGACACAGTTCTTTGGGAATGGATATTTTTTATTTACCAAACAAAACTCACATTATGTTATGCGCGTGCGCGAGTAGCAACACTAGCACATGTATAAATATCGGTGTGGCACAACCACACCGCTGAAGTAAACGTATATCGCGTCTGCCGATAAGTGGCAATCGCAACGCAAAGCCATGACTTGTCGAAATAATTCTATTTCCTATCGGTATCATTTTTGGTAATCTGCTCCTAAATATCGAACGTACTCCTGTTTGCTGCAACCACCACAAAGATGAGCCTTATCTTACTTCAGAAACTCGCTCCACGTTGAGGTATATCCCACTGTTGGGGGTTAGGACAAGCGAACGGGGTTTAAAGGTAACATGCTCCGAGGTTCGATCCACATTCAGGGAGAACCGAAATGAACGTAACATTGCCACCAATCCGACCTTCACAAGCATTAGACCAAATGTGGCCCCAATACAGTTCCTTGGTCCCACACCGAATGGCATGAAAGGGGCTCCTGCCCGTGCTTTGGATGACTTTGCCGGGCGGGCAAACCGTTCCGGATCATACACTTCCGGCTGTGGATAATACTCGGGATCGTGATGTAAGGCATGTACCGGTACCACCACCAGCGTTCCACGTGGAATGGTTCCGAAACAGTCAATCGGATAGTCGGTGCTCGAAACGCGAAACAGAAAATCCACCGGCGGATACATTCGCAGTGTTTCTGGGTGAGGAAAATAAACTCATGAGAATGGTTTGGAACAGTTCGTACTTCGTTATAATTACCATGAATCACCTGCTCCAAGTACCCGAGAGACATAACCATGTCGTAGCTTAGTTGTCCATTGGTTTTATCGAGCGCCGCCATGATTGACGCTCGCAACCTCTGCTGAACAGTCTTATTTTTCGCCAACTCGTACAGACAGAAGCTCATCAAGCTGGCAGACGTTTCGAAACCGGCGATAAAAAACGAATAGCACTGTCCAGCGATCTGCGTCATATCGAGCTGGCCAGTGGCCTTCATCTCCATCAACAACTGCAGAAAGTCACGCTTCACTATCTGAAAGCTTTCCCGGTGTAAAACGGTCGACTGGCATAGCTGGAGGAAAAACCGCTCCACACACGGTTCGTTCACGCACAGCCGCAGCGCATCAGCAATCCGTCGGAACGCGTACCCAAACCGTAACTTCCACATCCGCCGCAAGCTACACCGGAACGCCCGATAGCCCATCGCCTTAAACTCAGTCCCCGGGTCGCGTATCGTGCGGCAATCGATACCGAACGCGCAGCTTCCTATCACGTCCGTCGCGTAGCGTGCCATCAAATCGGTCCACTCGAGATCCCGCCGTTTGCTCTGGTTACCGATGTACACCACCAGCGTTTGGGCGATACGAGCCGCAATCGGGAACATGGTTTGCACACTACTCGTCCCAAAGGCAGACCCCATACGGTGCCGTATTTGGTGCCATCGTTCACCGGCCACTGAGAATAACGTCTCACTACTTAGCGGATTGCACTTTTCGCTTGCGTACAGGCCGCGATCTTGAAACTTGGCGAAGTCCTCCACCAACACACGCTCGATCAACTCCCGATCGGTGATAAGCAGCATGGGCGAGAAAAACAGATTAAATCCACCGGCCGGTAGATGGCGATCGCGAAACTCTCGGTACAAAGTCTGCAAGATGGTGGCTGTGTGTTGTTTCGTCACTAGTCCGGCCACGTTGCCGTACAGTAAATGTGGGTCCCGGGCCGCCGGTATGCCATGCCGGAACCAGAACGTTTGACGCCGTCGCAAAAACCACCGGATGCCGGTGAAAACGGCCAACACTACCGCACACGAAAGTAACACCCACGAAAACACTACCATGACGAACGGGCACTGGCGAGCCCCGAATGGTAGGTCTAGCACTGTTTGGTTCAGATTCAGATTCGGTACTGACTGCCCGGTCCTTATCTCATTGCCTCGAAACATCGATAGCGGATCGGGGGTTCGCCAATCTCGCAATGACTTATCGAACATTAAGACTGGTGATGGACCTTGCTGTTTTGTTTTACACTTAATTTTGCTGCTTTTCCTTTGTCACTCACCGTCGTGTTCGTCACTCAGCCGCGGAAGAAGCCGGACCGTCTGCGTTTCTGAATGGTGAACCACAACTGTCGCGTGTCGCCGACGGGTATCTATTATGCTGGACGAGACGAGAAGACTCTTTCACGCGCCTTTCCACGCTGTAACCCGCTCGCCGTCACACGACGAAGATTCGCACTGCGGAGCGGTTGCCTTCCAAGCTAGTTGCCCCAAGCTTGCGGGGGCCTATGCTGGGCGGAAGGGGAATCACGTCGCAGTCAGGCGGCGCCGCAGAAAAGGAGGCGGGAGCGAAACGAGAAGCAAGCGGCCTTACCTGATGCCAGCTAGTGTTCGGAAGGAATTACCGTGGGTCGGGTTCCAAACGAACGTACAGGACTGCAACAAGAATAATCACTACGAGATATAGCACAAATTCACTGAGTAACTTCACAACACTACAATATAGCACAAATTCACTGAGTAACTTTACAACACTACAATATAGCACAAATTCACTGAGTAACTTCACAACACTACAA
>KB663610.1:14320605-14384850 GCA_000349025.1 Anopheles minimus | reverse complement strand
ACAACACTACAATATAGCACAAATTCACTGAGTAACTTCACAACACTACAACTTATTACAACGCTCCAAGCCCCATGCCAGTCGCATCGTACATGTTTAACTAGCGATGCACATTATTTTCCGCACCAAGCCCCCATGCCAGTTGCATCGTACAGGTTTAACTAGCGATGCACAAATAATTTTTCATGTAATAATTAAATTGTGTCCCGGAAGGGATTTGAACCCCGGTCTTGCCGTGTGGGACCAGCGCCGTTATCGTCGTCTCGGCCATCGGTCCGCCCAATGTACAGTACAGATGCATTTTATAAAAAGCTGCAACGCCACTTTATGATGCTGATCGATCTTTTCTGAGTTTCGATCTTTGGAATCCTGGTTGCGTACTTCCTTCTACTTAGTGCATGTGACTAACGCGTGTGCTAGAAGTGACCCCCGCTCAGAGTGGTACTGGTTCGCCCCCAGTAAGCTACGCACCCCTATTTTTGTTTGTTTGTTTTATAAACACTTTGGGCTCTATAGCCTCATTCGCCTCTGACGCACCCCTATACACTACTAACGAGTACGTCTACTTACAACGCCATTCCCTTGTATCCACGCCCCCTCCTTGTACGGTGATCCTCACACAGCCTTATCTATAAGGATACACCTTTCTCCTAAAGTGCTATCGTGATAGTAGCCAAAGCGACATCCCTAAACACATGAAATACGGTATCATTCTCAATTTACGCGCAATGGATTCACAGCTTCTTCGCCGAATGTTGTATTGTAATTAATATCATAATTCTTATACAATTAAAATGTTCTAGACCCAGTTTTACCCCAGTTTCATTATTTTTATTATTAAAACAAAACATCAAAATCTCTTTTACAGTCTCTATGTGGTATCGGTAAAAGTACTTAATTGTTAAAATACAACTGTTCGATATTTGTTTAGTACATCTGAAGCGCCTAAACGGTAGGCAAGTTATGCGTACGAAAGAGTGTCTCGAATAATGAAGAATGGGAGACATCTTGTAGGAAGAAGAAGGCAAGCCCCGGGTCTAGTAAAGCAGGAATGATGCACATCGCTAGAGGAGCAGGACCGTTAAGGATGGGAACGCATTAAATTTAGCGAATAAAAATGAGAAGAACTAAGAGTAGTTTGTTGGAATTGAAATACTATTTCTCCCTCCTCAAATCACTCAGCTTATAAATCCCTCAAAAGTCCTTGGCGGGTAGTGACTAATTGACACTTATAAGCGTTCCTCGGTGCATTTGAAATCTGCTGGTTCTTCCACTTCTCCCTTGTTTTTGGTCTCCTTTCCCTTCCAGTTCCTTCTATCCCCATTCCTGAGGCTCGGTCTCAGCCTCATTCCTATTTTACCTTTTCCAAATTCCCGGCGTAGGCCGTACCCTACAACAACTATTACGTAAAGTTAAGCACGTTCAGTATCGCGTCGGGACCGACAGCGCGTTCAGTAAATACAATTCAATTCGAAAGAAATTTTGCAATTGATTTAATTCCAAAGAAACTATACAGAACAATATTGTGTATTCTTATGTTAAATTATACACAATATTTGTAGTATATTTTTGAACTAAAATCTACAAAAATTAAATAGATCAGAAATCGGTTGTAAAAAAATGAATTTCAAATAAAAGTTGTGTGCATTGCATACATTTAGGCGTTAAAAAATTACCGTCGCAGCTCCACCAAGCAAGGATCATAGCACAGTAGCGTTTTATTTGTGCATAAATGCGTATTCTAATATTAAAAATGTTTTTCTTTCTGCTTTGCTTATTTCAGAACACCGTAGATAAGTTAGTACAGCGTGCAAATGCTTCCATCCTGATCGGTACCTCATCGTGGAAGGAACAGTTCGTTGAAGCGATCACTGTCAGCGCCGGTAAGTGTTACCATTCGTGCTACATTTAGTCGCAGGTGTCACCGCCAATTCACCAAATAGCCGTGTAACTTTGTTGTCACCACTTTTTAATAATGCCTCCCACAGGTGACGATGACGGCGAGAACGAAGGTGAAGAGCCACCGACGCCTAGCTGTATGGACTACATTATGCACTTTGTCACCCTGTTCTGGAAAATTATCTTTGCCTTTATTCCACCAACCGGTAAGTCAAGCGAATGGTTGTCATACTTGAAGCAGGGTGTCACCATTGATCATCATCGTCCAGCCGGCACATAAACACTGACAGAGATAAATGATAAATTGGACACATTTCAGACGACTATTGTATTATTAGTCTGCCCTTTCTGAATTACAACTTTCCATTAGCCATGAAACCTAATTACACAAACGCGTTGTAGCGAATGATTCATAAAGTGTACTTTTATCGTCGAGCCGGTTTTTACTGTGCCGATTTGAAGAATTTTATCTCCAACTCTGCGGCCACTTCCCAGCTTCTGCACAATCGCCTTATCTCACTAGCGTTAAGAAGTTGCGAACCGCATCCAAATCGTGCATCCCAATAAAGTGAAGAAGATACAATCATCTCTTCAAGATTGCATATGGCCCCTGTTTACTCGCATTATTATGGGAAAAGCCTTACAATAATTCCATTCAAAAATGTTGTAGCGCTTTCTTCGTTTTTTTGCAAATACTGCCACATGTCACTGGCAAACAGAAACAAATCTTCAAACACACTCCAACGAGACGCCGATTAAACATAAAAATTCCATTCAGACTCGTTAAACCAATAACAAGCAGTACGGGTGAGACGGTTCGTAATATTGTTTGCCTAACTTTAACAGGCACATGCCCAAAATAGGGCCATGTTTGCTTCCCTGTCATTCGTAAAAGGGTGAGTTGATTCATCTGAGGCGGAGGTTTTTCCTCCTTGCTCAAAGCCATCCTTCCATCGTTAGCTGTCCTAGTGGAAAAGAATTTTTCATCCTATTACTCCACCGTCGTGTCCCCAGATCAGCTTTGAAAGAGTCGGAATTTACTGCCATAATAGAATGCCTTTATCAGGGTACACACCCATCCGGCGTATCTATCTGTCTGTGATGAACTTATGGGTGCTTTTTTTGGAGAGTTTGCTAACGCGTTGTACCGTACCAATTGAATGGTTTCCAGCCCGTAGACTAAAACCGGCCGGATAAGTTTATCATTGTGAAACGAACTCATATTTTCTTCTCATGTCCTTTGATATATCTGCAGTCAAATTGTGTGGCATGAGTGCCTGGAAAATATTGGCCTCTCATAAGTACCTACAAGCAATAAATATCGATTTGCTCATAAATTAATTTCTAGTTTGGCACACTCTATGAACTATTAAAATGCTTTACTGATTTTGCTTGCTTTATATCACGCTGAAATGAACCCCAACCAAGTTCCAGGTAATTCCCCAGGAAAAAAAACAAGTCAACAGAAAAAAGGTATCCAAACCGGTTTGCTGACCATTTGCTATGGAAAATTCAATTGTAATGGTTGAAAATGTGGAATAGTGATATATGTGCTCGGGCGTAATTCTTGTTCGCTTCCCCGAGATCCTTCCACGGCTAGCTGTGGCTATGGTTGTGGTTGCTCGAAAACTGTCACAAGACCATTTGCAAAAGTCATGGTCTGGTGCATCGTCGGAACGTGCGCTGTCTGCAGAAATAAAGCACACCTCCAGAAACCGATCCCCCAACGCCCAGTAGGGATTACTACGTTATCATACATGGTAAACCCGATGCTAGCTTCTGCCTGTCGACGCTGTACCGCTCCACCAAACTCTGTCCCGCCTTGACAGCATGTTAACCACCTTTCTGGACCGTTTCTGACCAGGCAATGAAATACCGTCAGACTTCCAGGAAGAGACTCTGTGGGAGTACCCTGTAAACGTTGTTTGCAAGCAGTTTACATGCATGCGGCAACATGGAACATCAAGCGGAACTGTTCGGTTTGATGCACTCCGGACGGGGAACATTTTGATGGGTTCGTCCGAACGGTCAGCACATCCGGTCGTGGTTAGCTCCACCCATAGACAGCACGTTGCGAGTGTAATCCATCGCAGACGGTTATTCTTCAGCATTGAATTTCAATTACCACAGCCCGGTTGTCCCACTTCCAAAGCCACCGTGCCAAAATGGACGAAAGATCGGCTTATCGATAGCGATAATAATAGTAATAGAAACATTATTATCACCACACTGCAACACAAACTGCACGGCACAGCTCCGTACCATGTCTCCCGGTGGATAATCCTTCAATGTGACAAACTTCCCATCCCGGGCGGATTAATGTCCACCATCAATCATTCCCCAATGGCACCGCACACCAATTCATCAATCTTACTCGCAAACGAGGAACCAGTATGGGTTCGTGAAAGTCACTCGAAACGCGCCCGATAATGCATACGGTTCGGTGCGAAAAGTTATCTCAACGAATAACACACGTGTGTCTTCTCTGTTGGGGTGGGCCATGGATGGCATACCATATCTTCCCCATACAAGACAGGCTGCTGGTAGGAATTGTGTCAAAGTTTTGCACCACTGCACTTGCTGCACAAAAACCGATTGCTGAAGGGGAGACACGCGATAGCAGATAATGCGTGGCAGGTGTTCTTGGAAAAAGTTATTAACCAGCTAGTGGCAGTAGGAAGCAGTTTGAAAAGAGCGCCACAAGATATTGATAGATTAATCATGTTTTTAGAAAGAATTTTTTGAGCCAATTTCTTGGAAAATGTTAAGCCACACTCCATGCCACGCTAAATGCTACTTGACACACGGAGTATATGTTATCAAAACATCTTAAGTTCACGAGTGCCAAGATCTCGAGTTACGAAATCTAGTACTTACAGAATTCCTGGAAAATAGCCCATGGCCATGTTGGGGAATGAATCATACTCACTTCATATGCCCGTACACGCACCGAACGGGCATAGAATTAGCATAAGGGTTCTCCGACAGATATGTGCTCTAGACCCTTTTAACCTCGGACCACTTGACCGCGTTTCCTGGTATCACCGAGGCACACGATGCATTCGGAACACGAAAGTGCGTTTCATCCTGCTTTAATGTTTTTCTTCTCTTTCTATTCCGCCCTTACTTAATTCCAGACATGTCCGGAGGATATCTGTGCTTCGTCGTATCCATCTTCTGCATCGGTGTCGTGACGGCCATCATCGGCGATGTGGCATCACATTTCGGCTGTACGCTCGGCATCAAGGATTCAGTCACTGCCATTATCTTCGTTGCGCTGGGAACGAGTATACCAGGTATAGCCATCCGTGCCCACGCATCACGGTGCCCTGCTAATCATTAACCGCGCCTGCTCGTGCATTCCAGATACGTTCGCCAGTAAGGTCGCTGCCATACAGGACAAGTACGCCGATGCGAGTGTCGGTAACGTGACGGGAAGTAATGCGGTCAACGTGTTTCTGGGTATCGGTGTTGCCTGGACGATTGCCGCCTGCTACCACAGCTTCCACGGTCGGAAGTTTGAGGTCGAACCGGGAACGTAAGTCCGGAAAGGGAGGAAGGCTCCTGGTGACGTAGGGTTACTTACAAACTCGTTCTTTTTTTCTTCAGGTTGGCTTTCTCCGTGACGCTGTTCTGTACGGAGGCGCTCGTCGCGATCCTTGTGCTGATGATCCGAAGGAATCCCAAAATCGGCGGTGAGCTCGGCGGTCCCAAGAAAGCCAAAATCGTTACCTCAATATTCTTCTTCTCGCTGTGGATCGTGTACCTGCTGATCAGCAGCTTGGAAGCTTACGGCATCATCAAGGGTTTCTAAATTGTGTCCAAAACAAACAAACAAACAAAAAACCGCAAACAAGAGACAAACAAATATTGTACCACACACGAAAAGAAGTGTGAATGGAAGTTGCAAAACAAGAAAAGAAAAGTCAACTACAACAGCTGCCACCAAATTAACGAATGTGCGAATCTGTACCAGTTGTCAGCATCCAGACTTTCCGATATTCTGTTGAACAAACTAAGAAATAGCTGCGCGTGGAATAGAACAGAGAAAAAAAAAAACACACACACTTGAAGACAATTTTAACAGGTAACGCGAACCTCTTTTTTCCACAAACACATACTTTTATCAGCGGAACGTTCGCGATCATGTCACGCCGCCGTGTTGATCGTTTTGTTTCATCGTGTAACTATGTCCGTTGCACTTTATGTTTGCGTCTTTTTCGGTTCGAAGTACGATTAGGTTTTGGTTTGATTTTTCCCTTTTCTTTCATGTTTTCTCCGTTACGAATTTCTAAAGTATCCCTGTTCTCTGTCATAGACGTGTCATCTTAGGTTCTTGTTTTGTAAATGTACTTTTAACCGTAAGAAAACAGACGATATAGAGAGGAAGAGAGAGAGAGAAAGAGAGAGCAAATAGTTATTACCGTTATTACGTGCTAGCATTAAGTAACAACAAAAGAGAAGAAAACAAAAGAAAACTATTTAAACAATGCGATGGATGATGAGCGTGTGGCGAGTATAAAAAGTAGCGATAGAACCACTAATAAGCATCCGCCTGGAAGCGTGTGTTGAGATGATGGAAAAGGGAAAACAAAACGGGGTAAAGTGAGTTAGAGCGAAGCAGAAAACACTCAACAACTACTACCACGGAATACAATATGCCAAATTTGTTGAAACTTTGTAGTTATAGAGTATATAGGTGCGGCAATGCATAACACAAACACAGAGAGAGAGAGAGAGAAACAGAAAGAGAAGCAAGAAAACACAAAATAAGTTACGATCATGAGTACGTAACGCATGTTCGATGCATAGGTACGTTACGTTTGCGTTATTGTTGATTTCACACGTTACACAGCCAAAGTTCCCAGCGATGGGAAATGGGGTTCACAGGAAGATATTACTTTTAGACGGTACATGTACTTATTAGCATCCCTTCGCAGCTGGAAGGGGGCGTTTCTGTGCGTTTGCTAGCTGACAACAAAAGCACCTAGCGACACTCGAACCCCAACCCCGAACAACGATCGTACGCGGCACAAAGACAAAGCGACAAAGCGGTGCGAGCGAACGCGTAAAATGCAAGAGAGACAGAAAGAGAAAACCCAGCCGCCTCGAAACCATTCTAGTCACCGAGGATGTTCGATAATATAGCGTGAGTGTGTTAAAACAATCACATAACAAAAAAGGGGAAGGGAAAACAACCGAAAAGAAAACAGCAGCGGAATTTACTGCAGACGGGTACGCCATCTTGCAGGGTCTAGCATATAGCATAGTTCTAGTGTACGATCAAACCAACCAGCCGGAAACGGAAAAAAAAACAAAGCAAAGATCCCCTTTCAACCAAAGATCGTTCAAGTGTGTTGCTCAAGTTTAGTTGTCGCAAGAGATTGTAGCTTTATTGTAAATATGATATTTTAAAACCCTGGACGGTAGGATGAAACATATTTAACAGAAGAGAAACAAAAAAATAACACCAACGTAAACATCCACGAATCAGAAGGTCAGGTACGGACAATCAGTTTGCAAACATTTTTTCCACGGAGCACGATTTGTTTTCCTTTTTTTTTTCAACCACCTTTTTAAAATATTGTCCCTTTGCCGCATTTCCATTGCTGAATTTCTTGCTTTTTTTCATTCGTTTAACACCTCCAAAAATCGTAACTACTAGTTAGCTTAAACGAACAAAAAAACAAAACACCGAATTAGAAGAGTAAATTAGAAAAAGTTCCAAATCAATCGACCAAAAACTGAAACCGGACTTAAGCGGGTTTTTGTTTTGTGAAGTGTGCATATCGGCCCCAACCTGGACCGTGGACCATTAAAATTCGAATGATCGACGATCGGTTGGACATTTGGCTAACCGAACACATCTAACATGGGTCCAAACATGGGTCGGCAGATGGGTGTGTGTTTTTCCAACTCCCAAAACTCCAGCCTACCGAAGATTTCCATGGAAATCCTTCCCGTCTTACTGGGGGATAGAAGTTTTCGTACACAACTCAGACCACGGTTTCCTATCACTAGTTTCCGAACTTTTATGTTTGCTCTTCTTTTATTTTCTCTCGATTAGATTTATACAAAAAAGTTACTTTATTGTTTAGAAATTTTAACGCCATACAAACAAAACCATCATAAAGACGCTGACACGGTTTGTTTTTGCAAGTACTTCTAATACTCATTACGAACGATGATACACTAACAACACTTTTCTTCCAGTGGAAAGTGAACCAATTTTCCTCGTGTCTTTTATACTCACCCCTACCCCCTCGTCCCCGTTCCCCCAAGAAATAGCATTCGAATTTCCTACCACATGGAAGTGAAAGACCGGGCGCCTCCATTGCATCCATCCATCTGTTAGATGGTGCGTTGAACAAGCAATAACAAAAAAACCACCACCACCACCACCACTACCACTACAATAATCAGTCGCAACCGAGGCAGTAACGATTATACTTACCATAGAAAAGAAAAAAAAAACCATAAGCAAAACCATTCTTCCATTTCGAAACTGCATACAACTTAAGAATTTACTTAGAACTCTAAATACTGCGTAAGTCTCGTTTTAGGGTATTTAAATTGTAGTCTGTAGTACGCGTTAAGCCAACGCATCTCCCAATCATCAGCCGCGAGATGGTTCGAATTGTTTCGTCGTAACGCATAACGCAACGTTACGCTGTTCGGGAGACGAATTTGTTGAATTTTATTTGTTTTGTATTCCTTTCTCTTGTAATTTTATTTTTGTCGAATTGTTACAACACCCAATAAAGACCGATAGTACGTGGTGTGTAGCCCACACGTTTAAACAACAGCACACAGACACACGGAGCGACACTTGGTACGTTATTGAAAGGAACTGTGCACAACGACAACCGCTAGTGGAAGGAACGGGATTTTTTTGTTGTGAAATGCAGAAGCAAAAAATACACAAAAAGGGTCAAAACCAAAACCATTTAAAAGCAAAATAAAAAAAGATAACGATCAGTCGATTTGGTGCGTTCCAACTTGGTGCATTGTTTGTGTATGGAGGGGGGGGGGGGGAAGACAAAAGGCAACAGGGAACAGGAAAAGCTAGACGGCATGAAAGAAAGCTCGGACACGAAAGTTCCCTGGAAGTTGCTGTGATGAGAAAGATTTTGGGAGCGGGGCTTATCTATGTTTAGTTAAAAAATTAGACACAAACGAAATCCAAACGACGACAAAAGACGATTGAAAAAGATAGAGCGATGGAGAAAAAAAGGGAAATTTGTTACACACAAAAAACAAGACTGGGTTAGCCAGAATTAAAAGAGACAGTAGAAAGGGAACGGTGTTGTAATGAGAGTTTTAGACAAAACAAACAAACAATAAAGCTCGATGCAATAACCATTCGTCTGTGTGTGTTGAGTGCTAGCGAGGAATGCTAATATGTATGGGGATATCAAGTGGCAATAGGCTAGATCCGATAGCAGGATAGCGAAATCGATTGCCAACAGCAGTTGGGTGTAGACGTACCATATAAGTAAGTGTTTAAAAAGCCTTCGATGGCCATGTGTTTGTTGGTGTGTTCATAAGCAACGGTTCGGTTAACACGAGGAAGAGAAAATAAATAGAGAGAAAATGCAGGTGCATCCGTGTAGGTTACGTTGTATAGCAAATCCGTCGTTCGTAGCTGTAAGTGCTGTAAGGAGACACCGAAACGTGCGCATGTTTTTCCTCTGTCCACCCATCATCTTCGGCTTCCCATATCAGATAGCTAGAGATTTCATGAAGGAATTCAACCACTATCATACTCGTGACCAACGGTAGGCTGCATTGTTCAAACACTATATAAGCATAAGCACACAAACGAAAATCCAAAACCCGTGCTAAGGTGTTCATGATGTAAAACCATTCGAGTGCGCGCACAATCGCACATACAAACTTGAAGAAGAAAAAAAACCATATAAAACGCGTATGGAAGAGAGGAAAAGGTAAAGTAATTGTCCTTAAAGATACAAAACAAACAAACAAAAAACAAACCTGCATGAAAACTTCCATTGCACTACTCGATGTGACAAGTGTCTAGAGAAACGAAGTAAAAAAAAGCAAACAAACAAAAAAAAACAAAACCAAACACAACTCGAATGTTGGTAGAAACGAAACGAATCGTAAATTATATCTTAAAACCTTCTTACATCTTTGTACTTTGCTACACCTGTATTTACCTTTCGGCATCTTTCGAATCAAAACTTACCCTTTATATCAACGTACACGTTAGGCGAACCTTTCAATGTAAAGACCAATTTAGGCAGAAAAAATATAACAAAGAAGAAAATGGAAGATGATAAGAGAAAACATAATAAAAAAATTTAATGAAATTTGGCAGAAAGAGAAAACAAAGCAAACAGAAACAAACGAGAGTAAAACGAAAGTGTGAAGAAGCGCACGAATCAACATGGAAGCGGGAGAGAGAAGGAAATCAAACAAAATTGCAAACGTAATGCAAACGTACAATGTCTATATCTTGCTGCGAACTGCTTCTCACGACCACTTATACTGCATGAAAAGCTCGTGCTACTATTTCTGCAGCTGCTGCCGCTACAACAGCTACTACTACTACTACTATTACCACTACTAACTACTACCAACTATTGCTATAAAACTATTGCCACGATGTTATTCCCCCATTTTCGAACGTTTTCTCTTTGTGTAGTGCTTGTAACAATTTAACAGAAGTACATCAATCAAAATGAAGGATATTAGAAGCAGAACAAAAACAACAAAATAGGTTCAAAACAGAACAGAATCAGAACTAACCGAGCAATGTAAGCAAGTAGGAAAATGGCGAAAGAAAAAAAAGACCCTCGAAACTAAAACCAGCAATCTGGCAGGCAGGTGAATGATCTTGAATGCGTTAGTGCAACATAAACATTTCTTTATTATTTCCTAACCTCATTTCTTTCACCCGCACGGAGGCTTTCTTGCAAGCGTTTACACAAACAGGCAATTAGACAAAACCCGTATCACCCCCCCGTATCACCTTCACCATGTTCTGTTTAACGCCATTAGCACACCACCAACTTCCAAAGCCACACTGTTGATCCGTACTTCACAGAAATCCGTCATAGCAAAACAAAAAAAAAACTGGAACAAAGTAAGAGAAGAAAAGCGACAAATAAGCAGAACGGGCGCGGAAAAGCCAAAGATTCGATCAGATCAGAAGAGATACCGGTTCACGGTGCATTGTTACTTCTGGTTTGACTGTGTGTGCGTGCGACACGTTAGGCAACAACGTTTTATGTGCTAAACCACCATGCGAACGTATTAAGTGTACGAAGCGAATTTGTTAAAGTTTTCTGTTATAAACCGAATTTGTAATAGCGCTGGGGATAGTACGCGAATGCAACGTTTTGCGTGCGTGTGCGTGTGTTTGTATTAGCAAATAAAAAAATACATACACACGCACACAAAATGCAAGCAAACCAAGTGCAGCAACTGCGGGTGGCTGCAGCAACGAATAGGGTAGGGTTTTGTGGGAAGGAAGCGATGAAGGGCGATTAATGTTACTAGGATGAACATTTAATGCAACGAGTGTTAAATGTGTACGACGATGATGATGATGATGATGATGATGATGAAAGATCAATAAAATGATTATTTAAAAAAGCGAACCAATGTTTACATTCATTCCATTTACTTTCTACTTAAAGATTCGTGAGCTGGAAAAGCTGCAAATGATTTGTTCAATGTGTTAAGCTAACGAGGATCTCGAAAATAGTTCCCATTTTTATGCGTTTGATCTCTGTTCTCTTCTTATCTCTTCTTGAACATAATTTTAAAATTGTTTATGAAAAATTCAATTAATGCTGCACATAATCTTAGCTGAGTTAAGAGAACGAGTTCATTTAATTATTAATCCCAGCTCACACGAGTTACTGCAGTCTGCTGAGCTAGCCCATTAAAAAGCACCAAATGTTTCATTTTTTTATGCGTTGAAATTTCCTTTTAGATGCGACAACGTCGGGTCAGAATAGGTGATTTTATCATTTTATCATCCAAACTTATGATAGTTATACCAGTGAACGATCTTAAAAGGTCGAAAATGAAGAATATGCATATTAAAGTGAGGTGTTTTAAAAAAAGATCAAAGAAGGGCGATCAGTCGTCTACTATCAGTACTTTATGCGACTCTTGAAGGTTCTTCAACCCACGAGAACCTTGGCGACCAGCTAATTCGCGTATTGCTTGATCCATAACTTAGTTCCTCAGTAGTTAAAAAGCTCTTAAATGATGTTGACAACAACCACTAAAACCACTGGGCCACTAAACTGGGCGGTCCCTGAAGAATTATGGGTCGCATAAACTGAAGTTATCGGTTTTTGTTATTATTAACGCTCTAACACCCTTTTGGAACAGTCAGTTTACCAAGAATCAATAGTTGATACTGGCCCACTGCTTCCAGTTCCCCTGGACTTCAGATGATGGTATTGCGGTCTAAAACATACGATCCTAGTTTACCTGTCAATGGACTCTCACAAACATCAAAAGATGGGTATCTTAGTGAACCGTATATTCCAAAAAACACATTGCAGTAAAAATAGATGTATATTATACACTATAGTACACACAAAACAGTTCAGTAGTATTCTAAAAATGTTAATTTTATTCCTTGAACTTAAAACAAACACATCACCAACGGATCTTATGAGCTTACAACACTAAACTTGACCCTTCTGCTCTGTTTCTCGGCTGTAAAATACTACTAACACTACCACTATCTTTAACGCTTTGGGATAACACAACACAATTCACTTCCCTCTGTCCCATTATCACTAGTACACTCGAAGGATATTGGTCACCGCAATGGCAATCAACAGGGCCACTCCAAAGGATGTGATCGAGCTTGCTCCCTGTGTGGTGGTTTCTGGTTCTAGCGTAGTGCTGACAGGTTCATCGGTTATCGGTCCTTCGGTCGTTGTTGTGATGGCGGATACGGTAGAGGTTGTCTGGGACACAGTGGTTGTCCCTTCGGTGACCGTAACAACCGTCGTCGGGTCGGTCAAGGGAGACGAAGGTTCGCTGATGGTAGTGGGAGGTTCGGATGTTGTAGTCGTTGGCTCCTCAGTCACTGTTGTGGACTCCGTAGTGGTCGTTTGTTCAGTCGTAGTCGTTGGCTCATCAGTCACTGTTGTTGACTCAATAGTGGTCGTTGGTTCCGCAGACACAGTTGTGGGTTCCTCAGTCGTAGTTGTAAGCTCCGCTGTCACCGTTGTAGACTCGGTAGTGGTCGGTTCCTCAGTCGTAGTCACTTCCTCCGTACTCACAGTGGTGGACTCAACAGTGGTTTGTTCCTCAGTCGTAGTCACTTCCTCCGTACTCACAATGGTGGACTCGATAGTGGTCAATTCCTCAGTCGTTGTGGGATCGATTGTCGTAGTAGTTACTCCAGGGTCAACAGTTGTCTCCTCTAAGGTAGTGGTCTCGACCATAGGGTCTTCAAATGTTTCGATCGTAGCCAATCCCCCTTTAAAGAGAGATAATTTAAAACACGGTGCGATCAATACACTTGGACTTAGAAAACACATGTACGATCACCACAAAGAAACGCTTTAAACACTGTACCTTCAAGGTTGCCGTAATCTGCAGCATTCGCACCTTCCCCATTCATCGCAGCGCGTCGTGCAGCTGCTGCTAATTGGGCATCGATAATTATCGGTCCTCTCCTAAAATCACACCATGAACACCGAACACGATGATGATTAGTAAAACAAAACCTTAACGCGATCATCACCACACACATTCTTCGATAGCGTGCATCCCATTACCTCGGTTCCTCATCCACGGGGACACCTGTCACCATTGTCACGGCCACGATGGCAAACACCAATATCACTGTACGAGGATCCATTACTGCTGCACTATACACACACCCACACTCGAAAAGGAACTCGATCGATCGTTGGCTCGAGGACTCGGGAACTACGAACCACCACCTTGCTGCCGTGCTAGTCCAGCGTATACTGCGGCCAATTCTCGATTGATACGCGACTTTTGAAGAGCCGTTTACATCCGTAACCTCCAATTTGCCGATATCAAATTCACACTAAGCTCCCGGTGTGCCGTGTAAGATAAAGTTCGATGTCGTTGACGCTGTCAGCCCATTATTGAGTGGGGCCAGAATCTTCGTCCCTCCGTCCTGCCGCTGCACCGGCAGCCAGTTGTGCAGCAGAACAAAAGCAAACCCTAGAACACCCGCACCCATTGCAGATGTTGCAAAAAATGGCCTTTCGCATGGTCTTATCTCGCGTGACGCTCGTACCTTCCCGCCCATCGGCCTCCCTTTTTTAGTCTGGATGACAAACGCAAGAGACCCTGAGCGGTACCGTAGAACTTTGTGCGATTCACACGGCCATGGTCATACACTCACACACACACCCGCACATATGTGGGATATGGCCTAACGACAGTACGCTCCGTATATCCGGGCATATTTACAACCTTGGCCATATTCAAGTACCTTCGCAGGTACACAAAATCGATCGTACCACCAACCGTTGAATGCATCCGTCATTCATTTGCCGGTGTGAGAAACACAACCCGGATTTGATGGGAAGCTGATAAAAAATGTAAAAACCCTTGCATTCCCTGCGGTGGCCGGGGACTTTGTAGGTGCAATAACCGTGCCAACCTGCCAGCTGGTGTTGTTTCTGAAGAGCCTGGTGACCACACGGCACGATTGCCAATCGATAGTGAAGCATCACTGACTGGGTGGATCTGTTGTGTACGCACTTTAGATGCGGAACGCACGGTCCGGTTAAATCCACTATCTAATCTTTTAAGTTGCGCTAATATGTGCACAACTTTCTCAAAGTCCATACTTATACGGAGCCCTCTAGTCGCTTTGCCCTCCCTCAAATAGATAAAAACAAACTGCTCAAAAGGAAAACACAAACCTTAACCGATGTTAACCGACGCTGATTTTGTTTATGACACTTGCACTTACCACCGATAACGACTCGCTGAGGTACGGGCCCTGCAAAACGAAGTTCAATACGAGCACGTGTCCATCCAATCTTCGACACGTTGCTATGTAACGCTTTTTGAAAATTTCAAATCTGCTTCATAAACGGGTTAGGTGATTGCCATATAAACAATACAGAGCATTAGCACTATTTGGCCTCAAATAATCAAAACTCTAAACGAAACACGTAAATCTAGAAATCATTATCTTATTATCATTAATAGATACTTCACCATGCGATTGCGCTTCAAGATATCGGCCCGTGCGAATCATCACGTAGTGTAGGCACGCTTCAGGGTTGCTACGATGCTGCATGTACCATACGAGTGATGTTGTGTGCTTCTCTTTTGGCCTCGGTTGCCAAAAAGCTCCTTAGATCAAAGGCAATGTAAAACTGTCGTAAATTATTTACTACAACAGTCGAAAGATAAGTGAAACCTTTGCATGTTTCTTTCTTTTGCTGTGTAGTGCACGTTTAGTGCAAATTTATTGCTGTGCAATAGAAAAACAAGGTTTTTTGTTTTTACTGCACACTTTTTCAAACGCAACTCCATCACTGAAGGTTATCAGCATAATTTGGCAACTTTAGTGATGCAATACAACCGTAGATCATGGAGCGTGCGACACAAAACCAAACAAAAAAAAAACTACTCTTCATTGATAAGCTTTGTCTGTAGAGAAAAAAAAAGAATCTAAGCAAGTAGCAAGTAGGGTGATTAGAATGTTTAAACGCATGGCAACAATCCCGCCATGCTTCGACAATTTTACGTCAAGCTGGAGTAGTTAGTCGGTTGGGACACGCCTTTAAAAACCACACGGTAGAGTCGGTTTAAGTAGCAATACTGCAGTTGATAGTAAATTAATCACTATCTCATTCTTGTTCTCTTCAAAACAATCCTTTATCGGTCCTGAACCGGCCGACTGTTAGCCGTATAATTTTGCAACACACTCATTCGGATGTAGACATCCTTTCATGAAGTACCTGTCCATAGCTGAGATTGTAAGAGACAACTGAAGTCCATTGACTCAAAGTTTCTTTTTTAAAGTGAAAAAAAAATCAAAAAATCTGAGATTCTTAAAGCATATCAAGTAAAAGTAAAGTAAATGATTTGAACTGGAAAGCATTATACCGAAACATTGATTTCAAATGTCTAAATAAAAGCTGCTTGGTTATGAAAATTAATAAAATGAAACAGCCAAAAATGGTACATATAGAAGATATATGAAATAAATAAGCTCATAAGAAGAAAAAATACAAAACAAACATATGGAAACGAATTCTCTTATTTTTTAATGCATATCGAACAGCCAGACTCCATTCTTTTATAAATAAATTGTGAAAGTATTAAATTTGAACCAACTTAAAACTATAAAACTTAAATAAGTGTTAATCGATCCACCAAGCTTTACAAATCTTAGTTATTATTTTCAAAACATGTTTACAATTATTTTCATACTATATTTCACAACATGCAATCAATTTTTATTTTTACGATAGTTTTTATTTTGTTTTAGTTATGGATTTAATCGCAAAACGTACAATTTACCAAAACATCGATTTCAGTGTATTTTCGCAATTAGCGATCGTTTTCCACCCCAAAAAAACGATCTTCAGTTCGTTGTACACCGAAATACGGAAGAACGCAATGAAATGCGCCACGATCATGACCCTGAAAAGGCGTACGGTTTAGAAGATCTACCAGTGCTTCTTCTTCCCATCGAAGATCGACGATGCGCTCCGCTGTTATCAGTGGCATTTGAAGCGTTGTCGCATTTGCCGGTAGAACGCTTGCTCCAGCATCATTCTTATCACGCTCTTCTCCTGCTCTCACGCGTGAGATGCTGCAAACATCCATCTGGATGTTCTAGAGAGAATCATCGCGAGAGCAATCAAAGCTAGAGCGACCTGTAGGTGATCTTCCCGCAGAGATGAAGCGTTATAAATACCCGGCACAACGACTGTGCCAGCCTACAGTTGACATGTGCTAACGGAAACCATCGTTACAATTATTAGCGTGCCCCAGCGTCGTGCTACGAGTGCCCGTACTATACCAGCAGCGTAGCATCTGTGTGCCTTCTCGCGTTCGTACCTTTCGTTGGGAAAATCCCTAACTTGACTGTGACGTTAATCGGCACTGTAAGATTGACAAAATGACGATCAACGAACGGACGACGCTGCTACCGAAGGAGTACCAGAAGACGTACAGCATCGCCATTCCGCAGGACGATGTGAATAATAATATCAGCAACAGCACCATCGACAATGGCGTACTAAGCGAGTAGTAAGTATCGGGAAATCGGATTGCTTAAACACACCCGATCGGTTGTGGATATAACGCGTGTAATATCAGTGAAAACACTTGTCAATTGTACCTGCAACAAACTGCCAATCAAGTGCACAATCTTGATGCGTTCCGGTGTTCCGTGGTATCCTCTTCAAACCACTTCACACTCGTACCGATGTGTCATGGTGTTTATCAGTGTTGGTAGCCGACAATCTTATTCCGGTTGACCTACCGCACAGATCGTTATCGATAAAGCAGCGGGTAACGCCGGTAAGATAAGCAAACTGTCAACCGTATTGCTCGTTGTTCTGCGCTTTGTGTCAATTAGGCTTTCAGCCGCTGATTGATTACGCGCAGCGTTTGGGTTTAAAAATCGTTTGATGCATTATGCGTTTTTGTGTGTGCCATTGCTGCCCTTGTGCTCAAAACATTACCAGCATTTTCGTTCGCCTTTTTTGCAACGCTTATCTTAAAATGACGCTCCCAAAACGAAGGGATACCATCGAATGAGTTGCAGGTTCTAGTGTAGTGAATGCGAGGGAAAGAGAAACATAAATCGCGTATTAATCCCTCGTCGTTTGATACGAACACAAATACATCCATTTAATCCGTGTGTAATCACGTAACGCCTTTTAATGCTTGCAGCGTTACTGCTGTGGTTACTAAGATATGCGTTGCGTGACATTTCGTAATAGCAGTCGAAAGGTGACAGTTAAATAATTATGAACCCTATCGCACCGCAGCTGGTTTCGTACGCAGCTTCCTGTTCACCACACAGTATTCAAACAAGTAATTTACTCTCTTTTCTTATCTTTTTTTCCCCTACAGTGACAGCTATGCACTAACAAAGGACGAGCTGAACAAATACATTGAAGACCCCTGGTGGATAAAGATGCGTTACGGATGTTTTGCTACCTGCTGGATCGTATGCCTGATTGCGCTCGGCATTTCACTGTACATCGCGGCAGATGCGCTTCAGCATGACCATTGTGGTGCTACGTTAACCGGCAATGGTACAGCCGCACCGGCCACCCTAATAATCCCGGACACCGCTACGAATCCTTTCACAAACGTGGAACCAAGTACGCCTCCTACGATCGTGTTTGCTTTGCTGAATCCACCAACCTCGTGAAGGATGGAAGTGTTGGTTTTAATCGAGAGCATCAACCGTACGGTTTTACTCGCATCGCTGTGATCCCCCTTACCAAAGGGGGGAAAACGAATTATTTATTATCATTAGAACGACGCTAGTTACACACCAAAGCAAATATAGTTCAATCCACACCTGATATCGCATTGCAACGAGTGTCTGTTGCAGTCACGTGTTCGGAAGAGGTTGATTAGGGCAGCCAGGTAAACCGGAATCCGAGCGCGAACGTGTGCCGATCGTGTAATGGATCGGAATCACTCAGTCGAACGATCCGGTTCGAGTGGTGTGCGCCACTGTTTCGTATGAACGTAATCAGATGATGTAACGCGGTGGGAAATTTACTCATCTCAGGGATTTGTTTACACTGTACACAAATGGACATTGCCGAGTGTTGACACGCATCGTTGCATCCCGTGCAAGGGATGGCATTGACGCCACGGTCCTATAAGTAGCTGCAATCGTAGCTTTTAATGTGCAAGTATGAATCGTTGTTTACGAAGATGCATTAAAATGTAACAAATAAACGAATAATATTTACTTGACCTTAAACCATTGCTTGTATTTGTTTTTATCTACAGATTTAGGAGAAAGATAAGTAAGAATAAGACTTCAGACATGCGGAACAAAAATAATTAGCTAGCATTAAAGATGTCCCCAATAGTTTTCCAATTTTCCAACAAACTTTCATAACCAGTTACATACAAAGTTATTGCTTAGAATTTTAATTCTAGTTATTTATAATATGAAAAATTGCGTAGTTTTGTTTGACATTGAATTTATCGTTATTTCAAAGTAAAGTGTTAAAAGATCAAAGGTACTTACAACAATAAATTTTATAAAGAAAAAATACTTCAAGAATACCTCTGATATTACTGCGTCTTTTGCATGTAAGATTAGACTATCTCCAATTGGTTTAGTGTTAGAAAATGAAGGAAAACCTGAAAATTATATCACAAAATTATTGCCAATTTTAATGTGACATCATAATAAACATAAAAAAATGCTTTTATTATTCTTGGCGTAAATTCCTGGGAGGACAGCATGCTGTCATGTGTTAACAAGTAGTCTAATAATTAATCTTTGAGAAACAGTCCTAGCGAAATGAATTTTGCCAATTCTATTCCTTCTCAAAAGTGTATAAATAACGAATAAACTACTAAATTACGCTAGTCCTAATAATAAAATTCGCAATCAATTGAAAAATCATCTTTCAAAGCTTTCATTTATCACATTACAATATTTCGTCTATGTAATAATGATAATATACGCACAACAATGTTACGTTGCAGAAACATACGGAACGTCACAAAAGATTCGTCATCTGGCAAATTCCACCCAGCACGTAGCTTCCGGCGTAGGGCCGAAGGTCAAGGTCCTACACCGCGACTTCACTTTCCTGTTTTTTCCGCATATATTCTTTCCCGACCAACCCGACCGATAAGCCAACAGCTGTACGGCTGTCACTATCATCGGCAGCCTGGCCATTCGAGAAGAATTGAACTTGCGAGACTGATCATCTGTCGGTTCCTTGTCGTTTCCTGGTTCCGCCGTCACGAGTAAATGCCGGGTCCGATCCGCTCCAGACGACGAAACGTAACGATCCAACGCTGAAGCAGATAATCCAAACAGCAAACAGAGAATGTTCTGAATCAAACAGCGTGTTATGTTCCATTGACCGTTCCGTTCTCTACGAAAGAAATACGGAGGATGATGTAATTCTTGTTTGCTCTTTAGTCAGACACGCTCTTCGGGACGGACGGGGAAATCCTTTCAACAAATTGCATCAACCGTTTGTTGGGTTTTGCTTTGGAAAACATTACGAAAGAAGAGGATGTTAAAGGAAGCATCACAATCTCTTACGTTACTACCTAAGTGATTCAGCAAGGACCATGCCATGTATCACGGTGAATTCCATCCGAATCGGGTGATTCCCTCGGATCAAAGAACATATGTGTGTAATTATCGTTTCTCGATTTACTACATCCAACACACTTCATCGTAAGGAAAAGTGCAATCAATGTAAGTGCTTAAGCATTCCTCTTGACTTGATTAGACACCTTATCAATTAACCTTGAAAGGGAACAGACCATAACTCTGCTGTTGTTGGCTACACTCGTGCGAATCGAAAGTAACGCACGTTTTCAAACAAACTTGAAACCCCCAGGATTGTTTCTTTCGAACAAATATTTGCTTTATTACCAATCAACCGTCTATGGTTGATAGGCGCTTTATTCTTACTCCACAGCTCCATTCAATTTAGTAACTCCAGCAAACATGTAAACTACAAGACCACCAAACATCAACGATACAGTATCCGCTTTTCCTGCAAATGCGATTTTCTGCGAGTTTTTCCCGGAACGTGGTGCCGTCTTGCCCCATTTTCCACAACACGCGGGTGGGGCACTAATTAAAACACGAAGCGTGTTTAATTAAGCCTCGGGTTTAGTTCCGAAAACAGGCTCATTTTCACTCATTAAGCTCGAATTTTCCCCGGTCACCAGGATCGTATAGCAGGTAGCGTAAGTTTCCTCCCCAACCTTCGGGTGTAACACGAAGGGAGGAAATAAGAAAATTCACGCACCCACACATACCGACAAAGGTTCCCCCAAAACAGGGCAAATGCTTTAATTACTCTGTGGTACAATCCCTTTCTACCGTTTCCCGGCCGATTGTGTTCGGGAATTCTGACGGAAATTGCTTATCTTAGGGTGATTTTGGTGAGGAGGGGGAGATAGGGAGGGTGAATGGAGGAGAGCAAACTTCCTGAGTAAGGAAACATAAGGGCGGATGCGTTGTTCCTTTGCTCGCTAAGATCGGGAAGCGACGAATCGCTGTGAATGGTCAGTAGAAATGAACGAAGATAAAAAGCAAATGAATGATGTTGAATGAACTGACAGCTTCCTTTGATGGGTAGGATTAGCAGTATTTTGAAGGAATTTGTTATCACATAATGAAATATTGTATTTTCTTTTAAGATAAAAATTAAATTAAAAATAACCCTCAAAAACATCTTCTATCTATCTATTATAACTATTTTTTTCGTCTACAATTTGCTGTTTACCCACAAGCCAACCGGAAGTTTCCCCTAAGCGGGAAAGGAAGGCAACCGTTTGTACACAATAAATTCCCTTTCATCTTTCCAACGCAAACAAGCGGTCTGGCAATAAAATTCCCGACCGGCGGTGTTTAACCCACACTAACGCACACAGCGTGACGGGCCTTTCCGAAGCAGCGATAAATTTTCGTCTGTCACTATACCAGGCGCGAAGGAGCGAACAAAACTGTTCGGGTTATTAGTATTCGGTAACCGAGGCAACCACCCCACCCCAGCGAGCCAGTTTTGGGCGGTGGTGAAATGCGGAGATGAAAGCGTACATGCGCACGTAGGCACTGGTGTTGTACAAACTGTCTGTAAGTAATTTAATTTCGTAAATAAAAATTTACTATTTTTTAAAATAATTTAAAATTTGGTGAGAAAACGCTCATTATGAAAGAAGCAATTTCATGTCAAAATATTAATTTTCTTTTTTTTGAAATTATTATTAATTAGAAAATATTTTTAAATCCATTTTAAACTGTTGTTTATTTTTTCTTGAGCAATAATAGCAATTAAAAAACATTATCAAATCATAACGTTTGAGAAATTCCCATAGAACATTGCCTCATTTGTTATCAAGCTCTCAATCACAGCGGCAACAGCAAACAATGCATCGCCGGTTCAATGAATTACCCACCCAGTTGCTTATTTACTTCTCGCATTACTCCTGCTCGCCTGGTCGAATCCGAGTGAAATGATCACTGGCGTCAGCAAACTAACGAAACACAAAAGACCCACCCACCCACCCAGAAGATGGACATCGATCGATTGGGACCGATTGTGGGGGAATCGGACGAGCGAAAGGTAAAGGACATACAACACCATGGTTTATTCGCACTTGTCCAACAACGAAACAGATCTCAACAGACGAGACACACCAGTCCAATGAATGGTTGGGAGGAATTTATCCTGAATGGAAGAGAGGGTTTTCCACACATGCGCATTTGCATTTAGTGCTGCAGTTTGTTTGATGGGGGAGCAAATGCAACGAAACGAATGCATCTATATGCGTCCATTTAAGGGTGTTCTCTAATCGTTAAGTTCATTTGGATTTTATAATTGTTTTAAAGAATTTTCATTGAAAAATAGTTTCAAAAGCCTCAATTTCTAGCAAATAAAAGATAAATTCTTTTCGAATATTTAAATTTCTCTATTATACAACTTCTTTCCATTAATACTCAACCATTTCTCTAAAACAAACAACTAAAAAAGAGAGCGAAAAATAAATGCATTCTGCATTGGCGCAAATGCACCGGGTAGCGTAGGCACCCTGAAAATACACAGCCTCCAATGGCTGCGCTCCTGTTCGTTGACGAAAAACCGACGGCATTCGGGAGCATCTTACGATGACGATTTTTACAAAAAAATTATTATCCCCATTTCCAGATGCATCTATTGTTCTCGCACTTCCACCGACAGACATTAAGCGCATCGCCGAAAATGCAGATGCACATTTGTCTTAGAGGCATACTCACCGGAGGGGTAATCAAACAAGAAAACAACTCCATTACGCGCTTCTTACACGACGAGCCCCAGCAGAAGCGAGCACGCATAAGGATGCATTTTCGGGATGCAGACACCTTCTTACGCGTAACGATTGCGCACCGCCGCTAGCATACGGGGTGCAATTTTGGGCTCCGTTTACGGAAATACGCCGTCCCTCGTATCGGTGTCCTCGGCGTGGGGGAACAAAAATTCGTTACACAAAACGACCGATTCGACCGGTACGCAATTATGTGCACACATTCCAAACCCACTTCCGCTGTTCGGTGATGACAGCATGGCCACCGTACGGTTTCGGCGGGAAAATGAGCACACAATCAATTATGCAGTGGATCCTCCTCCAATCGGCCAATACCAATCGACAAACCTCCCTCCCGATGGCCGAGCAATGGGCAATTGGGCGTTCGGCAATAACAACTGCCCAAAAAAACACAACAGATGAGAAGGCACCAGAAAGGACACAATGGCAAATGTGTGCGAGAGTGCCAGACCTGCCGAAAAACGTGCAATTGAATAATAAATGAACACGAATAAAACAAATTAATTAGCGTTCGGATGCAAATTTCGGTGGACGATTCCGTGGCTCGTTCAAACGATGACGATTGGTTTCGATTTTTGGGTGAGGGTTCGCATTTGCATGCACCCATGTACGTGAGCTGGAATGTAATGGTTACATGGAACGTGCAGTAGCGAATGTGTAAAAGATTTAATTACATCCATTGGAATGGGAAACACACCGTTATTCATTTAGACAAGGGAGTTTTGAATTCAAGTTAAATTAATTTAAAACGTTAGGAAAATTGTGAAAAATTTCCCCCAAATCCACAGTGCGTTCATAACTTTTATATATGATTTAACTATTTTCCCAATTTTGAATGTGAAAAAAAGGGAAATGTGAGTCAAATCAGCAAATGTTTAAAATATCTTCTACACACTTTCTCGATTATACATTTTATGGGCAATAATTACGCTTACTATTCACGTATTTCGTTGAATTCGATTCGTTTCGCATTTCTAGGATAATTGTTTTGGAGAAAGTGCGGCAATTTTGAGCTTGTCCAGATATTAAAACATAATCCAGGGGAAAACAACGGATAAGAAGAGTTTTTTTTATTATTTAATTATGACGGCGGGATAAGAAGAGTTATTAGAAAAAAAATATGACCAAAGTTCCTTGTTGTCAAATTGTGCTTTTGCCGGAAATAGTAAATTTGTTCCAAATAAAAATAAGAGCTCATATGACGTTTAGCAATATGGCTAAATTGAATAAAAGCCAAGATCATAAAGTGCACTCACAATTTGTTTGTAGAGCCACCGCAGAAAAAGGATAATTACCATGGCGTTTTATAGGATCATACGTTACTCAGAGACTGCATCATGTTTGTTTATTCTTGAAGGACTGATGAACTTTCCTATGTTAAGAGGTAACTTGAGAATGTAGGAGAGATATTAAACCGTAATCTTTTAGCTTATAGCGTTACAGTGAAAAGGGCATCGATTCTGTGTGATGGAATAGCAGTTCAATTGACCAACATTTCGTGGCAATCGTTTTTAAGATGTCTAAAGCTATATCTACAATGTGTCGTCGTATCACTGGTCCCCTAACCCGAGGCTGCCTTCAATGCATCAACATAGACGCTGCCGAAGTACAGTACCCAATCATAATGGACTTTCCATTAGTACTGGATAAATTAATCCATCTCCGAGATATTTCTATGTCGAATTCAGAATAACTCCAATCTCCATAAATTTTGATTCCAGGGAATTCAGACTTCTACCAAATATACTCTCAAATTATCATATTTCTTACTCAAATAAGCATTACAATTTAGACAAACTCACTCCAAATTTCCCACCATTGCTGGAATACTATGGATCTCTGTACAACATAGAGACCAATATAAGTGACCAAGAGATAACAAGTTTCCTTTCAGAAGAGCCAAAAATTACTTTTTGACAGAGGCCATATGTAAGTAGCATTTGTCCAGCAGAGCCTTCCTAAACCTTCGAAACACTCGTCCATCTTTCTGGGAATGTATGGAAAGAGAGTTCTACGTTTATTACATTACATGTTATATTACCTTTTTAGCAGAAAAGGACGAATGCTCTTGAAGGCTTCAAGTGAAATGAAATTTGAAGCACCCACAGAGCAGCAAGACCTAAAACATAGTCTACGACGGGTCTGACAAAAGAAGCCGCTTGACAGGAAGGCACACGTTGAACTTGGAGACCTAAAAATGACGTGATTCTTCTCGGGTTCTTAGTGGCCAGTTATTCCAACTACTGTTAAAATTGCGTGGTACATTTATTGAATACAGCTTTCAGGCAAATGATGTAGTATTTCTTTGAATTGTTTGATATAAATAACAGGAGATAAATTGAGAGAGATAATTCTAAAACACTTCGAAAATGTGTTCCATAATACATTTTAACATTACCATTTATGTTTGAAATTTAAATACATGACGTTTTTGAACCGAGATCAACATTTAAAATAGATCCTGTTCAGCGAAAGCGTACACTTAACATGGGGAAGTCGACTCATTATGTACAATCATTGCATGGTAAACAGATTGGCCATTGACACCATGCAATCCGCATCTTTTTTTCATCTTCTGGTCATGTTTTCCATCCACCCCGAAGCCATTGACAGTGGAAAACCTTTTTCATTATCGCGCATGCTTTTCCCCGCACACGACCACCACCACCACTGGCTGGCGGGAAACCGCTTCGCATCCAATTATGCACTCACACAAGCGACAATAATGGAAGGCACACACGCTGCCATACCCCAAAACGAATTCGCTAATTAAAATCATATGTATCACATAACCGGCAACAGTTACCGACCCGTGCGCCGGGACCATGCCCCCGACCGCGTCCCGTGACACCTTCAATAAGATTGTATTGGACCAGGGCGCGTTTGTGTGGTATGCCTCTTCCTGTTCATCGGTGCCGGTGAATCGACGAAATTAATGAGTCGTTTTGGGGGATGGTCGTAACGTCCACCGAGATGCAACACCGTAACACCGTCGTTCGAGCTTGTTATTATTTAATTAGCATTATCTTAATCGTTGCTTTAGTTTAATTTTGCTGCACCTTTTTTTCTCCAACCCATGCACTGTGGCATCTTTTAATCGGTGCCACCTGCCTTGATGATGGTCTAACTGCCGAAAAAACGGAACCGTCCCAGCACTCTAACCACCGAAAAAACCACCCGGAATACACATTTATTATAATGCACTTTTCGTCGGTCCTTCTCTTGCTCACTGGGAAGCATTGGTGTTGGTGGGGATCCGTAATGCAGGCGTACTGTTTATTGCACTTAAAGTTTTGTTGTGCATTTTGCAATCTCTCGCTCCCCCGCCCGGGCTATCCCTCCTTCCCAAGAGCTCCAGTGGCTCCAGTGGGGAGAGTGATACGGCTTCATCCCTTCGGGAGCAAGCAACAACAGCACACAAGGTGTGTCTTCCGCGCGGATGCATCTATCGGGGCCGCACGCCACGTGGAAGGTAGCATTAACCGGGATTTCGCCAATGTCGCGGACAATGTTGTGCTCCTGTTCCCGAGCGATACTCACAGACGATCCCCAACAAACAAACCCTGTTTGTGTTCCGCAATAACTCCGAATGCAACCTGTTGCATGCCCGTTAGTGTACCCGAAGCAACAACGCTCTCAGCTACTAATTGCTAATTTCACCCCAGGGAACGATTCTACCGATGTGCCAGTACCAGGCACCGAGAATCGTGCATTCCCCACCAGGAGCATACAAACGGATGCAAATCGAGGGGGAGGCCAAAACCCTTCGGTCTGCACTGTGTTGTGAGCGTGAGTGTGGATTGTGTATAGCAACACTGCAGCGCGCGACATCGTTCCGTGGGTGTATGTGATGGGAATGCTACTACCCATCCCTACGGTTACTAGAAGTGCATACGCATCGGTAGGTAGGTACTGCGCACTCAACTGCACGTTCAACGCACACGTTGCATACACAGCGATGCAACTGGCGCGATGCACCGACCGAAAACCGAACAATTCCGACACGAAACGACCTTATGGTAGGCGAGCTGTGTGTGCCGCGCAATATGCATGCTACATTCCGCCGATAACGAAGTTTCTTGTGTGGAATGTGTTTGTAAAATCGCAATCGTGTTTAAATGCTATGGACTAGAACCTAGCCCTCTGTGTGGAGAAGATCAGAGAATGGATTTGTTTTACAAGAATATTAAACTTACGCTCTCAATTGACAAAAACTGATATAATTATGATGTTAATTTAAATTTAAATACTAAAATAATCATATCTCCTAATGAATATTAATATTAAAAGCTATCGCTTAATTGATCTTAGTGTAAGTAATCAGCCACCTTAGCATAAGTAAGATAACTAAGTCTTCTTCTTTCCAATTGAATGCTTCGAAATAAGAGGATATCTTCATTCAACTGCATTTCATCCAGATCTGGATCGTCGAGGCGGATCAACCTATGGGCGGAGTAGGCGACCTTCAAAATCAGAACTAGCAGAGCCTTTACAAATCTTGGGACCTCGAGAGATCTTCGACTAAACTGAGGCCATGCATGGCGTTCAAAAAGAAGAGAGCCAGGGAGAAGTGATTAATAATTCGTACAAGATTTAAAACAGGTTCTGCTAGTTCGGATCTTCCAAGTCAAAGCCAAGACCATGACTACTTATCATTTGTCTAGTAAGACTCTCCGATTGCCCAAGACCCCTGATAGTCGCCTACATCGCCCGTAGGTTAATGCGCCACTGGGTGGGAGGCCTCAACTTTCGTTGCTTTCGAGGTATCCAATCGTCTTAGTCCTCCAATGAGCTCAAGACCAGAAAATTGGTTTGTAAAATTTGCTTCACAGTCATCAAAAGATCCACTATCCTCGATGTGTAGTGCTTCTAACTACAGTTCCGATATCTTATAGTTAAGTTCCTCTACAAGAATCGCCTCGAAACTTGCCACTTATAACCATTAGAAATCAAGACCAGAGTAAGTACAGTTCTACTGGATCTTCGAATGAATATGGTGCTACCTTTTCTTCCTACCTCTTTAATCCTTTTTACTAAATCTTCCAAATCAGAGATCCTACTTATGGTGGTAAAGTAGGCCCAAGCTGTGTAGGAGTGATGGATTCGAAGAGTTCACCAAGGCACTCGACCGTGTGCGGATTAGAGGATTTCTACAGCAGGTCCAAACCTCAAAGCCGTGTAGCGCCAGATAGTACAAGGTTTATCCTTTCTTTATCATGAGCGTATGGCAACAGTAGCTCTGAATTTTGAATGCCAATCTGTGCCAAGTGCATGACCAAGCCCAGACTAATAACAAAAAAGCCTTTAAACATTTGAGTAGCATATGTGTTTTTACAATCTTCTCCACGATTTTAAGCTAAATAAAAAGGTGCTTATCCTGAAACACAACTGAATTGGAAGCATTCAAAATGAAAAGAAGGATTGAAAATGACTTAAACTGTTTGTTTTTTCTACAAACACAACTCTCATTCATCGTCATCGTACATTGCGGATCTTAATCTTATCGGAACAATTTGTAAATCGGTTAGCTTAAATCGTTAACCTCCGTTGACGTCTTTCCTGGGGGGTCCGAACTTATTCTCCAAATCTTCCAAGTTTACGCGACATCAATCGATACGATAGCGAACGTACGCGAAACCCGTGATTGTTATCGTAAGATTAAGCTGTCTGTCGCTCGCACATGAGTCGCAGTTTCATTAAATCACACCAAAACGACGGCACAGAAAAGAAAACCCAACGGATGTAAAGGTGCTTCCACTAGTCTAGCTTAATATATTCGTTTCTCTACCGTCGTTCTAACGATTAACAGTCTCTTGTGGCTTCGTTGCTTCGTTGCAATGGGTCAGAGTGGTGCAGGTGTTTGGGGTGTTTCGGCTCTGCTCTCCTCTTCCAGCCCGTTACACGTACGCCTTCAGATCGGCCAGCAGTTCATCGTACAATAGGGAGCGTACGTTGATGGCCCACACAAAATCAAGATGGTTGAAGGCTGGTAACGGCACGAGATATCGTTTCACCACGTTCGGTAGTTCACGGTACAGCAGTTCCACATCGCCCGGTGCGGCCATCCAATCGTTCGTGCTGTGATAAAACAGTGTGGGAGCTTGCACGTTGGCCAGATTGTACACTGGCGGTGTAAGCTGTCCGTAACGAACCATGTTCAACGCACCATGATCGTACTGGCGGAAGATGCGAGATCGGATCGTTTGGGCGTGGTGGATCATCTGCATCGTCGAAGCTCCGGCCGGCGAATGGGCATGGATGACAGGCAGCATTGTCTGGAAGATGGAAAAAACGTTGGTTAAACCACACAAACTAGAGCAATTAAAGCGATCCTTACCGAGTTAACCTCCTCCGTGTTAAAGCCTGCAATCAGGAACGTGTTGATCGAGCACATGGCTTGGAACGGTGCACCATCGTGACAGTTCTGCAGTCCACCCTGAATGTTCATCTCGTTGGTCGGTTCGAACCACCACGTACCCATCATCTGCAGCATCAGATCCGTCGTGTACAGGAACGTGGCCAGGAAGAGCACATAAGGGCTACGGGTGTTGTGCATGTAAGCGGCCGGAGCCAGAGCGTGCATGCTCTTGATACGCCGATTGTAATACGGATGTTGCGACATCATCACCCAGTAAGCAGTTGTGCCCTGCGAGTGACCCACGTACTGCAACGATTGCTGTCCCGTGCGCACCAGGATGTAGTCGATAACGTTCGGGATGTCAATACTGCCGACCTCATGCCAGGAAAAGTCCCAGAACGTTTGCGTTTCGTTGCTGCGGAAACGATGCCGACGGGAGTACCGATTGCCACGAGCATTACCCATCCACACATCATACCCGGCATCGGCCAGCATGTAAGCGAGGCTAGTATCCGGTCCCATTAGGATGTAGTCGGCCGACGAGCTCAACATACCGTGCTGCAGCAGTACGACTGGTTTGCCAGGGGCTGGTGGCGACAGCGGACTACCCGGGCATCGGTGTATACCGAGCAGATAGCCATCGTCCGTTTCGATGATGTGTTCCTCGGCCGGGTAGCCATATTTGCGCAACAAACCAAGCTGAAAGTAAACGCCAATTGAATTCGATTAGTAGATGAGCTAACTAAGAACTCAGCACTAAACTTACCGAATCTAGATGAGCATCTTCAATGATGTCAGGATGAATTTGTCCTACTGCCGGGGACACAACCACCAGCAGTACAACTGCCAACACACTATACACGACACTTCTCATTCTACGGATGTATTTCGTTCCACGATTCCGAACACTGTGAAGTCTGGCCACTCCGTTCAGACCTCTTTAAATACGCAATCCGACTGGATCTTATCACATTTGTTACCACCCCTTCCGAAAAATGAGTCCGATAAGCCATCTTGCTTTATCAGGACACACCTTATGGCTATTTTATGCCAGTAATTAGGATCAGATTTACCGCAGGGTTGTACAGTATTATGTGGTGGACACGATCTAGTAAAAAATGTAGCCCATTAACCCACAAGTTGGAACAATCTACCCGAAATTTGTAAAAACCCTGTACAGAAGAATGTGCCGATTAAGGCACGCTCCTTACATTCCCCCCGTATCACAAGCTGATGCTCATTAATCTATATACTGATAAAACTCCCCATTCAACCAGAAGCATAGAATAAATCTGGAATGTAATTGGAGGCAGTAAATACTAGTCACGTTTTTTGGCAATTATTTAGTACACCTGTTCTGTTGCAAAGCTGAAGAATGATAAGATCCTAGTATGATTTGAAGAATTCAAGAGAACCAGTTTTTATCACACAAACAATACGTAGAGTATTTAAAGCAAAAAGGACAACAAAAACGGGAAGATGATAACAGATATATCCAATTGAACATTCGATCAGATACGTTTTGATAGATGTCCCATAGCCAAGATATCATCCACAACGAATTCTGAACTAAGGATCGGGCACCGTTGGAGCGCTAAAGTACTTCAGGATTGAGGGCTACTTTCCGGGGCCTTTGGCGGCTTCCTACTCCACCTCTTGTAAGATCCACCACAGGAGCATCTGTGAAGAGGATGTCAGCAATTGAGCAAACGAGAGACGATGTTCCCGGGCCCAAAGTACGACGTCTGGACACGAGAAGAGGAGCGACTTCATGCTTAAGGGGTTGCTAAAGGCCTCGAATATTTTTTGTTAAACTGAGACTGCAGTTAAACCAAACGCCCAAATCCCTCATTTTAGTGTCTCGAGACGCTTGCGACACTCATTGTCGAGGGATGAGAAAACTGACGAGTAAACAAAATAAAGTTGCATTCATCACACCGTAATGTAATACAATTACAGGCCCCAACAATAGAAACAATTTAAATTATTTGTAGACATTCAGTCCACGGATGAAGAGAAAAAGAGAAACACAGTTAAAGGTTGTCGGAATACCAAAATAATATGATTTATGTTGTATTTTAAATAAATTGTGAGCATTGATTCACCTTAAACTAAAGTTATTCGACGACTCGTAAACGCAAAATATGGTTTTTAATACTTTTTATTACAAAAAGCACTGTTACAATAAGTTTGTTTCGTGTCTGTTTATAACAAGCGTACAATTCGCTAGTGATTATTTCTTTTCTTTTGTTTTTTTTTTTTTTGTTAGATTTTGTTCATTTTTTGTATTGTTTTGCTTACCGTTTTCCGTTTTTTTGCACTTACACTTTACACAACTCTACTACGCAACACAACACCATTTGCCTAGTGGCTTGTTGTGAATACTGTAGACCATATTGTTTAGGAGAGTTAACCCTACGCCACTACGGTACTATATAATCCCATTAATTTGATAATTCATGGTTTAAGTTGGTACGATTACTGCTATCATGATTCTCACTACAGCCGAACGAAAGCTTACAGATTCCCACACTAGAGTGCCGCTAGAAGAAGGCCTTATTTACTAACGTTTCATCCGTAGCCTTCTGCAGCTTGTTCCAGTATCAGCTTAACTTTAATTTACACTTTATTATATGAACCTTCGCCCCTATGCACTATTTCCGTTCTATTCACTTAAATTACAGCAATTTTTTTACATGACAGATAGGTGGTGTCTCGCGATCAGCTCACTAGAAGATGTATAAGTTTTAATCGTTTATTTCCGCGGTGTGAAAAATGGTGTACAACATCTCTCGGTTAGAGTCCGCACCGCGCCATGTTGTTTATGAGGAAACGAAACCAACAAAAAGAACACCCGTGTGCATTTCCGGTTTTTTGCTTTTTTGTATTTATCAGGTACAGATATCGATTTCTTTTGTAAAATAGATCGTACTTAGGTAGCGTGTGGGAAAACTGTTGCTCTGCATTGAAACTGTTTGTACAATCGCATCGTAAATGCGTGCACTACTACTAACTCAGTGTTACCATAGACGTGCGACACACATCTTCCTGCACGATGCAATCCTAAATGCTAGTTGCGTCACATCGATTAAGCCTATCCTGCTGGTGGGCAACTGACGAACGAAACACATATCAACTTATCGATTCGATTCATTCCTACACAACATTTACGTATTACGACATATGACGCCAAAACCGCACTCGTTCTAACCACATGCTGACGTGCACAGTTGATCCATTTAAATGAATTTATTTCTCCTAAAGATACTTTCTACATTCGTGCTTACTTTACTGTACACCGAACTAACTGTCGAAAAAAAAAAGACGTGGATGATTTATGACGCTATCTACATTGAGTGTTTTATGAGCGCAAATGAAGACTTTTGTTTAGTGAATATCTACTCTTAACATTCCGGGCGTTATTGACATTTTAACTTAATTTTACATTACAAAAGCGTAACTGTGAAAGCGTAATTTTGACGTTGTATATGTTTTTTTTTACAGCCAACGCAACATTGCGTTAATTTATCAGAACATTTTATACGTACGCTTACCGATTGCAACTGCTCCCAAAAAAAAAAAAGACAATCCACTATCGTACGGAGCGTAATTATGCAAAACGATAAAGCCGAACAGGTCGCACTTTTAAAGCTTAACAAAAATGCAGTGGATGTGTCGAAAAATGAGAATAGTTTTGGTTGTGTTGAAAATTTCACTCAAAGCCACACATGAACTGTAAGTTCACTTTCTCATTCGTGGTACTACCACCGATACATGCTGCTCATTGCTTCACCTTGGCGCTACTTACGTATGTACCATGCCTCTGATATCGTTCGCTTTGTTTGGCGACTGAAGCATTTGCTCCGTGGTGCATATATCCGACCCGTCCAACATTTCGTCGTCGACATTGTCGAGAAAATCGCCCAACAAACTGCTCGGCTCCACCGTCATATCGTCGAGCGATTTCACATGCTCGAGGGCACGTTCAATGTCGTCCTCTACCTCCCGTGGGCAGCTCTCGTGCGAATCGCCCGTATCATCCTCCGGTGGCACTACAAAATACAACCGTAAGTAAATGGTTTTAATCAGCACTACCATCTTTGTTTGACGAGTTTATTCTAGTGTTGTGTTTCACAAATCTTTGGAAGAGCGTCATTCAAAATCGGAGAATTTGTGATTTTTTTCCAATTATGCATCGACATTACAAAGATTCATGAATTGCCATAAGGTTATGAATCTTTAGAGATGAAAGAATCGTCAGAGATTCATAAATTCTTAGAAATTCATGAATCCTTAAAATTTATGCTTCCTCAAAACTGCTTTAATACACATAGATATATAAGTCCTAAAAAATATCATGATTTAACGTATTTTTTAAACATGTTTTTAACACCCCGGAGCGATTATTTGTGTGGACTGATTGTACAGAATTGTATACTAGCAACTTTGTGTAAAATCATGAAATTTTGAGGATTTATTGATTCCAGAGGATTCACAAATCTCCAGAATAAAGAATCGCAATCATTCATTCAGTTCGCGAAGATTCATTCAGATTCATGAATCTGAATCAGATCCATCCAACACTAGCTCATTCTTTTCGATGCTTACCCAAACATAGCAGCTCGTTTAATGCGTCCGGTGGCAAATGACTGAGCACATTCGGATGGAGCAGATTACTAAACTCGAACGGTATAATCTCTTCTGTAAAAAGATAACAGAAAAAACATGTTTTAGCAAACGAAACATAGAGGCGAAACAGCGGATGATCTTACCAATTACATCCTGTGTTGCCAACAGTTCCGATTCGGATAATCCCCCAACACCGGTATCCTCGGAACTTGCGTATGCCGAACTATTCTCGCATATCGTAAGCAGATCCTGCGTGTTAGGTGAGCTATTTTTAAGTGTCGTTTGCACCGTATGCGATCCATTACTGTACTGCTGCTGCTGCGGCGGAAGTTGCTGATCGTGAACGTGTTCTATCGAACTCACTATTTTTACAGCGGAGTTATTCGTTTGCGCTCGATAAAGAGTTGATCCCCTTACACCTGCGACGGGTCGGTTATTGCCAACGACCACCGGAATGAGTGGTAAATTGCGATTCGTTTGAGCGACCGTGTGTGACACCGTCGCTGTATTAAACGCAGGTTTCGAAGAGCTTTCACTCCCATTGCTTAAATGTAATCGCTGTGCGGGAGGAGCTATCAGGGACGTCTTTTGTAAAGGCGTTGCTTGCTTAACCTGCACCTTCCCGTTAGCGGACCAAGTATTTAGCAACGATTTCTGCGGTTGCTGCTGTATCACCTTCTTCTGCGGTTGGTTCGACGCGGGTGTCGTATGTTTTGCCTGCCCTTGGCTCGACTGATGGTTATGGTGTATCGCAAACTGTTGCTTGTACTGCTGCTGATGCAGCAACATCTGCTGTTGCAAGGGCGTCAGTTTTTTCTTCTTTTTCGGTCGCTTTTGTGTTCGCACCACAACCGACGGCGATTGGACGGGTTTCATCTTCTTTCGGCCGGCTGCGGTTGGTGACGCCGGAACTGGTGACGCTGTTGTTACCATGCCGATCAATGATGGTTTGCCTGTTTTGTGCAGTTTTACCTCCTGGGACATTTTATCGTGATTGTCATGCTTCCAGGCGTGCTCTTTGCACAGTATCAGCTCATGGCTCACGTCAAATACCGGCACACGGCACTGACTGTTGTCGGAAAACTTGGCCGTACAGCGTTGGAACAGGCACTGTTGCGCTTCCTCCGTGATGTGATCGTAACAGTGCGATGTCATCACGAGAGCCGCTTTGGGGCAACCTTCGGAAGTGCAGATCGCCTTTTCACTGTGTGTGGATAAAAAAAAATCGATGAACATTCTCTATCATAAAAAACAAAACCAGAGAGAGTCTTACCTCGCTTTATTCAGTTCGGTTTGCCGTCGTTTGTCCAGCTTTGCGACCATCTTAGCCATCGATTCTAGCCGCTTTTTGGCGGTAGACACTGCTGCACTTCTCATCCGCAAACCATTCCTACACTGTACGACCCTCCGCTGCAGATAAGCCTTCCTCAGCTCCAAACGTTCGTCACGCGTTAGCATTCGTATTTCAAACTTTCCACTGTGTCCGCTCCGGTTCGATTTGCCCTTTCCTCCCCGTACACTACTGTTGCTCGATGTCGAGCTCCGGTGCATCGGATTTATACCCCAGCTGGACGTACTATCCGGCACGGTGATCGCAATGGATTCCTCGTACCAGAACGAAAGCGTATTGGGATACTCATCGTACGCATCGTCATCCGACTCTTCGCCCGGAGCTTTCAGATCGAACATGTACGCACCGGGCGCATGCCACGTCTTCAGCTTTGGCCGCTTTATCGGAACGGCAATCGCACCCGGAACCGAAGGTGTTGCTAAGAATCGCTGCTGTCTCGGTGGTTTCTCATCTGGCTCCTCAACTTCCTGCTTTATGTCGACGTCCTTCTCCAGCTTCACGGTGGCCAATAACGACGGGCTGATCCTTGTTGGTGCATTTGGCGTGCTGGTAGTACACGACGGTGAAGCTCCAATTTTACTCATCAACCCAGTTCCAACTACCGGAGACGTACAATCGCGTTGCTGATCCTGTTCCTCCGAAAGTTGTTGGCTGTGGGTACGTTTAGTGGACTTTTGCTGTTTACCCGACGTTTTACCCGTTGATGTCGATCTTCTATACACTTGACGGACTTTCCCGTTCACGCTGTTCACGATCGTTTCGGCTTCAGGTTCCAGCTTCGGAACAGGTTTCGTATCTACTGTGGTGGGTTGTTGAATCGTTTTGTTTTCATTCACTATTTGCATGTTGGCAACAACAGCATCCATTTCCGACCGTTTTTTCGCTGCAGCGGTGATAACTTTCGGTTCTACCGTAACGGATGGGGAACGATTGAGCTTTTCCACCCTATTCACTACCGGCGAATGATCACGTGATTGTGGTGACTTTGTGGAAGCTTCCACATTAGACCCAACGAGCAAACTTTGCTGATGCACAGATCGACGCAAACTCTCGGTAATGGACATCTTGCTAGCCTTTTCTTCCTTCGCCGATATTTGGGACACTTTACCGGGGTCGGTAACTTTTGCCAATAAGGTGCCATCTTTTGTCGCGATCGTAGACGATGTCAGCAACGAAATGGAACCAACGGAGGTGGCAGATTTCGTGGCAGACTGTTGCGGAGGAACAGCCCGTTGCTTATTGACTGGCGATGGGAGCGTTTGTTGTTGTTTCCGCTGGGGTTGCAATAGAAGCGATTGCGATTGTTGTGTGGGCTGCTGTTTTGGTGCAACCTGTACAGTAGGGGACGGCACTGGTCTCGATGGTTGTTGTTGTTGCTGTAACAACAACGATTGTTTCTGACCATTTGGAGCAGATTGTAAAAGCGTCTTTGCAACAACTTGCTGTTGTTGCTGAACGACACTCGCCTGAACTTGCTGTTTGTGCTGGAGTTTCGGTGTGACATCCACATTGTCCTGCTTTTGTAACGCTTGCGATTGCAACAATGGTGTGGACGTTTTGGGTGGCTGATGTTGGGGCGATGTTTTCGGTAGCGTTTGATTTCCAACGATTTGCTGTTGTTTCACTTGTTGCGATTTCGGTTGCTTTTGTGTATGTTGTTGTTGCTGCTGAATCGTTTGTTGTTGGGGTTTCTGCTGTGACTGCAAAGATTGCTGAGTGATTTGTTGTGGCTTTGCTGCAGCAACCGTAGCTTGCTGCGGTGATGAAAGCTTTTGTTGCACAATTTGCTGTTGTTGTTGTTGTTGTTGGGCAGGTTGTTGTTTTTGCTGCTGCAGCGGGGACTGCTGTTGCAGTTGATGCTGTTTGATGAGCGTATTTCTTAGCGTCGCTATGGTGACGGGATTGGAAAGGTGGGTCGCTGTTCCTATCGTATTGCTGTTCGATGTTTGCAAATAAAATTTCCCTTGCGCTTGCGGTTGCACTAAGCGGATTTTTGTCGGCGATACGGTGGAAACGTTCGACACTACAGCCACTGATCCCGAAGTATTGCGACTGACAGCCGTTCCTACATTTGCTATCCTCGCCGAACCTGCGGAAGTCACGGAAATAGTCGGCGTTACGCCATTACTGCCGCTGCTGCTGCTATTCGTTACTATTAGCTTCCGCGCACCATCTCCAGAGGTGGTCACGTGTATAAAACTCCCCTGCGGGATAGTAGTACCACCACTGACCGTTCCTTTGGTCAGCTGTTGGGGAGGAATTTTGATAAACTTCAATATAGACCCGCCCGCAGTTGACAACTGTGGGCCACCGGAAGAGGTTTGATTCGGTTGCTGCAAGCGTGAAATTATTTTGGCCCCACCGGCAACGACGGTCGTTATCAGAGGTGTTTTCTGCTGCGGCAGTACTTTCTTGATCAGTTTGCCCACGGTCACCGTTGGCTGGGCCTGTCCCGGTAGGATGCTTTGTGGAGACTGTTGTCTTATTTGCACAGGTTTCGTAAACACTGGAATCGGTGTACCGGTCGCGGTGTGTCCCCTCACCACAGCCGTCGTGGTTGGAGAAGCTGTCGTTACAATGCCATTGTAGCGAACTTTCAAAGTGGCCGGAGTGGATGCTGTTGGTGGTGAAATGCTAACAACTTTATCCTTGGATGTGGTGCCGCTTCCGGCAGTGTTGGTCGTAAGCAACAGACTTGCGCCGGAGGACGCTGTCTGTATGGTAGTGGAAGTGGTTGCATTGCTACTGCTGGTGCTATTACTAACTGCACTTGAATGGTTTGCGTACGCCAATGAGTTCGCTTGCAGTGGTGCCGATTCCGTGAACGCGTACGGATCCTCCTGTGCACGTGTCGTGGAATGACATGACATGACCTTTTTGGACTGTACTGCTGCACTGCTCGCACACTGGTTTCCGGGTTATCCGCTTGATTAGACTGCTTTCTTCAATTTGCGGAAACAGTTGTTTATATCTACAAAATAAAGCAAACAAATTATTGAGTAAGTCAAATCAGGCTGCATTCTAATCTTTGATAATTTCCTAAGTCTTATTTGTGATACACCAATGGAACTTGTTACTTGCACAAAATACGAAAGTATCCAAAAGTGTCGACCACAGTTCCAATGACAAGCATACTTTCGACCTTATTCTATAGGTTTTTATATGGAAAGAAACACCCAAACCAGTCACGTCCAATTCGAAAAGAGTAAACAATATTGAACGCCCGAAAGCACATGACTATATTCGCTTTCAGGGAATCGATTTCCGCAATACACACGCAAAGTTGTGTGCGAGATAAGGTGCTTCTTCATACGAAAGTATTAACAAGACATAGTACAACGATATTCCTATCACCACCGTAAGGTGAATGTTAACCGGGAAAATAACAATTCCGTCCCATAGCACCCTACATCTTACGCTCCCTCCTAGGACAGTATCCACAATAAGGGCGGCTAATTGCTTTCAACTCAGCATAACATTAGCGCTACTCTTGTTGCTACTTTTCAACGACCTACATTTCGCAACGACACAACCAAAGTGCTGCGAAATCGGCACTGTTATTGCGGCAGCTGCTGGATGTACTTGGGGAGGCCTTTTATTTTTTTCGCTCCCAGTGCTCCGCCGTGTGCGTGTGTGTTGTTTTTACTGCTGTTGTTGCTTCGCTTCTTGCGTGATTACTTCACCAGCCAAGCGCACACTTTTGCTTCGATCCCGTGCGCCACGATACGGTAGTCCCCGGGCACGAAATTATCGGCAATGCAAGGGCAAACGGTCCGTGTAGCGATTGCGACACAATTCACTCCATTGTGACCCGTTATGGTTACACTATTTACGATATTTCACTACCAAATCTATTACTTTTGTTGCACTGACGGAGAATTTTTCTTCCGCTGTCAAAAAACGGCAACTGACAGTTCGCTAGTTTATTTTGTTTGCATCCGTGGGCAGGGCTCTAAACCGGCTAGCAAAAGTTTTGTTTGCTATCGTTTTTTTCCTTTTCAATACATATAGCTGATGATGCAAAATCACAGTTCCTAATCACTTTTTCAAGCAATGATTTCAAACAATTTTCCTGATAAGGATCAAGTTAATCTATTTCGATTTATAACAACATTACAATAGCCAGTCACTCGTGTCATTGGTAAAGGTCGCGAACAGCAAAACATTTCCGTTTTGACTAACAGTTTCACTACAAACAGCCTTTTTCTCTATTAGAACAACGAACACACTTTTCCATCCCACGCGGTGCCTCAACGCACTCCGGCCACCACCCACATTGGCAGACCAGAGTCAACGAACTTTCCGAAGGCGAACGATGCGGCAACAACAGCTACAAAAGCACATTCATCCGTATGGAAACGGCGGTACTAACAATTAGAACAGTTGCAAGCAATAGCAGCTTGCTTCTAACCTTATTCGCTTTGTCTATTCACCGAATTTCTCACAAAATTACATGATTCATGCTAACACCGGGAGGAATCACGCATCTACCAACAAACCGCACCGCAAACAATCCCACACACTCGTATTTACGCATTATCCACACACACTTATACGCACGCACACAACCAAACTAAAGTGCCGCATCTTCCGCTTGTGGAATCACGTTTCCCGCATGGTACGATAATGCCCCGTAGGATCTTTCGCAACCCGTACACTATACTCCACTTACCACGTGCTTTCCGTGTAATGATAGCGTAACTTTTCTGTTAATTTTTACTCTATTTATTATCGCCTAGAAATGTAATGCTACGAAAGCCAACACGTCTTGCGCTGTTCGTTTGTGTTTATTGTAGAACAAAAAACCGCGTTTTGACAATTACGCGCGCACGTCAGTTTGACGGTAGACAGGGTTGAATACAAACTTGCTAAACTTTCTCCGCGAAGAGAACCATTTCTTTCAAACATTTCAAAAAACAATGGCACAAATCCTATTCTGGTGTAAAAATACTATCCGTTCTCGCAAGTCGATTATATCGATTTATTTTTATGCTTTCCAAAATTCGCATTAATAAAAAAAATACACTGGAATATAGTTTGCTGGACGCAGGAAGGATTCGATCGATTATAGGTTAGCGACGGTTGCGCGTGTCTCATTTACCGTCCCAACTTTGCACTTTTCCATTTTCGTAAGCAAGATTGATGCGCAGCTTTGGCACGTACTTTCCCGCCTTAATTAGTTCCATATTTTCGTCCTCAAAAAACTGTAAAATACATGGTAGAGCGTTTGAGTGAACAGATCCCCTATAAACTGATATCCGTTGAAGCTTACCAAGCACTGGGAAATAAATTTCAGGTATTTCCGTTCCATTTGTTGATTCACGTCTTTCAAAATTGATATGCTGATAAGAAACATAGTTGAACAGCGATAGTGAATGTTTACATACAGTTTAACAATTTATTACCATACTTACTTATCGTCGATGCATAGGCGCTGTAGAATATATTGGCAAATTTTGGTATTGCAATCAACGTCAAACAGTGGAATACCAAAGTTTATGTCCAGAATAGTCCATTCCTAGTAATTAAGAACATTTCAACATTAATTTGTTTCAATTATGTATACAACAATTAACCTACCTCTGCTGCGTTTTGTAATGAATTTTTTCTCGAGATTTCTGTAACAAAAATAGTTATGAAATAGAAACACAAATTATAAGAAACTTGCAAACACCTACCAGTATCTGAGTCCGATTCAGCAGTTTGCAGTACTGCTAGCTTTTCGTTCACTTCGTTCACAGCTCCATTCGCTTCATCGGTAGTGGACACACGATCTGGTACACTATCCTCTTCTGTGGCCGAAGGTTCTACCGATGTCGTTATTGCTTCACTGCTCTCTTCTGTTCTTACGGCATTCTTTTGTTTCTTATCAATCGATCGTTTAAGTACCACCGCAGGGTTATAATTGTCGCAACCTACAATAAAGAATGTGCAAGTGGGTGTAATCCTATGGCCAAATGCAATTGGAACCCATTGTACCTAGATCCGGAACGCCCGTATTGATGAAGGTCACGTAACCGAACGTTTGCTCCATGTTCACGACTTGCGACAAACCGTTCCAAGCGGCATGCTGTCCCCAACGATTGTTTTCATCTGCATAATAGATGGTAAAATCGATCAAAACCTTGGGAAATATTATCGATCGATTCAATTACCGTTTATGTCGAATGGAAATGGTTCGTAGTGTACTTTCGCCGGTTCGTTAATGCCATAGCCCTGAATAAGCAGACATTCGTTCTTCAGATGCTCGTTTAGTGTATAAAACTTTTCCGAATTTAGCACATACGAATCGGTGTTGACAATCGTAATTAGAAGCTTCCCATAACCGAGAAACATTCGAGGCAAGGATTTCAACACGGTTCCTAAAATGAGAAAAAACGAATATGTTTAAATTCCATCACATTGAGCGACCGTTCACGACATGATACATACCTTTCTTCAGGAATAAAGACGGCGGACCGTATCCACCCATGTGGTAATAGAACAGCTTCGACCAAATGTGAGCGTCCGCTGAGCTTTGGTAAAATTGGCCGAAAAAGGGAATGGTAAACTGACTAGACAGCGAACCCGATAGTGGGGCCGCCGATATAAGGTACTTGTACTTTCGCTCCAGCAGTCGATTGCGCGTGTGCACGTCGAGTCCCTCGATGCTCTCGAGACGCAACAGATCCAGCTCGATCTTTAGCGAACCTTTCAGTGCGACAATGGTTGATCGTAGCAGCACCGCGTGGTTAAAGTACCGGCTCACCTCTCCCTCCGATTCCGCATCCAACATGGACACCTTTTCCAGCTCCTCCAGCAAATCGGCCATTCCTTCGTCACACAGTTTACCCACCTCGAACAATGTGATGGCATGCGTTTTTAGGCCGGGCGATAGGTTGCCCATCATCAGGAAGGCCGTTAGCGTAGAATCAAAAAGAAACCCGACACGCTTTGCTGAACGGAAACCACCCGAACCGGCTTCGGGAGTAGTCTTTTCCTTCGTAAAAGTTCCACTGGAACCGACCGGTGTGCAATCGGTTGGTACGGGTGATGTAGGACTGGATGGATCGGACGGTGGAAAAAAGGGCACCGACGTTATGCTACCGTCGGGCGATGGTTTCACTTCCAGTGGTACTTCCGATAGCAACAGTGCGTGGTAGTTGTATGCAGCCAAATCTTCACCACCATCCCCTTGTTGTTTGAGCCAACTTTCGTCTAGCTTAAACTCGGAAAAGGCATTCTTTATCTTGGCAAATCCCAACCGACAGAAGAGTGATGTCGCCTGCTTCACAGTGTCCATGTGTACTTGCAGAATTTGTGAAAGCTGCAAAAGGGAAAAATGAAGTGTAATAGCAGTACTTAACCAACGTGAGCTTACTGAACGTACCTCCGAAATGTTGCACTGCTCATCCGTCGTAACGAAAACGTTGTAGAGCAGATTTTCGAAGTAATCCCCCGCGACACGATTCATGACAAAGTTCCGAAGCGGTGGAATGTTTATTCGATCGTCACTGCTGATCGGCACGTCCAGGTAGATGAGTCCCTTGCGGTAAAGCTTCTGTACCGTGTCGAGATTGAGTGTACCGGCCGTTTGTGGACCAGAGTCAATCAGCAGATCGATCGTGCTGATCTCTTCATTGCTAATGTTCTAAAACGAGAGCAAAATACTTTTGAAAAAAATATTCACACCACCCGCGGTGCTAATTACCTCAACGTCCTTTTCCAGTATGTGACCAATCTCGACGATCCACCACGGATGCATCGTGACGGTGCGGGGAAATTTTGGCAGGAAGTGGTATGGATTCTTCTTAAAGAACGAACGCGGTGAACTGGACTTGAGATCGCTCGAGATGGAAAGATACTCGTTCCGACCAATACCCAGCACACGCAAACAATCGGCAGCGGTAAAGTTGGGCAGTGCATCATAGTTTTTATCGTGTGTGAGCAGGAATGCAATCATGTCTGTAATAGGAAAAACGGAAAAAACAAAAAACAAATATCATTCCGGTGAAATAATCGACCGCAAAGGGAATGTTTGTAAGGGTGTGTGAAGTACCTGTATAATAATTGAATGGTGTTACGCGCAATCCCTTCGTGATAACGTCAGCGAGATGATAAGGAAATATATGGAGCGCTCGTATGTTCACCTCCACCAACCGTTCGTAGTACTTTTTCTCATTTTTTATCACACTGTACACTGCAAATGGTAAACCGTACGAGAAAGCATAATATAAATTCAATTTTTGCATGCAAAATCCTTCCACAATGTGTTGCCAAACACTGCTTACCGATGTTGCCGCGAAACCGAAGTTGGTTGAGCAAACTGTAGCCCACAATTTGTTTGCGATAATCCGCCTCATCGTTGTTTAGTGCCTGAAAGGGGGTACAGAAACATACTCACGCATTTATCACAGCACACAACCCACACCCACCCATGGCCATTGTGGAACCTGCCTGCAACTTACCTTACGCACGTCCGAGCTTAAATCCTTCCAGGCGATATTGCGTCGAATGCATTCCTCCACCTTGTTGGACATAAACCCGGAACCCATCCTGTTCTGGCCTGTGTCCTGACCACACGGTGCTGGAATGTAGACGGGCGAAACGATGGAATGTTGTGCCACTGGACGATAAAAATAAAACCCCGTGCACGGATTGTGTTGTTTTGATGGTGCAAAGAAACTTTGTGACGTGTTATGTTTCGGGTGACAGTTTCCCAACGAACGGAATGTCGTTCCATATGATTGGAAAACAATAGAGGGTGTGCAATATGTTTGTTTGTAAAGCGCTGGAACATGTTAATCTCGAAGGGAGTTTATAGTTCATAAAAGAGTTAAAATAGTGATACCGAATTATACAGCCAGTATTAAAACATCTCTTCGGAAATAGGAATGCCTATGCGGGATAACACGACAAAATACGATAGGGCATACTAATGGTGCCTCAAATTTGCATTTTTATACAAAAATGTTCTTGCTTTTTGTGGAAAACGAACAAATTACAACGATATTTGATGAAAAATAGGTTTTAATTTGAAAAAGTTTTTCCATGATGAGTGAAACCCACTGTGCTGCGCTTCCAAACGTCAAAAGCTCCAGCGAAAGCTCTCTGCTGGAGCACAAACGCGTGCTGATAGAGTGGAATAAAAAGTTACCAATCCAGTCCTCACGAGTTGTTGGAACTACAAAAAAAATTAAAATACCTTCTGAATGATAAAAAAAACAACAACATAAAATAGTACCATACTCCTTTAAAACATTTTTTTTTCAATTTCTTCAAATGCAACCCAACTCCTATGTAAGAACGATTGCAACATAAATCATCGCTGATGGATTGATGATCTATCATGAACTACTCGCGTTCACACTTGTTAAGGCAATACGGCGGAGAGAGAAAAAAAAACCCGGTGGCGCGGAGTATGAAACCCAAAACAGAAGGTCTACGTGACGTAGGGGAGTGCGTCCAAAACGGCGACAAACGGTTACCGTAGCATACATAGCGCAACATAGCCACGCATTAATCCCCTTGAACGCTGCCTGCGGGAAAAGGTCGGCCGAAAAAACGGGTGGAACCTTCAAGCGGTAAAAGCGAGAAACCAAACGAAACCGGAATCAAGAAGCTGCGACCCGGGACAGCTATAGAGGTGTGCGACCGCGGGCACTAGAGCGAGATGGAGTAGCGCAGTTATTAGTGGCGTTTTGTTTTGATCCACACGCACAAACGATGGGGGGGGGGTTTGAGTGGGGAGTTAGGGGGGTAGGCAACCAACAACAACAAGCTGATGATTGCAATCGCGGCCGAAACGCGATGGCACTTTCTTTCGTAACACAGTTTCCACCGTAAACAAAAAAAAACAGATCGCTTTGACCGTGGCGCTTTTTGGCCGCGACCGCTTGGTTCTCCCCAAAACACCAAGCACCACCGAAACGGCCATTGACTTTTAGATGACCCGCGTATTATACTGGTGTTTGAGGAATGGAGTGGAGTGGAGAAAGGCGGCGAGGGACTTCGTTTCTGTGTGTCACCTTTTTTGTTTTGTTTCTTCCGCCTCTCCTTCGCACACGGTGTTATACATCATTGCAAACGTGCGTTACGCCGCGGACCGAGTTGTGGAACAAACGAAACGAGCGAAACGATACTCGAAACTTCACCCCCAGCACCATCAATCCGTGTGCTGTTGGTCTTACCTTTTTTTTTGCACTGCTGTGGGCACGATATCGCCAACTCGCGGATTGCACACAAACCACATGGCAAGCGCTCGATGCAATTCTGATGCACCGTTTCGTGTACGCGTTATCACGTGCCGGGCGGACCGATCGGTTTTATTTCCCTTTTTTAGGGTTGGAAACCTTCTTCACCTCGCTCTGATCTGTGGAGCATCGGTATTGCCTGTGTGGTCGGGCCATTGAGATTGACAAGGCGTGCTGATCGTTTGAAAAAGTGTAACCACCGCCAGAAGGTGATAAGCATCGATGCATGATTTATCAGCGAAAAAGCTCCCCAACAACTGCATCGTGTATCTCCGTTTAATACTCTACCTCCACAGTCTCCCGTTCCTCTTGGCGGATCTTGGGAGTCTTGGAGATGAACATCTTTCGGCAGCAGTTTTATAGCACCTCACCTCAGTCGTAAAAAGATACACCAATGAAGGGAGATGCCAAAAAGGACCGCATGTGGACAACAGCAACAACGAAAAAAAAACCGCAGGCCGAAACCCGCACCTATTCCCGGACGCGGGCAAAGGTTTCGCCGCGGGCAATTAGTCTCAAGGCGACCGAACGCTTTTACAACCTTTTACACCAAGTTTTCACCGTTGATGGTGCGCTGGACGACTGCTTGTCTAATTTGCACACCGATTCTCCACGCCGTACGCTACCTCCAATCGTAAACACATCGAAGCACCGAACGGACGGAGAATTCGATGAGCCACGGTGCACATACGACCGTGAAACCGTCATCACAGTCAATCCACCGGCACAGCGTTAGAGACCATAGAGGAGGATCCTCCCGCATAGATGCACCGATGCACTCGAACTACATAAGAGCGAACGGAAGAGCTTCAGAACGCGCCGAACTAAGATGGAGCAATAAAACGAAATTTTATGACTTTCATAACAGAAAACCAAAAGCGTTCGGTTCGTGCACTTGGTTGGTGCGGTTTGAAGAAAACCTTCAGTTCATCTCGATCCGCAACTCGATCTCTGACTTTAATATAATGTTTTTATTATTCAGAATATACTATTTTTACTGTCTGTATTCTTCTGCTGCAACACTAAACGAACTATGAAACATGGTGGTTGTCATCAGTTGCGAATCTTCCGATACGTTCTATAAAACCGGATTCTACAACTTTAATGTGTTCCCGGGCAGTGGGGATGATTACTTCTTTTAAATACCATCCAGTGTCCGATTTCCATATCAACTTTAAGAGGATAGTGATTGGTTCGGATTCTTTAAAGTTCATCTAGATGTAGTGCATGCGAAAACACAAAACAAACAGCTGAGGAGCCAAATTGCCCAGATTGGATCATAAGCTCACAAAGGAATAGTCGGTAGACAGTGCGAAAGGAGACAGATAAATATCGGAACGGTGGTAATGGTTGGCCTCTGTATTGTGAAGATGTCTATGTCCATAACTCCGGCTCGACAAAAGGAGAATAGCTTCGTTTTACGCTTTCTGTATAACTGTAGTAATGCTCAACATATTTTCTATTTCAATTGCAATTTTGCACATCTACGAAGTATAATTAATAAAAATATTTATTCTGTCTTAAGTCTACTCACTTTTCTATAAAGCTGTTCAATTCGCCTCTTCCTAATGCATCAGTTCAATTGATTAAACTCCAAGGAACTGTTGTCTGAAGCATCTATATTCTCGTTTTTTTTTATTAGTTGCTTCAAATTCCCAAGGATACGCTCATATTCTCCTGCCAGAGAATTAAGAGATATCTACGTAGATTACATCTTTCAAGTCCTCTTACTATGTCCAAACCAATATCTCATCATTTAACGAGAGCTAAGAAACTTCCCTGGCTTTCCACAAAATATTTAAGGAGTTTCCTAATGCTCTATAAGGAAAACTAATTCTTTATTAACTAGTGAGACTTTCTTCCACCAGAAGTTCTTGAGTCCCAAGGGCGTAAGAGGCAGTCCATTATCTAACAATAATTACTAATAAACGTATGCTTCTTAACATCCTCAATGACTCGTGCAACAACATAAAGGCTCCAAGGTGGGAGGGAATTTAACTTTAAAGTATCAAAAACTATTAATGACTTCCGTATCCTTTTGAACAACTTCCTTTTACGACTTTTTTTTCTCCAAACCACACCTACGATGGAAATGGCACAAAACAACAAGCTTTGCTGTACTTAAAGCTTCACCGCGCTAGCCTGTGTGGATACGTTTAATGAACTGAATTAATTTCCACCCGTTTCCGCAACACCCCGCCGCAACGAAAGTTTCGCGTTGTTTTTACTATCGCGATGATTTTTCACCTTTTTCCATCGCCAAACAGCGCTGTTGGGCTTTACTTCGCTGTTTACCTTTTGGCCCTGTTTGCTGTTCCTTTCTCTTTCTCTCCTTCTTCTCCTGCTCCTGCTCTTTGGTTGTACGTGTGTTTGTGACGCTGCTTCTTTCGCCCAATCTCCAAGCCGTCCCGTGGCTCCTTGGATGATTTTCCACCGTACTGGTCGCGTTACGCGCCACCTTCGATGGGAAGGTAATTAATCATGCGAAAAGTTTTCTCTCAGCAAGTGCTGGGGCTATCGCGCCTCAATTTATACCGACCGACGGGGACACTCTCCCGTACTACCCGTGTTGTTCGGATGACGGCAAAACAAAACACTACGCTCGGGGTGGGGGAAATGATGATTTTACCCTTGAAAAGTACCCCCTTCCAACGGCCGCACTTGTACACCATGAGTCAACTAACTCCAAAGCTCCACAAATCCTTACAGAACTCCGAACGTTAAAGAAACTATAGAAAGCGGTAGTATAGGAGTTTCCAGTTGCATGCATGTGTGTGCAGTTGCGTCGCCACTGACCTAATTCTTCCGTTATGCTTTCCCGGCATTTTCACAGTGAAGAAGAAAATCAAACCATTGCCTGTTCGCCACCAAAGGACTACCATACCTCAAATTCTTTGCCAGTTGCTTTTCCGTTTTTTTTTTCTATGTGCGTACTGCTGCTGTCCGTGTTCTCCTTGCCAAGGGTGCCTCGTACGGCATACGACCGTTGAACATTTCACCATTTGTCCGCGCTGTTTCCAGGCGCCTTTTTTTGTTCCTTTCCTCGGCTCGTCTCACCACGGCCACGTTGGGCCCGGCTCTGGCGAACCGTGAAGAGTTTTCCTTTTCAACTTTCAGCCGGCTCTGTTTGCTCGTTTTGGGCCGAGTTTTTTTTTTTTTTTGCTTCGCTTTTGGTTTTTGGTGGCACGAGAAAAGCCATTACCGGGTGGGAGTTGCACCCGGCAACAGTTTGGCGTAATTTTAAACTTCGCTACAAGGCGGGTGGGGAGGAGACTCCCAATGGAGCTGGGTTCTGCTGCCTGTACGATTTATAGTATCGAAGGAAAACAATCTATACAAACTACTTGTTTAGTTTTTGCAACGTTTGCTCATAAACTGTGGGAAAATATATTCTAAACATTATGCTTACTGCTTCAAGAAGCATTCTTATCTGGTAGCGTATTATTGGAAAAAGCACTCCTTTTTTTGTAAGACATATCTATAAACACTAGCTTAATCTTTCCGCCATCTTCACCCACGTGCCAACAACCCGCACGTGTGCAACGTGTGGTGGATTTATTTTTTCCCACCTACCGCCCATTCAAGAGCAATTTCGCCTGCGAACCAATGGACGGCCCCAATCCCCAAAACGAAACAGATGGTCACCATACATCGAGTCATTACATCGAACCATTGGCCACCGTTTCGTCTTCGCTGCTCTGCTGTAACAAGCGATACCTTATTGTGTCATGGCGTGCGGTCTGAAACTTCTGACAACCGAATGATGACAGTGACGACGAGGCGACGCTCTCCACACGTGCTAATACTTTCTTTTTTTCTCCCACGTTCGGCAGATATTAAAAGAACGCCGATCGTTCAGACCGCTACTTGTTTGCGACCAGAGTTTACGAGGTGGTAAGATGCATAAGTTTCCCTTAGCGAACGAAAGACAAACACTTGCGAGCGGTGAAAAACACACAGGAAAGATTAAAAGATTGCTTTTTTCTACAAAGATTATGTAAAGCTCACTACTGGACGATCGCGATCGTGCAGGACGCTACAGTGATGATCGACCTACTATCACAAATAGTGGTGTGACAGCAATTTATTTCACCTGCTTTTACTTCATGCAATAGTTATTGCCATTAATACCCCCACATACGCTTTCTTTCATGAATGAAAACAGTGATCTTTTGTTTAGCGCTGGCAAAAGAGCAATGTCCATCTTATCAGTAGCTGTACATGGTATTTGTATTCAGTGGCGATCTACAATTCGTAGTTGATCGCACTGTTGCGTCTTTGCTCATTCGAAGTTAGTTGGCAAGCTTGGGGTAAGACCCCCGAATGCGTGATAGCGTTTGCTGTTAAATGGGTTTTATTTTTCCCTTTATTTACATTCCTACGTTCATATCGCCCCCACCTATTATAATCTGCATACGTCACTGGTTGGACACCTGCAGTGGTGTAAAAAAAGTGGGCCTCTCGGTTGACTTTGTGATTGGGTGTGGGAAGGGACCAGCATGCTGCCTGGTGTTATCACTAGATAACGTAACCGTTTATCGCCCCAGCGCAGTGGTCGGCAAACTTCTAGGAGAAGAGAGCTAAATATAATGAAAATATAGATGGAACTGGATACAAATTTAGCGTCTTTTTACATGCACTCAATTTCACCTTCCTTTTAGTCAAAGGTCAGCATTGACAATTATTTTAATGTCGAGATACGTTCCGAACTGCTAGTCTGTGTCCAGTCTGTCTACAGTCTTAACTTTTGACACTCACCCACATATGCCTCGGAGACATGGACTTTGCCAAAAGCGGGCGAAACTCCCTTAGGATTTTTAGTCTCAAATGTTGGGAAGGAGGCGTCGCTTTAGCGACGAAGTCTACCAGATGTATGTATGACTTCACTATCGTACAACGAATTAGACTCGTCAGGTCTCGGTGAGTTGGACATGTAATGGGAATAGCAACCGAACAAACCCGTAAAGTCCTTTTAGACAATCATCATGGACAGAGGAGGTTTGGAAGGCACAAATTGAAGTGATGCGACCGTTATTAAGGTTGAGCTAAAGGATTAGAAGGCATCAGTGCTCGGCTGTAAGCAGCTTAGAAATCTTCAGCAGCAGACCAAGTCGACTGGATATTATAATATATTCCAAAATGACGAACAGATATACAAAAAGCGTAAAAACACATAAGAGAAATATGAGATATTTAAACTACATTTGATCAAGATTGGGGAATTGTCTAGAACTATTTCTTGTTGAAAAAAGTCGTTAAATAAGTCGCCAAGTTTATAGTATAGCCCAAACTGAATATTAGCAAATTAGCAGCATCTTTGCGGACCACTGCCCTAGCGACCTGAGGAATGGAACACGATTTAACCCACACTAAACTTTATCGTTCACTCACGATCATCTACGATAACGTTTAAGAACGCACGAGTTAGTAAAAACTGTTTATGTAAAATAATTGTAAAATGTATTAGCTTCAGCAGTAAAAGAATGCTTTTTAGCAATTCGAATAAAACTAAACATACAAACGAAACATCCCGCCGGAACAGTTTTATTACCTTTCTTCCCCCTATAGTAAACACGATCAAGAAGCGGCTATGCAATCGTGCGTAAACCGTCGTTGTGTTGCAAGGTTACCACGGTGGTTGCCAGTAGTAGCACCAGGTCTACTACCATACAGAAGCGCACATCGGGTTTAGTCGTGTTGGTGGTAGTAGCACTCATGAGCAAAGTATATGGAAGGGGATATCACTTGTATTTCTTAATTCAATGTGGGCCTGGTTTGGACCGGTAGCGTACGGGTGACAGCGCGCTCGTACGGCTGCGACGTCACAGGGCGGGCCTCCGCACCGCCCATTATCGTCTCGGGTGCTTGTCAGCTCCAAAAACCGAGCCACCGTTTGGGGGGTGGGGAATTAAGAATTGCGCGGTCAATACCACCCAACGAGGATGGTGTGCGTTGTTACCCCAGTTGTGTGGGGTTATTTTGGTTAGCGGAGGGCGAACGAGAATGACGTTTCGATGGTGGCGTGTAAATCTCAGTGCATCATCCCAATACGAGTTTGTTGTTAGTGATGATGCGAATGAAGAGAAAATGAGCACTTAAAAGGTGTAACATCTTTAAAAACACTTTTAGATTTTTCTTCTCAATTATCCAGTCTCAAACTCCTCAACGTTGGGCTCAATTGCTCTATAAAAAGAAAACAAGAACCACTAGTGACGAAATTTGATATACACGTTTAAATGCAGCCCACGGAACGTATGAACAAACAGACATTCGAAAAAAGTTCGTAGAATACATAAAAAAAGTCCAAGTTTAAACACAGCTTTAGGCCCTGTTTCGCCTAGTTTCGTCGTCTCTCTGATTCTGGTTCTTTTTACCACTTCGCTCGTTCGTTCCCGTTCTACCCGTTTCGTTCGTGTTGTTGCGTGATTTGTTTTGCTATCCATCGTAGATTGTGGACCATGCTCCAATTCTTATTTTTTTGTTCTATATGCTTTTATTTATGTTTTGCCTCTTTTCACTGCACGATTTATCTGTTTTCGTTTTGTTTTTGTTTCGTCTCCCTCTACACGATTGATGTTTTTGTTTTCTTATTTGCTCAGCAAGCGGTAATGCTAAATTTTTGGCAATTTGCGCATGAATGGGCATTACACGCCATTCCAAGGAAGCAGGCCGAAGAAATGGAAAGGAAACGTATGAAGGTCCGGCGTTTGCTAGAATTGTGCGCCACACCAAAACGGTACAGCTTACAGTGATTGCGATTCGAATGAAACCGAATGCGATGGAATGGCCACTGTGGGAAGCAACGGTGCTGGGCAGCACTTGTTTTGCGTTGTCTCGACGTTATGTATTCAATCTGTGTTAATGGTTCCTAGAACTCATTACCAGCTGCTAGAGGTGTGCGCTTTGAAAATGTTCTTGAGAGGAAATTTACCAAAATGGAAAAAAACACCCAATCGATACTATTCACATCGTCACTGTAATTGATAGTTGAGACTAGGCGCAAAAGAGAAAAACACACAACCAAGGACTTCTTCGCAAGGCACGGCGAGCTCCGTTTCGTGTTTATGCTTCCCAATGCGTTCCACTGCTGGTATATCTGTGTGCGTGTGTGTACATACGGGGTCGTAGTTTGTTTATGTATAGACCACAGCAACGTTTGTGCTGAGCAGATAGTCTCCGCCTGGACAGACGCATCCCTTACGTAGGAAGGGGGAAAAGAAGATATTTTATGTTTGTTTTGTTTAGCGGATAATACACACAGCCTCGCATTTCGTGTTCACCCATATGAATCGGAATTTCACATGTTCGGAAGCAATATCCATGTGCGTTGATTGGAGCATGAGGCGGTGGGGTAACGAAATAGGACGTCTTTATCGAACGTAACTTCTTTTTTTTTGTGTATAAACCGGTACCGGAACGTGCGAGATCATACGTAAAAGCAGCAGGAGTCGGAAAAGCTTCATTACCCATTAAAATGTGTGACATTTCCGAGCGATAATATGCAGCAGCAGACAATTTTACGCTGCTTTAAAGTTCTGCTGCTGGAAAACTCCAACTAGGCGAACATCCCACCCGGTAACTAAGGAAGCGAAAGCCTTTGGGCGTTTTGATTGCTCAACAACGAAAAGTGACATCCCGATTGGCACAACAAAGCAACCATTGCGCAGCTAGTTCGGTGTGGTGGCAGTTGTGTTGACTATTGTTTTCGTTTCTCGGGTGTCTCCACTGTGTCCCGTTCCCGGCCGAAAAACGTCACGGCACGTCACCAGAAGATATTTTCTGTTCCATGTACACTGGGTGCCATCGACATACTCGCTAGAACTATGGTGACTCCCTCTCCTCTTCAAGAACCTGTCCGCGATGTCGATACGGAATAGTGGCAACGTTCGAAACGTTCGACGTGAGGCAATGGGCAAGCTCCACCTTAGGTCCTCCTTTGCCACGATGTATCCGCCCAGCGCAACACAATCGGAAATCGTTTAGTTCGTTTGACAATTACCTGTTTTCGTTGCGCCCTTATTGCTCTACGGCTGGGGGCTCGGTGTGTTGAAACTCGGTGATCGGTGACCCTCAAGGACGTGCACGGGTCCGTGGGAGCAATGCAATGCGGACCTTGAAGAAACGGGGAGTGTAAAAGAAAGGCTATCAAGGCATGGGGGTATTAAAATTAAGAAGGTATGTACATTATGAGGCATTTCATTGTGTTCCAGACATTCGTCTACTGCAAATCTACAAAAGTTGTTCAAGTTAACTGCTTCGTCTTTGCTTAACGAAGATCCGAATGGTCGGTATGGGATTCGAGCTCCGGTCCCACCGTGTGAAGGAGTCTCCGCTCTCGAATCGGTCATCGGAGCGCCCGGATAATTAAACTATCAAACTCATCCAATAATGGTCAAGCAGCTCTGGAAGATAAGATGGTTCCAGTCTTATCTGGATTGAACCCTGTATGATTAGGACAGAAGTTTGCAGCAACAAAGACTTTACGTCATACCGTAGCATAACATCTGTAACGTTTTTAATTACTCTCCAAGGAGCAAATGGCTGGAAATGGCCCATGCATGTCCATTTCGGAAGCGAACTAACGGACGACGGCCATCATCATAACTTTACACCTGCACCATTAGATACCGAATGGCGTCAATTGGCGGTACGGCACATGCCGCACGGAGTTCGTAATGTAGGGGAAAATTGCCATCAGGGAGCTTTGAGTATGGTGACGTTATCGTCTCATTCCCTGATTGTCTTTACACGTTTTTCAGATTATTGGTTTTGTTTTTTTCCCCATCCTCATCATCTCACTTTGTAGCGTAACAAAGATCTGGTTTCGCGTGTTTTATACAACTTAAAACTAAAGATTAAGAGGATAAAGCTATCATAATCGAATGGTGTAAATTATTCAATTATTCCCAAGAAGCCTATCCTTAAGCTGTGCCATAACTCAGGAATTATTACATAAATACGAAGTCCAAACATGCGCTACGCATATAATGCTATTAGATATTGGACCAGTTTCCCCGGGTTCATTCCGGTGTTAAGAACATCGATATAAAAAACATCCCATCTCACACCCCCCATCGTGTAATAGACCACCCCTAGTGCAGGTTGACGATTTCCTTCCAGCGGCAATCGTATTTATTTGCCGCCCACGGCTGTGGATGAGCGTGAAGAAGAGGGGGGATAGGGAGCCCCCACCAAGACCTGACGCTCTTTTACCTTTTACTGCGTTTCTTCAACCGCCCGCCGTCCTATGCTCACGCCTGTTTGTGATCACGAGAGGAACAGCTCACGAGAGTGTTTTTTTGCTCGGTCTGTGGACGAGTTGCGATGGGTTGTTGGGTGGTGATGGTGGTATAGCACGCGTCGTATAGACTCTGCTGTGCGAAAACAAAAGCACACGAGAGTCGAAGTGCGGCAAAAATAAAAATAAAATGCAACAGCAGCAGAAGTAGCAAAGCAACGGAAACAACACAAAAAAACGACGACATCTACTCGCACACACATTCACAGGATGAGCATATATGAGCGGGGGGTTGTTCGTTACATACGGGGTTGCCAACGGAGCCGTGCGGCCTGCTTAGCCTTTAAAGTGGCTGTGCTTTACGATACGACTAGTAACTTTTCCTGGACGGCTGCTTCTTAGTAGGTGCACACTATTTCCGTTCCATTGCCCACCATCGGTGGCAGATGAGATGGAGCGCTAGCTACTAGGTTGCCCATGGCAATTTGATCTAGGTTTTGGGGCGAGTGGATTGGTGCTTTGGTTTCGATATTTGTCGTTGGGAAACATTTTCTATCTAGAAACATTTAATTTGGTTCGTTCGCTAGCAAGTTTGAATTGGATTTTCTAGAATTAAAATGGCGATTTGTTTTTTTCAAGAGTTCCTAGTGTCTAATTGTAGAATAATCTTTAATCTCTTATACGAGCTGAAGACGCAACCTGTTCGAACAAGTATCTTCACGACGGTACGAGATTAGTTGTGCTCTTGCAGAGCCACTCGAACACGGACGATGTGTATCACGATCATCATCGGCACAATTGAGAATATGTCCGGATCATTCAACACCTGACATTCAACGCATCACACTTCGTTGAAGGCAAATCTGCCGAACATGTTTGGACGTTTTGGTTTGAACACGTTGGTAGTCGCACTTTGTTTTTTTTTTCTGTCTCCCATCATTTGCATGTGGCGGGTATATGGTATTGCCGGGTGACAACTTGTTCACTGTACCGGTTAAGGATTAATGCACACATACACGGTGTTTAGTGTACTCTCGGTATAGTACCTGCGCTGAGGAGGGGTTCCGATGCGAGACATAACACATCATGTTGGGGTAGGTACTTATTGTTTCAGGTGGTTCGAGGGAAACCAATAACGGACGCTACCTGTACATCTATCCTCAAGCATCCATCTACTCGGGTTGGCGCTAATGGGAGCCCTCGTGTTGGTTGGCAACGCATCCTTTTCCTTCCCGCGAATGAAATTTTCTCATTCCCTCACGCGTTCTCACTCTCGCTCTATCTCTTTCTCGCTCTCATGCTCAATCCAGCATCAAATTTTTGGTACATCAAATTCACGTTAGAGAGAAAAAAAAAGAAAACGAGAAGAGATGGTGGATCAGCGAATTGCTGAAGGAGGTAATAGCGAAAGTGTTGCCTTGAAATACGTGTGAAGCTAACGAGAAGAAAAAAAAAATACTCTGGCGAAATGGGTCCAAGGAGGTAAAAAGTATAGAAGAGAAAAAAAAACAATAAACAAAACGCATAGCGAGAGACAATTGGAAACATGCGAGAGCGAGAGAAACGACCGCGGGAGCGAACGAGAGAGAACGAACGAGCGCGAGTATTTTGAGTAGGTGGGGTAGAATGAAGGACTAACAGAACCGCAAAGGGATAGTGTATAGTAGGCATGTACATTTTTACGCGGTCTTGTTTTTACCTCTCTTCAGTGATAGTGTATGCATCATTGTGGTCTTTTCGCGTTATCGCAAGCAGTCGCCAAACACTGCTTTTTTTGTCCCTACGATGCGATTTTCCATTGAATGCAAATTGTAAAAACTTTTTTGTTGTAATCCCGTCTGCTCTTGCCTTCCTTTCCCTTCCATCGTTCATTCGGAAGGTAGAATTCTGGCCCTCTTCCTTTGCCTTTCTGCTTGATTTACATGCCATGTACGACACACGACGGAATCGTGTGTTTATCTTAAAACGCTATTTCGAAGCGGTTTCGTTAGCAGAATGAGTGTGTGTGTGTGTTGGTGAAATTGTGTCATACCTTACGTGGGGCAATCCACCTAGAGACTGGAGCGATTGTTTTATTTCCCGATGACTATTTCGTGAAATAACAAAGGCTTTTGAATATATGAGTTTGATATTAGATAATGAATTCGATTGAATCATTAGTAAAACAGTAATAAGCTGTATTGGTAGCATGATAAACAGATAACAGGAGAATGTTTTCGTTGTTATTTTTATGGTATGCGAAATGGCACAAACCATTCGCAAGAAATGGCTAATGAACTAGGTTTTGTTTGTGTTTGAATTCTTTGAAATCGATTTGTTGTATTGAAAACTGAATTGTCTCTTCCTTGGTACAGCATAAAAATGGTAACAATCATTCTAAAAGCGAGTGCGAGTTGAGCAGCCACACATTCCGTCACACCTAATCAGTTGGGGTACCGTAGAACACATGGTTTATTAATAGCAGGCCTGTGAAATTGGAGGCATCATCAATGGCCGACCACCTCACACGATTCGTACATATCGTTCGCACTACTCACACTTCCTCGCCGAACCGTAAGAAAGAAGAGTACAGCAAAACATATTAGGAAAAAAGCATCGTCAAGCAAGATGGCACAGCTGAGTCGATCCCATGACAGCTGCTGTGCTCGACCGTGACGTAACATAGCTACCCGGTACAACTCGCATTCGCGTGAGCGAGCCAAACGATAGCGAGAAGAATCAGGTAGCGAACCTAGCATGGGTGTCGGCTGGGCAAAGCAAAACAGCAAATCGAGCTAGCGATGGTCACCGAACAAATGCCGAAGCATTACGCTGCCAGAACTCGACGAGTAAGGACGACCGTACGGCCGAAAGTAAAAGCACAAACCACCGATCCGCGAAGGAATCGTACATTCTTGGTTGGGAGTTTTTTGTGTGCCCTTGCATCGAAAGTGCGTAGTGAAGATATCAGGGGTGTAGTCTGCGTGAGGGAGGTGCATTTTCCCGACACAGGCAAACTAAAATTTATCGTGTTTTTGGCGTGTGTGATGAAGTACGGAAAAATTGTGAATTGTGTGAAAAATTGGTAAAAGAATAGTTTAAATTATTTTGCTGCTTTTTAAACGTTGCTACCCGCTGGACACACTACAACCCTGTCGAACGAAAGAGAAGGCGACAGCGGTTCGAAGCGGCATAAACGAGAAGGCGCTAGCCGCGTATGCTGTGAGAGCGTGCGAAAGTGGCAGAGTGCATACATGCGCAAACGGGACGGCACGTTTCAGAATATGGCGACTGTGGAAAAAATACATCCAGTGTTAAGTGCAAAGTTGATTGTTTCTAGTGAACGTTTTTAGTGAGGGAAGTGTGGCGATTGGGTTTGAAGAAACACAGGAAAAGAACATTAGTGTACGGTGCGATCAGTTGTAGTACAAAATATCGATTGAACATAGGATGGAACAGGTAGAAAATATGTCTTTTGCCCGGCAGTGCGACGAAAGCGACCTACTCTCCGGCCAGCCCGCGATGTTGACTGGAGGCTGCGAACCAAACGCAATCCACTCGTCGTCGAACGCAGCGACCGACGCTGCAGTACGCACGATTGCCGCCCCGAACGATGGTGGCGCTAGTGCTGCCGAAGATGGGCGACCGTTGGATGTTGATGGCAAATTCCTTACGCACCGGGATTCAAACGTATCACCGGTAGGGACGAACCTAGCCGCCGATGGAAACAATGGCAACGATACACAGGAAAGGCCCGGTGTCGGCAACAGCACAGCAGCCGTAACGGCGAGCATCAGCAATCGCATTGCGGAGGGTCGGTGCCGGCGCAAAAACCGTCGCCGTAAGTCGAACCGAGGCAAATCGAGTTCAAATCGGCCTTACAGCAAGACCCATTGGAAGTTTCAGTACCCGCCCGGTCAAGGTGGTCGTCCGGGACAGGGTGGTAGTGGTGGTGGTGCCGAACCCAGTACCGCGATGCACGGTGGTAAAATAAATCATAACAAGCGGCGCCATCTCTACTCGGTGGCGGCCTCCCGCCGGATAACACCGTTCCTGAAATCCGATCAGCCACCGCTAGTGCCATACAATACCAACCGTTTTCTGATGGAGGACCACATGCCGCAAGTGCTGACCCCGTCAGGTAGAACGCGCGATTCTAGTTTTTCGATAGATTCAGAAGAAAATTATTTTTACTCACTCCCAGAGGATGAAGAGGATTTCCTTACCAAGGAGTTCTCCAGCGTGTACGAGCGGGAACGGTTCGATCAGCTGGAAAGCCTCAGCCATCCCGACCTTGTCCAAGAGTATATTAAGCTAGCGGTCGAATACGAGCAGACGGTACGTCGTGTGAACGGCGGTGGTGGTGGTGGTGGAGGTGGTGACGACGGCGGCGGCGGCAGCGGAGGGGATTGTGACGGTGGAAACATGGTAAAGATGGGCAATGATGGCGAACGTGGCGATGAAGGCAGTGGCTCACGGAACCGACTGTTGGAAGAGCGCGTGAAGGTGTTGGAGCGGGAAAATATGGGTGAGTACAGGAAACAACCCCCCACCACGCGTATACCCGTACACAGGGGGGGAATATGCGTATTTGTTGTTTTTGGTTTCGCTGTTTTAATTATTTTTTTAAATAGCATTCGTAAAAAAAATAATTGAATATTCATATGACGCTTTTCATGCATCACATTGCAAAAAGTACGCCATAGTAGCATGCTGCTGGAAGTATAAACATAATTTTATTCCTTTTTTACCGGACATGAAATCCTAAAAGAAACACTTTAGTATATATGTTTTGAACAATAATAATGAAGTTATTTTTTTGTGGTTTTACATTACTTTATCATCTCACAGATTTACGCCGCCAGTTAGAATACGCCACGCGTATGGGTTTCCTCATGCCTGCTAGATCATCACCGCGCTATGGTATACCGGCGACCGCCGCAGCAGATCGTATGGATATTGGTGAGCAGCAGCGTGGCCAGATGGACAGTAGCACCAGTGAGGACAGTGAGTCCGACAGTTCCAGTACCAGCTCAAGCAGTAGCAGCAGCAGCTCGAGCAGTAGTAGCAGCATGAGCGACGACAACGGTGACGAACCGATGGGCATGGAAGTGATGGTGGCAGACTACGGTCCCCGAATGATGAACGGTGTTGGGGAGCATTCTCCCTTAATGAATGGTGGAAGTCCTCCACACGCTAACGGAGCACACGAAAGTGATCCAGAGCAGCGTCAGCTGGAGGGGAACGGGGATGAGGATGAGGAAGAACTGTTGCTGAACGGTGTTGATGAGCTTTCGCCATCCCCGCGGCCATCCCCGCTTGCGGTGGAGTGAAGTAATGCCGCCCTACTGTGTGAGGCAAGGCGGGAAGCCAAAGGCTCTACGTGATTGCGACATTGCTTAGTGTTTACAGTGTGGTTCCCTGGGAAATGAACCAAATGTTAGTTTTTAGCTTGCTTTTTATTCCCTCACCGGTCAGGAATCCTCCGTTTTCGAAGAAACTAACCAAAAAAACGCTTAACGTCATTTTGCTCAATATTTGAGAATGGCGGCGATAAGATTCACAGTGCGGAAGGGGAAGCCCCAAGGCAAAGGCCACAATCGGGATGGGGCGCAAAGTTGTAGTGCTTTATTCTAAAACCCTTTTTGTTTTGCTTAATCCGTACACCTTTTGTCATTCTGTGCCCCGTGTACACAGTGTGAGCGGAGAATTATTTGCGCAAGTTCCCAAGTAGTTTCTTGTTTGCAAAAAGGAACCTACTGCGCGTACTACTTAGAACCCTTTGCTTTGGCGTATTTGCACTCCAATAACTACGGCACCACAGTGAGAGAATCAAACTAGAGCTGGGCATTATTATTCGTTGTGGAATTGTAACAAAGGAAAAAACAGCGGAACTCTTTCGAGAACTGTTGAATGAAACAATTTGGAAAAGAAAAACACAGAAAACAAAATAAAAAAAATGGAAAAACGTTTTACTGTAAAATCAGCAAAAAGTATGCAATTGTATGTGTGTGTGTGTGAAGTCTAAAAATCGATTGTTTTGAAATCGTGCCCCAAAGGACAGGGTAGACGGACAGGAACACACACACCGGACGGAGGGAGATATTATACAAAATAATGTAAAACCCATATATACGTAGCGTATAATTTATATTGTACAATTATATATAATATATAACGAAAAACAACAACAAAAAAAACCAATGCGACAATGCAAATGATATGTGATTTCTCTTTTTCTCTAACCTGGGTGTCCGGGGTCAGTGGGTGGTTTGATTTAGGTGAAGCAAACAACAAAACCAGAAGAAAAACAAACAATAGAACAACTGAAACGCGCACTGTACCGTCTTTGTTGCTGATCAAACAGCAAACGTGCTCAGTGAAGAGCGCCATATGGGTTGAAGCGAGATGGGTGATCAATGTGATTCGATAATAAAATAAGATTACGATGAACGGGTTTAAAACACGCCACAAATGCGATGTAGTATGTAAAACTGTTATTATATTACCGTGTCAATGGAACGGTGGCATATGGTTCATCAGGCACGGATCTTCCTTCTGAAGATGCAGGCTGCAACGATGCGCTTAATTGGTAGGTGTCTTGCATTGGGACAAAAGAGACATGTATTTGTGATGTTGTGTCCAAACTGTGTGAAAGCGCACTTGGTATTTATGGCCAGAAGAAATAATCGATCGAGCGAGGATATTATACTACGTTACTATTATGGACGTTTATACAAAACACGGGCACGGTTTGTTGGACGGTTTTGCCGGAGATACAAAAGGGAGGGAACAAGAAGCCAGTCGGGAGGGGGATAATGTATCATCTAGGCGACGTGAATATCTCGAACAGTAGATGGGAAAGTAAATGGAAAATGACGCTTATCTTTTCGAAGCTCGAAACTACTTAGTGTATGTAATTGTGTGCAGGTGCAGGACCTGTTGGCGTATGTGTATAAGAGCATTATACTAACTGCTAGAGAACAGAGCGAGAGAAAGAGAGTGATAGGTCGAACCAGATGCGTTCGTGTAGTGCAGTAGTGCGTGATCGCATTTGCCTATTGCCGCTTGTACGACGGAACACAAGCAGTCATTCTTTCCATTCCCGTCCCAGTCACTCTGGGTTTTTGGGGCTGGCCGGAGTACCTGCATACGTTTTAGTGCGGTAAGTTTCTGTTGTTACTCGAGCGTCGTCGAGACGAAATAAAGTAAATCGACTACACCTTTAAACAGATGGCGTTCTTTATTGAATTCATTACTTTATACTTTATTAAATTCATTATGATACTTTGTGTAGATAAAAATAAGAAAACGCTTTGTTACACTTTTTTAGCCCTTGGCTTTGGTACCGGTGCGGACGGGTTTTCACCTTTGTAAAATTCTTTCAGCAGCTCCATCGCCTCCACGCCACGCACCCCGCCCCGTATGGGAATGGAGGAGGCAAGCAAATGTGCCACATCGACCACGGTAAATCCACCGAACCGATCGTTCCGGCAGCCGTAGATGATTTCCTTCACGCCCAGTTCGATCAGAGCGGCCGCACACATAATGCACGGTTCGACCGTCACCACTACGGTTACGTGGGCAAAAATGGCTTCCGGTGGTGTGACATTGTGCTGGCGGGCGTAATCCAGCGCCTGATCAATACAGATGAATTCTACGTGTCGTGTTGCATTTTTCGTTTCGTTCACCAGATTACAACCGCGTGCAATAATTTCGTCCCTTTGGGAAGTGGCACCAACCTCGGTACTGTGCACAAACACACACCCCACAGGAACCTCTTTGAGGTCGTTCGCAATGCGAGCCTGTTGCAATGCATCTTCCATGAAATGCTCCATTAGTATTATGTGAGTAGTGGTTATAAAACTTACTAATTCTAAATGTGTAAAAAGGAATACTGAGGAAAACGTACGTAGAATGTGGCAGTTTAGATCTTGGAAGTGGATTCTGCTTCTGGCGACGCACTAAGGTACGGTAGTATGCCGTGTTCGGTAAGCCAAAGTTTGGCCTTTTCGGGCCAATTTGTGTTGTTCAAGCTGCGCGGGCTCGGATGTGGCATACAGTACGTGACGATGGTTGGGTCTATTTTGTTCCGTTTTGTGAGCGTCTTTATGCGATCCTCCGTGTACCGCCCAACCGATATGACAATTTTCGGTTTAAGCAGTGTAAGCGCTGTTTCTAGGTATTGTTCCGAGATCGCTTGAATTTCTCCTTTAGCTTTTCCCTGAAAATATAAGGCGTAAATGTAACAAAAAACATACTTTGTCGAAAAACGTTTTACCTTCAGCTCGCTTGGCGTTATGTTTCGACCGGATTGATGGAAAAAAGCCAACGGACAGAGATTGTACACAAAGCAGGAATGGAAAAAGCGATCCGATGTCCCGCACAACTCTTCGTACAATCCCCACCAGCGTTTGCCACTCTGTTCCTCCCGCGTACAAGCTAAACCTTCTACCGGTCTGGCCGCTAGTTCTGGTGTCGGTTTCGCTACCGCTCCACGCAATCCCATCCAATCACGGACGGCTGGGACGTAACCGAATGGTACCTAGAATGAAACAAAGGACACATTATTAGACACTGAGGTGCTTACAAAGGAAGCATTCAATTATAGAGAAATTGATAAACGGGAAAGAAGGTTATCACCCCAGTTTGGCACATGCCCCACGGTCCTGGATTCATGCCGATAAACAGAACATGTTTCGGACCGTCGAGGAACCGCTGCAGATAGGCGCAATGTATCTCGGAAGCATACTCGATCGGATCGTAGCAGGCGGCCACTTCGGACGGTAGGATAACTTTGCGCAGCGCTGCCGATAGCTCCCGTTCGATACGATACACTTGTTGCCAATAAGGAACCACACCCAAAGGATACTCCGTGGTAGCAGGAAGCTTTTCCGTCTGTTCCGACACAATTTCACTTTCAGCGGGAACCGTGTGAGCGCTTATCCTCGCTTTCGGAACATTCGCAAACTGGGAAAGCGAGAACTTGCCAAGGGACGCACATTCGTTCTGGGCGTCCAATGATTTATCGTCTAGTTTTAACTTCTTGCGCAACATTACGCGGCACCCTTGAACACTTACTTTTGCGGACGAAATGTACCAAGCGAACACCACAAATGTGAGTTTGAATTGTACGAATTTTTGCGTTTCCAGGAACGAACCCAAACCGCCCGCCGGTTGTTTATGACAGCTGTTGACAAGTGTAAACATGCAGGGGTTTTCAGGCGATGCAATAAAGTTGATTGAGGTTTTATCGTGAATTCGCGACGTAATCAAACATTTTAATGTATAAAATAAGTGATATATTAGGCCGAAAATACACGAAGCGAGTTTGCCGCGGTGCGAGTAAAAACGCGCCTGGTTTGGGTTGTCAATTATGGTATAAAATCTGTCAAACAGGCGAGTAAAACGCGCTTCATGTATGGACCCATCCGCATTCGTTTGAATTATTAACGGATCTGCCATCGTTTGTTTGCAAGGGTTTCATATCGGTCAGGTATTTGCATCA
>KB663610.1:14231935-14320255 GCA_000349025.1 Anopheles minimus | reverse complement strand
CGCGGCAGATTTGACAACTGAACTGGTATACGAAGTGGTATAAACTAGCCGCGTTTTACTCGCACCGCGGCAAACTCGCTTCGTGTATTTTCGGCCTTATACAATTAGTGGATGAACTGTTTTGTGTTTAATGAGTTTTCGATCATTTTGAAAGACAACACCAGACAAATTGTCATTTTTTCAATGAACCCTGTAAAATCGATAAACTCTGCAAACAGATTATTTTGGCTTTTGTGTGTTGTAAAAAATTGAATGCTACTGTAAACTTTTTTTTAAATTTAAATTTACTTATTTTGATTAAAAATGAATTATACAATCCTTTTTTACTTTATTTTCCATTTTAAAATGTAATTTTATTGTTTTGCTTCTTTTCCTTTGGCGTACCCAGTGCTCTTGTTGCTATGGTAACGGCTAGCTCCATCCTCAACAAACACTTTTCAGGATAGAATTTGAGGAAAAAAGGTGAACTCGAAGTTCAGTTTATTCAGCATGTTTTCACAAAATATGATAATTCGTGATGGAGAATATACGAAAACAATATACACGATGGTAAAAAGAAAACGATTACGCTGTACTAATACAGTCGGGGGCCATCATTCATCAGTACTTTTCTGTATATTCGTAGATCAAGGAGGAACGATTCCAGGATGCGATCAACACGCTGAACACTATTCCGGAATCCTCTACAACCCGTGCCGGTCTTTCGCTGCTTGGCCACTGCTACTATCAAATGCAGGACTACATCGAGGCGGCCAATTGCTACGAGCATCTGATCAATCTCGTACCAGATGTGCAAGAGTATCGGCTCTACTACTCGCAATCCCTCTTCCAGGCGGGTCTTTTTGATGAGGCACAGAAAATCATTGCGACCGGGTTGGATTCGCCGGAGTTGAAGGAAAAAGTGCTACAACTACAGTCGGCCATTGCTTACGGGAACGAGGATTATACGGCAGCACAGTCTCTACTGCTACAACGCCAGGATGGAAATGGGCAGGAGGCAAGCACCAAGAATGACGAAGGCTGTCTGCTCTACCAGGCGAACATGTACGAGGACGCACTGCAACGGTACGTGTCCGCACTGCAGGCTGGTGGATTTAATCCACACGTCGCTTACAATGCGGCTTTGTGCCATTATCGGCGAAAAGAAAATTCCCAGGCACTGAATTACATCGCTGAGATTGTGGAACGCGGTATACGGAACCATCCGGAGCTGGGTGTCGGCGCGCAGGCGGAAACTGAGGGAGGTGCAAGAAGCGTCGGCAATCCTCCAGCTCTGGCTGCTTCCGGGCTTGCACAGGCCTTCAACTTAAAGGCGGCTATTGAATATCAGGAAGGAAATGGTATGTTTTGGTGTACGACAGAAGATAACACGATGATAATGTGTTTTGAATTAAAATTTGCAGTTGAAGGTGCTCGCGAAGCTTTGACCGATTTACCCCCAAGATCCGAGCCAGAACTTGATCCTGTTACCCTGCACAATATGGCACTAACTGATCCTACTGGCGGTGGTGCGGGTTTGCGACGGTTGGCGTTCTTGCTCGAGCTGGGCCCTCCAACCTGTCCGCCGGAAACGTTTGCTAATCTGCTGTTGCTTTGCTGCAAGCACGAGATGTACGATACAGCGGCCGACATCTTGGCGGAGCATACGCACTTGACGTACAAATACCTATCTCCGTATTTGTACGATCTGCTGGACGCATTGATCACTGCCCAGTCAACGCCCGAGGAAGCGGAACAGAAGCTTGGCACGCTCGCAAGCAGCATCGGTGGTAGATTGCGTTCCTTGGCGGCCAAGGTGCAGGAATGTCGGTCGGCGACAGATCAGAATGCGCTCCGGATGGCGTTGCGTGAGTACGAGGGAGCGTTGGAGAGTTATCTGCCGGTGGCGATGGCACGGGCTTGGATTCCGTGGCGTATGGATGATTTTCAGGGTGCAGAAAGAGAATTCCGTGCCAGTGCGGAGTTCTGTTCCGAGACGCCCTCCTGGCGTTTGCACGCCGCGCACGTGCTTTTCATGCGCGGTGATCGCTACAAGGAGGCGGCCGCATTCTACGAACCGATCGTACGTCAGAATTACGACGATATCTTGTCGATCCCTGCATCCGTACTGGCGAACTTGTGCGTTGCGTACATCATGACGTCACAGAACGAGGAAGCGGAGGAGTTGATGCGTAAGGTGGAACGTGCCGAAGAACGGAAGGGCAATGCCACTGGCCAGTGTTTGCATCTGTGCATCGTTAATCTGGTGATTGGAACGCTGTACTGTGCGAAGAACAATTACGAGTTCGGTCTGTCACGGATTGCCCATGCATTGGACGGTGGATCGGGGGCCCGACTGTGTGCCGATACGTGGATACACGTCAAGCGATGCGTACTGGGGCTGCTGACCGGGATGGCCAAACAGACGATCGTACTGCCGTCGATCGCATTGCAGGAAACGCTGAATTTCTTGAGAGCTTGCGAAGCGTACGGCATTACAATCCCGTCCGTGCTGACAGGCCCGCTGGAAGACTCGGGAGAACAGCCTCCGACCATTGGACTGGAGGCACGGAAACTGCGAGCACTGTTGCTGCGGCTAATGGAGTACAAGTGAGCCAGTACGATCGTACGTGGTGAAATCTTCGGTTTAGCCTCTGATATGAAGAGGTCACCAAACGAATCTGTTTTCTGAGAATATTCTAACATTTAATTGTAGATAAATAAGTCCAAGAAGGTACGTATCCCATCCATTATCCTTTGCTATCCCATATATTTATAACAAGGTAAACCAAATAACATGTTTAATTTAATGAATATAAAAATCACGTAACAATTCAATCACACGTCGTTGAACGAAGAGCAATCACTCGTTGTGTACTTGGAACGTAACGCGTAGGGCCTCTTCTGGATCCTTTTCCTTCAGCCACGGTCGTTCCCATACAGTGATCTTATACTTCTGGCCAGATTCATCGTCGTCGAACGAAATGTAGTACGTGTACAACACTCCCGCAACCACCTGTTTTTCCACACGGTGCAGTTTGTACGATTTGCCACCATGGTCCGATGCCGTAGCGAGCGCTGTTTCGATGCGCTCGCTGTGTTCTTTCTTGTGGATGTCCGGATCGTCCGATACGCCACCGCAAAGCGTTTCACTAGCCATTTTGCTCTGGAAATATTTGCACTTAATGAACCTGACTGACTGGTTGGAGAATTACATCAAGGTTTGACTCACCGTCTTACACAGCGCTCAGTGATTCACCGAACGGTTAGATGATCTTGCGCCGTACTCGATCAACTCCCGTAGCAGGGGCGTAACAAAGGAATGGAATTACGCATTTGCCGCCGCACTGTAGGAACGGCAGGAAATGCATAGAATGTAAACATAAACACAAACAGCCGTTTGACAAGGGATTTGTGTTAGTAGTAGTGAAGCATGCGGTTGCGATGTAATAATAAAACATCGCACATGAAATAATCGAAAACGGTTGATCCCGTGTGTGGATAAATCGGTGTTGAAATATTTAAGTTAGTTTAATATATCTTCATATGTAAATGATTTTCAATCTTGATTCATTGAAAAAAAGACCTGTAGTTACATTTTATCATACTTTTCTATATTTGATCGTCTAAAAAACTAGAGCATAGTAAAAAATGTGTGGTACATGTGGGAGAGTATAAATGGTATAAAAATTGTAAAAGAGTTGATATAAAGATTACGAGCAAAAAAAAAAAAAACAAACAAACGCACACATACAAATGGAAACCCCTTACTCTAGTACGGCCGACGAGGCCATTTCGCTGACGCCACAGGAGTTGTCACCGCGATAGATACGATAGTAGCCTTGTTCGCCCCATTGCGGTCCCCAGGAGTTCTTGATGATCCAGTACGGCAGCGTCTTGTTAAACATCGGGTATTCCTTGATGCCGTAGCCCACGATCAGCACACCATGATCGATCGATTTGTGGCTGCACAGCGGATGCCACGGGTGCGAAATGCCACCGCGGTAGAACTGCATCGCGTTGGCATTCAGTCCGATTGCGATCGGTCCATTCTTGATCAAGTACTGCGCAATGTAGGCTTCGTTCTTCGGTAAATCGACTGCACCCTTCACCCGCACATGGCTGAGCGTATTGTTGAAGTGACACACCTTGTTGGCTCGTGCCTCGTACGGGTAGTCTGCCTCAAGTTCCAAACCGCCCAACTTCTCGATTGCCCTGCAAATGGATGGCGGAAAAAACATGATGAGTATTAAAAAAACATCAACTTAACAAGCTCAAGATTTCTTACTTAAAAGCATCATCCATGTAACCGCCGCCGCATCCATTGTCCACCTTGTCACAATCGATCAGTTCCTGCTCCGAGTACGATTCCAGTTTATTCGTCTTAATCTGGTGCAGTCCTTCGATATTACCGATGGCACTGAAAGCCCAACACGAACCACAGCTGCCCTGGTTCTTAACCTCCGTCACAGCGCCGTGATCGCGCCAATCGAACGATCGCGGCAAATCGCCCACATCAGCCACTGCTTCCTGCGTTGCGACCGGATTGCGGATGTGATTGCCACCATGGTGGTGGTGTTTCGGCACCACCAATCCCGTGTGAGTACGATACTCGGCCACCGTCATGTCGGCAAACTTCGTCACACCGTACTTGGCCGTACCGCGCTCGAACTTGTTCAGCTGCTCGATCTTGAACAGATTGTTGCGGAATATGTTGAAGCGCATCTCGTGCTCCATAGAGCTACCGTACTGACGGCGATGATGGTGCACGAACTTGTCAAACTGCCGCCGCACATGTTCAGCATCGTCGATCTTGAGCGATCGTACCGATCGCCGCTTCACAGCTACCAGTGCAGCCGTCGCGTTCGCTGGGGTTACTTCTGCCTGGGGGTAGCTTTTAACATCCGGTTGCTGTTCCGTGTCGTCATCACCGGTACATTTTACATTGTACTTGCGCTGATCCTGCGATTCCAGCCACACACGCTCCCAGATTGAAATTTTGCACACGGTATCGGGTTCGCTCGTTACGCGGAATGTGTACTTGTACAGTGAGCCAGCGACCTGCTGTGTCGATCCAGCCATTATTTCAAAATCACTGCAATGCAACAATATTGTTTAATATCCATCCTCCATACTAACTAGGCAACAACAATACAACCTACCTGTACGCTTTGGATCGTTCCGAATTGTACGAAACCATGCCAGCCCGAATGCGTTCGATGTGTGACTTGTCCTTCAGCTCTTCGGCCGTCAAATCATTGGAACCGCCCGCTTTTTTAGCGTGACGACGCTGACGCGTACTTGCTTCCTTCTCATCCGGACAGGACACGGTGTACTTGTATGCTTCCGCCGGTTCCTTCTCCTCCAGCCACGGACGTTCCCAGGAGGATAGTTTGCACAGCTTGCTACTGCCGTCCGTGCTAAATTCGACAGCATACTTGTACAGCTTGCCCGACACTATTTGTACGGTCCCGCTTACAATCCGGGCATTACTAGCGGAAGCAAAATATGGATCAAATGATTTGTTGAGGTTAATTTTACATTCTCGTGTTTCATTCCTTTTCTAACGAGTATCACAATCTCCATTTAACGCTGCAGACTTCCCAAACATTGCTTATATAAACAATGCTCTTACCATTAGGTTAGTTATCAATTGGTTCTTTCGGTTGCTTTCTACGCCATACAGTGATTGATACAAACGAATCAACTTTGCTCATGCTGTAGAACTAGTATTATATATTTATGATAATTTTGCTGTCATCTTTTCACATCTATTGATAGTGGTTTAAAGACGAACGATCATGCAATACTTTCACAAACAAAACACGCAGTATAGTATGGTAGTATGGAATTTGCCTCTCTTTGGAGGCAACGACAGGAGAGACAATTAGTACATATTCGATAGCGGGTAGCATAATGGCTAGCGGCTAGTATTGCACGCACACATGTACACAACTAGAATCGTAAGGGACGTGTAAGCTTTAAAGCTACACACGGTGTTAGTATTCGAACAGTGATATTTAACGTCCACCATATTGATTAGACGGGACAATACAATCTCGGTATCAGTTTTGTAGCAATCGTTAGCGGTCAATCAAAGGACATCAAACAGCACATGCGGAAGGGCATTCCCATCCCTGCTTCATGTTTTGTTGTACTTACGACGAGTCTTTCGATCCACCGTTCGAAACCATAATCTTATCCACCCGCTCAATATGCTCGGCGGCCGCTAGTTCGTCCTGCGACAGCGAACGAGACCCACCGAGAAGCACCGAGCGACGTGTGCGTGCCTTCCCGGCGGCAACCTCCTTTTCGCAATCGTACGTGTATTTGTACGCATCTTCCGGGTGCGATTTGGTCAACCAGACACGCTCCCAGGATGTCAGCTTGCAGAGCGCGTTGTTGTGTTGGACGTAGTACACGAATTTCATTCCGGCCACAACTTGGCTCGTTGCATTGACGACCTTCATCGATCTGCGGAAGATGATGTGGGAAATGTGAGGAGGTGTTGCATTTTTGGTCTTTAGCTTTCTGCGCATTGTGCGCCACTTACTTTTCGCGGACAACACCATGAGCGGTCAGAATCTTGTTGATGCGCTCCTGGTGCTCACTGTTACCATACTCTTCGGCAGACAACGGTGAGGCACAGCCCTGACAGTAAGAGTCGCGCTTCGTACGCGTCACACTGTCCGGACATTCGAAGGACGCTTTGAATGCCTCCTCCGGTGCCTTTTCCTTCAGCCAGGGCTTTTCCCACACGGTCAGCTTGCAGACGCGTTTCGATTCATCGTCCGGGAATGTCAGGCGGTAGGTGTACGATTTACCTGCCACTAGCTGCATGCTAGCGCCAACAATCTTCACCTTACGCTCGTTGCCACTACCATCGACCAGGGCCGATTGCTTCTGCAGCCCGTTGCGTACCCGCGTTTGGTGCTCCTCCTTTGCGAACTCCTCCGGTGTTAGCTCCTGAGCGCTGCCCGTTTTCGGCACCTTGTTGAGCTTTTTCGGTGCTGCTACATCACGCCGACGGCGTTCACCGTTTTCGTCCTCTTTGCTCTCCTGACAGTCGAAATCATAATCGGGGTTGTTCTCGTGCGCGGCGGACGGTAGCGGAGTGAACACCTTCACGTCACACGTACTGTACACCTGCTGGCCGTCATCCTTCAGGGCGATCTTGTAGCGATGTATGGTGCCCGCCACGACCTGAACCGTTCCGAACAGTATCTCGAAGTTGCTAAAATGATTAGTTGTGTTAAAAACTACAAATCAGCATGGGATTGTCTCACGCCACAAACCTGTGCTTTCCACTCTCATAGCCAACCAGCCCGAGACGGATGCGTTCCTTGTGTTCCGATTGGGACACGTCCACCGGTGTTGCACCTCCGACGAGCCGATCACCTAAATTGTTAGACTGTTTTTGACATTTAGATTTAGTTAATTGTACCTGTTGGGAATCTTCCGCATTCGCTTTCAATACATGTACCTGTGAAAGAATTCGGATAAACGAATGAAACAATTATTATTTCCCTTCGGCAGGAAGATCAAACCACCCCTATTTGACCCTAAACATTGCTTTCTTGCCCTTTATACTCTAAGTACTCTATTACCTCGAGGGTACACTGTTTTGTGGTGTCTGGTATCAGCCGCTGCTTGCATGACTCCGTAACTTTGCTCTCCTCTTCCGCACAGCGTGAGTTGGCCGTTAGTACACTTATTACGTACGTTGTTCGGGTTTTGTCGGATCTTTGTGATACTTTCCGAGCGTCGAGCACTTCTAGCAACATTCGCTGATATGGATCCGAATCCATCTGATCCAAACGTTGGATCGCTTCAGTCGCGATCACCTTCATGGATGCTTCCTGTGCAGGATCATCTAGATTAATGGAATTGCTATCGGCCGTGTTCACAGCGCGCTTTCCGCGATAAAATGCGTTGTATGGTGAGAGTGGCACATTGCCGTATGAAGGGCGTGTATTATACTTTCCATAGTATTTCACCCTATGGCCGTAACCGTGGCTTTCGCTTGATGAATAAAGCGACGATGAGTATCCGCGTTTATCCCGACGATTTCCATCATCGGCATTCAACCGTTGGGCAAGTTGTTCCTTGGTCAGTACTTCATCCTCTTCGTTAGAATCTCCGAAGGCCATCGTTACTCGCTCGATCTTGGGTGCGTGCAGTTCTGGCTTATTATTTTGGTCAGCCATTTTTACATCATCCTGTTCCGTGATCTCCACGGGCATATTTTCCGAAGGTGCGTCGCGCTTTCCTCGATAACGACCATAGTGGTACGGAGATGGACGATAATATCTCCTTCGGTAGGGATAGTAGCCACCTCCGTAATATCCACCTCCATAGTATCCTCCTCCATAGTATCCTCCTCCGTAGTATCCATCACCGCCGCTGAAAGAACCCCCGCCGAAGGAACCTCCGCCGAAGGAACCACCGCCGAAATCACCGCCAGAAAAGCCTCCGAAACTTCCTCCTCCAAATCCACCCGAAAAGTCTCGTTTGTCACGGCGTAATCCTTCATCTTCGTTTAGCTGCTTGGCAAGCTCTTCTTTCGAGAGTTTCTCATCCTTATCATCATCTTCGTTGTCATCTGATAGGCCAATTGGAACTTTCGTTTCAATCATCGACTCTTTATCCTTCGCATCATTTGAGTTCTTCATCAAGGGAGTTAAGGTACTAGTTCCGTCTTTATCTACATTGCTCGCAGATACTGTTGAACTTATGGATGGTACAGGAGTGGTAAGATCTGGTTTAATATCTCCGATAGTCTGATCAGCCATTTTCACTTCATGTTGTTCCGCCAGTTCCACAGGTACATCACTGGACGGTGCATTGCGCTTTCCGCGATAGTGACCATAGTAATATTGTTGGGGACGATGTGGTCTTCTATTATAGTATGGATTGTAATAACCGCCTCCTCCATAGTACCCTGCTCCTCCACCGTAGTAGCCACCATAGTATCCGTGACCGCCGCTGGAGGAACCTCCAAACCCTCCACTGGAATAGTCTCTCTTGTTACGCCGCAATCCTTCATCTTCGTTTAACTGCTTGGCAAGCTCTTCTTTCGAGAGTTTCTCATCCTTATCATCATCTTCGTTGTCATCTGATAGGCCAATTGGAACTTTCGTTTCAATCATCGACTCTTTATCCTTCGCATCATTTGAGTTCTTCATCAACTCATCAGATACTGTTGTACTTATGGACGGTACAGGAGTGGAAAGATCCGGTTTAATATCTCCAATAGTCTGATCAGTCATTTTCACTTCATGCTGTTCTGTCAGTTCCACAGGTACATCACTGGATGGTGCATTACGCTTTCCGCGATAGTGACCATAGTAATATTGTTGGGGACGATGTGGCCTTCTATTATAGTATGGATTGTAATAACCGCCTCCTCCTCCGTAGTAGCCACCGTAGTAACCGTGACCTTCGCTGGAGGAAAATCCTCCACTGGAATAGTCTCGCTTGTTGCGCCGCAATCCTGCATCTTCGTTTAACTGCTTGGCAAGTTCTTCCTTCGAGAGTTTCTCATCCTTGTCATCATCGTCGGTACCATTTGATGAATCATTTGGAGCTTTTGTTTGAACCTTCTTAATAGGATTTAAGGGATTTAGTTCATCGCTTTCCTTCGACGCAGAGGAAGTGTTGGTTCCATTTGCAACAGCAGCTATTTCCTTCTTTGCCGTTGTGCTTGCAACTGATGCTTCTGCTGCAACCTTCGCTTCAATAGCTTCGCGCTTGCTTCTATGAACGTTTCGCTTCCATATCGAATGTTTCTTCACGCGCTGAAGACTCTCCTCATCGTTTAACTCTTGCACAAGCTGTTCCTTGGTGAGAACCTGCTGATCGTTCTCATCTTCGTCCGAGTCCGTCCCAAATGTCGCCGCTGTTGGTGCATCAACCCTAGGTGGTTTCAGATTTACATCCGGTAGCGATTCTCGCTGTTGCCCTTCGTCACTCTCTTGCGACGATCGTTCATCATTTCTGGTGGACGCAGCATTACGTGGCGGTAAAATACCTCGAACACCGTTCGGTGTAACATTCGTGTTATCACGCACGACAAATGCCGCCGTATCAACGTTCGCATCACCTCCGTTGGTGGTGCGATAGTAACTGTCGATGCTGGCTTTGACCTTCTGCAGCAGCGAATCAAACACCGGCCGGTACTTGAGCTGAACATCGCGGCCTCCACCATTTACGATCACCTCATCGAGTGCTTTTTGTATTTCCTGATGCGTTTTGAATACCTCCTCGAATGTCGATTGGACCTGCTGATCCAAAGGTGCTATCGTCGTAGTAGTTGCAGTTGCTGGCGTCGTCTCCGAATCCTGTACTTCTGCACGATTTTTTTCAATTCTCACCGGTACGATTGTTTCCTCGATCACTTCTGTACCAAGCCCAGCGCTTTCCTGCTGCGGAAGATTTCGGTTGGTATTTTGCAGAGGAGCGCTAGCGAAACTAAACAGTTCATCAATGGCGCTTTTTGCAGCATCACTTAAACCTTCACCATCGGCAGTGGGGCTGTCTGTTACGGGCGAATCTTGTTCATCATTGGCGAGCGGTGTCGTCGTCGATGTGGATGTTATTTCCAACATTTCTACCTTTTCCACAATGATCTGCTGCTCTAGCTCTCCCATGCGTTGTGGAGTAAGTTCCTCGTTCTGACGCAGATTTGCATCGAACGTAGGATTAAGCCTCGTAGCTGTCTCTTCCATCGATGGCGCACTGCAGTTGGTGTATTCGAGTGTACGATATTTCTCACCGTACTCTGTCGTGATCCAGGGCTTTTCGAGGATCACCAGCTGGCAGACATGCTTCTCACCGGTGGTTTCATCTTCAGCGCTTGCCGCCAGCTCGTACCGTACACCGGCCACCACTTCACGCGTGGCCGAAAGGATTTCCACGAATCTGTATTCGCGTGGCAAGAATTTTGTCGCTAGATACGACAGACCGCGCAGCGACGGACGCAGCTGCTCTTTTCCGCCGACGGCATCGACGTGTATGGCAACGATGTCACCTTCGCTGCTTCCGTTGGCTGTCGAAGGAGCATCCTGGCGAGGAGAAATATGTATTCCGTTCGATCACACTTCATTCCATCTTTGCTCCGCACGCTGATCACGAGGACGCTGTGTTAGAAGGAGGGTGTCTTACTCGTGATCTGGAAAGTCCATAGCAGGCTACACATAGGGAGACAGACAGATACACCACACCTTGATGCAAGTGTTTGGTTTTACCCAGATGATGGTAATGGTTGATAATGCACCGTATGCTGAAGTAGTCCAACCGGAGAAGGAGATACATTTGTTGTTACACTTGGCGTGCAGGAAAGGCTTCTTTACTTTTACTGTTAGCATTGTTGTCGAAGGTTTTATGCGTTATTGGTTATGAGCTGGATGATATCCGAAATAGTACGATCCCCTCACAGGAGAAAAATAAGTGAACCATGTCGATGATATGATGTTGTGGAAGTGGAGAGCAAATCTACGGAGTATGCTGCAGAGTTACGGATTGCCAACTGACTACCACTTATGCTAGATAGAGCTAAAGTTAACATTAGAATGAGTACACAGATTTGGTAGCGATAATGACCCACTTTGTTCAGCATCAGACTAGCGACAGAACTCCATTCTGTTCGCTTCTTTCGTGTTTGGTTTTTTCCCATGCAAAGTCTTCAACAGGTGCAGGGTTGTACATGCACAACATTTCCCTAACAGTCGAACCCTTTTTGTATGCCCGCGTACGGCCAGAAACAACACCAAATGCGGTCGAGTTCCCTGTTGCTGCGTTTCTGCATGCACTGAAATTAATCGAATGTAAACTTACGGCCTGTTCTTTCACTAGCTCATGCTCCAAGCGTAGTCCGGTGGTCAAACGGTTCTACGGAAATCGGAGAACATTGTGCGATAACGATTATTTAATTCAAATTCATGTACGAAGGTATTTTTTTGTTTTAGTGTGTTGTTTGCAAAGAAAACTTCCGCGTTCCTATACGTTCGTCTTCAACGGATATGCTTTCAGGGTTTTCTGGCAGCTGGATGGGGTTCTAGATGTTCACTGAGATGGCTTACAGACTTTCGTGAAAAAGGCTGAAACATTGTTACTTCCTAGTGTCTAAATGCCACAACAGCTAGCACTATTAATCTCTTATCAACATGTTATACATTAGCAAGACTAATTTCCACAAACATTTTAGCAAGACTTGTTTGCATGTTTCATTATAATTAGCATTGCCAATGGCAGTATTGATCGATACAGTCCAAAATACTGCCTGTCTTTCAGTACTCTCGTGCACTCTGTAGCACTACAATAAGAGACAACGTTAGAAGAGTAATGATGGATGCCATAATAACGAGACGAGCCGCAAAGACAAACTAGGCCACTTTCAATACGTCGTCAATGGCATTTCGATGGAGCAATTTACAATCTTGCTCGTCGAAACAAATATTTGTTTGTGAGTGTGTGTTTCATGTTGTGGTAAAGAGGCGAGGTTTTCAAACATTATTATCACAAATCGAAAAGCAGGAAAAAAACAACACATCCATTCGCTATTTCTATACCTTCCCGCCTCTTTCGGCCATCTCGTGGTACGGATTCACACGTCTGTTTAGCATCAGAGCATGTGGATGATGTATACCAGTCTCGTACATGGTAGCGTCGATAAGAAGCGCGAGAATGTCATCAAACGTGTTTTGGTTGTTTGCGTCCAGTCGGTTGGTGGGTGAAACAATTTCCTAGTCGTTCAGCACAGCCATGGGGCGGATGACGTTAATATATTTGCAACCGTCAATGTGCACAAGATCGGTCGATAAAAAAATAGCAAAACCGAACAAAGAATTTTCGAATCGGGTAACACAACTGACCCATCATCAGCTGACGCTTCTTCGTCACACACTTTCTTTGTCCAAACGTGTGCGATCTTTCGAAGCAGTGGGAAAGCAATGGGAAGGAAATAGGAATTCGTTTTGCAGTAAAATTGAAGTTTAATAGGTAAGTTTTGTTACAATGAAGAAAAATCACTTCAAAATTAAATGAACAGCACCTAGAATGATAAGATGGCGGATGATTTAGAGAATAATGACTTCTATATAAAGCTCCCATTGCCATGAAATTTCTACGGCGATAATATTAGAGGGCTACAGTAATACTAGCCTTGAATCTAGATGATGAAGCATTGATGAGATTAACGTATCTAAAACTGATGGTGAAATTCTTGAGTATATAATCCCCATTCTTGTTTATTCAATATCCCCAAGGAAGATGAGCAAAAAGCTTGAACACTGGGAAGAGATCCTGTTCTACTTTTAGCAAGAATCTTTCCTTCGAAGATAAAAAATTACCTTCAAAACTTTGAATCAGAGATACAAAATCGAGTTGAACAATAAAAAGTCTGGGGATTCTCGGAAACTTGATGGTGTTTTTTTGGAAATTCCAACACTAAATCGACACAAAAAAAAACTGGTTAGATTTGTTTTTTTTTTTTTTGCAGAAGTACAGTCGGAGGAGTGTGGTAGAGTTCATGACTCTTCTGCCAGCAGCGAAATTATCATAAATTATCCATCAAGTAGTTCTACCTTTTTTAACGCCTTTCCAGAAGGCTCCTTCTTATATGTTGGAGCTAGTGTCCTTGAAGGTGCTCACGGCAGTTGTGAAAACCGGTTGGAAGAAACAACTTGTGCCATATAAATAACCGGCACCGCAAGGAATCAGCTGAAGGGTTTCGCAGCTCTTTGTGCGCGTGATCAACGAAATATGATCAGCCGCGATTAGTGACGGACGAAATTTTAAGGCGATTGACCGTTTCAGTGTTTGCTTGTTGTGCAAACTGGGAACAAATTATTCAGCGTCGTAGCGTTAGTAAACAATGGTGATGATCATGTAAAAATTTGACGCTTTAAACTTGTCCGTAAATAGCCGAAAAAACCATGATCACATCATCCGTACAAAAAGTTACCCATGAAACAGGTTTAATATAGTAAAAAATAGCTCAAAAGCAGGATGTGATCATCATTATCAACGCTTCGACACGTTTCGTTGCTTAATGACAAATAGAACTACATTAAAGACGTTTCTTATCCATAACTGTTTCCAATTTTCTCTATCGTATTTCGCGTCTGCTAAACGTTTTGCCATTAAAGTTTAGTTTACGTACCTATAAAAAGTCTACGCTATACCCAGTTAAGCGAGTGATCGTGCAAACGCGTCCATAACGTTTGCAAAACAGAGATAGACGTTTGCGTAGACATCATGTTTTTTTTTGTCCCTTTACATCTACTATACGGCCGCTCAAATACACCCATTCACCTCGTAATCTGACCGAACGGGAAATGATGCTGTTAGTACTTCCCGCTTGCCGGCAACGGCAGGGAAGCCGCGATCATGGATTGATCAGCCCCTCAGCGGCGAACGGCTAGCGTGTTTACATAATGAAACATGCTGTCTATCGGTACCATTCGGTGGTTCTCTAGCGATCAAACACCACCACGATCAGCGGACGGCCTCAGCGAGAAACAGGGGCGTTTGATTGTGCTGCGCAAAAAAAAGAAGAAATTAAGTGATCGGTTCCCCACCGAAAAGCGATCATCTTGTCTTTTTTGAGGGCTTCTTTTGCGAACAAACGGAAAGAAAACGCACAAAATGATGAGAGGTTGATGATGAGGTCACTACATCGACCAAGCTCACCCAGCACAAAGAGCTGCCCGAACAGCACAAACCAAGTGGTCAATCATTTACTGCGAAACAGTCAGAAAGCGCGTAGATTGAGTTGCGGAAAAGGATGACTCCCAAAACCTCCACCACTACCTTACCTGTACTTCCTCGTCGGGCTCATCCGTTGGACCATTGTTGGTCGATGTCACATCAGCTTCAGCGACGGGATTTGGCAGCTCCTCGGTACGGACCACCGTCAGGAGCACCAGTGCCGTCGATAGCAGCAGCAGCAGCTGCGGAATGGAACGCATTTTCCTCCACTCCGTACGCTGGGTTTCGCTTGAAATTCTTAGCTGGATCGCTGCACTAATTAATATGTAGTTATTGCATTCGTACGTGCTTGCTTTATCGCTACCCCGTTGTTTTGTTTGCACGGCACTGCACAATTTGGTGTGCCCCGGGGACAGTCGATTTCAATTAGCTACTGCGCCACCACAGACACAGTCGCGCCCAAGCGCACCAACACTTTTCAACCGAAACTATAAACAATCTGATCGGTGGATCGGCTGATCAGCGGGGAAGGAATAAAGCACTCGCGTTCACTGGGGAAAAAACTGCACAACCTTACTGGCAATCGGACCGTACGATAATGTTGTTGTTGTCGCGGAATGTTTTAAATAAATAGCCCCCGCTGCTTGACTTTTGCGGTGTGGTTGTAGTTGTAGTTGGCGTGAATTTTTGACAGCTGCGTAGTCGCGCATCTGACGGATGCTGCATGCATCTGTGACGGCACAGTGGAACGTGCTTCCCGGAAAATGGAGAACGCTTTTTGAAAAATTAATTTAAAAAAAAGATATAAATCGGGTGTAATTATTAGCATCAGCATGCGAAATAGAAAGGTTCGAATTAGCTTACCACACATGTAAGTAAACTTTTCGGCTTCCTGATTCAAGATGATACCCATTTCAATATTCGCACTGTATTCGAATTTCATGGGATATTGAATTTATTACACACATTAGTGCACAATCTCACAGTTCCGATGATGGGCTGGTTTATGATGCATTTTCCGCGCCCTTTACAGCACCGGTGTTGATTGTGTTGAACAGTTTGTGCTTAGCAATCTGGGCCATTAGGCCGTGAATCAACTCAATCGAAGCACGGCTGCAGTCGCGGCTCGCTTTTGAAAGTTTATCTTCCGTGCGTTTCTCGTTCGGATCGAGGGAACCACTTGCCATGAACTGGCCCCTGCCCAGGCTTGCCTCGCTAAGCTCTAGCTTTTCCGACAGATCCAATATCTGCCTCGTAGTATAGTCCGGGTTGCTCAGTAAACCGGAACTACCGAGTGTATTCATCCAATACTTGTTCCACAACGAGTCCAGCAGTTTCCGATCGAGCGCTGACTTGAAGTACGTCACGTCCAGCTGATAGTACTGTTTACAATGTACACCAAAGTCTTCAATTTTGCTCAACGGGATCGTTTGATACTCGGACGGCTCTTCATTAGGTGGTTTGTATCCTATGCGGCATGAAAACATGAAACGTATTATTTACCATCAGCTGACGAGGTTCCCCATTGCCCCACTTACCTTTCGGATATGTTCGGAAAGCTCCGAGACACACCTTACCGGCTGATACCGTTCTGACGGGATCGATCACAATTGCCACGAATGGTTCCTGATAGCTTTGGTTCAGCATCTGCGTGTTTACATCGATGCCGGACAGCCAGCAACCGTAACCGGGATGGCTATGGTACCAACCGATCGCATTCTCCATGCGTCCCACTTCTTTAGCCGACTCAATGTATGCTGCCATGTATTCGTACGCCTGTGACTGAGCATTGACCCGCGTTTCGGTACCTTCGACCGGCAAGGCGAAAGCGTCCATCACGACCATCGTGTCCTCGATCACCTTACCCAACAGCAGCCCCATCACCTCAAGCGCACCGCCCGAACGCGAATGTGTTACCATTTTGATGAGTGCCAGGGCCGAAATTTTAATGTCCTTAAAGTAATTCGGATCCTTCTCCCATGGCCGTGCGGTAAGAATGCGCTGCTGCTGTTCAGCATCGTAGCGAAATATCTCGTCACTGGGCGGAAGAGCCACGATATTGTTCTCCATCTCCCAGGTTTTCCTTGCCATCTCCATGATAGCTAAATTGAATGCTGCGTCCTTTTAACGAGGCACAAGAAACGAAATCCTTTCTGAACGTTTTGTTGTTTTCAGAAGCAGTATGTTTTTGGCTACAAATCGGCGGCGATCACACACACAAACGTACGTCGAATGACAGTTTTGACAGCTGACGCAAAAACGCTTAACAATCAAACGCTTCATTTTCAAATCTTCTTGTGCGTAGAAGTAACGGTCATGTGCGCACGTGATGCGTAAATTTAGTTATATTTACTTAGAAATTTTTATAGATTGCGAATTAAATTAAACAGGCTGTTGTAGTTACAAAAAAAAAACACCTAAATTAGATTATTTTGTTGTGTGATCCATAATTAAAACAATGTACTTCGAAATTCATAATACGTACATAAACATGTCGCAATCTGTGTACAAAGAGTGCATTTGAAGATGTACTGCAATTCTAAAAATACGTTAGTCTCTACAAGATTATATTAGCATACATATATTGTCGCGTCAATATGGTAGTGCTTAGCAGGTTTCTAAAAAAAAACTGTCTCATCAATTATTTGTGTTGTAATCAAAGTTTTGCTTACGTTTAATGCACATTCAAATACAAATCTTCATTCGCGTCAGAACCAAAACAAAATCATCAATCTGCATTCGTCGTGGATGGAGTCTGTGATCGTCACTGTTGCTGGAAGTGAAAGAAAAAAGCGCTTGTACGCGGGAATATTTCTGTGACCCTTAGCACATAAAAAGTATTGACAAAGTAAAAAACAAAACTAATGCAATCACTTCACGATGCACCCGCTCGAAAACCCGGGAACGGGTGACATTGATGGATGGGATGTGAGAAAAGTGTTTGGCGTCTCCATCGGGATGGAGTCAAGAAAAACACGCGTAATGCGCACAAATGTTTGGATAAATTTGGTTAATTATCGTGAATTAAGCTTGGCTGATGGAGATGCTGTTTGCGTGATTTTGATGTACCCGACGATAAGCTGGCGATGATTTATGACAAATTGCATTTATCCTTGCAAATGCTCACCCAAGGAAGGGAGGGATGAGATGAACGAATTTCAAGATGTGCAGCGTTCGAGTTGGAGGAAATATTTTGCATAAAAGGTTGCACAAGACATGAAAGACAGATGTTTTGCTGTACAGCAAAAAAAAAAAAATCGACTTTTCGATCAGTTTTTTAGTGATGTTTTTTTTAGGTAATGCATCCTCATTCCGTAACACTATCCTTAACCATTTATTAATAAGTTTAAACCTGCATCAGACACACTCGGTTTGTCCGTTTCTATCTGTACTTTCTTATCGTGATTCCCTAGAACAATGGGCGGAGAGTGTAAACTGACACTGCCGAACAGATTGACGTAGGTATCCAATTGAAGCGCATTGTTCTCGACAAAAGTTGTGAAGATAATATGTCCACGATACGTCTGCCACCAAAATGTCTGATCGTACTTTTTTTTTTACACCGTCTCGTATGCGTGTGTGATGATGTGATAGCTGTTTCTTTTTTGTTGCATTTAAAAACAACACAAAACCCATTGACCAAACAATACCGAAAAACATTATGGAGTTTAACCTTCTCAAACATCTACCCACGGAGCGTAACGAATACCGGTGGTGGAAACCGATTCATCAGGATACTCTTTTATCGCGCACCAAGCAAACGTTACACAGACGACGGCCACACTACCAAAAGGCTTTCTGCTGAGCTGAGTTTGGTACCATCGATAGCAAGTAATTCCACCGCTTTTGCCATTATTGCTGCCCCGAAGGATTGGAGGGCAAAGTATGTGCGATGCTGACAAGCAGATAATGCACAGTATGGGTTTCTACCCGTTGCAGGATCATGCCATGTCTAACCATCCCAGGCCGGTGCATGCCGATTCTATAGCAGGATAACGATTTTGGGCCGAAATGATTGATGGCAGGCTTTTCTGCGCTAAATGGCTTGAAGTTCGCGCGTAATATTTACGAACAAATTGGCCTAACGTATGATGGGTTTCCTTTTGGAATAATTTTCTTTCGTGGGTACACCGTGCTCGTATACTATAATAATGTTATATTTGAAAATTAATTCATTCCCACATGCAAAATAGCATCGACGTCACAGGTGGTACGCAGCGTCGATAGAAGTCAAACCATGCTGATCGATTGCTTCCCTTTGAGATGGGTTCAAGTTACCTAGCAGGTGTGAAAAAGATTGTGCTTTCTTGTGCTTCAAATTTTTGTACACAAAAACCACAACAATTTTTCTATCACCACCCTCAGCATAGAAGCATCCAACGTTTCCAAGCTACGGTTATCAATGACGTCAGGAAAAGGTTCCCCCGCGGTCAAGACTTTCTTTCTCATATCGTCCAAATGCCAGATAAAACACAGTTTGGAACTTCACAGTTAGACCCCTTGGACTCATCATTCACGCAGCAGTGATGAGACGAGAAAAATGGGTCACCGACAAAGGTTTTTGCTCTACTCAGCTTTGTGGTACATTTATTAAAAACCGAAAGGGTACATATTTCAAAAAAAAGGGAAAACTATACCGCGGTTCGCTGGAAAATTGTGACATTCTATTCAAAACTTTAGGCACGGAAAGCAGAAGTTTGGGGGCAGATGAGTATCACAGCAATAAAGTGATGGTGCAAACAAATACAATGTAAATACGATCGGGGTAACGATGCTGTAACTTTCAGCGCCCGGGTAGCTTCAGGGTGCTCGGTTTGTTTATTTGATATTGGGTGAAACAAATCATTTGTAAAATATTCAATGACGTCAAATGGTCCACCCGTGTGTGTCTATGTGGGTGCGTCGTAAACCAATTAAATGGGAAATATTTGAATTCTATAGAAAACGAAATTTTCGTTACAAATCGGAGGCTAATATTTTGTTACTAATTTTATTTTTTAGGAGGTTTTGTTCGGCAAATATTGATTATCCATATTTGTTCAATATGATTTATTTTGAGTTTGATTTAATTATTACTAAAATTGTACATACAGTCATGCTCCAGTTGTTACCCTCCGAAAATTATGAGACAAAAAAAAAGTAAGGCACGCCACGCGACCGTAACAACGTTACATGTGTAACGCTTGCGCGCTTTAGTATATTCACAATGGGCCAATAGAGGATCGCATGGTCAAAATCGAACCAAAAATTTGAATATTTTGTAGGTAATTTTTAAATGCAATTTGCAATAGTTGCTGTTAGATTTTAAAGACTCATTAGACCGGTCAAAAATTTTCATTTCATTATTTTATGTTGAGTTTTATGGCATATGCCACTTTGTCAGTACTACTATTTGCACTGAACATTTCACAAAAATACTAGGAATATTCATCGTGTACTTTGTCTTACCACGGATTTACTTGGTTAGACCAATCAATAATATAGCAATAAACTTAAGTACTATTAACTTAGTTCTTATAATTTAAATTTTTAATACTTGTTGTGTGAGCTGGATGAATACTATTGTAAAACTATTCAAAATGAAACCTGGATCACAATGTACGTTATGAGAGAACTTTAGCATTCGTCATTGTCACATAATTTTAATAATAATAGTAATATGGTTATCCGCAAAAACATATAAAAAATAATACTAAGACTCCACATATCTTTAAATAAAACCAAATAATTTATATAAAAATACATTCTCAAAACTAGGAATAATCTTTTTCGTTAAATATATTTGCTTTGATAATTTAGATCACATAAGAAAAATTAACATTAGTATTGTTCAAAAATTAATTTACCTAGATTAGACCAATACAATTTCCACTCAATTTCCATGTTCTGTTAGTGTGCAGTATTTTGACCAAACCGGTGCTTCCTATCCCATCGTGTAGGGTAAACAACATGCTCGCCGACGTTCGCCGTTAGGTTTTTACCGCTTCTCAGTTTGATTGCAAACGCCCAACCGTTCGGAAGTGGTCGCGATCAGTTCGAATGCGTACGTTTCGAGTCGTCGCTTTGCTTCACGGTATTGCACATCGATCGCCACACAAGTTCTGTGTTTTATCGCAAAAGTTTTCTCACCCAATCCGTGTATGTGTGAACAAGTTTTTGCAAGTTTGAAAGAAAAGAAAAAGTTTTTCTTCTAACAAAGTGCGATCAGATCAAAGGCAGTGTCGGTGATTTACTCTGAGAAAAATCGAGCATTCCTTACCGGTGGTGCACAGGTGGTCGTACATGAATGTAATGATGATCGGTGGTACCATCTGTCCAACATAAAGCCCTCACTAGTGTAGTTACGTTTTTCATCATTTTCTTCAATTGATTACCGTGCACCACGTTCGTGTTACTTGTGAAACCGGGTTTCAATACTGTGCTTTCCTGCCTAACAGCGAGAAAAGCCGGATAAATTGACAAGTGTTTATTTTTGCTGCCGAATACAAAAGTACGTAACGTTTAGGCGGTGCTGGGCGAGAAAAAAGGGTTCGCTGTTTGGATAACGGAGGTAACGGTGCGAATGTTAGTTTTTCCTGTTACCCGCACGATTTTGATTATCTCGCGAAATTTCACTGATTTGCTCCGGTCGAGTGTGTGATTCGATTCCCCTTTTTCTGTAATCCGAGATCATAAAACCGCCAACCTCGTGTGATGAAAAATGTGAAACAGAGATAAATGTACGAAAAAGGTAGAGCAAAGGTGTCGTTTTGGATAAGAAAAGATTTGTGCTCACCGTTCGGACGCACCATCGTTTCGTTAATGGTCATCACTAATTGTAAGATGTGAGGAGTGGATTCGGGAAAAACTGCGTCAAGATCCAGTAACTTTTCTTCCGAGACAGCATCATTTTTCTAGGTAAGCTCCGGGTAAGCCTACGGTACGTTTTGTGTTGGATGCGAGGGCGTGTATCACTGTGGGAGGATAACGATAATTAAGTGCCTTTTGGGTCGGTAAGGTGGTAACAAACGATGCAAAGGTTCTGTAGTTGATCGAACCGGACACTTCGGAATCGTTTCAAATTATTATCATCTGCTGGTGGGACATGCTTATCAAGAACGTGGTTAGCAGTGACGCGCTTGGTTGCCCTGATCTAATCTCGCCTGCTGCGGACCGACATCCCTTGGCATCAATAACGCCAGTGACGAAATTTCTAATTGATACAAATCCCAATCCCATCCCGTGAATACGCTTGGGGAGTTGAATCTGACGCTCAAGAACCAGAACGAAGCTACGCACGGTGGATTGAATGTTTATTGGTAACGATAATGGTTTGACTTGTACTATCCACTAGGAGGGGATTTATTTATCTTTACATAGTGGAGTGTTTTGCAATGGGGAAGATTTAAATCATCTCCTCCTAAGTAAAAGCTACTGCGGTTGCAGTGGTGTGTATGTTTTCTCTGGGGATGTAATGAAATGAATCGGTTGCGAGTTGGAGTTTCCGTTCGGGTGTAAATATTGCTGCATAATTTATTGTATGCTAATGCAACGCTGCCGAACAGAGAAGATCTTCGAGGTTTGGCGCTTTCTTCAGGGCGGAAACGATTTTTAAAGTGCTTAAAGTTGTGAAGAATTTAACTGGTGTTTTGTTGAATAGCTTCAAATTCTCTTGGGTATTTTTAAAATTAATTAATATTGATTAATTGAGTACAAGTGAGTGGGATTTTGTGTCTTCAGCCGTTTGCCTCTTAAGCTAGGTAAACTCGATTCAATAAAAAATATAATCGCAGAAAACAAAAGAACACAAAATGATAATACGTGTAATGAAATTGAAGGGAACAGCCTTTAACAAACAGACACATAACTATCAATGCACCCGTTCATTGAGTTTATTTTACTCGTAAAATTACATTTGATTGGGCATTGGTTGAATACGAATGTCCAAACAAGTCGTTTACACCTCGCTGCTGCTGTTGCTGCAGCCATCCGATCTCATTTTGTTCGCCGCCATCACCACAAATCCCCGGCAAAACCGTTCGTAACGATTAAATCAGGGTCAGGAAGGTCGGCGTTCTGTGGCCACGGCGTTGCGCCCCCTCCCGGGGCTCGCCCAAGCGTTGCTCGGGGACATCCTCAATTTGTCGCTCGAATATTTCTTTATTTCATCATGACCGGCTGGTTCGGTAGCGAATCGTTACCGTTTTGGTTGATAGTTTCCGTTAGTGAACAGTGCGCGGAATTGCGACGTGATCGTGCTTTAACGATTTTGCCCCCCGCCTTAATAATGCTCACGAAACGTACAAAGCAACGCGACGTTCAAGTAAATTGTTTCAGCATCGCGATGCATCTCACGTACGGAACTGAACCAGGTTGAGGTGCATTCGGTTCCCTTAAACTGTATTATCTTTAGTTCGTGTGTCTTCGGCTGGGAAGGGCGATGTAGAAGACCCGAAATATTGGTGGAAAAATGCGGTACATTGTCCACATGAGCTTCACTTATTTCACGTTCCTTGGAGTGTCTTTTTCTTTCTTGTTCGAGCGTGGTACATTAATAATTCCGTCCCGTGCATCACATACAATGAATCAGCTGCAAGTTATAAATGACAAAAGCACACGGGGACACCTTAGTTTATGATCGATGCCATCCCACCACCCACACCTACCCTCCACTTCCGCCCATCCGGTTGGACAGGGGTGCGAAACAGAATGCGAAAGTATGCGGTCACATTAGCCGACCGGGAGGATCGACCCGAGCGGAAGATAAACAAACCAACATGCGTCTGCCACCCCGGGTGTCGCACATGCCGCACGATCTGCATCCGTGCGATGGGGTTAGGTTTCGCGTTTGGTCGGTTGTTTCGTACGTTCGTCTTTTACGACGTTTCACGTTTCATTGCCACGGACATGATGCGGGCGTGCGTGCTTTACGATGGGTGGGAAATTCGGTCAGCCGAATATTGACGTAATCCACGTACGCTCTGACCGGTGGTTCGTGGCGGGCGAAACAGACGTGGAGGATCATAGTATTGGGGGTTAGAGATAACCTTTTATATAGCCTTGTGGCGCCATCAGTTGAATTTTTGAAATTATTCCTAAAATTTTCCAAAGTACAACAATAGCCTTAATAATAGACGACCGGTCATTAGTTACAATCTCTCTTCAATGATTTCAATCTTTATAAGGTTCATTTAGGAAGTGCTTGATAAGGATGGCTATCCGAGATTTGGGTCTACTACAAATCAACTCAGAATTTCGTATAGGCATTACAAATTTATTGGTCTCTATAAACAAAGTACATATTTGATCAGCTGAGATACATATATAAAAAATCATTGGAAGCGGTGTAAAATAAAATATAATTTCATAGAATTAATTTGAACACATCATCAGGAGCTAACGAGTAGCTTGAAGACTTTCCTCAACGCAAGGAACTAGACAACGGAAATTCGAAAAAATAAAAATTAAAAAAGGGTGATTTCCGCATAATTGATATACTCGTAGAGGTCGCAATCAGTTTATTCTTAGGACACTTTTCCTACGAAAACGATGGTTTCCCCCATAACCAAGGTTGAGTAGTCTGATACGGGAAATTGAGTCAAGATGAGCCAGCAATAAAAGACTATAAGTTCTTGAAGGAGTGACGGATTCCACGGCAAATGAGTTAAACGACCTTGGGGACGCTACTAAAGGGAAAACCTGATACCACTAGAACACCTGCCCAACATACAGTTATTACTTGTAAATCTACTGAAATTAAGGTGGACGTCAGGAGTCCCTCATTCTTTATTTGAAAGGCCCCGAAGATCATCGATTTGAACGCTCTCCTCAGTTTCGATCGACAGATTTGAAGCCAACGGAATGTTGGACACCAAGCTAAGGTCTGCATCCATATATTGTAGTGGCAAAACAAGATGAATCTGTTCAGGCTTTGAAGATATGATTTATGTACAATTTGGGTCCCAAGTTTCATTCCTCTTAGGTTCTCCAAGCGGCCATATCCGCGTCTGTCCTGAGATTTAAGTGTCAAAAGAAGAGAAGTTCTTGAGCTTTTTGAGAGATGCATCCTACTTGTTGGCCATTTTCTACAGACACAGTCTTAGAACGATCGTTGGTCTCCATATTTGTGGAACGATAATGCCGAAGTCTCTCTCATGTGCAATGAGTAATCCTAATAAATTGCGATTTTTTCAAATTTGTTTTAGAGGCTTTGAGGTTATTAGCTGCCATTCGCCCCTCAAGGATTTGAGATTAATTCTCTATTGTTCAGCGAAATAGACTTTTAATATCCAACTGCCATTGAATACATAAAAAACCAAATAATTTTGTACATTTGAGGGTTAACTCAAACCGATGTATTCGGACGAATTAATGGACAACTATCCTTTTCCCGTGCGTTCATTGCAAACTTTTCGGAGGCCAATGACACGCGGAAAAACGAAACGATCATACGCACTGTTTGCAAAGGAATTTACCGAAGCTCTGCTTTACATTCGAACGCGTATCGAGTTTCCATATGCTTCCATTACGCCATTTACACTTGGCTCCAGATTGGGAATGTGAACACATTCCTAACCACCACACTTCCTGCTTGGGGATGCGAATGTCGCGCACGGCAAGCGCTAAAAAGTAAACGCCTGTCGTGTGTGTGCATGGCGGAGACGATGTAAATACGATACCGACGCTAACGTGGTGGAAAATGATGCGCCCATCATGGGTGGCGAGTGGAGAAAGTTGATGAGAAATGTTTTATCTTTCGGAAGAATAAAAGTTAATGATCTATCTCACACACACCCACACCGAGTGCACCGCCAGTTCTATCAGTTTTCGATTGTAACGTAGGAGTAATGCCCTACATAGCAAAAAAGGATGTGTTAGTGGATCCTTTTATGCGTGTCGAGATCAACGTATGTGTGGCTGCATGATGTATGTGCCCTCGCGGTTGGAAGGAAACCAAACGTTTCAACCGTAGCTTTAGGAAAACAAAGTTTCCTTTTCGGTGCTTTTCCTGACATATTGACGCACGTGAAAAGAAACGGTGTCCGAAAACTCATACCAACATTAAAGCGTCCCAAAAACCCTGCTCGGGACGCTTTTCATGGTGGTTAATATGATAAATAAGCAAACAGAATGAAGTCGAGATAGTGGTCGGTCACATTTCCCACACAAAACAGTTCCCAACCGTCTACAGTTTTGCACGGCAGTGCCGCCCTTTAAGACATCCTCTGTTTTCCACTCGTTCATTAGTCCAGATGATGACGTTCCGAGACGGGTAGGAAAGAAAAAAAATGCGTACCACCCTACCGACCGTGGTCATCGTGAGGATAACGTTGTTTTTGCAAAAATGAACCGATCGGGTGAAAATTGGCGAAATGTGTTTGAGTGAAGGGATGCGGTGGAACAAAGAAAAGAGAAAAAAAAACGACACACGACGCACACAAATTCATGCTTTTCCAGCTCATTTAACGTAGCGAAGAAAAGTACAGCAAACGTTCGGCAGATCGGTGTTTTGCAGGAGCTTGTTGCTGCTCGCTGGACTAACTTTTGGGTGTCTTCCGACGGACTCCGGCTGCATTTGGGATACCATTTTTGAGCATTCGATTTTATCGCCGGCTTCATCGAGCGGAAGCCATGTGCCGTAGCGTTTTGATGCGATGGTTAGTGTCTATAAATTATGTTTATTAGCATTTTTGGACACTTTTTTTCTCAAGCACTATAGAGCCCTTCGGTTATATGAAATGCTGATCGATCCAAAGAAGCGTTATGTCTGTTTCTTAAATAGTGTCTTCATTGGTTATCATTTTGATTCAACACGTTAATTTTATATCCTTTTTTAGATTACTCTGTTTTATCCATTTTTATGATGATAAATTTTGACAGGTATTCTGTGTGAATATCCCCAAATTTAACATCAATAGCGTACAAAAAAAAAGATTCTTCATTTTCATAACAAAGCAGTTATGTATCTAAAGAATTCATCATCAAGATTAACGAAGAAGCGTTCAACGCTTTGGATTATCGTACGATACGCTGTAAAAGTAGTAAGCAACACAATTGCATCGTACCATGCAAAATCTGCTTTACTCCCCAGGAAAAAAAGGACTTTAATTCAAAGACCTTCCTTCCAAAAATTCACTCCATTCTGTCACTCACTCGAAGTTAAGCAAACGGATGAAATCCTCCCCAAATGTATCGCATGTATAATGTTTGAAGTACTGCATGCATGAAGGGAATGGCAAGGGCTCCAACATTTTTGCCACAAAATCATACTACCATTTAGCTCTTTTTTTTCGTCCCTCTCGTACACCGGTGTCGTAGCCAGCTCGTCGGAAGCAAAAGGTGAATGTGCATCGATTAAGGTTGAAAGCTCCAAGCTGCCTTTCGACACTGCGCTTTTGACCCTTTCACCTGCAAAAGGGCGGCAGTGGTGTGCGCGAACATGAATAGAAACGTGAACGGGGAATGAAAAATGATTTGCTGCTAGCTTTTCGGTTTCGGTACAGGTGTAAGGCGTTTTTCAATGGGCAAGGGATATTGAGAATAAATCCTCAAGTGTTCATTTCGATGCCGTGGACTGTGTTGAGTGCGTTAAGAGTGTTGAAGACCCTCGTCTTTGACAGTTGTTGGTATTTATCATCGTGGTTAGTGGTTTATTAATTTTAATTTGATTTTAGTGAATAGAACAACAAGGTTTATGCGTAGATTAAAGTTAACCATTAGGAATTATAAGTTTAATATCATTATGCTTTAATATAGACGAACAAAACATAAATTTAAAACTTTTGTCAAACTTCCCACAATTTCCGCTTGTGAAATAAATATAAAAAAAAACATGTCCATGGACCATGGTTCTCCTTTTTAAGATCAAACAAAGAGGCGTTCCAAGCGACACTGCTGTCTGGACCATTAAAAACAACCGTCATTTTGGGGGGAAAAAAATTACGTTACTACCGGGAGGGGTTGACACACTGCATTAGGTTCCACTCCGAAATTCCGAACATGTTTGGAACACACCGGCAACATCCTACCCAAAATCCATTTTGTTCAAAACAGTTACCCAGAAAAGAAAAAGAGTGAAACAGATTTTCTGCTTCGATCGCATGTGCCACATGTGTGATTCTTGCCTCTCGGTGGCAAGAGTTATGCTTTCGGAATAGCTAATAACGACCGTAAATTATGGCACCGGAGTGGCCTTCACCGTACGCCCCTATGCTAGTGGGAGTTCCTGTTGCTGTTGTTGGTTTTTTTTTCGCCACCAAAGGTGTTCCGGTTAGATGGGACTCCAATTAAAGCGCAGCATATGTTTGGTGGATTGGGCAATCATCACAAACGGTGTTGCAGGCATTTCAGCGTCCGAAGCGGTGCATGCTAGCGCCGAAACGCATCGGGCTGGGTATATGCTGGTTTTGACGTTCGGTACTGTGCAATAGTCGTGGGTTGGATTAATAATTATAATTCCTCCCTTTAGCTTTTCGTGTTGGAAATTGAACGAGTTGTAATGCTTATGGTACAAACACAAACATAATGGTTTTTGACGCGTTTCTTTGGGTACCGATGACAAATGATTGAGACATGATTGTATCAAACTTGTTGTCGAATAAAACGAACAAATTAAGAAATATTTTAAATTACTAATTTATTTGTTTGTAATTTTTTTTATGCACAAGTTATTTTGTATATTTTTTCTCGGTTTTGGATTATGTAGCTAAAAAGCCCAAATTTTCTATTTCTATGATAAATGTCTTATAGAATAACAACTGCTTAAACTGATTTTAAACGCTAGCTTTTGAATCTTAAGGACAGACCAGACGTCTTAACCTTGATTTTTTTGGAAATCTTCAAAGTTTTTTTTTATACAAAATATTACTATTTTTTTAGGTGAGCTCTAAAGTCATGGTTCCCTACAAGTATGTTATATTTTTTTGTAATAAATTTCATCTCCGGCTAGATCCTCTTTCAGGATAACCATGAAGCCTTTACTTGGGTTAGTTGGCGGAGAACCAAACCTTCTTAACGTTCCCGGAACATCCCAAATGATGAATATGTAGAATATCCGGAATAATCAAAGCGGCAGGTTATTTTTGCGGAGGCGCCGATTGAAATGAGATTCTAAGCAAAACTTGCGATGTGTTGGATAGAACGCATAGACCTTAGACATTCGTTTTGATGCACAATTATCATAAAACGGTGGAATTCTATTTTTCCACCTAATGTATCAGGTAAATGCAACATAATGCTAATCGATTTTAACATCTAACGACGACAAACGCTATCGCGTGACATTTGAAATTTCTCGTTAATGTCTTCCCGATTTTCAATCAAACGTCCAATTTCCTTTGTGTTGATTGAAGGACCATTTATCGAGTTGCTGGAAGAAAATTAAACCTCAGAGGTAAATAGTAAAATAAAAAAAAATATGCAAGAAAATGTCATTGCAAACGTAGAAATTGCTTAAATGAACCGAACATACAAAAGGTCATGGTATGGTCGTACCGAATTCTTCAGTTGGCGAAAGTCACGTCCAGGAGGTGAGTTCCTTTTTTTTCCTTCGAACAATCCGTTTCTTCACCAATTCGGTTGAATTCAATCAAATGCTTGCTAGCACTTACGGATTTATTTTCTATTCCCTTTTTCGGGTAAAGCGTTTCTTTTTTTTCGAACAAAACGAGAATATTGAGCAATCCTTTAGCCCGATTACTGCCGGCATGAGATATCCGGTAAAGCGAAAGCGGTACCCCGCGTGTCAGTGATTGCTATTAGCTTACACGTTTTATTTTCTTCGCTGTTGCCCAGCACTAGCGCGTGAAGGCAGGGAAAAAAGGGGAGACCGGAATGCTTGAGTTAACTATCATCAATTTGTACGGAGCACACGGATGCTGTACCGCTCAAGGAATGGCGTCCGGCAGGATGCTAAGGGTTGTTTGATCCTTTATGTATCGTGTATCCACGTTTCCACCCCTTTCTGGAACACGGTTTGTATCATTTGCAAGATGAAATTCTAGTCACGTACCCGGCTAAGCACACCGGAAATGGATATTGGGGACATTTGAAGATGGGACGGCATTTGCACAACCGGACGCGTTTGCTGTGTGTCACTGTGTGCTGTAGAATGTTTTCTCCCGGTGCGTGCTGTGATTTAGCAATGAAATTATATGAACAGCAAAAAAATGTGTGCGTGTCTCCCGGCTTTGGGGTAGGTTAGTGCGAGATGTCTAGTAAATATTTTACGATGCATATTTTCGGGTGGCGGTGGCGTCACATTTATGAGAAATTTTGAAACAATTTCTCACATGCCCCGGGTTTTATGGTGCGTTTGGCAGAATGTGTGAAGAAGTCGGTATTAAACAGCTATTCTTCATCCAATTATTTTGGCTTTAGATTGTAAACCACGGGTGAGAGGTGTATTAATTTCAGAATCTGGGTTTATGTTCCTTTCCCGCACATGTTCTTCAAGACAAGAGATGATATTAAGCACAGGAAGAGACGTGCTTTGCATTTTTATCGTCGTGTAAGTAATATTCTTTGAGCAAATCTTTTCTATTTATTACTAATTCAAAGAGAATGATCTGCCTTATCGGATGGTTTAGCAATAAAACGGAAGTCAAACTCTCTATCTAACTTTGCCACAACACAAGGCTCTTCCAAAGCGTTTCATTCGTAACAGATTATTTCACCCTCCCCAGGATGAATCAATTCCATAAAGCGATCATTGCCATCCCCCGTGCGCCAGTCAACGAAATACAAATCCTTACGGATTAATAATCGATCCGATTTCGAACAATCAAACTGGCTCCATTTCGTTTCACAAAACTGTTGCAAACGCTTTCCAATTCTGCTCTGAAATTGTTTATCGCCAATAGAATTCCACACTATAGCATCGCTTACTTACGGCTTCACACGTTTTCCATCTTCGCTTTTCGCAGGACTTTTTGTTTTGTAAAAAAGAAAAGAAAATAAAGCTAACAATGACGCAGTATCGTGCCCGGGCAGCTGTACCCGTACGCCGGGTTGTCCATGCTGCTCGTGAGTGGTTTATTGTCCTGTAATAACTTCCTCGGGCAGGGCTCAGAACATCAGGCAGAGAGCTGCCCGGCTACATTGGCATCAGTTTATCTGTGGTCGTTTTTCATTCGCATCTGTTGCGCGGAAACCCACACCATCCTGGCGCAGAGCATCCCAGAGCAGCAAAGAGACACGACTCCGGTTTCGTCCTTTCGTCCGGTGCCGAGGTTCTTCGAAGCAGTCCAGTGAGAACTTTTCACCCGGGCTAAACCCGTGCGAGTTACAGTTGCTTGCTGCCAGGAACGATAAGTTTCACACGATTGTCAAACGAACAAGTCTGGTGCGTTTTGTACGAAATATATTGATATGCTGCCTGTACTAGACTCCACCACCTTTGTTCTCATTTGTCGTCCTTTCGCAAGGCCCCGCACTGACGATGGTGGTAATTCTCGTTTGCAACATTTTTAAACAGCACGACAGCTCCGTATCGTTATCTGCGTCTGTAGAGTTGTGCGCTTTTATTTATTTTTCATTGGTGCAGTATCCTTACCAGGATATGTGCGTCCGGCATCCAGAGGAGGTGTGATCCGATGCATTCTTTGGCTCAGAACTGAGCGGAGCGCGAGAAGCAAAAAAAAGGACGCACAGAAGACACACTCCGGAGGACACTTGGAGCGAAAAGTTGATCCTGGCAGCGAATGGATCAGCTACGGCTGATTGTCCTGTTCGCTGACCTAGCCCCCATTACGGTCCGCTGGGTGCTTTATTTTATCAGCTGTTGAAGAAGGAATGATTTGTTTTCTACCGACCGTACCGAAAAAGATTCCGCATTACAGCTGACAAGAATAGCAAGCAAAATTAAAAAACTTTTTCCCACAGTTTGCTAGCGGTGGTGTTGTAGGTTTGGCTTGCGTCTTAGTTGTTTCCCCCTTTTTTGTTCCGTTGCATTGCCACGTGTTCTTCGGTTGTTTTGTCGATTGTTTTTGTTCGCACAGACACAGTTAACTCTTGGACGAACAAGGAGGTTAGTAAATAGGGTGCAAAGGATTGAACCAACGAATGGTATCGATTGATTAGGTAGAGCTGAAAGTTATTGAACCGGGGTGTTTTACCGGATCAATCCGATTAATTTCCGTTCGAGAGTTTTTTTTTCGTTTAAAAGCTGGAAGCGCTCGAATAAAATAGGAAGAAGTTCTCACTTATTACGGCGTACTGGAGCTTGCCATGGTGATTACCATTTTGTGATCCAAAAACCGAGGAAGGAAGGTTGTTGAATGAGCTCTGACAAATCTGATAATAAGGTGTCCATAGCACATAGCTTCCACTAGAAACGCAGCAATTGAAGTCAAGAACACACTTCATTCACTTTTCAGCCACTACATCTTGATCTGCTGTAGAAGTTCTCCAAGCGGCTTATGTTCGATTGCCTTAGTCTGCCAATCCTTTATCCTGACCTTCGTGGCGTCATTTTCGGCCTACCATACCTCCTCTGTCCATTTGGGCGGCCTAAAAGGACTTTACGCGCTGCTAGAATACTTATCCATTTTACGGATACTCTTTCGACCTTTCTCATATACTGAGGGTACTGGGGTCTTCTGAGTATTTTTCTTTCGAACTCAGTTATGAGGGTTCTCCAGCATTAGACAGGATCTGGACATGCCTCTGAGACATGAGAGGTATATGTGAGTACTAAAATCATATGACAGGTGTTTTGAGAAAAATATGATCTCAACTAAGAAACAAAGAGAAATGGATGATATCTATGTAAGACGGAAAAAAATGTTAGTTGGGTAGATATCGGGATCACCCTGTGTAGAAGGTGCTAGAAAAGATGATGTCACCTATAAAAGGACATCAGAAGCGAAGCAGAAGAGGAACGAGAAGGTTGTCAATAAAGTTGCTCCTGAAAATTCGTTTTACCCTTTACATCTATATCATCTACGCACTTCAAGATCTGGATCTGGACTTATAGGAGATGATCCACGATGATCGCGCTTCCTAGTACTAGGTTGAAGAGTAGACAAGCTAGCAGATACTATTGTCAGCATCCTTTATTGGTTATAAAGAGCTTGGAGAGTATTCTTGAGAGTATGAGTCGTAGGTTCTTACAAGTCCGAAAAGCTCAGTCGAGATTCCAAAGGAACACATTGAGTCATAAAGTTTAACTTTGCCTATGCTATCATATGCCTCCTTGGAGACACTGAAGAGATGCAGGAAGTACAGCTGCTGCAATATTTTCCAAGATCTGCCGTAACCCGAACTTTGACACACGAAACAAATATTGCTTGCCCATATTGCGCAGTTGGATGAAAACGCCCTTCTGATTTCAACAAGTAATAAAAGAAACATCAAATTCTCGCGACTCACATGCTGCCACGAAATGTTTAACGCCTTCCAATTCGTTTTGAAGGAATTGAGAGCACGCGTAATGGGCAGGATTTTATGACAGTTGGAAATTGATTTGTACTCAATGTCCAAGTACAGCCACCGAGCGACCCCGACCAAATCCATCCGAGGGAGGCGAGTACGCGTATTCCAGATGTGTCAATTTGTTTCGCTTTCTTCATTTTGTGGGACGTCTGGAGTCGCGGGGACCATCATTCGTCATGTGGATGTGCCCGAATTTGGCCGTACGTTCGGGCTGGTGCATTCCTTTGCGTGACCCTGAAAATGACCCTTAATGGACGTTTAAACGTCTGCTAGCATCGTTCCGTGTCAGCTTTCTGTATCCACCCGTCTAACATACGGAAGGGATTCGTATGGCGGACACACGGGTTGGTGTGTACGGTATGTGTAATTTGTTCCTTGTATCTTCACCAAAAGGTTTCAGTGAATGAATTTTATTGTTTCCGCTGCGATATGCTGTAAAACGAAAGCGCGAACAGTGCAAAGAATGGGTTCCATTTGTTGCAAAACGTGTATGCATTTGAAGTACGGCCATGCAAAGACAATCCGGTCTGGAGCGCCATTCGAACCCTCGATTCTGCACGGATGAAGTGAAAATACTTATGGCGATGGCTGGCAGAAGGTGCGTGTGTGTGTGCTTTTTTTGTGCACGTAATTCCTTTATCTTTCACCAACGCAATCAGCAAAAGTTCTTCGGTACAATTTTTGCATCTCCAGTGGAAGTGTTTTAAAATGATGACTTTGTCTGCAATTTTCGAACGATGAACGGGATTTTCAAGCGGCAGGGCTTGATTTATCGTTTCTGACGGTGGTTGATGAAAAATTGACCTTAAAGCGATGTTCATTTCAAACAGCTTCATTATCTGTCGCTTTTTTGTTCCGTTCTCCATTCTTTTCTTCTCTCCAGCAGGGAAGCAAAAAAAAAATCGTGAACGATGGGGAAAACAAAAAAAAACGGATCCCCTCGAAAAGAGATGTGTTAAATGGACAAATTTCACGAACGTGTCAGGTGACGTTTGGGTGCAGTGACAGCATCTGCAGTTTTGAGTCACGGCGCGGGTTGCGGTTTAATGCATATGCATTGCACGTGATCGAAACGCTCCAACTGTGACCGGAGCCATTTATCTCGGCAGCATGTCTCTCGTCTTCTCCATTTGCCAGCGTCAGAATATAGATTGATGTAGGCAAACATTTCGCTAAATGTTGACATCCGGGGCAATAGAGATGCTTTCGGTGGTTTATGATGGGTTGAGTGAGGTTAAATGGCACGGTAAAGCTACAAACCTCGGATGGTGATGGTGGGCAGCGAATACGTCACTACTTGAAAATTCATCAATTTTCTTAGGAAAAGGAAATTGTTGCTGTTTTATGAGAAAAGGTCTGTAATGAGATTTCGATGGAATTCACTCAATTACGTTTGAAGAATTTTTCCCAATTGTGTTTAGACGAACACCTACTATTGATCTAGGAATCTCGGAATAAATGTGTACAGTGGTGGAGGAGTTGGCCACCAAAAGCCTCATCAATTTGTACATGTGGGATCCAGCGTTCTTTTCGAAGAGGCGTTGGATCTCTACTCTCATTCTACTTACACTTGATCCATTACTGTATCAATAGCTATGGTTTCCAAAAATACTAAATGTGTAATAAAATAAGCAAAGAAATCATCTATTCAATATAGGTCAATTTTGATTATTGTTAAAAAAAAGTTCAGTTCATTCATTATTCATCATCTCAGTTCTCTCAGTTCAAATCATTAATCAGTTCGATGTTCGAATGGTAGAACCTACACCGTGTCTGGTGGAATGTGATTGCGAACCACTTAAGCTAATTAGGTTGGTGCTCTTACCGAAGACTGAAAATAAATTTACCAAATTTATACCAAACTGTTCTGTCCAGTCTGATAAGTTTGATGAAGTTACGGTTTTCGCTTACGCTTTCACCCTGAAGACATGCTTCATTTTCATTAAATATAGGCCAACGTCTGAAGAATGCCGTTCTTAATTTATCAAACAAACACGTAGGTTGAAAGTCTGCAGTCATGAATTTGTTGGCATCTGTTATCTTCCGCACCTGGCGCCGACTGCTGTTTGCCGACACCGGTGCCGGTGTATTGCCCGGCAGCACTTTCGTTGCGTTTGAAAGCTTCATTTGAAATCAAAAGTTGCCCAAGCGGCTCTTATTTGCTGACGGCTTATCTTTTGCTCTGGATGCTGCACACCCAAAAATGGCCCCCCCAAAATTAGGCGGCCTCGTTGCGACAGTAATGGTATTTAATGCGGTGCTATGTTTACCAGCCTGCCCTTGGACTGGTTTCGGCACTGTTGATCCAAACCCTTCGATCGGTGCGCATCCGAGGCCGGGGGTTTTCTAGGGCGCAGAGGCGAATCTAGTGCAAATGTGGTTCTTTGTGTACTGGCGAAGGTGCGAAGGCTTTCTTTCATGTTCACACTCCCCTTCATGCTGGATGACGTCACAAACCTAAACGGATTCATTCGACAGCGATATTACGAAAATTGTTCCACCCGCGTGTGAGTATGGCGAGAAGTTTACAATAAAGATAAACGATTCCCTTGGGTGGTTTTGAAAGGATGGCTGAATGGGTTAGGTTTCTTAGGTCGTTTTGGTTACATCATCTTTACAACTCCTTGAGAATGGCAGAATACAGGGTTTTGGAGTCCAAGTTGGGACCTATTCTGATTTCTTTAAAGGTTCATGTGGAATTTGTGGAAGTAGTGGCAGGATCTTCCCTATATCCTGGATCATCCTGGAACATTAAATCGATTTTGAAAAAAAAAAGTTTCTAAATTGACACATCCCTTATGGTTAGAGTCCGAAGTATTCGTTTTACCTTTCAAAAGCTCTATAAAGAAGAAAAGACTCCACATCTTCCTCTACATATTCCACTTCAACTTCAAAATATTTCAAATTAACTTCAATTTCCTCATTCCATCTCAAAACCCCTGTAATGGTTGACGAAATTAACAAAACCAATCATTGGAATATGAGCCAACGAACGATATGCCCCCGGAGGTGTTGGTTCCGTCGAACGAGCAAGGTGACTAAGCATAAGCAATTAAGCTGCTGACAGCACCGTAGAACGAGTCATGCGCTTCAGACAAAAAGGAAGAAACCTTTTGAACGTTTACGTACACGGTAGTGACAAACATCCGCACGTACATATGGCATACATTGTAGTACCTCGTTGAGACTGGGTCTGGAAAATTGCACACTAACAATCAAGAATCAAAGAGAAACAAACCATCTCCGTTTGAAAAAGAAAAAAAAACCCGTTCCAAATGGGTTCGTGAAGATACGAGAATAGCATGAAGACGTTAAAAAAAGGGTAGCAAATTCGATGGCCCATAAACCCACGCTGTTGCGCAAACATTTGTTCTTTCTCTTTCGTTCGAAGATTGTCCGACCCCGGGAGCCAGGGAGCCTGTTGCCGCTGAATGTGGTAGCGCGTCGCGTGTTTGTGGTTTGCGGTGTCGGTCTTTTGCTTGCTCATCGTCTTACAAACGTGCGAGGTGTTAATTTGCTACAACTTACCTGTACCTTCCTCGCCGATTCACATTTGCAACTGTGTACTCACCCCTTCAATGCGTCGTCCACTACGAAACATTTGAAGTTGGTCCAATTATGGAGGTGGCGGAAGACGTGGCATGGTCAAGAAATAAATCTCATGGCGTTGGTTGGAACTCTCTTCCACTCAAGGGGGAACAGCTTCCGTAAAGTGAGTTGAAGTGATTTTGGATGAACTCGTAAACACGCAGCAATGTAATCCGTGGAACAATTCAAACTAAAACTGGAACACTGGAGATCCTCACACAAATGGTGGGGAACATTTTTAAGTGCGGCTTAGAAGTTTCCCAGAAGCTTTATTAAGGCGTAAGATTACGTCTAATATCAGTTCGCAATTTATTCTATCTTAGCTTCTCTCACCCATGATCGATGGTATGGGCAGAATGCAAAATAAACTTCATAACGTGGTAATAGTGGTCCGTGCCCTAGATCTGGTTATTGTCTGCGGTACCGTGTGCCAATTTAATAATGTGCAGCTAAACGTGCTCGCGTTTTCGCATCCCTTTTCACGCACCGAACACCTTTTATCACGCGTTTCCGATCGTTCAGCTGGCAATGTATTTATTAGCGAAGGTTTATCGAAATCGGAGCACGATGTGATTTTGGGGAGGTATATCACCACTTTTGTTGTATCATTCGCGCTACGGTACGCTTCTGTTTCTAACACCTTCCATTTACGATAGCTTCTTTTTTCTATCTCTCTCTCGTGTTTCAGATTCCGGCGGAAGTGAAACCGTGAAGCAAAGAGGGAGTACCGAACCGTAACGCCAAAGTGATTCATCGAAACCGGCGGCCCCGACCTTCGATCGGTTCGGCGTCATCGTAGTGTGATAAAAGGCTGCAAACATTGCGCCAGCAGACTGCGTAAGGTGTGGGCGCGTACCGGGTGGTGGGAGGGAGTAGATTGCGGTGCTGTTAATAAGCCAGCAAAGTGTGAATACCGCAAGCGTACCGGGGTGTCCACCGTCGTCCCGTGGTGGGCCGGAAGGTGTGGGGAGTGCGGTGCGACCGGCACAGGTCAAACATGTCCTTCGGGTTGCGTGCGGTCACGGCAGGGTGGTTGCATCGCCGAACCACCAACACCGGGCCCGTGTCGGCCAGCTGAATGCTGTTGGGCGAAAGTATGTTGCATCGTCGGGTAGTGGCAGTGACATCGCGTGGATTACAGACGGTTCGATTGTTGTCGGCGGCGGTGGTGGAGACGGTGAGACATCCAAACCGAGCAAGTGGAACAAAACGACGTCGAACCAACGGTCAAGGACGAAGGGGAGATCCGGGGTCACGGCGCTAGGGGCGGCAACGGTGATATGGATTGCCGTGACGCATCTGATCCACGGCATCGTTGCACACTCGCTGGAAGTCGACCCACCGCCCGGCAGTAACGCTAGCAGTAACGCCGGATACGGTAACGCGTACAGTAACCGATTCGGAAGATTACTGCTGAATGGTACGCGGGCAGTAGCGGCGGGTAGCTTGTCCACGTCCAGTGCCAACACACACACCACCACCGACCGGGGTCTGTTCGATGGCGGTGTGGAATACGTCCCTGCCGATGGCACCGCTTCCGCTGGCTTTAACGATTCCAGCGAAATGCCCCAAATTCCGGAGTACATCCGGGCGACGTCGATGGTGTTCTGTATCATTATCATGTGTCTCGGCGTTATCGGTAACATTATGGTAAGTGGTAGGGCGGTAGACTCATACACACACACTCAGACACAAGTGCTCAATAATGTGTGTTTCGTTCCGCCTTTCATTCAGGTCCCGATTGTCATACTCAAGACGAAGGATATGCGCAACTCGACCAACATCTTCCTCACCAATCTCAGCATTGCCGATCTGCTCGTTCTGCTCGTCTGCACACCAACCGTGCTGGTGGAGGTCAACTCACCGCCCGAAGTTTGGGTACTCGGCGAGGAAATGTGTAAGTAGCAATAATAGTAGCTGTGAGGACCTGCCATTACTGGCCGTTACCGGGGCGGAGGGACTAGAAGGGGCTCTCCATCTCGTCATCCTTCATTGCCGGATGTCTTGCTAAATGTATTTTTCCATGCGAGAGGAAACGGAGTTTCCAACAAGTTTTCTTTTCCCGAGCTACATTGATTTGAGTTGTTTTTGGGCTTGAATTCAGCTGCAAGTCTTTGTAACAAAGCTTGTCCATTAGAATTGGTAGCAACTACTCCGTATTAAAGATTCCAAAATCTGGATAGTAACTGAATATTACTTATGTATTGCCGCAATGTTTAATGACCTCATAATTGCTGTTATATTCACAGGGCTTCATTGTTGGAAAAGGAAAAAAGGTAGCTATTTTGGTATCTTGCTTCATTTGCGAGTCAAATGAAATAAACTTATTAACCCGAACAAAAACTTTAGCCGTTATGCCCAGCAGCGTTGACAATCATTCATCGTGTCGTCTCGACCTTTCGACGAACGTATTCGCCCGGGACCACCGGATAACGACAATGGAAGCTCCATTAGCTTCATAAACTTCCAAAAAGTTTTGTCCGTTTCTTTTTTGCCGATTGCGGTTTCACACCTGAGAGCCACCACTGCAGTGCTCCGTCATCAGCTGCACCATGTCACGGTGCACGGCAGGTGGTCTAATGCATTGCTTTTCAGGTAGTTTTTTTCTGCTGCCTTAAAAAACGCAGTGTTCTCGTCGAGTATGGCAGCACCCAGACAGAAGCGGTCGTAATTTCGGATTCGGAGTTCCCTGTCCCGATAGCGTTTTGACTGCTCTGATTTACATGCGATGACAATTCGAAGCAAATTGTGCAGTGTGTCTCTGTGTGAATGTGTGCCTCCCAAACACAATGGAGGTGATGCATTGCAGCAACAGTTGCAGTTGGTTGGTTTTTTACCAAAAAAAGACGTACCGAAATGATACGAAGTAATCGGCAACAGCAACCAACCCACTTCAGTGGCTGGTACGTTAAATAAAAAAACTTTCGTGAATGAGCTCCACAACATTATTAACATAAAATATGACCCATTCCGGGGGTTGACGGGCGATAGAATCGGTACAGCGCCCACTGACGACGATGTTCTCTGCCGAACGTGACCCGAACGTTCACTGCCATGGCTGGAGTGTTGGGCGGTTTAATTCGATATTTTCCGGTTATCTTTTCGCCTGTGTACGAATTCCGGAACACAAGTATGCATACGCCAAAATATAAAACTTCTCATCTTTGCTTGACTTGATACGTTAGTGATACGCATTCCCAGCAGGACGTCCGAAGGAATCGATTTGCTCCCTGCCTTTGGAGAAGGTGTTGCGGTGTTGAAAGTGAATAACGGAAAGAAAAAAGAAGAGGTGCCAAATAAAAACTGCCAGCCCGCTAAATTGCGTCCCATGTCAAGAAGACGCCTGGCAATTCTGACGCCAAAGGATTCGCGATGCGTGCCCAGGACAGTTTCGGAATCCCACAGCAAATCTCTCGATGCCAATCAACGGCACGGCGCACCGTGCTTTTTACCCTGATCTAACCGAAATTATACAAGCATTTGGGGGGAAAAAAACCCGCTTGGAGGAAAAAGCCAAAGTAATGCATGTGTACGGTACCTTCGGGACCGACTACTAGGTTCCGGACGCAAATCGTTTCGGCTTGCCGTGTCTAATCCCAGACCTGATGAATATGTATTGAATAATGCCGAACCGGTGAAGGCGGTCGGATTTTAATACAATCCATTTGGTGGGATGCATCTCTGGGGGTAACTCTTCTGGAAAGGACGGTGAAGGAAAGTCCAGTTTAGTTTTTTCCGCTTCGCCTAGCGCCATATCTTAGCCATAATTCAGGTCCCTTGACGATGATGAGTTTTACACATACCACTGAGAAGAGCAGAAAATGAGCATGATTTTGACGTGTGGTTTTTTTTAATCAAAACTCCTTCCTAGAGGTGATTTTCTGAAGAAGGTCACTCCAAGCACAAAACCTTGAAGGAAGACCATCAAATGAAAGGCTCCCGAAAAAAAATCCCATCCTCCAGAGCACCATCCACGGGGCTAACGTCCTGCTGGCAGCGGAAGGAAGCACAGGGAGTGAGATAATTTAAATGCAATTTCACCACGGGCGGGCTTTCGTGCTGCCGGAGGTGCTGGCCGGAAATTACAATTAATTTTGGATATGCTCTGGTTGCGCTTTCTTTCTTTCCGTTGTTTCCAGTTCACCGCTACAGGCGAAAGTAAAGTCGAGTTCAATCCAATTCAGCGTTGAGGATGTTCCGATGCTCGTAGCATTCGTTTAATCGCGCTCCTGGTATTTTTTTTGTTTGCCTCATTCGTACTTGAGTCATGCTCCAACGGTCTGGAGGCTTTCGTGTGCGATATGCCAACCGGCAACATCCTGGCCTGTGGAATGCGAACAGTATATTGGTTCAGCCGCGTGCAGGAATTTGCCACGAATTCTTTCGATATGTTAAGCCACGGGCAGAAGGTAGAGCAGAAGCTCGAGCCAATAAACCGATTACCTGGTGGCACATAAATCTGCCATCACTGCCAACTTCGCACAATCCATGTACCGCTTGTGTATCGGTGTACGGGAGAAAAGTTATGAAAATGAACAATCTGCATCTTCGGTGGAGTCGAGCATCGAGGGCTAATCGGAAGTTAGTAGGTACAGGACGTTGCACGGGTTCTCCCACGGGTACGTGTGGATGAGGGTGGATGCAATTGAGTGGTCCATAAACTGCAAGCCAATGCACCGTCGATGATCGGATTGTGCTCGTAAGATGCTTAATTTAATTTCCCTTCCCGCTCATTACGCTGGGTGTCGATGAATATTGGACGGAAGGAATACTGGAGCAAAGGGAGAGGATATAGAGGAATAGCTTAGTTTTGGGTTTTACGATCATAACAGTCTCTTAAGGTCAATCAATTACTTAGGCAACCATGGAGGTATCTCTCTTGAGTAAAGAGGTTTTCCTAGTTTATAATTAAACGGTTGTACTTGTAGCATAACAGTGGTTCCGCCAATCGTTTGTACTGGTGAAAAATGAATGTTGATGAATTGTACATTAATCTAGAGACAACACTTCGCTTTCCATTTATATTTTAATATGATAAGAGCTTAAAGGATAAATGGGTCAATCCAGACATCTTGTAGCCATTGCGCATCTTCAGATCTCTGTTATAATTTATGCTAATTTTAAGTTTAAAGGGAGAACCGAGTTTCATCTATTTCAGATCTCCCTTCATCCTTTTGATTAGTTTTTGATACGAAATTTGGTTTTTCAGACAAAATTCCGATAAACGCATAATTTTGAACTCTAGTCTTTAATAGCTTTATGAATAGTACTTTAAATTATATCTATTTCGTTGATTGTTCACCGGAAACTTGGACTGTTTGTAATTTTGGTTTCGAAAAATCACAAAAAATGATCAACTGAGAGTATATCTTCCCTTAATAACCTACAAAACAGCGTCTAGGAAAAAACTAACGTTTTCGAAGGCATTGTACACACACTCGTCTTTATCTGAGACATTGCTCCCAACAGCATGTTGTGTGAATCATTGGCCCATTTGGTTCACGTGCGGTGATGTTCTTTGCTCTGATCTGGTTGTATGTGGTTTGTGCGAGTGGCAAATAGTGTTATCCTCCCTTGCGGGAAACAAGATCCAGTTGTGGTTGCTTGCTTTACAACATAACTGGATTTTCATTCATCCCCACGCCACGCGGTAATGCTGAGATTGAACTTCAAGAGCATGGGATTCCTAAGAACCCAACCCCCATTTATGGAGGAATCGGATCCAAACCGATCAGAAGCTCATTTTGAGAGCTGCATCTACACAGTACACATCGGGTACTGTGTTGCAACGGTGCATTGGAACTAAGATAAAAGTGCATCGATTTATGTGTTGGAGTGTGTGTGTGTGTGTTCGGCTTTGCTCTCTTTTGCTGAAGTGCACTGTGTTGTGCAGAAGCTGATCGCCATCTGTTCCCTTTCCAGGGACAGTTTGCTCCCGCTACAAAAGAACCACTTCTACCGAAAGCTTTACCACGATTTGGGATTAGATTTCCAAGTGCGTCCTGCCAAGAGTGTCCTTTCTGTACGATGGTGAAGAAGATGGAACAAAATTTAGGTCATCATCAAGATCGCAGCATTAAATTCCACTGAAGCTGACCACAGCATATGTCCTTTCCGCCCGGTTTGGCTGCCCTACCAACCGAAGCATTAGGGGATGGCATCGCAGCGGTACCATTGTCGGTTCCTAACGCTGAAGGAACACCATTTGCTGCCTCCCGAGCAGCCATTAAATCGGCTAGCCTACGATGGGATAATGTAACCGGAGGCGGATAGTTAGTTACACTATCCACCCAAAAGCTTGATCGTGCCGGGGCCGTACGAGAAGTTCCAACGGAAGTGGGAAAACATTAACCACGACACGGTACGGTTTTATCAAGCGTCATAAATCATCATTACTTCAGCTGGTACACTGAGCTCCAGTACATCAGAAACTATAGCGCTGTTTTTTTTTGCAATTTTGATCTGATTCTCAGCGTAATGCAACAAGAATAAATCAATTGAAAGTTATTAAAACGGGTGCCAATTTTAATGGAAAACCAATATATATAGGACGCGTTTCGATAAGTAGGTCACCGCTTGCGTTGGAAAAGCAACATATTTCTTCATCCACATTTATCTCGCATTTTCTTCATCCCAGCGATGGCGCCCGGTGTAAGAAAGATAACGCCAAATAGGAAATGCTTCCCGGGGATACTTTTCCGTTTAGCAAAAGCAAAGAAAAGCGGCAACCCAAAATGTATCGCTTTCCATTGTGTTTCTTTTGTTGCGGTAGGATATTTTCTTTGGCACTTTCCGATACTTTGTGTCGGTGGCTTCCGGTGAATTGAAGCTTTTGCATGGATGTGCACTCGCTCCCAAGCACAAAAGATAGTGGAAAAGGTCGCCCCAATCAGCCAGGACAGTTGCTTTCACCCAGAATGATAAAGCCTCGAAAAATGAAGGTAAGCAAAATAAAAGACGGCAAGTAGTGTGGACTTTTTTTTTTTGCTTTTCGGTTCGGGGTGTTGCTCGGAAAGACAACAATAATAATAATTCATTGCATTATCGGCAGCTGAAAGTCACCTTCGGCGTGCATGTACACATGTACGGAACACGAGCATCCTTTGGGTGATGTATAAACTAAGGTTGGCTTTGAACCACCTAAGGCAGTGCTGGTTCGTTAGCCCAATTGCACAAAACCGCACGGGTAGATATCACCCCGAACCGTAGTGGATCGAAGTACAGTTTCATACCCACACTAAATGATGCACGAAGCCGAGCGTAACGTTGCACCTTGAAGAAGTGCATAAAACGATTGCAACATGGTTGCACCAAGTGAACGTCGTACACTGTCCGGATGATGGTCTCCGGTATCGGAGGTAGCGACTGATATCGGTTTCTGTTCCTTATCGACCACAATCAAATGAAGTTCTTGCTGTGAAGGAGGGTAAAGCAGTAAAAAGAAACCCCCCAAACTAAAACTAGGGGGTAAAGTTATCTTCCACTGCAGTCTCAACAGGATGAGGTTGGAATTCATTAAGCTTTGAACTTTGCCCGTACCAACACACACATGTCAACCTCCTGCTGGGTGAGCATGATTTTAGAAGCAGAAATCGTAAGAAGGTGCGAACAAAAAATGAACTAACTTGTATGCATGTTTTGCATCTTGAAGGATGGCCTGATTGGTGAAATTGCAGAAGCAGATAACGGGTATTGTGGCACCCCTCCGTGAGCAAGTTCTTCTTGAAGGTGCTGATACTTTCCTATCGTCACGCGAAGATGTGCACCACAAATAAAGTAAGGGGAGAGTACCCCAACCGTTCGGTTGCACCCACTCTTGGAGTTGTGAAACGAATATTCAAATAAAACATCCGCACCGCATGACGAAAGTTCGACGATGAATAAAATGCACCGGTTTTTTTGTTGTTGCTCCACGAGGTACGGTAATGCAAATTGTTGGCCACACCATGCATACCACTATTAGGGTGGCAAACTCACTTACCGGTGGCTGTTAGCACATTCCGCGAGGCTACCGAAAGGGGCAACGGGCAATAAATAGTAATTAGCGCCTCCGCAGAAAAGTGGCCACTTTATGTACTACTGGACCACAAGTCCATCGACCCGTTGGCGTTGGTTACATTTTAAAGTGATTTCTTTCATTGCAGTGCAATGCTTCTGAGGGGAAATAAGCCCACGAAATACCCGAGGCTATTGATCAAGAGGATTGATAGAACCAGCAGGATAGCATTAACACAGAGTTTGTTGACAGGGAACCATAATGCACTTGCTCCGTCTCGGCGAAGTGATTAAGAGACCGGGAAACAGAACCAACACGCGAATCGAGAGAGAAAAATGCAATCATAAGCAACACCCTGTTCCCGGAGGCACATAAATTAAGCCGCTTTCGTATGTGTGCTACACGAGGTCATATATACCGTTTCCGTATGCAGGCGCCGTAATGCGAGCGCGAGCTGTTTGTGCTTTATGTGCTGCACTCGAGCCATACTAAAGAGCTTTTCGTCGGTGCGGACACGGAGTGTGGACAGGAGGAGCCAAAACCCAAGAACATGATCACATGGGAGATGAGCAAAAGGATTAAATCAAATGGGGTGGCTTTTGTTTGGGGCAATAAGATAAATGCACCCCATTTTGCTTCCATCGCACCACGGTGGTTTATTTATATGTCTGAAAATTGGTAATTGGTCATTTGATGCAACAAGTCTTTGTTTGCTGCCTAATTTAGCTTTATTGAACGCTAAACGGTTGCACATTAGTGCACTGGGAGTGTGAAAAATGTGTTTATATACACCGCCATCCTGTTTGGAATAGGGGTGCGAATGTGTTTTCTCCATTTTTATATGCGCTATCTTCGGCTTGCATGTCTCGAGATAAATGTAAATGACCTCAATCGAAAAATCACCCCACAAATGAACGTACACGCGAGCGTCTGAATAACAGGAGCGCATCAGTTGCACTGGGCGTATCATCTGCGTTCGGATCGCCGGTCATCTTACGGTAATTGCGTGTGCTGGTGAACATTCTAGCCGAAGGTGAAATAAACCAAGTTCACCATGGCCAGCATCCGGCGCCCGAGTAAGGCAGGATGAATTTGCGCTCAGCATCCCTCGAAAATGACGCGTAAAGTGACTCTGCGAATGATCCGGATACGTTCCGTTGGCGGCGGTCATTCGTCGGATGAATCGGGTGGCCCGTAATAAAAATAGCGTGAAACAATTGACGAAATATATTGGGCGGTGGTTATTATGGACACAATTACTGTTGGGGTTGAGAACAAATGATAAGATTAGGGGGTGTTGCAAATAAGAGTTGATATGATTTATTTAAAATATGTGAGAAAAATGATTGTTATCAGGTCAACTTTTTTTATCTTCCTAGTTGCGTCTTTCATTGAAGTGATATGAACAAATAATATAGAACAAAGAAAATGGTGAATATGATTACTTCTCTGTATTGTTACCCCAATACAAACGAACGTAATTAGAGCATTTTACAAAATCGAAACACAACGCAATTCGACACTTTTTTCCATTATAGAACCTGTTTTTTTCTTTAGGGAGAAATTTGCATTTTTACCACCTGAAACACGATCTGAATGAATGAATGAACTGAATTAAATGCGATTAAAGATATCGGAGAATTGCTTTTTTCGTTTGTGGTTTGAATTGACTGTTTAATCTATAACGTATTATCAATAGATCTCCATCTACATATGTAAGAATACATGTTTGTTTGTATCGTTAAAACGTGAGACTGGCTGGACCTGTATTGACGATATCTTTGGATGATTTGCTCCTTAAAGTCCAACGAAGGTCTAGGAAAAAGAAAATAAGAAAAATGGCCAACGAAATTTCTGATGATATTAATACTAAGATTAAGAATAAAGGTACTTATAAGGTGGCAGAATGTTAAATTCCGTCAATTTCCCAGGAGTTCTGTACAAACAGAATATAAGTTTACAGTGAATCTCGTATTTTACATAACACTCAACAAGTCACAAGGACTTGACAAACTATTGTCATGCGTTGAAATTGCCAAAAAAAATAGTTGTGTGTATTACTACTTAATACACCAAACCAACAATTTTAAATGATGGACTGCGAAAATTTGAGAAATTTAAAATAAATGACGAAGACAAAATAATCATAAAATAATCATATTCTCCAGCATATTCTTAAAAATATCGGAAAATGATTGTTTATTTAAATAGGTTCTTAAAGAAATTGCTTACAATAACTAAAAATATGACCTCATGCAACCCTTGTTTAGTATAAGTAAGTATAGCCTTACGTACCATTACAGCAAAAATGCAGCGTAATGCAGTCGTTTGCCAGCCAACCACTTCAACGACAAATCATGCAATGTTAATTAAGCAATTTAGTAAATAACCCACCCCGAAACACAACACGTACGGTCGGATGCAATCGGCAAATGGTAACTCCCTCAACCCCTGAAGCAAAACTCATGCAGTAGAGTATCTTTTTTAATATTTTTCACTTCCATCTCCCACACTGACGCGTGCTGTCGAAACTCGGCCCACTGCAGTAGGGGTGGATGCAGAACGTCGTCGATGCGACCGCTGCGTTGCATAAATATTTTGATCTTCATATTGACACGTTTTGCCACGTTAGAGACCAACGAAAACAGAAAAAAGAAACAACCGCCAAATGGTGTACGCTGCGACTGCATGCCGAAAACGAAACGAGCGACGGTCGCGTGTGAATGCCGTTTTTGCCTTCATCATCAAAGCGAACAGAGACAGAGGCAGAGGAACGGTTTCATGAACCTGACAGCGATTTACCGGTGGATCATGTTTCTGGTCCCGGCAATCCGGATCGTTTGAAGCCGGTTGTCAAACGGTGCAAACTTCAATCGATGAAGATGACTTACAGCTTTGGAGCGAAGACGCTGATGTCTGATGGATCGGTTTGGAGGTCGGTTAGTGAATTGAGTCTTTTCGGTGTCGTTCGCTTAGGCGTACGATTTTCCGTTGGTAGCCTGCCAACGGAAGCAAGCAAACCGTTCTGTATACGCACCAACATTTGGATGAGTTTGAAATTTCTTTAACGCATAAATATCCCGTTTTCATTAATAAATAAAATCTGCTCCATACAATAGATCCGAACGTTTACGGTACACCGTCGTGTGACTGGTTCCGCTCCGTAGTCGAAACTTCCAAACAACCGAGCCATGCTGTCTGGTGTATTTATTGCGTCTAAAAAAAGGCATATCTTTGCCAGCACCTGAGTATCTTCCTGCATGCTTCCCACCTCCGAATGGGGTGTTTTCCCCTGGGTCACAGGTGCATTTATTATTTTTATCGTTTTTCGAACCACAACAATGAGAAAACAATAAATAGTCGGGCTCCGTGCACCGGGAACCTGTTTGCGCGCGTTCGAAACATAGTCGCTGGGTCGAAGGAATGAGGCAAAAACAAGGAACAAATAAACAAAACGGTGTCATTGGGGCGTGTAAATTGATAAAATGTTATCATCATGCACACCCTCAGACTGCCGTGGTTGAGACGGGGTTAAATTATAATGCAGTGTGGGGAAATTCAGGGGAGGTTTTGGGGGAGGAAATATGGTGAGTAATTTATTGTTGTTCAATACGCTGGTGGGTTGGTCGAATCAGACGTGCTAGAAGTGTACTAGAAGTGCGGTAATAGTTATGTATCAAAATAATACTTTAATCATACATTGTATGGGAAGCACGATTCTAAAACAAATCATATACATTAAGCGTTGCCAACAAGCTGGGTAAAATGTGTTAATAGAAAACAAACTAATCAAAATAATGTTTCTAATCACAATTTTTCCCTCAAGGTATAATTTATTGGTTGCTACTGTTTACTGCTAGCGGCACTGGCACTAGTGACATCTGTCCTTCCATGGTCAACCAGTTTTTCCAGTCACCTTTTGTACGATACGGCACAACAATATGCCGGGGGAGGTTTTTGCAACAGTTGCTTGATGTTAATTACTGACGAATCTAATTAAAAACCAGTGAACCAAAGCTGAACCGAAGAGCTTCTTCGGGAAAATTGGTGGAAGCAATTTCTTGTTCTGCTCCATCCAAACGTCGTCCACTGCGTGGTAAATGTGGGTTATATTCTGCTACACTTTAACTGGAAAAGGGTAAAAAAGAAATTATAAAGTATGAGCTTATGAAATATTAACTCAATAAAATGGTTTCCGTTTTATTACCAGGATAAGGGTTACCTTTGAACAGGAACAAATCTCTCCCTTAAAGTTATCTATACTTTTGGATTTTTAAAAATTTTCACCAACCAACAACATCTCCTTAGAATCGTCCCCATGCACGCTCGATAATAGTGTGCAACAAGTGTAAATGAATGTTTTATTTGCGCTCACATTCTTATTTACCCACGGTTTGAAATTCACTTGAAGTGAATGAAACAGGGGCGTTTGCGCCCTTTGATAGCGAATGTTTCTTAAAACTAGCGATAAACCCAACGCAACCACGGATGATTCGGATGCTTCATTGCATTCATGCGTTCGGATCCGCGCATGAGGTTCGGCAAATGAACGGGTTTTTTGATGCAAAAGGTAACAGGAGCGCACACGGCATTCTAACCTACTGCTCTTTTTTTTCGGCCGAACAAACCGTTGATGGTGAATGGAGGTGCACTTTTATGAATGAATTGGAAAAAGCGTGCGTACCATCGAAGGGTGTGTTAAAGGTTCGCTTTAGTTTGAATAAAGCTACCATGAATGCTGCATGAACTAGTTGGGTGCGGAATAAAATGTGGATGCCAATGTATGATTTAACAGAGGTTTGTGTGATAAAGTTGATCAAATATGTGAAATTAGCTTGAGATTATTTTGAATCAAAAATTTGTATTTCATACTAATGAAATATATTCAGATTAATGTTATCTGCTCAAAGAAATTAAAGTTCAATTTTATTTAAAATTGTTTGGAATATAAAATTAAACAAAATTCATCAATGGATAGGATGAAAGAAATGCATTATTTCGTTGAAAGGTACAGTTCCTCTTAGTAGAAAATTGAAAAACTCAAAACATGTTTTCTAAAGTTATGAATATTACGTAAAGAAAATTGATTTATTGTTCCCTAACTTAAACCAATGACCAACAAATGTCTAATGTTGGCATCGGTAAATTTAAACTGATAAATAGCAAATAGCATTAACAAACCAAACAAAATTTATATACAAAACACATTAAAATTCCTAAAATGCCATAAAAACCTAACCATCAAACAAGTTTACTCACGGATATTGTCGATGAAAGCAGATTGCCTTTTGGCAGAAAGCATACAAAAACAAAACAAGAGGTTTCCGATCAAACGAGCAAAGCTGTTTAACTTTCCAGCCTTTTCCAATCATTGGATCGTTTGATATTCTCCGAAAATTCCAGCGTTATGAGTGAGACAACGAAGGAGAAATTATTTCACAATATTAGCGCAACTGTTTCCCACAATGAGTAAACTTGCCAACTGGTAGACGGCGTAAAAAAGGGCAATCTCAACTCCGGCTTCTACCACTGGTGTGTTGTTTACAGTCGCTGCGGTAGTTAAGTAAACGATTCTAAGGCTTTGATTAGATCAGTTTGGTGTTGTTGGGCTTCCCCGTTCCCATTAGTGTTTCTTTCATACAGTGTTTTGTTCTACGCGTTCTCTTACAGGCAAGGCGGTACCGTTCGTGGAACTAACGGTGGCACATGCGAGCGTTCTAACGATTCTGGCAATATCCTTCGAGCGGTACTACGCCATCTGCGAACCACTGAAGGCGGGATATGTCTGCACGAAGACGCGCGCCCTGCTAATCTGCCTCGCGGCCTGGACGGTCGCCGCCATCCTGACGAGGTAAGACTCCATCACCGCTCTAACCGGTTTAACCGGCCTCTTAGCATTACCGCCATCATCACGATCACTCCGGGAGTCCTTGTCGGCAAACTAACAATCATCCCATCCATCACCGCGAGAGTGGTTACGGTGTTTGCACGGGTGTCTAAAACCATCCCCATTCTCGACCGCCTGTCATGCATGCCGCCATGTAACGAGCGTTACTCGAGCTTTTCCACTCTGTAATCAAGCGTGTCGTGTATTTGGTATGTGTTTGTGTGTTTATGTGTGCTTCGGGTTTAGTCATGTAAGTCATGCTTATGTTTATTTATACGTTCTATATGTAGCATTATCATCTCGGATGCGCACACCCACTCGCGATACAAATGTCATCCCACGGTGAACACCCGAGCAGGTTCGATCAGATCGATCATGTTCATGTGTGTTGTAGAAGACAGTGGCCACTTAATCGAGCAAACGAGTTAACTCTTGCAATCGTCGCCCGGTATCTTCATCTCGTTACGCGGATCGATTGATTGATTGCAAGCTACTGAGCGGTATAGGTTTGGTCCAGTAACGTATTGGCAACTCGTATTGCTATGTTTTCCTTCGCTTGTAGCTTATCTACCGTCTAGGACGCGTCCGACATCTATCGGTGACTGTCGCTTTGTGACAAGAGTCTCGGACAAGAGTAATTGCTTGGTGGTCTCAGTCAGTGTACACTGGATATTCGATACGGCTTGTCGGGCAGTACACATCGTTGGAAGTGTTGGAGGAAATGGAATTTATTATGAAAGAATTAAATGCGGATTGGGATTTTTTTTCTAAGATGATGATCCATATTAAACTGTTTATAATTATTTTTGAGACTTTTATTTATTAGCCACTACCAACTTACAAAGACAATGAAATATCAGTTTTCTGGTTAAAATTGAAAATTCTATATATTTATCTCTTGCAAGCGCCCAGATTCCTCAAGGAATCTTAACAAAATTTTCTATTTCTGATTTGCTATTTAATAGGGCAACTTCATGATGGTGTCAAAACTTTATTATTAGAATTGAGTAGGAAATGATGAAGTTCCTCGTTATGCGGAATAAGTTTGCGGACTCATCCTACTTCTTAAAATAATCCACTAAGAAGCAAGCATAAATATTTTGTGCAAGGAAATTGATTTCTTACGTTCAAACTCAAATAAATTGAACTCGGTTATAAACATGATGATTTGTTTTTACTGTCACTATTTCTGGTATATGGGAATTTTTATTTAATGTTTAAGGGTTGGATTTTATGACATTAAGGAACTGACATTTTTGCAATCTCCCCATGCATGGGTTGCATGGTCAAATGCTAATTCAACATAAACCTCCAGTGTGTGAATGGAACCTCCCAGCATCATAAATATATGCTTTATTGTGTACTTCATTTATGTTGTGGACGACATAAACATTTTGAGTGTATCGTCGAGTGGATCCCGATGCCCGATGACGTCAGGAATGCATACTAACTGTAGCAGTAAGAAAAAAAAAGGATAAATGCTTTGTCGATCAACGGTAACCATGGCGCGTGTAATGACCGTTTCATCAGAACGAATCAGTTTTGGTGCACCACTAGCGAATGATTCGGCACACATCTTTGACGTACGGGTGTAACACAAGGAAAATGTGGAAAGTTTCAGCGATCATTGTGTCGTGAAGTATTTATTGCTGTGCAGAAGCAATGGTGGAGTGGCTGGTGGTGCGAAAGGAAAGTACAGAAACGAATACGAATTCTAGCGTCCATTTGTGCCGACGCGACGAATATTAATGCAATAGTCTTGCATTTTCTTTAGCCACTCAATGTACCATGAAGGCACGGCTGGCACGTCCATCGTCCGACGAGCTGTCCGCTGACAGTTGGCTGATGGTGCGGTGCGTTTTGTGGTAGCATTATTTTACTCGCTCTCCTCGCAAACTCGAAGCGTCATTCTGTGTGTGATGGGTCGATTTTTCACCATCACGCGCGCGATCATTGTGGGGAGAAGAAAGAACTCACTAAATTGTTTGTGAGAAATGAAAAGAGTGAGAAAAAAATCATGGGCCATTTTGAAGTAAAGGTCACGATGGGAGTTGTAAGGAAATCTTCAAAATAAAGTTCCCTTTCCGTGTCGATGGATAGGTTAGTTGCAACAAACGAAAGGGATTAAAAGCTATCGCTCAAGTGACGCTGTGCTCTTGGGCTTTCACGTTAGTTTATTCTTTAAAAAGTTTACATTCCCTTACACATTCGGTTGTTTACACGACGCTGTCACCAGCACCCGGAAGTGTGTACGTGTATGCGAACAAAAACCCTTCGCGTGTTAAGTAAATAGAGTTAGTTTACGCTGATCACGTCGTTTAAAGCGATGTGACAGTGAGTGTTAAGGAGGGTAACATAAAACGTAAAGCACTGGGGGTGGCGTGTGAATTTTTCCGCCCAACAATCCCTTTTTCCGTCTTCTAAAGAAACTAGAGAAAAAATGACAACAATGAAAGCCATTGAAGTACTTGCGAGTTGCTTGAAACGGTGGATCACAAGCGTACGATGTACTTAGCCTTTTAGCATTCATGAAACGATACTTTAATCTTTTGGCGTTTTTTTTGTTTGCTTTGCTTTGTACGCCCGTGTTGTGTGTTTGCTTCAGTTTTCTTTGTTAAATTAATAGCTGCAAAACTAAGTCAAGTGAAGCCAAGGGTCGCAGCGTTCATCTTGGATGGGTAAAAGAGATGAAAAGAAATGTTTAAATGGAGTTAAAACAAAATTTGAAAAACAAACTTCTAACGAAAATATAAAAACACGGAAAAATTACAAACAAAGGAAAGTTAGGTAAAATACAAGATAATTAGAGGTGAAAGGTACGAACCTGCCGATGAACCGATGAAACATTAGTGGGTTGCTTAATTAGTGTATCTTTATTTCATTACCGGTGACAATAATTAAATGAAAAAAATGCCACACTGTATTTTTAAGCAACGTTTGGAACGATATGTTTCCCGAAGCAATAACCAACCGAAAAGAGTGCCCTTGCTGGCATGTTATATTGGTTGTTCCGCGAGGAATGTAATTACGTTAGTTTTTTAAGATTTTTCCAAAACTTCTTTTACTGTGCACTTTTGTTTCCTTTTCCTCATATTCCTCAATTACTACGATAAAGTTCTTGTTGTGAGAAGACACATTCTAACCGCTTCTCAAGCGAGAACGGTCGTCCAACAGATCGGGTGTAATTATGACAGAAGAGGGCAACAAAACTTATTTATTGGTGTGCTTTAATTGATCAATTTCTATTGGAGTTTTTTTTTCGTTCAACACCGCCCAACCAGTACTGCGAGCAGGCAAGTTTTCATTTTTCATTAAATAAACGCTCGTCTTGCAGTTTGGCAGTTACATTTGAAGAGGTTCTCCGTTGGTGCAGGAAAAAGGAAGAATTTGTACTTTGGGAAGTGTTTTTTATTTTAGCACCAACCAGCAACGAATGCAACGTCCAGCTCGTGTTGCCCTTTGGTGACATTTGGGGTGCCCTTTTTTTGCGTTTATGGCTCGTTGCTTTATTTTACGCTGTACCGTTTGTGATGCTGCGTAGTAGAATGGTGATTTAACGCTCTGGTGAAGTGGTTGGCCAAATGAAGGAACGTTCATTTTATTCATTAGACGCCTTCTGTTTCAGCGTGAAGAATGTGTTTCTATTATTTTTTGCTGTAAGTCTTGTTTGTCTTGTTACAAGTCAACGTATCCAGAGTATGGATGGCTCGACGGTGGTGGATTGTTAGCATAGCCCCGGTCAACATTCTCCAGCCATCGTCGTACGGATTTCGCTCGGACATGGGATCGATCGTGTGGATGAAAAATGGCTAATACTAGCGCCGGGGGTTTGACGTTTGATGCATAAAAGATGATCCCAGCGTAACTCAAGTTACAGCGCTCTATCTCTCTTTCGCGCGCTCCCACATCGAGTCAATGGAAGAAGGTCGATTGCCAAATTCGATGACGGGATTAATACCGGTTATCACGGATTATTACCTCCCGGTAAAACCGAAACAATCGACCGCGAAACGATGGGATGCAATTAAAGAGAAATGATGAGGCGAAAGCAAACGGAATCGTTAATCGAACGAATGATGATGCTGATGATGATGTCTGAATGATACAGGGCACGGTATCGTTCGGCTATCGGAAATAAATCTAGATCCGCCAAAGGGAATAAATCTTGGCAATAGAAAACCACGCGAAACGATCGATCCGATCGGCGCAACGAGAGTGAACGAAATTTATCGCTGGTTGGGCTCGTTTCGAGAAGCGAACGAGCTGGATAAACATCGTCAACAGTCCCCATCCGGTTGGACGAGTGCCGAGAGTCGGCTTGAGTGGGGCGGGAAAGCATAAATTGTGGGGATGGACACATTTTATGCTCGATGAAGCTCGCTTATGGTGCGTATGTTCATCTTCTTGGTTCGGGAAACGAGATTGCCGATCCACATTTCATTCGGTGTCGGATATACGTGCGTGTACATGCATTGGATGTACTGACAGCTCTGACAACCATAATTCATCTAACAACTCGGTTTTTAGTTGGGACAACGTTGTTCCTGGTTCGCAGCTCTGCATCTGACAAAGAACAAGCTGAAAAGCAGCTTTTTCCTCTGCTGACCCCGATCGTCGAGTAGATCAATTTAGATTGCCTGGGAAGCTCATTTTCAACGTCCTTAGCAAAGGATTGATTGTGATGGATGGAGGTTCGTTGTCGTACGAGGTCGACGTAAAACTGTCAACCGAACATTCGAATCCGATCACCAGCGAGGAAGAAACGTGTATGTGTGTTTGTGGGTAGCTACAAATTACCGCCAACGAACGGTTAAAGGAGGATTGCGTTAATTAGAACGCCTGTCAGCTAACAAAACTCCCATACTTCCATCTTTTCTTCACCTAGGCTCGTGTGCCCTTTCAACCAGAATTTGTGGTCGACAAAGTGCCGTAAATGGTATCGTAGATGACGCAGCCCTCGGTTACGCTCGGTTTGTGGTTCCTCGAAAAAACCGAAACCTGCTTTTTTGGTGTCCTTTTTACGCGCTTTATTTCACATCGCGTCATGAAATTGCCTAACGTTAGGCGTAACAGCGCGCTCGTTTTTCTCTCTTTTCAAACAACTCGCCAAAATGCCAACCGAATGAGGTTAAACAATCATCAGATGATTTCCTACCCCGTCTACGGCGCGTGCGATGCGTACCAAATGTTTCCCCAACCAACCGATTCTTGGTTCGCGTAAAAAGTTCTCTTTTTTTGGTGTAAAAGAATATGCGCCTAAATTTAGATGACCCGCCCGTACGTTTCGATCGCATTGAAAACGTCACTTTTTGGATGCTTTTTTCTTCCATCCCTTTTTTGTTTTGGCCATTTTATCATTTTATCCTATGATCGTAGGGACGATACTCCCCGCTAGGGGCTCGTTAGAGTTCCGTCCCGTGTCTAGCTGCCCCATCTACTCCTTGCGTTGCTCTGGAGCCATTTCGGTGATGTTGCCACCCAAAGCGGACAGGCAAAGCAGTAAAGAATGGGTGGAAAATCAACATTGAAAGGAAATAAAAAATGAGCCGATATTACCATCTCTCGGGAGCGGACGCTTCATCTTAGCTCCGGGGTCACAGATCAGTAAGCGTATGTGTGTGTGTGTGTGTGTGCGTGTGCACAACTTGCAGATGGATGTACAAATGGATTTCAAAATTGAGCAAACCGTACAAAACACGTCGCTGTCAATGTTTGGACGTGCCTGGGAGCAAAGCGGAACGCCCAAAGATAGGACAACCGGAACATAATTTGGTTTTGGGGCATCAAATTTCAAGAGGCGTTGATTGACGTTGTCCTGCATCTGATGCGGCGCCTCAAATCGTATGCTTACGCACCAAAATCGTCGTGATTGTGTGCGCTCCCTCCAAACCTCACCCGTTGGCTTCCCTGCTCGGGAGTTAGGACTAGGATTGAGGGTTTTGTAGACATTGGAAAGATGTCTTTGGTGTTGGGGCGTACGCTTTATGCCTTTACACGAAGAAGACTTTCCACGTCGTTGGTTATAGGGAGGTTTTTCCGGGGCTTAGGACGACAAAAAGTGTTGGATTTCGTTCTCACTCTTCGTCGGTGTCGAAATAGAATTCGATTAAGAGCATCCGTATTAACTGTCCTTTCGTTGACTAGGAGTCTTATGACACTTTAGACTCCGGAGTGATTGGAATTAAGACATCTGAGATAAGTTCATTTCGGCTATTATGCGTTGCTAATTGTTTATGAGTGTTTAATGGGAACGAATATCCCAACGATACTATATTTGTAACTCCCTTCTGAAAAATATATCCCCAATGAGCTCTAATAAAGATTTCCCTGTTTGTGGTCTATTTGTGAAGTGCGTTAGCGTGTCAATTGGAATTTAGCAAACTGCGTAGCTTTTATTTTGGCCAACCCGATTATCCACACCAATCCAATGTATGGGCAAGCTGAAAAGTTGAAGATGATACTCGATTCCTGTTATCTCTTAACCGTACCGACCCGGAAACGTTGAAAGCAGATGATGATGATGATCCTTTTCGAGAAGGCCTATTTTTGTTTCGGTTGCTCTGGAGCACTGCCAGAGCCCGAATATCCCATCGAGGCACTGTATCCAAGTGCTCATACGAACCAATCCTCAACACAATCTCACTCCATAAAGCCCATCATTTACAGGATTTCACTGGAAACGAACTTGATCGGCTGGAAAGTCCGGAAAAGCGGAGTCCACGAAAGGAAATCGGGCTTCACGTTTTGTAGCTCTTGTGTCGGACGCGAATGAACGCCGATCCGCCTGGGCGTACATGACGATGTTAGGCGTATGCGTACGGAAAATTTACGGCTTGCGGGCCAAAGATGCCGTTGTTTGGCGTTTGTTGATTGAATTCATGGGATCCTTTTTGCGGGGTGGTTTTATTTTCCTTGCTCCTTTACCTCACCGGCTCAAGGAGCGTGTTGGGGTTAGTGTAGCAGTTTTTTTCGTGTGTGTGTGTGTGTTTGTGTGCCAATTTCTGTTCTGTCTAGTACTGTTTCGGTATTTTATTTCGGCAATCGCTTACGACACGAGCATTTGCTCAAGTGGTTGTCGCGCCGCTCTGGAATGTTAACACGGCCAGCGAAGAGTGGGAAAGACCGGTGGAGGGCAAGGAACCGGCAACCAGGAGTGGATGATTGCATAGATTTGCTGAAGAGGTTCGTTCACCCGACACCCAGATGGGCAGCCGCACCCAACTTCACCGCAACAGCTGATTCCGAGGGATTAACTTGAGCCAGCGAAAGGGGATACTACGAACAAAAAAGAAAACCCATAGTCAACATAAAAAAAACAGTCGAATTCAAAGGAAAACCAACAAAAAAAAAGGTATGCACAGCGAAATTTAATGCGACGATGGGTTTTTATCGAATTCGTTCGGTTTAAAAAAAAACACAAGCACACTTAAAAGTGAGAATGGAATTTCGATTTCCCTTCGATTCATTGTTGTTGAGTGGAAATTGATAGCAAATGGTGGGATCGGTTTTGAGTGGGAAAGATAAACAATAAACAAACAAATATGCTGACGAAGCGTGTGGTAAAACAACGGTTTGAAGACTATCGGAGCGGTGACATTTCCATGCTCGGATCGGTTTGGGTTATTTGTCATTACCATGCCCGGGATATTGTGCATATCATTGGAATTGGATGCAAAAAAATTGGTTAAAACTTCAACGATAAGCTTTAAGCTTTATTTTGAAATTTAAATCCATTTCGTATGCTGTTTCCTGGTTGAGTGCTAAATAAAAATTGAGAAAAAATGTCCATATACTACCAACTACCATGCGCCTCCATCAAATTCGAGTTTGAGTTGTTTTAGTGCGTTAAAAATGAGATTAATTTGCGGAAGAAGAATTTTATTTTAAGTTGAATGAATAACATCATTATATTTTCTATCTTTTGCATTTGTTACTAATAACGCTTCATCTAAAGGTTAAAATTAATTTTAAGTATTCCAGTAAATATTATTTTTCTTCCTAACATATGTGGACGAAACTTTAAACATATTCAAAGCTGTATTACACATAAACGGTGCAAGATATTATTTATTGTTGTATTTTCCTCTGATCTATCGGTAATCTGTTTTACAACTGTGAAATAAAATAACTTAAATAGGTTGTGCGGGTTCCATATACTAATATCTGAATCTCCGAGCGGTCACAAAACCATAACAACTGGACTGGACATAAAACCAACTACCACATGGTCTATCTTACGTTTGAATATGGCATTAAATTTGGCAAGCGGACGGGCAATGGAGTTAGAGCAGTGGATGCGGAAGAAAGCAATAATACCAGACTGCTGACCAGTAAAGAATGTTATGCTGCTGCTACTGCTGATATAAATTGCTGAAATATTCTACGTTTGCATTCCACTATGAACTAGAGAAACGAATTGTCCGCGGTACAGTTCACAGGCATATTTATGATCTCAGCTAATGGTGAGATTGTAGCACATTCGCTATTCGTTAGAAAATGCTTTCATCGCTATGTTTCGTTGGAATGCATTTGCAGATAATCGCAGAATGAATTCCACTGCCGAAGGAATGTCGGTCATTAAAAATTTCTTAATACTCTTCTGTGGGTGAGAGGTAGTGCTTGTTTTTACGGTTCGTACCAATTTAGTTGCTCACTCATCCGATTGACGTCCGCAAAGCAAGCAACAAAGAGTAAGCATGACGATCATGTCATAATTTCGAATCGGTGATCAAATGAATGTGCCGCGACTTTGTCTCGGTGGACCTAACCGGTAGAACCGGAACTTCCATTTGCGGTGGCGTACAAACAACGAAACAATTTACAAGTGTCCCAGTGCCACTTCACGGCCAAATCCCGTGACGGGTTTTATTATTTTTTTTGTATCAAAGAATGTGGAATGAGCTCCCAGTGAGACAAAAACATCATCAAGATGCTTAAAATGGTTGTGATGAATAATTGCATACCTTTTATTAATGACAGAATGTGTCGGATTTTTTATTTATGTCTGCCCAATTAAAAAGATGATGAGCAATTTGTCAAGGTGACTATTGAGAGTGATGTACCATTTCTGAAAGAAGATAAATATGAGCAGCTGGTAAATAAATTAATCACTCAAATGGCTAGAAAAGTTTGACGAGACTTTTCAAACTTTTTTCGGAACTGCTTCCAACAACTCCTCTGCTCGTCCGCTTCCAATCCGCTTTCTTCTGTGTATGTTTGTGTGTGTGTACCCCCTCCCTCCTCCCCTTAACCATTCCCTCTTATTACCGCTGTCCACCAAACCGTGTTAATCGCCACGTCCAACGGGCAGTCCGATCCTTTTCTTCGCCGAGTACAGCGTGCAGCCGTACCTGGATGGGAGCCGGGCGGCCATGTGCCTCACGAAAGCGTCCAACGGTTGGACGTTCACCTTCTTCCTGATGACGATCTCGCTGTTCTTCGTGCTCCCGTTGGCGATACTGATCGTGCTGTACGCGATCATAGCACGCAATCTCATCGCAAGCGATCGTTCGCGGCTCAAGATACGGTTAAGCAAACCCGAACTAAGTCACAAGGCACGCAAACAGGTGGTCCTAATGCTTGGAGCTGTGGTGCTCGCCTTCTTCACCTGTCTGCTACCGTTCCGCGTGCTGACGCTCTGGATCATCCTGGTGCCGGAGGAAACGTTTCAGCAACTCGCACCCGAACGTTACTACAACTTGCTGTACTTTAGCCGCATCATGCTCTACCTCAACTCCGCCGTCAACCCGATCCTGTACAATCTGATGTCGTCCAAGTTCCGCAAAGGATTTCTGCGGCTGTGTAGCTGTACGGACTGTGGGGTAGGTGGAGGACGCCGTGGTCGGAAGGGTCGCAATCGGTCGGCTACCTTCACGACCACCACAACCACCACCACCACAACAACGAGCTCCACCTTCGGGTGTACCGGTCATCCGTCGGTCGGGAGTGGACTCGACCCAACCGCGGACGGTCGTCCAATGGATCGGAAGAATGGGACGAAAAAGCTTACATTATCGCTGGACGATTTGCGTCTTCAGCTGGCGGCGGACGCCTCCTCACCGCCCGCTTCCTTCTACCGCATCAATCTGGTCCGGCAGTACTCGAGTCCACTGTTGGCGTTTTCTTCACCCACCCCGATCCGACCACCCCAATGCCATCGGGGTGCATTTAAGCGTCAGTTTAACGTGACCTTCGACGAACCGACCGCACTGCTAGCGTCGGCCGAAGCCGAACAGCTATTGCTACGCATCGAACATCCCGAACCGGATCCCGAACCGGTCCCATTATCCCGTCCGCAAGGTTGGCGTAATCCGCTCCGGATCAAGTTGCCACGGTTCGGAGCACGCCGGCCAGTAGCGAACGGGACGAGCCGAAGCGCTACGATGAAGCAGCTGTCGTTGGACGAAAGTTTATTGACGGCCGGCATTGCTGGACGAAAAGTTTGACAATTTCACCGATCCGAGGTTCGATTAGGCGTTTTCACGGAACGGAGGACGTATGTTCCGGGGGCTTGGTAAAGTGCAATGGGCGGGAGTGAGCCGACGTCCTGTGGTGTCGCTTTTGCGGCGTCGTCGTCGGCGTTTCTAATTGAGTTTCGTTGTTCGCCACGGTACAACCGGTCCGGGCGGGTGGTCCACAGGATTCGATGTCTCGACGGTCGATGGGGTTTAGGGTTTGAAGGTCGAACGTACCGCGGCACGGTATGCCCTTATCCGTCCGCGACGGTCACTGACCTGCCCGGATAGAGCCGGTTGAAAGGGAAGCCCCAGTCTCCGCGTTTGTCAAGAGCTCGTAAAAGCACGGGACAGCACGTACGATGAAGAAAAAAAGGGGGACCGGATGTTGGGGTGGATCACACTTTTCGTTGCTTTTCTTGTGGGAAAAACAGCCAATCGTCACCCGGTAATAAGCCGTACGCGTTATCGTTGAGCCATGTTTTAAGGGATCCATGTTGGAAACGTAAGAACCAATTTCCCTCCCCTCCGAAACACGTACGAGAGTTGCTCATACCAAAAAAAAGAGTAGAAAAGACAAACAATCGAAAAACAAAAATGTTCACCAAATGGCCATCCGTAAATGGTCGATCGCATTTACTTAACCATTCGCCTAGTCCTAGTCCGGTGCAGTGAAAGTGAATCGTAATGGAGGGAAGAAAAAAACAAAGAGGCACGTATATGTAGCGATAATAATAACCGTTTTATCCGGCCGGTGTTCCGATGCTTCCGGTTGGCCCGGTAGAACGTGCGGCAATTCCGAAAGATTTCAGTTTGTAGTGTTGGATTTGATGTAGTTTTTTTTTGTTTTGTTTTTTGTTGTTGATGTTGTTGCGAGTATTGAGTCGATTGTTTTCTGCATAACAGGCGTATCAGCATGGTTTATTGGTTATTGTTGCAGTTTTTTTTTTGTTATTTAATGTAGTTTTAATTACTAATAGTACGCATAGCAGTGACGTTAAACGTAACCATTACCGTTGTATAATAATGTATTCCCAAAACAGAAGCGAATAGATATGAAATTGATTATTTATAAACAATAAAAAAGTAGCTTAACGAATGTGCGTTGACGACCGGATATCAGAATAAAGAGATTTCTTTATTTTTATTCTATTTAAAATATAATTTATAGGTAAATGGGTAGAAAAGAGTTCCAAGAGTGGCCTACCTCAGGGTGATTTTTGAACTTGAACTGGGTCTGTGTTGAACCCACGATCTACAGAAATACATAACAACTAATGTTAATACACATGCGCCTAGTTTACGAGCTATTCGTATTTCTGTATGCTCTGCTGTCTGGACACGAGACAACAAACTATAATTCCTGAAAAAAGTAAACGAGAATGTGTGACAAACAATGTTGGTGATCACTAGATTTTTTTAAACACATATTTCAACATAGTCTCATCATAAACCTAATATTTGCAATCGATTGAAAAACTAATTAAAAATATGGCAAAGAATAGGAACTTGTCTTACCCTTTTTCCAAATATTTTATTTTTATACCCCATATACCTAATCAATTGTCTCGTGAATGACAATTCCGTATGTTTTCTCCAACAGACGTTGACTGATCGGTTTAATGGGTGTAATAAATCGTATCAAATTTAAATAAACGTTCAATTCGATGAACTCGCGATGAATTCGATGGCAGCACGCTTGTTTACATTTCCCCTTTCGGAGTGACAGAATTGGACAGTGCGCCATTTATTTCCAAGCAGTTCCCAGTTACCCCGTGGGGGATGGTATGTTTTTACAAGCGGCACATCTCGTGACTGTTCGTGCTAAAACCCTACGGTAAACCCGTGCAGTTGATGCGATATTGTCGCTGGATGACCGGGAGCGCCAGATTATAATTTACCGTCGCCACCGCCGGTTCGTTTCGCAAATAGCGAGCTGATCTGTTTATAGCCACCACGAAGGTATACGGTTGGGCAAACAAAGCTTGGACGAAGATAAGCTCGGGATGGAAGTCAGATTGTTTTGACTTTGTTTAAAAAGCGACTCTCTACTAGCTTTTGCTTCGAGCGAAAGGGTACGGAAGGTAAAGGCAAACATTAGACTTAATCCATCTATTTATGAGCTTTAATCGTTGGTAACAAGCATTATGGCACTTAAAACAAACCGGATCTAATAGGACATCGTTTTGTGGGTGTTGTATTTCTTTCACAATTGGACATGATTTGTCGTATTCAGAGTTGGAAGAGGTGGACAATATTTCAACACCTCCAGTAGCTCCGAGTTGACCAAGTGTCCCACAAACAAAAAATGGAAGCCTTAGCTACACATCGGAAAAATGAAGGAAAAAAACGTTATCTTCATCCGAGAGCGTTCCATCTATTACGGGGACATTCTCTGTGGGTGACAGTTTCCTTCTGATGGACGATGCTACTCCCAAGGTTGGTCAAAGAGGGAGGTTTGCGTTTGTTGCTTTTTTACTGGTAGGAGTTTCAGTTTGCTGTATGGCAGCTCATTTGAATAGAGTATGGTTTCGAATTTAAATTATTTTACGCCTCAGTTCAAACCATACCAGTAAAGTGTTTTTAGGCGGAGCGTGTCATTTGTGAGGCGGCATAAATTGTCTCAATTGAAACTATAATTAACCCACTGGGGAGTTTTCCATTGACCAAAGTGTGACGTATGAATGAAAGTAATCAATTTATTTTTATATACCAAATTTGTAAATATTTTATCATTTTTCAGTATTTTTATAAACAAACACGTTCTTTCACACTAAACGTTAGATAATTGAAAAGTAAATCAAATTGTCGTTCGCTCACCAAAATTATTGTGTAATTCACCCGTAACCACATCCAGCACATGTTTAGTAAATGTTTAGCAATAGAATGATCATGCGAATATGCTGTTCTGTAGTGGCGCATGAAGTAGAAAACGAATGGGTAAGATATGTTTATTGTAATTTTAAATCACTCTGTAAAAAGGTTACATCAACTTACACGAGCCACACACAAACATTCCAACAAACAAGTCGGACAGAAAAGATGCAGTGAGGTAAGTCGTAAAGCATGACAATAATGTCACATTATTCTCGTAACACATTTACTCTCCGGAACGATTAACTGCAGAACGTCCCCCAGCGTAGCGGGAAGGTTTGTGTGCTGACATCTGAGAATGAAATATTATAGTTTTGTTGACAGTTCGGGACGCATTCGGAGGCTGCTGTGTCCGACCGGGCATGAAAAGTACCATGCGTCTCCATCGGGAAAGCAAAACTATTTGCTAGGCCGCAGCTTTTTGGAACAAGTTTTCGTTAAAAGGCATGCACATAATGAAGGCATTTCGTGTGCAGCAGTGGAGCAGTAACTCAAAACTAAAACTAGTTCATGGGTTAGTGGATTTTGAATTCGAGAAACAAACGTTTCCAAATAGTTTTTATTAAGTATTTGAACGAGGGTATCCTGTTAAGTGATGCGGAAAATGATTGAACCATGATAAGGGGTTCTTAGTGAAACTATTTTAAATAGAAACATTGTTTTCTGGTTGCTAAATGAACACATAATGAATTCAATTATTCGCCAATATCATTACAAGAATGAGTGGGACTCTCTTTCTCTCTCTCGAAAGGAAAGTTGGACGATAAAATACTTAAGGGAAAAGTGCAAACTGTTGGAAAGATGATACGAACGCGTGCCCAAATGCGAACAATTCATACCGCTCGAGGACTGATAAAACTGCCTCCCAACTGTGTGCTTTTCCGTGTATTTCCCGAACGCCTTTTCACACGCCGTCTCGCCCAATCTAAGCTGTAAAGCACGATTTCCCCTCCCAAAAAAAAAACTTTCCCGGTGAAAAGATTAGAAAGTTTATTTTCCCACCATTCCTGGGTTGTTTGTCGGTGGGGTGTGATGAAAATTCGCCATTCTTTTTTTTCCCTTTCCTTCTTTTCGCTCAGACACACCAATCTATAAACTTTTGTACTGAAACCGTTCCGTTGTTGTGTGTTAGTCCGTCTTGGAAATCTTAGTTTCGCTTTAGCGCCAACAAACTGTAAACCGATGCCCTTTTGCGTATCGGGAGTATGCGCCACCTACAACGCAACCGTTTCGCTTGTAATAGAACGCCTGGATCGGGCAGCATTTCGGCGTGCCGGAACTTCTCGGGGAACAATGGCTGACTTTTATCAATCCCGTCATCGCCCATTGCGACGAAATTAACGCACGATGGAACGCGTGAGGCGCGTGTGGGTGGGTATCACCACATCGTCTTCCAGCACCGGCATATAGCTTGCATTAAAGATTCCGAGTGTGGTGGCAACGGGGTTCGTGTCATATTACGAAGCGCGGGACGCCATTGCGTTCTAATGAGAAAGTACATTACGATGAAGACGCAGAAAGGATACGTGGGACGCGTAGGGATCACGATGGCGATCAACCCATGGCGTCTGATGGCAGACACCCAAAGCAAATGGCAATGAATACATTATCATGTCTAGGCGATGAAGGTTACGACAGTCGAGAACTAGTGAGAAAATGACCAAATAATTTGGTTGTTTGGTAAGTTAAACTGAGTTAGTGTCTTGTCGCACTAATATCTGATTTAAGTCAATTGGATTATATCGATTTGATTTGTTTTAGTTTACTGTTAAAAACACTATCTTTTATCGAATTAGGTTCATTTTGTGTTAAAGTTAAATATCTCTTGAAAAGATGTATACATTACTCGTTTCATTTGGGTTAATAGTTCTTGGAAGATGTACTTCAGCAACGTTACACCATTCACGAGAAACCTTTTTCCAACGCGATGTGTAAAATGATTTTCCAACTCGTCAAACGACTCGCTTAAAATTAGCAAGTATACTGCTTCATGCTGCTGCTTACACACTCGCATCACGTCCACTTAGGGTTCATTTCAGTTGAAATTTCCAGTACGGCACGAATGAGATCCCTTTACCATTGGGGTTGGTTAATTGCAAAGGGAGAGAGAGAAAGAAGAGAAAAAAACGTCACACCGGATGGCTTTTGGCTTTTGCTTCCCCTGTTGGTTTTCGTAACCTTCGTGGAAACCAATGCTCAGCACAGTGCCGCACATTGGGATGAATTAATTGAATCTGCCGCTTTTTGCGTGAAATTAATTTAACGGCCGTTGTGGCGGTCCCCCGGTTCCGGTTACGGGTGGAGGTACATTGAAAGTTTCGCACCGGTTAAATAGGGGATGAGCACCAGGGTCTAGGGAGCGATCATTGTCTTACTGCTGTAGAACATGAGATTAGAAACTTTGGCATTATCGTAGAAACAGTAGCTTTCTTGATTAAATGAAGGTAGGGTTTTTGAAGGAAAATCATTTGGGAAACCAATCGCTGATGTGGTACGGAATAGATCAATACAGGAGCGATGTTTGAAAGGGAATTTCGTCATTTCGCTTGAATGTATGCAACAGTTATATCTGTTTTAGTTACCAAAAGTAGTCGGATAGCCTACTTGGATCAGTTGACGATTTCAAAATTCTTCGAGTTAAACGATGTATTTTAGTACAAATTGCATACTTTTTGGCGTTTTTATTCAAAGTCGATTCAATCGAACATTACAATGTAAAATTGAATATTTAGATAGTTATAGTTGTAAAACATTTCAGTGGTAATTTACTTTTTATAATATTTGCACGGATATTCTTCCTTTTATAAATAACTCTGCAGTCAGCGAATATACTTTCAAGGTAAGATCAAAGAGGCAGCAAATATTTGGAATGAAATAAATAAACTCCCAGGTAAGTAAGTAGCACACAGAATCCATTTTCCACACATTTCACACGCACATCCAGATATTAAAAGATTAGAAGAAAAAAAAAACAATTTATTAAATTTAACAAAATTGAGCCATTGTTTCACAATTTTGATTAATTTTTGTTCTCTTTCTTCCTTCTCATCAACACCATTTGCACCTTGTTTCCCGCTTTCCCACAGTCCAATCTTGATGATCTCGTCCTATGAGTACGTGGAGTACATTGATGGCAACATGGTGGCGGCCTGCCTATCACCGGTGGACAGTTTTTGGCCGGCGTCTTTCTTCGTCGGCAGTATCGTGCTGTTCTTTATCATCCCACTATTGATACTGGTCGTGCTGTACTCGGTGATAGCGAAGAATCTGATGGACAACCCAAGCATCATCATGTCCAGCGCGTCCAATGGCAACAGGGGGAATGTGTACAAGTATCGCAAGCAGGTGATCTTCATGCTCGGTGCCGTGGTGGTAAGCTTCTTCGTCTGCTTGCTACCATTCCGGGCGCTTACCCTGTGGATCATTATTGTGCCGAGCGAGGCGATCGTTTCGGTCGGTATCGAGCGGTTCTACATACTGCTGTACTTCTGCCGCATCATGCTGTACATGAACTCGGCCATCAATCCGATCCTGTACAACCTGATGTCGTCGAAGTTTCGCAACGGATTCCTGCAGTTGCTCGGCTGTGGGAAGATCGTTCGCTCGGACAGTATTTCGAGTGGGGCTCGCAAGGGTGGCGGTACGTTCCATACGGCATCGACGAATCTGAGCAGCTCGCACGGTACTAACTCGAGTCAGCGGAAGAGCCTGCGGGATGAGCACAGTAACGGTGGGAGTAACAGCATTCGACGACCTACGGTACAGTTTCAGCAGCCACCAGTTAGTGACGAGTGGCGTCCGAGCCAAAGTGCATTGAGACGTCACAGCAGTATCATATCTATTCGGGCGGTTTCGATGGCGGCCAAACCAGATGTAGCCCCAATCGGGCCGGTGCTTGAAAACGGTAACAAGATTCTGGAAGAAGAAGAAGCTGCAGGGGAAAGTGTTACCAGTAATGCAAGCAGCAGCAGCAACAGCAGCAATAGTCCTCATCAACAACAACCACTGCCAAACAGTAACGGTTTCCATAGGTTTAAGGATAGGGTTAGGTTTAGCGGTTCGCGCCAGTCGTATCGGGCAAGGTTAGATTTTCACCACTACCGTGGTGGTTACGTAGGTCACGGCCATCTCACTGCCAGCACCACCGAGGAGGAATCCACCGACGATCCCACAACGCCGTTGGACGACGAACAGCAGCACCGTAGCAATGACAATAATCGTATATCACTGCTGAAGGCCGCCACGGCAGCACTAGCGTCGGCTACGACATCAGCTACAGCAACGGCAGTCGTGGTGATAGTGGCCAGTGGTTCTGTCGATCTTGATCCCACCGATCAGGACAACCATACCGATCCAGCTGGTGGCAGTAGTAACAGCGAAATAGATATCCAAGGTTTGCCATTAACTTCCCAGCAAACCCAGGATTGGAGTGAAGAGGAACGAATCGGAAAGGAGTGTAGTACGGCGTGCTTAGTAACGCCTTTTGCCGTTGGTTCAATGGAATGTGATATTTAGCTGCTGCTCCTGGAGCATTGGAATGTTGTACGGGTGGAAGGTTAGTGTAAGGAACGAAGGAATGGAACGGCAGTTGCAAACTGTCGCGGGGTATAGATGGATATTGGTGCATTTACACTATTGGAAGGCGTTATGAACGTCGAATGGCTTTACTTTTGTGTGCAATTGCTGCAAGTGGTCTTGTCGCGTAGAGGAATTGTGGGTGCGGTTGGCGCAGTGAAAGCGAACAGTGGATACCAAGTATTCCACCGTGTTGTACATTCGAAACTATTTATACAAGGAAACATACAAGATCAGCTAGGTGGAGATTTTATGTGTACAATTTATCCCAAAATAAAACTCAAACTATGGAGGTTCATAAACTGCGATTTTGATGCGGCTGGTTATTTTAAGCAAGTATTGCTTGAGAAACTGTATTATTTGATGAAAAAATAGCTGGTTGCTGAACAGATCTTTACCAAGTGTCGGATTTTGGGTCTCTTCATTTTTTTCAAGGCCAGCCAAGGTAGTTTTACTCTCCATCCTCCTCCTCCATTTACAAAAAAATGAAGGAAACTGGATGGAAGTAAAGTTAAAATTTTGACAATTTTGAAATGTTGTGTTTAATTTATGCAGTTTTGATTTGTTTGACAAAAGATGTAGATAACTGCTACATTCCTTCTCGCGAGCTCGTTATCGTCAGTGCTGTGATTACACAGTACTATTTCACTAGAACGAGCGAGTAACTTCAGAAAGCCACTTTTATGGCTTTTCTGCCCACGTCGATTTACGACCGATTGCATCAAACTTCCGGAAAACAAGTGACGGCCTGTATTTTCCCGCTAAACAATCTATTTCCCCCAGCAAAGTGATTTCCATCCATTTATCTACTATCTGAGCACGCACCAAAGTGTCTTTATTACGCTGGCGTTTCCTTTTGATAGTCTTCCCACCGTATCGGCGCTTACTTGGCGTGACGTCCAGCAGCAGTCCTAAATGTGTCAAGATATGTTTAATTATGCGTAGCTTTTTGTAGTCGCGCGGAGATGATTTCATCGACAGACTGGGAAATGAACGAGGCCTCAAATTAAATTATTTAATGACAGGCGAACTGGTGTTGGTTCGGTTCTAATTGTAAGACACTTATAGCGCTCCGGAGAGTCATTTAGCTTTAAAAAGGAAAAGAAAGAAAAGAGACAGTCATCAGCAGTCACGTACAGGTTTGTATCATGGTATTTTTGTATATTATTTCGTTAAAAAAAAGAGCGTAGTACACCAATTAGGATGGAAGAAGCGATGGTGGAATAAATTGTGGCTAAGTCTCATAAATACAGCACCCGATGAACCTTCCCCGATGGCCGTCGTGTGTGGGGCGATGAATCGGTATTAAGTAGACGGCGACTAAGCTACTTCGTCTTTGCTGTTGTGCAACGGACATAAATACGCTACGATGCGTACGTTTCCTTGAAGCGTCTTTGCACGTGCTGGTACGCATTGTAGATTCTGTGTAACCGAAAGAGAAAGAGCGTTATGAGCAACGTTACTAGGTGGAACGCATCATGCCGGACGGTGGATACTCACTTCGACTTGGCTGTTTTGAAGGATTTTTTTCGTGATTTGGTTTTTTTCTCATCCGAATCGAGCGAATTGGATGAGCTGGAGGTAGGCAGATCGATTGGTGTGATCGAGATGCAGTTGTCTGTAAAAAATGGAAAGAGAGATGGAAATAGTAATTAACCTATAAGATCGTCAAGAAAGCCATGAACCCGACACTTACCGGGATGAACGAAAAATGCCAACGAATGACGGCCCCGGGCACGGATCGTTTCCTCCTGCGGAATGATCACACGGTGCTGCAGTGCACTAAGCTTTTCGCCCGTCCACGTCGATAGTAGTTCGCCGGCATTAATCAGAATGGCCCCGGGTAAATGGCCGACACGTTTCCATCGATCCGTTCCGGGAAGCTTCACCTCCAGTCCGCCTTCCGAGTCTTGTGCCAGCAGCGTAAACGTACCGTAGTCACTGTGTGCTCCACAGCGCGTCACTTGTTGCAGTTCCTCCTCTTCCTGTTCCTGCTGCTCGCGTATCTTGGCACGGTAGTCTTCCGGCAGGGACAGATCAATCTCGTCCTTTGTGCAGCGCTGCTGGCTGTACTTGCAGGTGCCGCGCAGCAGCTCATTTTTACCGTCGTCTTCAATCAGTGGCGGATAGTAGAGCAGTCGGAATGTGGACTGATTTTCGCCTTCGCCATCCAGAATGTGACGGTGCTTCTCGAGGAAGTATCCGTACGGTAGCTCCATTCCGACGGCAAGCGCTTGCAGGAGCAGTGACGAAAGGCGCTTGAAATCTGTCGCCAAATCGGACACATGTTCCCGAAAACCGGGCAGTGGTTCATCCGGCAGCGGTCCTTCCGGCTTCAGTGTGCAGATGTTGAAGGTGTGGCGCAGATCTTTCGATTTGCCATCGAAACGTTCCTGGCCGGGTTTGATGTAACCGTGGTTTGTTTCACCTTTCCGCAGGTACGTTTCCTTCGTGGTGTCCGAAAGTTTGCAGAAATCATCCAGATGGCCATAAATTTGCTTCATCTAAAAAAAAACGGGTTGGACATAAATATTCAATATTTACTACTGCATTTTAACGGTTTTAGGAAGTCATGACATGAAAAAAGGCAACAAAACTGTCGCTAAAACACCGGGGTTCAACAAACTCATCAAACATTCGCAGTATTTAAATCTTCCACAACGGACAATAAGTAAAGCAACGAAAAAAAAACATGAACTACCTAAGGGCCGCTTACGATACGATCGTTAAACAACCGTTTCCATGAATACAAGGGGCAAACCCGCCCCCTATTTGTGGGCACACTATCGGGACCAAAGTTTCGCATTCGGGCAAATTGTCCCCACGCGCTTATATTGACAATCGTTTACTTGTTTGCGATACTAATTCCCTTACAATTTGGACGATCGTAAAGTGGGTAAAGTTTTGGCCCTCGCGAACGGCCAGACATGATTACAACCCCACACGGGCGTCGTTGTCCCCGGCGATGGTTTATCGTTCATCATTTACTCACGAGAAAATGACACGCATTTTGGATGAGTCTCAGTGACGTCGTCCACGGTTTGCCGTTTCCTTGTAATTTCCCCCCCACTGCCGGTTTGTTGTTGAACAAATAGCTTTAATGTGTGCTTTTGTTCCACCATTTGCTCGTTACTTCAGATCTTATCCACCGGGTAGGTTTAAGATCACCGACCGGCACACGGATGGGAGAGTTGCGAGTCAAAATGTTGTGTCGTTTGTACCACGTGTTCGATTGCCCTCTTGTCTTCACTTGCGTCCAGTATCCTTCATCCGACACAGCTCGTTCCGTGTAACGAGACCATTAAGATCTTGCGTACATCTTAGACGAGTTCGGATGACGGAACAATGGAACGGGCCGAGTATGACGATGGAGAGTGGTGGAATGTTTTTGTAATTCAAAATTTTTCCACTCCAGGTAATCATGGGATCGCGAACGTCGGTACAGGGGAGTTGCAAGCGTGACGCATCTTCGTTCAATAAATGCGACGAGCTTAATCGTAAAACGGGACAGGAATTTGTCACCCTTGTTTGGTGGGGAGGTAAACATGATAAAATCAGTAATAGGGGAGGAAATTCTTTTCTACGTAGTTGTCTGATACGACTGATATGAACAGGAAGTGAAGTTTAAGGTAAATTGTCGCATATGGAATCTGGCTGAAGGTTGGAAGATGCATGAAAAAGTAATGCTCCTTTGGGTGGGAACCGCAACATGCGTCCGAGGATCAATATTTACAACCACCAAGCCATTATGTCGATGGCAGCGAGTTTACGCGGGAAATCCTAATACATAAAAGGAGATCAAATGTGTTCCAATGTAACTGAACACAGGCCACGGAGACTAATAGAGAAACTAGAGCAGTGGTCACCAAAGTAAAGCTCAAGAGCAGCATACGGTTCTTCGAGCAGGAGACCTTGAAATCCTTGCGATGTCGGTTGTCAGATGTTGTGTCTGTTTCACTACCTTAGACTTGGGCCATGTCATAATTTGTTTTTTTCAATTCTTATACTCTGCAGTCTGCTATTAATTGTAGTTGAATAGTTCGCCAATAGCTCAACTATTGCTTAAAATAAGCTTCCAAACATTCAACACACAACTAAAATTTAAGTGAAAAATATCACAATTTGTCTCTTTTGAACTCCAAACCATGTGTATTTTCTCATATTTGGCACTTTTGCTGCAAGAAGTTTGCCGTCCACTGGACTCGAGGGATGGGAAATAAGAACGATTCCTTTTTCTCCCTACTCATTGTGGCAAGAGTTAATTACTGACTATAAAATAGTTCAAAGGAGTTCGCACAAACAATCTTCTCTTTATTGCATGCTTAGAGGGAAGCAATTAATTGGTGGCTATGCGATTCAATCCATTTCAATTCTTCGTTCCATGCACGAACCGCTTGTCACGAAGGAGAAAATAAAATCCCAACATTGGTGTGCATTATCATAATAATAACAGTTCCTTTCCGGCGATACAATAAACGATGAGTCAAACCAAGACTTCCAGACTCAGACACGGAAGTAATCATTATCGCTTAAAATTCGATCGTTATCTTCCGTTGAACAATACACCTGCTATTGGTCGTAGCTGCAAATGACCTCCCAAACTTCATTATGCCCTCGTACCCGTCGTCCGTGTTTTGAAGTCCAAACAAATAAAGCAAGTGATTCCAGAATCACAACCTGTGACGAACGCACCGGTTGCAAACATCCGTTGGACACTTTCACCATATTCCAGACGCTCGGTAGACTGCAACCCACGGTATTTATCGTCTAGACCGGTGGCGCATAAACAAAACCTCACAACAGACGTCGTGTCCTACCCGCGCGAAGGACACGACCGGTTGCATTATAAAAGCGCACCAAAGCACGCTCTCGGCTACGATGAATCCGCTCGCCGGTAAAGTTGTCGTTAGGATGAATTATGATCGTCCACTCTTCCAGTCCCTTCACGGCCGGAAACATTTCCCAAACCGGTCCCGCTCCCGGAATGGGAACTGTTTACAAACAGAAGCTCCCTAAAGGATGGGTTGGGAAGGGTTGTGCGATATTGAGAGTGGGGGAGCTTTATTGTGTGTTTTTGGTCCAAAATTTCGCTCCTGGTGGTATAGGTCCAGAAGCAATGTCATTACCACGCAACCTAGGTGTAGACAGGCCAAACAAAAGCTTCCTCGAATGGAAGTATGGCGCGTATTTTCTTAACGTTTGTGCTACGCATTATGGAGCGTTACGGAGTAAGGTTAGCGGGGTGGGAACCAGGTTGGTTAGCGGACGTACGGAAATTTGTGTTAATTGAACACACAGACGTCAATCGTAGGTCACTCCTGGGCGAAGATAATGCGCAGTTTTTTTTGTCGTCGCTAATCCTTCCGAAGACTACTGGATTAAGATACCGGAAGAGTTCCCGAAAGTACACGAAGGGTATAAGGTTTAGACGGGTTTAGCAGCAAAAGCTTACGACCACGCGCCCATATCTTGATAGACAACAGTCAAGGTTGTTGCTTTTGTTTGTGTTCTTCGGTTCGTACCTATGTACGCAACTAGACGGTGTTCTGCCTCTTATCGTATATGTCACGATCACGTGTGTCTGTTAGGTTCCTGCGTGTGCGTCAGGGCTCTTCTACTAGGCGCGTTATAATCCGCTTGCAACTGCAAGGGCAGCCGGTGGTGTGGGAACATACGCAAAACAACAATAACTCATGACTTGTATTCAAGTAACCCGTCCTCATTTGATAACTAAAAACAAAAAGGTGTTTTAGAATAATTACACTATTGCACATACTTCTAACGTTGTGTTTCGACCTCGTTTTAAAACTTAAACGTTGAAATAAAACATCAATCTCGTTCGTTTTGTCATGCCTACCTTATCCTCCGAGATGCCATGATTTACCAGCAATGCAATGCCTTTTTCGCTGAGTGCTTTGTGCAGCTGATGTCCGACACGATTCACTACCGACCGGATTGGACATTCCTCCGTACCTGTTGGATGGAAAACGAAAACGAGCGGGAAGTTAGAAGTGTGCACAGTCTCGAGTGCGGATTACAGCATGGAGGAGTGCGCGAATGTGATAATAGTACTTGGGGACGGCTGTGTATAAATGGAATTTAGAATTCTCGCTTCAATTATAATAATTTCTGCTCGACACGATGCCACGAGACAATTGGTGCTGGGGATCGAACGGAGAATTACACCACCGAGCGTAACCAACTGAGGAGTTGATTCGTGCGGAGCATATATTAACTTAGTTTGGAGCTTGAAAGGCGGACAATGGGGGTACCAAGGAATGTTGTCGTGGTAAATGATGATAATCACGGTATGCAACTGTGGTGGATTGGAAAACGTTTGGAACGTTGTCTTATCTACAGATTGTGTTGTATTTTGAAAATAATAAAAATAGGTTTTTAAAGTAAAAATTTGAAAGTATACAGACGTCTTGAGTTGACGATACCGTGTTTGTACTTTCGACTTTTTTAATCCCTAGAAGGGGCGGTTACGACATTAGACGGAAAAGTTCGACCCGGGGTACTTCTGGTTTGATAATGCGGGCAAAAGTTCACAGTTCAAGTCTGCATGCCAATTTCAAGAATGTTACTCACTCATGCGTATGAAACCTAAAAATAAGTAAATAAATGAATAGATAACCCACAAATCAACCAGACGCGTGGGAACTCGAATGTTTGAGCTTCAAATTTGTCATCCTCCTCACATCCTCAGAACCTTCAAAAGGCATTGGACATTTTTCCCAAATGGTAAGGATTATTCACCTTTTTTTTTCATTTTATCATCAAAGCTTACAGCAATGTTTCCTTCGCCAACTTCTCAATCAAATGTTTACGACTCTGTCACCAAACGGATCCAAAACCGACCGGGATGTGTTTAACAACTTCACTTTCGGGAGAAAGAAAATTAATTCCCGCATGTTGGGAGGATGGGGAAAAAATACACACACGCACACAGAGCCACAACGTGGACGGGGTGTTATTATCAACGGGAGCACTTTTCATCAGCATCGCAGCGACACTGACAGACGCGTTGATATGCTCCCTTTCTTCTTGTGGCTTTTGAATGATCATTGACATTAAACGGCCACAAATGCACACAGCCACGCAAAGTGGCGACGATACGGTATTGGATTTTAAATTTCAATACGCTCGCTCCCCATTTCCGCCGGAAGCGGAAATAACAGCAAAACGAACCATAAAACTGTGAGCACGAGAGCTGTGTAGCGGTGACGGTAGAAAAAAAACGAATTGATAAGAAAGCGCGCCGCCACGTCGGGTGGGGAAGGGAGGCGAAAGATAAGGAAGAAGATAGGGGGCAAATGAAATAAAATGTGTCTTTAAAGTAAGAATCATTTCAACGCGATTAGATCGGACAGCGATTTGCGGCATTGACCTTAGTGTGGGGGAGATGAAAATGAAAATTAGGACGAACAGTCGGTGTCTTTCGCTGGTGCTTCGGTGCCGTATTTTTGTCCTTGAAGGTTTACTTTTCCATTTGTCTCGCTTCCACGGAAGAAGATGTTTCCAAGCCAAGTCATTCCAGTGGACAAACCACAAATAATTTACGACAAGTCGTCCGCTTACAGGACCAATATTGAGGGTGGTTAATAAAGAGGGCGGCATACAGAGAAAATCGCATTTCATGCACAATTTTTTACTACTCCATTAAAACGGCCGTCTGTCGAACGACGGTTTGGGGCAAAAATGAAGTGAAGGATGAGTAAAAAACACAACCAGAACCACCCTGCCGGAAAAAGAAGGTCAACCTGGGTGGGAAGAATATTAACCGGAGAGAATGATTAATATTTCTTTCCTATCATGATCTTCTGGTGTGTTGGTTTCGGTTCTGAGTGTTGGGCAGCACACTCAATTGTGAGAATATACCCAATACTAGTTCTGACGCATTAGTTCGTCGATTCTTGACCCGCTGGGTTGTTTTTGGGGGCATTGAGGATATGATGATTTGGAGGGAGTGTGGATGTCTTTGGGTCGGAAGGATAACGTACAACACTGCACTCCAATTATCTGGGCCACCATCATCATCATCATCAAGAACTGTAGCGCTTTTTATCGCACCCATCATCGCGTGAATCAACATTTCGAAGAAAAAGGCAACGTTTATCTACTGTGCCCTCGTCTTTGATGCGGTTACGTTGCGGAGCCATCTTTATGGTTAAATTGGTTTTGAGAAACCAAATTACAGCCACAATTTAACGGATGACACATAGAGCACTAGTTTATCATATCCAGATATCTTTTCGCATCTATAACTCAATGCTTTATAATTATTTCCAGGAAATAAAAAGACAATTCGCAATATATCTTAACTTACAAGAGTTGGTGGAATTGCATCGTACCGTAATCTTTACCATCCAAAACCTACATCCATTCCGACGGAAACGGTGGGGGGATTAGATTGTTATCACAGTCGCAATGAGAGCGAGAGGAATGCGAACCTCCTTAGGGTGAAGCGCACTAGTTTCGTCCACGGTCGCTCGGTGGTTGGCTGATAAGGGTTTGGTGTAAAACAAAATATGCAAGTAAAGTGAGTCGCTGTCAGCTATATCTGATAAAAGCGCGGCCACGATCATCTGTGGGAAGCGTGGTTGGTTTGGGTGTATTTTTAGCAATGCCGTCCGATAAGCGACAAACCTAACGAGTCTGAAACAGAGAAGCTGATCCGGTGGATGTTCACACCTGTTGCTGTTTCGGTTTTTTTAGTGTGTTATGAAAAATGTTATGTTATGTTAAAAAAATGCAGGATCTGAGTAATTTCAGAAAAAAAGAGTAACAAAACAGTACCGCGTAGTGAATGATTTATGATGCGGTACGTTGTTTTTGTGTGGGGGACTTTGGTTAGCACCATAAAGCAATAAAATCGCATCGCAAAATCTGCTCCAAAGCCGCCGAATTGCAGCAACTGCACGCTGCAGGAAGAAGCGAAGGTGTATTTGCAGATTTTGGTTTCATTTTCGTCGATAATCGTGAACGTTTTGGAAGCGATACTGGAAAAAAATAGCAATAAATGAACCCAATGGAGTGCCACAGCGGAGAATGTTTGGCGAGGGAAATCCCCAATTTTACGACCAGCATAAAAGAAAGCACCTCACAAAGGACCACTTGAGAATATTGATTTTTAATGGGTGCGATATGATATGAAACACAGCAACTCGGAGCGACTTGTGACATTCAGTCACGAAACGGGGATTTTATTTAAATAATTACTTCCGTAGAGGGCAAACGAGATTAATTTAAGGTAAAATCTTTTTAATAAATATTTAAATTTTGAAAAAAATATCTTTTTCATCACCACTTTTTATTTGTTAGCAATTGATATAAAAGAAAGAAAGAAAAAAAACTACACTTCTCGATGTTCTAAATAAATGTAAATAAACACATACATGTCGGGGCCATGGAGGCCGGATCCGAACACGAGAAAAAAGGGAACCGCATGGACGCAAACAAGCGTTTGTTAGCACGGTCGCCGTATGATTGGGACACGAAAATGGCTAGACTAAATACACCGCAACCCTTACTGTCACACGACAGCAGCCGAAACATGTCGCCCGCGTATATGTGCCAATTTTCTTTTAGCGCCTTTCAATTAGAGATCTGGATGGGGCCAGATGCAAGCAGGAGTGACATTCCGGGAGGGGTAGCGCAACATTAAATTACCCAAACGTTTTCACGTGTTAGTGATTAGCTGGTAAACGATCGTGATCATTCAATCAGGTGGATGGTTTAAAGTGGCAGCGATACCTCTCGTGTGCAATCAGCTTCATGTATGACGCTATAACCATCGTCGGATACAGTGGAGGACCTAGTCTCTTGGAGGCTCCATCAGCAACGAGATCTGCCATCGGATGATGGAAGCAGGGGGAAAGGGAGAAGGGGCGTGAATTGTGCAACCTTGAACGATCTTCTATGATCTTGAATGATCGCTTAGTTTTGAGTTTCAAATTTCCTGTTGAAGTCATTATTCATGATATTAATATTCTTCATTTGACGGCCCTAGAATCTCCCCTTGGACATCATTCATCAAATCCTATCTGTGTGACAGGTCTGGATCTTTCATTCCGATTAGAGTTTCCAAAGAGCATAGCCCACTGCTGAGTTTATGTGATAAGTCTTGCCACTTAATTGTTACATCAATTTCCAATCCATTTAGGACCTCCCAGTGGCTAAGTCCTCCACTGCCCGGATAATGTTTATGGCGGCCGTCAGACACTCATGTCCCATTCACAACTTTGACGTACAGTTATGGGTAATCCAAATCATAAATAGCCACTCATTGGACAAAACACAGCTCAAGACTGATAACATAGTTTCAAAAAAATAATATTTATTCACCAGATGTGGAATAAGCCGTACCATATGTGGCCACTGTTGAGGTAATGAAATGAGTAATCGAAACATACGCGCTGTACCTATTGTACAGCGCAAATAAAGGTAAGGAAATAGAGATAAAAGAAGTAAAAAGTATCTCCACCGTGGTATAGTGGCGTGGAATCGCGATATAAAAAAATCACATTAAAAAGCTAACGATTGTTTAGTCTCGATGGAGCACGGTAAGTGAGTTCTATTTATAAAAGCAAAACCCCTCCGCGAATGGTAGTAGTGGTCGTTACTATACTTCTTTTGTGGATTCCCCTACCGTTGTTGATTTGCTGGGTATGTAAACAACTTTAGGAATAAAAAATAGCTGGATTTACCCATGAATGGAGTGTGATTTTGTTGTTGTTGAATTAAAATGACTGAATACCCGAAATGTGTGTTTTTTTTTTGCTGGTAGACATTTAATGGGCGTCAAAATAAAACGTAACTACAGACTGCCCTGCAGCCGTCGCTCCGATCGGTCGGACAACGGAATGACAGCACAATGCAACCTTCCTGTCCACATTATCGTTCCGAATCGATTGCTTAACGGATTGCCTTTTCACTGTGTTATTGCCCGGAACTTTACATAACCGTGATCGTTTAGTAGCGGGCTTTAGACTGGGAAAGATCGCACCGATTAAACCATTTGTCAATAGCCGAATGCGGCGGAAGACGAGAACCTGCACGATCGGATCTTCGTGCACGCTCGGCAATGAATTGCGGCCGATCATGATTCATCTGTGCTGTGACCGTCAGCAGATGAACAGCGCGCGCTTTGTTTGCGCTACGGCGGAGGGATGCTGTGGCGCATCCCTCGCGGACATAGCTGTCTCGATCTCGAGATAATGATGCGCATGCGACAGAATGGGACAGCACGCCGGGTACAAAAAAAAAGACCCCTGGAAAGGGGTGAACCTGCAGGTTAGTGCCAATCGAGTTATAATTTATTTGCAAATGGGGTTGTGGCCTTTCCATCACTCGCGTCGTGCCAGTAACCGACCAGTCCGGGCAATCGCACAGCCTTGTCACTAACGATGGATCGGATACTGATCGCGTGAATGAAAACCCACGGGAGAGTTGTTGATGGATTGAGTCGGAACCGCTTGCTAGGTATTATTCCGTAAGAAAAAGTTTTTTTCAAAAATAGATAAACCATCACGCACCGGGTTGGGTTATGCGTGCAACAGATCTAACTTACCACAGTGTGCGAGATCGATGATCGGTATTTGACTCTTCGACAGCAGTGTGTCAACCTTTTCCTCGATGGCTTTGTTCTTCAACATGTTGAGGCCGCGTTCGGTGTCTAAGCCAAAACAGCGTAGTGTGCTGATGCGGGGTGGATGTCGTTCCACCACCCGGGTTGTATGGTTGTTGTCTTGTATTCCAAGGTTTCCGGCACTGCCGAGAGACAGGTTTTAATGCTGTTTTCTATGTTTTTTCTCTCGTTTCTGTCGTTTGATTCCAACGATTACTATGTCTATCGCGTGTGTCAGTCAGTGTGTATGTGTACGTGGTGTATGCTTTAGGATGCGTATACGACTTTTGTTTTCACCACCACCACATCACTTGGTATGCAACAAACAGCAATAGAGACGCCGTGCAATTTCACTTTTTCACTCCAGGTTCGTGTGCCAAACCTGTTGAACTTGTTCAGCAATGTTGTTGTGTGCAATGTTTGTTAACCTATAGCAATTTCACGGAAATGATTAATCTTGTCTAGTGCGATTGTATACACGCGTTTTTTTTTCGTGTTGTTGTTGCTGCTGTTGCTGGTTACCACGATACGCTGGTTGCCGTGGTGATCACTGACAGCTGCTCGCTATCATTTCCTTGTACGTACGCAAACCCAACGGTTGTACCGCACCGCACACAATGCACGCAATCGAAACCGAGGGTTTGAGTCACCGTGACACACACTCACTCGATGGGAAGCACGCACTCACGACGCGATTGATTCACTTCACTTCCACACTTCAACACTGGGGGGTGGCTGCGGTTCACTCCCCTTCGCTTTCTCGTTCGTTCAGTACGTGCAAGTGACTGACTGCTCGCGCTGGCCTCGAATCACTTACTGATCGTCGTGTTTGCCCCGTGAGATGGTCTTAATGGTTGCCACCGTACACCACCGCACTTGGGTGACGAATGTACCGAATGCGTGTACCGTTCGGCGGTTCAGGATAGGGCACGACGTCCGCGCACGTTAATCGCCCTTTGCCACGGTATCGGACGTGAAGCGTGTTCTGGTAGTTTAACCAGACCGCGATATGACACACTGATAAGTTTGATGTCGATAAAACGAGCGACGTGGGTGCTGTGTTGTCCGCGATGTCCGCAAACTGCCCGTGTGCAAATGAGATATGTCTTTGCTGAATCGCAATCGAGCGGTTGTGTGCTGTGTGTGCGCGGCCTGCTTTTGCTTCCAACACCACGAACGACGATCGCGCTGGTGTGTGCACGCACGACACGTTGCACTTTTCGAGTTCGGCCCTTGCACTGTTGCACACCGCCAATATAGTCTGCGATGCCTTCTGAACGGTGCTGGTACGAAGGGAAAATCTTTTAACACACACGAGCACTACCACGCTTCTGGCGGCGGGATCAAAACTTTCGAAACGACCGCACCAATCGGCGATGATGATGATGCTGATGAACTGACCGATCGTTAAAACTCGCGGATCGCCGCGTTGTATTATTTATTCACTTCTTCGCACTCATTCACACCTGCGGGACGTTTGTTTCGTGCGTTCTCGTTCAACATCTGGCTCGGTTTGTATGCTGCTGCGGTCCTGCAACACGATTTCTTCGAAACGGTGCCAAGGAATATGCTGCTGCTGCTGCGTTGGCTGCAAGTGTGTTTGTGTGATGGAAAGATTCATCAACGTGAGATGATTGTTGTTCTTCCTTTTATTTCGCTATGCTGCCGTCAGTGCGTACTGCTGATGAATAGAAAAACAAACAAGAAACAACAAAGCGCTTCTTCTTTGACGTTTGTTTTCACACGCGTTTAGATCTCCATCGCACCACTACCAGTGCAGAATGAGCGCACACGTGCACATGCATTACAGTGCGACGAAAGCCAACTTGTACTCCGACTGGTGTGCGCTTCCTGTTGTGGAGTTTTTTGGTTTTTAAATTACATGACAAACTAAACTATTTATTTTGTGGTTTGAGAGGATTTTGAAGGATATTTTATTCACACAAGAAACATAGAAGAGTTTAATCTACAATTTAAAAGCATCTTTACGACGATATTGAATCTTTAACTCAAGTTTCATTCAAACTGATTTGAGCTGCGTTGAAGGCCAATTAAATTACCAACCGTCACTCGTAGTTGCGCTACAATCCGCTAGGTGGTAGCAGTATAGTACAGAGCGTCCCGTAGTGTTTAATCGGAATGGAAATGTTCTCTACATTTTCATGTTCGTTAAAATGTATATTTAAAAAAAAAAATTTGAATAATAAATATGTTTTTAAAGATTTTTGAGCAATCGCATTTGACCATTTTCTTTTATAAAATCCACATTCATAACAAAAGATGACCTTGAGCGTTTCCACAGTTCACGCGCTCTCCGTTGCTATGTTTTGTTTTCTTTTCGCATTCGCCTGCTGTCAACAGTCGTCAACTGAATTCCTAACGGAATTTTTCAAGCGCGCCACACAGCACCAAGTGATGCAGTTTGTTTGGTGGTTTTGGAGCAGAAATTTAGCTTTCAATTCGTTATTTCCTTCCTTCCGCAGTGAAACATGTCGCAAAGTGATCGTGTTACGGATCTAATCATGCATTACTACATGGAACATGGCCGCAACAGGGATCTGGAAAAGTATTTACGCTTGCGACGGATGTCGAATGCAACGCGTTCTTCCAGCGATGGCAGTCTGCCGTGTTTGGATGAATTGCAGCGTCGGGTATGCCGTTCCGATCGATCTGGCGTTGGGAAATCGATGGAAAATTTGTCCACGCTGCGGAAAAAAGCGGATCAGCAACAATTGGAGGAGAGCGAAAAATCGCTCCGAAACGCGTCGGCAGAAAGTGCCAAATCGGTGGCGAACAAAACACCCGACAAAGTAGGCACTGATGCAGGTGATTCTACGGAAGCAAAGGGTGTAACAGTGAAGGAGACAAAAGTGGAACACAAGAGTGGAAGAAATTTTAACTTTAACCTAGAGTCGGTTATTGAAATTAATCTTCCACCGCCACCGACCATCACATTGGGTGTACCGACTGCGGCTCCAGTGGCACCGATTACGTACACCCAGCAGGAATCACTTCCACAGGCGCAGTCGGTGATGAAACAGATTTCTCCGCGTATCGTTGTGCATGAAAACAGTACCCAAACGGTAGGTTCGGAAGATGATCCCATTCGGCCAGTGATGAAATCGCACATTCCCGGAAATGTAGAAGAACCGCTGGACAGTACGAAAGATTTGTCACCCGTCAGTAGCATCGCATCGAACAAACAGAAGCTGGAATGGGATTCTTTGGGCGACATTGGGTACGATTCGAGTGAACGGTTACAGTTCTGTGGTGCTGCGGATCTGAACGAAACGGAGAAGCGTTGCCTGCAGCGATACTTTGCCCGTAAAGGACTTTCGTTCGATCGGAGTGTTATCGTCGTTAGACAGAGGGAGGAAAAGGAGAAAAAACCCACACGTTCTAGGGAGCACACATCGATCATGCGAACCAAACCGGATGCTCAAAGTACGCCAAAACTTCAACCACCGCCACCTCCATCGGTAGTGCAACGAAAAGAACGGGAGGAAGCAAAATCCACCCAAACTTCGCTTCACACGCGCGGAAGAGAATCGCGTGGCATACAGGTGACGCGACGGGACGATGAACAACACCGCTCCCGACAGGACAAAGCTATCGGGACAACCGACAGCTACACGCTAGCATCGGTGGATGCGGCGGAAAGTTTTGAATTCTTTTCACCTTCGGTGCCGGAAACGGAAAATAACACCCCATCCGTAGCTGCTTCCGTTTCTACGCCAGTGCATACGTCATCGAACACTTCCTCGTCCGTCGCGAATGAGGCCAGCTCCAGTAACCGTGCTATGCGGCCTTCGTTCGACGATGAGGTGAAGCTCGGACTGACGCTGTACAATTCGATTTGTGAACTGCATACCATGCCAACAGGTGTGAAGGAAAGTTTGATCGATAAAATATTCCGTAAGCTGTGCCGGCACGATCCGGAAAGGAGGACGCGGCAACAGTTGCTCCATGACTACGGGCAGGCTGTTAGGAAGCGGGAGGAGAAGCAGGACGAAGGTAGTTGTACGAAGGCGGTGAAACAGGAGGAAAGCAATGTGTATGATGATGTGAGTCCTTGCACCGAGAAGGACGATTCGGAGGGTGGCAATGGAAGTGCTCAGCAAGATCGAAGTATGGATATGGTGGAGGTTATTGAAGAGACGAAAGATCCGGCCGAGGTTGCTGGAAGCGAAAGCGTATCTGAAGGTTCGGTGCAAGCGTCATCGTCCGGATCGAATGAAGGCCAAAATGCACTTCCCCTCAGTTCCTCAGGAGGAGTTGTTTCACTCGAGACCTCATCTCATCGTACCGTTTCCTCTCAGCCCGTCTCTGCGGGAACGACCAAAGAAAACGTTCCCCGAAAGTTGTCCGCTCCGGAGCCACGGGATCGGCGCGTGCGCAAAGCTATGCAGGATTATCTTAAACCCATGACACACTCGGAGGTAGAGTATGAGAACTTTCGTCAGCTGCGGCAACTGAACGAAGAACGTGCCAACGATCCACAGTTGGCCAAGATCGATCGAGAGATCGAACAGTTGTTGGTGAAGAAAATGTTGCTTCTAAACGTAGGGACAACTGCTACGGCGGGACCAACACTTCCACTGAAGGATATGGCAATCGCTCCTCCCATTCCATTGCCAATTCCCAGTGAACGGAGTGGAACGGTGTACACATCGGTACACGAACCAATGTCCGCAAACAGTAGCTCCAAGGACAGCAGTTCGGCTTGGAATTCGCACTACCACATGGCGAAGGTGATTAAAAATCGTTCCAAGCTTGAAACGCCCACATCGACACCATCGGACGTGAGCATTCCAACGTTTGTAAAGCAGAAAAAGGACAAATTTGTCGAGAATTACGATCAGGTACGAACGCGTAGGGTGTTCGAGGAACAGAATCACATTTACACCCGACCGTACAGTAGCGGTGGCCACCGGAGCGCCGATAGAAGACACCACCAGCATGAGAAGGAAAACCACGCATTCCGTAAGGATAGATATGCGTTAAACAAGCTCCCGAAAGCGACTGCCACCGACTGTAGAGCTATATCGTCCTCTAACAATACCATTCCATCGCCGGAATTCATCTCTTCCGATTCGATATCGATCCCGGTTGTTACGACGCTCACCAACACTACCACAACGCACCATTACGATATTAAGTCGAGAATGCCATCCCCTACGGCAGCGAAAGGACGCACAGCAGGCACACAAACTACGGACTCTATCCTGCGCACGAAACCGATCTTTGGAGAAGCGAAACAAAAACCCACCTCCGTAACCACGTCCGTGCAGGTTCCATCTTCTGTTGGCAGAACCATTGCCACGGAACGCTTGACGACGGTCGAATGTAGCTGCTCTTGTAGCCAGCGTGGACAGCAGAAGCGTCTAGATCATGAGCAGGATGTTCCACGACGAACGGAAATTATCAACGGTGGCCGTCAGGATAAGCAGGCGCAAACGAAACCTTCGTCCATTGCGTACGTTATTACCTTCGCAGGTACAGCCCCGGAACGGAAGGGCCACAAATCACCGATTGTGCTCTCTCAGCCATCATCATCCTCCGAAAGTGTTACGGAGAGTGAACCGGAAAATGGGAAGGATTATGAGTCGGAAAAAATGCTTACACTACGGGAACAGTTTCGACGATCGTGCCCTGCTACACTGAGTCGGATCGAGGAACGACGCCAGTGTATAAGCGAGCTAAACAAGCTGCGCAGCAAGCGTAACCAACAACGCCTACGGTTGCTACTACTTACCTCCGATGACTCGTTGCGTAAAACGACCGCACAGGGAAGAAGCCAGCTGCCTCCGCCACCATTGAGCCAAAGGCGTGTCTTTGCCTCGACACGTGCGATCCGGGAGAACACACGACGGCAGGTTCGCAAATTACCGGAAGTGCAGCGAAAGAAGGAAGTCGAGCGGATTAACAATTTGAAGCGCAAAAATCGTATTCTTAAAGATGTGTACAATAAGGTAAGGAATGATCGAGGAAAGGTCTCTAAAATCGTGGTTGATGTACTTGTAATGAATTTATTCCAACTCTTTCTAGAACCTGCAACGGAAAGTACTGAAGGGGCAAGTTGACCTATCGAACAGTGTTCGTGTAATTCAGGACTAGCCAAGTGTAATTGACCACCGGAAGCCGTTAGAACAATTTTTCTTTATATGTTTCTTTAAATAAATGCACCTGCGAGTTGCATACAGCTGAAATGTTTGCTTCAGCTGTACGGGTGTTTGAATGTAATACAATAAATTTGATTACCTTAAAATATAGTAAAATAAAAATGTAATTGCAGAATTTGCCTATTTGTTCAAGCATGTGTTCGTTAACGGCCATTACAAATTAGTACCTCGTGGTATGGATTTTTATTTTATACAATTGAACGGTAATTTTTGTAATATAACTTCTTTCTTGAAGCAAGTTAAAGTAAAACATAATTTGAATTTTAAAACATTTAGATGAAAAAATTAAATTTTGTATAAAATGACGATGTCCGTTGGACCTTCCATCGTGCCCTGTGCAGGTTTTGCTGGTGTATTTTATCACCCTGGAAAGAGTTTAATTTCTTTTTTAAATAGTATGCAGTTTATCTAGCAACATGTAGTGGAATAATTGTTCAAAATAACTAAGTTTAATGTTATCTTTGATCAATTCATTTACAAAACCTTTGACGCACGATGTTTTTCTGCACTAAACTGTCAACGTGACGTGCATGGGCGCACCTTAGCTCTGTGGTCTTTGCTTTTCTTCATCACATGACAGAATCCATTGAAAATCTCCATCGCATTCGTGTTCGTCGCCGTCGTTCATCTCGTTCGCATTAAACTTTCCGTGCTACGACTGAACTTGATCAGTGGTCTTTGCAGGTAATAAGGTGTCCATCCCGTGCCGGTGTGCAATCCTTAACTGGGCGGTCCCAAATTTCCCTTTTTCCAGTAGTAGCAGCACCAGCGTATATAGCTAATCGGTACCAGCACAAAAGCTATACGGCGAAGGAGCAACGATGTCGACGATGTACAATAAAACCCTGTCGGCCCACCAGGCCCACAAGGAGCACGTTCTGGCGGTTTCGCGTGATTTCATCTCCCAGCCACGATTGAGTAAGTGCAGCTTCGCTTCTACAGACAGAGGAGGCCTTTTTCGCCCCCACTGGAAGAACAAGAGAAGAAAAGTAAAATGGGACGGTGCCAACTTTCGGCTTGCGGCCCTTGTGAGATGTGTCATGTGACGGTGAAGTGATACCCGAAGAGGGGAACACATTTTTCATACATCGTGATAGCGAATTTAGCTAAAATGGCGTCAAACAGCATGTACGCGCTACGTTTTTTTGGTTGGAATAACGTACAATGCATAGAAATCGATTTTATCAATGGTTCATGGAACCATCTTCTGAGTTACACAGTTCTGGGTGCGATTGTTGTTTGTGGAATGATTGTTTCTTCTAGCAGAAACCATAAAACCATGCTTAATCAAACAAAGCTTATCGTAGCTCGTGATTAGAGGGCTTTTTCGATGGTAAACTGTGTAAAAATCATATTAAATTAAGCTATGCAATTGGAAATACTGTTTTGATGTCACATGACTGTCAAAACACCTGACTATCGGATGCGTTACACACACACTATTGTACGTGCAGAGAGCGACGGAATACACCAACACAATCAGCTGGTTTGTTCTGTCTCTTTCTCGCCAGTGCGATGTTTACAGAGGGAGTGTGAAAAGGGCATACAAAGATTGTACAGGCGATGTGAGCTAGTGTGAGTGTGTGCGTGTATCTATTGAAATGGATGAATGTTTTGCGATTTTTGAGGACAGAAAATGCGTCCTGGGGAATTTTAAAAAATTGTTTCAAATCGATCATTTTATGCGTTTGTAAATCAATGGCCAATGTGTAATGGAAAAATACCTAACATCACATGGGTATTAAATTGTTGCACTACGTTTATCACATGTAGATATTACGTAAACGAAACACGATACGCAGGTTGATGGATTTCATTGGAAACTGTTCGTTACTGCAATGGAACTTTGTGATGTAAAAGCGAACTATAATCAATATGAATCGGTTTTAATTCTAGTTCATTCTATCTTTCAGTCTACAAAACCGTGTCCGGTGTAAACGGACCGTTGGTCATTTTGGATGAGGTGAAGTTCCCGAAGTTTGCCGAAATCGTTCAGCTGCGCTTGGCTGATGGCACGATCCGTTCTGGACAGGTGC
>KB663610.1:13936935-14229435 GCA_000349025.1 Anopheles minimus | reverse complement strand
CGAAGGAGCGTCTGGTGCGCTTCCGGGCGCACCGGGAGCTTCAAAGACTCCACGTTTTATTAATCACCCCATCTTCGTTAGTGTCGATTAAGAGCATAGCTAAGGCGTTTCCTTTTTACATATTTCTTCGTATACAGTTTTATCGTTTGTAAGGAATGTTTCGTATATTGTTAGTAAATGTTTTGTTTTCAATTTTTTTTCTTTTGCTGCGGCAAGCTCTCAAAAGTATGCTCCTTTTGGACGTGTGCGATCGAAAGGGGGTGACCACGTAGGCTTGTCGGTTGATTGCTGTCTGTAACAATTGCTGTGGCCTTTGCTTACATTCGGTGAAGGTGTGCAATAGGTCGAAAGATACTCCAGCGCTGAAACGCTCCTTCATTGGTGCAATTTTCCTACCATCACTCTGGATATGCCATCTTATGCCATCGTACAAAATGCTATCGCAACTAAATCCCCTTTTTAATAGACCACGTTTTTGCGAGGGTGATGGCTCTGGGAAGTTGCACTGTGAAAAAGAACTATTTAAGATCATTTTTTCGGTGTTTGGATGTATTCTTCGATACTGTTTGCATAATGATCCGATAGAGCGAATGTGTCCAGTTGTTTGCATTCATACAGTCATTCCTTAAACCTGTCGTTTAACCATTATCCATTCATAGGGCTTTTCGATTTCTTGTCGCCATTTGGACGCGTATTTTAGGAGTGAGCGTATGCAATGTTACTTATGTTATACTGTCCAATAAGATAAGGCTCTACCTGAAGCTGAAAAGCATATACAAGATCGGTACGTTTTACGATAATCATCCCAATGTGCTCCTTCCGGCAATACAATCTTAGAAAATGGAGCACACGTCATAAACCACTGCGCCCGGCAGATGGTATTTAGCTTTGCAAGTGCGCTGTACGTAGACAATTTCCGGCACCGGTAGAGTATTCCAGCATTATCCGCCACTATCGGGGAGGAACTGTAGATGTGTTTTGGGTAACAAACGGGACGAGGGAAAGATAGCAAAAGGCACGGTAAAGTTAGCGTAAATGTAACAAATATTATTGCTGTATAATTACTACTACCACTACACGATCAAATGCAACAAAATTGAAATGGAAACAGAATAACAGAAAACAAAACACACAAATACACACACGAAGAGAGGAAAAAATTATATAACTAAATGGTGCGAAGGCGGTATGCGCAAGTGCAGATGTTTTAAGTGTGCAGATATGTCATCCTGTATTAGGTCCATCGTTGAGAATGATAAGAATAAAGTGTAAAATCGACATCGAGGTGTGTGTGGTTCTTTTGTGTCACACATAATGATGATTATATGCAGTAACTTCACTTCGAATTTAAAGACACGACGGAATCCACTTAAGGTCTTCAAATGATACATGATATCGGGGGCAAGAGAGTACAAATTGAGATAAAGTGATTGTGTTGATAAATTGTTAGCAAATAATTGTGCTTGATAGTGAGTGATTTAAAATAACCTTGAAACTGAGTCTTCTTCTAATCGATGTAGCTGAACACGGCTGTTCTCTGAGGAAAGTGTAACCCTATTGAAAATCTTTTTATTGAGATTTCAATGAACTTTACCTAGATATCTAACGATTACCTAGAAGGAATACGATTTGAGTCCTATTCCGTAGGTAAGGGAGAGTATCCAGCGAAGGACGAAGCATCTTCGATGCACCAAGTGGAGTCGGATTGAATCCCATTCCTTAAGTAGAGGGCAGTATCCAGTTGCTTGTTTTTTTTTCAGCAGGATAAGCTTCTTGGAGTCTTCAAGCAGCGTCAAATTTGAATTCCTCAAACAACGCTATCTCTGGGCCTTTTTATGAGCTGGTCTTTTACATCCACGGTATTTTCAACAGCGAATTTGGAAGTAAAGATCGCTTAGCGAGGGGGGAAATCAACATTCCTATAAACCTATAACCCTGCAGATAGTTCCGATTCCATTTTAATCCAATGGCTTCGCGTACGTGACCAGGCGGCTCCATTTCGATTTGCTGCTTTAAAATAGAGTCATCGCCACTTCTCTTTGATCGCTTGGTTTTTCTTCCAAAGTACGATTTATGTACTACCAACTTCAAGTCAATCGACAAACCATACCATACGGAAAAAAGTTTTTTCTCTTTACCAACAAAAAGGTTCCTTACCAACAAAAACGTACGCAAACACACACACGCGCGTGTAGATAAATATATGAAGAGTAAATCGAGCCTTCGTTGCGTCTGGGGCTCTTATCGTTTTGCTTCATCCTTTTTTCAAGCAGCACAGTTCAATTCCCCATTCGTTCGGTGTCGAAGGGTTTTTTGTTTGCCGTTTGGATTTTTCTTCCGTTCCGATCCGAACCAACCGAATGGCGCGTGACGAAAGATTTTTGTCCTTTACCGAGCTGGAGCTAGGTAGGTATTGGTAAATCGAGTTTACTCAAAGGAGAAAAAAGAATGTCCTCACTTGTGTGTGGGGTTAGCCATATTCGTTTGCCAATTTTTTTCTTCTTTGTTGCTTCCCATTCTACTCGAGCGTTCTGCTAGGTGAAGGTGACATAAGAGCTTCGAGTTGCTGAGAAATTGGACCCAAATGGAGTTGGAGGAGTTTAAATTCAAAGAAGAACAAAAAAACGCCCTTACCACCGTCATATACTGGCAGATTGGTAGCTAGTGCGAGGTGGTTTGAAAATGTTTACCTTTGGCGTCGGGCGACGAATGTTTATTCATCATTCTGCCGTGCTTTCGGAAGCTGCCGATGGCGCGAAGACGGGAATTGATTTGGTCGTCTGAAGATGGTACTGACATATATATGTGTGTGCGTGTGTGTGTGTGTGTGTGTGTGTGTGTGTGTGCGTGCGGAGGAAATGGGGGGAATAAATTATACCGAAATTATCGACAGATTGCCACCCAGCACAAGAAGCACTCGGGAAAGTTTGAAGAAGTTTTATGCATCGCATCAAGGACGGAAGTGTGCGTATATGAGTGCTTTAAACATTTTTAACCATCCCACAGAAATAAGCTAATGGTTTTTTAATCTGCTGCCAGTGGAAGGTATGCGGATATCTCGGAACGGTTTAAATAGAACATGGTGCCATCTAAATTACGATTTGATAGGCAAATGGTGTCCGCTTTTAAGGAGTTCGAAACTCCAGGGAAGTTTTAAAGTGGCCGACAAGCCGAACATTATTAAGCAGGTCAATTCTGCCAAGCTTATGCAAATTTATGCCGTACTCATTGAAACTTGCGAAACCGAAGTGTTGCTGGGAATGTGAATGATTGCACTTTGTCGCTTCTTGCGCGAGGTTTTATTAAAATCAATTAATACGCTTTACTGTTTGAATATCAATGGGTATTGTAACTGTATTTATTTTACTTTGGTTTAAAGTTCAAGCAAGAAAACTCGCTTGAAACTTTCGTTTCGATTATTTCGCTCAGCTTCTGAAACTCGAAAAAACGAGACGGTTTGTAAAATTTATTAAACGAACACAAACTTTTGGAAACCATCGCCAGTAAGTATTTGCTGGTGAAAGTTTCGCGCGGTTACGTTTGATAAAAATGAAGGGAAAAAGTTTAAGGCGTTTCAATCACTTTTTGACTTCTTCAAGGGCTGTGCGGCTGTAACTAAGCTCTGTGAACGGGCAGACATTTGCATGATCATTGATATGATGATTGGCTGATTGGTTTCAATTTCCCGTTCCATGTTGGCCGGTCCTTATTGGTTGGTTTTGTGAACTTTTCACATCGGAAACTTTGGTAGTGGTTTCGCTTTCGTTATTATTATAGTTTAGGCCTTTAAGCGGTTTGGGTAGAATCCATTAGTATACACAATGTTCCATCATAAGAATGATGATTTGGAGCAACGCAGTTATGTTTTGTGTGTTAAGGTGTGTTTCGTTTTGATCTTTTAATAATGTTTTGGAAAAACTAACATAAGAACCGTTGTTTAGTTGGTTCGATTCCTTGGCCAACTTTGAATTTCAAATGTTAGAACAATATAGTCAAGCATTACGAGAATTCCGGAAAAATTGAAACTTCATTGAAAGTGCTATTAGAAATTTTGCTTTCAGATTATTAGAGATTGAAAAGTACGTTGCAGACATCGGGTGGGTTAAAGTAGTATGCTTCTTCTAGGTTAGAGATCTTTCGATCGTCGAGCTAATGGTGGCAGTTGTTTCTCAACTGTTGGTTGTGTCGTAAGGCTCCATATCTGTAGTCTACCTAACCTAAGGTTGATCATATCCAGAAGGTTTGTTAGCTGACTGAAATGTTCTCGCAGGCTAGAGGTTTAGAGGCGTGAAGAGTTAGTCCGTAGGCGTGCTTCGGTCATCTATTGGACAGTTCCAAGAGCGTGGTGCTTCCTGTTTTAACGGGCTACACCTGGCTTAGAACGTTGGTTCTATATAAATAGTATCCTCTCTGAAAAAAAATGTTAAGAATACTTCCATCTTGGAATACGAAGTCGCATTGGTATCCCAAGGGCAGGAATAGTTAATACCAGCTTTCGACAAATCCTCACAATGTTTAACCAATGACTTGGATAAACAAATAGTGACTCTGATACAGAGTATCAATGATAGTGAGGAGCGTTGAACACTTTGAATGAGTTACCGAGTTCCTCGTACAGTTCTTCCAAGTTAGCAATCTTCCGGTCTTGGAAAATGGAATTGTAAGCTTATATCCCTCTACTGCTAATCATTTATAAACTTGTCAAATTTTTGAGAAGGATGTCCTTTTCAAGAAAGAGCACAGCTTTTAAATGTCCCAATTCTCATAACAACGATTTCGAACAATCATGTGGTAGAGTAATAAGCCCCTGCTATCGAACAATTCTTCTTCAAATTTCGAATGAGTGCTTCTATTACAGTTTTTCTGGATTAAGGCATTTTTCGATCTTGGTAAAACTCGAAGCTTACTTTTTCGAGTAGGGTGTTCATTTTCGAGAAATAAGTAGAATCGCTTCTAATGTTCGAGTTCCTATAAGAACCATTTTGATTCGCCGAATGCTGTCAGGAATAGTAATCCAGAGGTTGTCCTTTAGTTATGCATCTTATTACCTTATGCATTATTATTTCGCTCCATTGTCCTTGCAGGAGCTTGAACAGTATTTTGTTGATGCTACGACTACGCTTGTTAACTCGAAAACTGATTTGCAGTATTCTCCCCATTGAACCCCCGTGACGATTACTATGAGCAAACGCATCCGCTCTTAAACCCTGCTATTAGTTATATTTAAAGGTTCCATTTGCAACCATCCGCAGCATTCCATAAAACCGGTACTTTGTAACTCTTGCGACGATGTGACAATTTGCCCACCAAATCCAATTAACCTCGTTTATTTCTGTTTCCCGCACAATCGAAGCACCGGTGTTTGTTGGCGCTTTCTCCCCAAACGCTCTAATAAATTCGTTCTCTTCGAAGTTACCGGTGCTGTGTGTAAATATTCCACGGGCCCCGTGTTTATGCAAATAAAACTATCGTTTCGGTTCGGTTCGGTGTTTGTTGCTGTTTGTTGCTCGGTAGCGTAAAAGCGGTGTGGGATTTAAATATTGCATTTCACGTCTGTCGTCATCCCCGGGTGCAGTGCCTGTCGGGCTGTCGCACGTTCGTTGTTTGTGCTGCGATGCTCAGGAACAAACTGCCGGTTTAGGGATGGAAGCGGCAAAAGGGTCTCAGCAGTAACCTTGGGGCGCGAAATTGAATTCTTCCAAAAGCTGACAACATGTCCTTATGGCGAAGTGGGATTGTAGGCTATACATGTGGCACGATGCGCTGATCATCATCCACGGTGACTCCCCTCCTCAAGTTGTACGTTTGCTGTCAGCGAGTGGAATTTTCGTGCACCTTAAAATACGCCATCTGTGGAAGGGTCGGGCTCGTCAACGCGGCGTGAACAAAATGGCATGATGGTTTCAATTTGAAATTTCCCTCCCACACGGGCGTTTCGAGCGGAGTGCAAATTGAGCCATCGTGTGGTGGGCGGTGATGGGGTGCATTAGTGTGTTAAACCTCGTCCTACCTTCCTACCTTCTTGGGCTTCTCGGTGTATGATGATAGAAACAATTGAAACACCTACTGACCCGTGTGGTGGAACAAACTCGGAAATAAACAAATTGAGATACGAATAAGAAGAAAGGCAAAAAAGCCTTAAACCTCTTTAGCTATGGCGGCGTACAGCCGGTACGGCCTGTGTGCCATTTTAATCCTTGTTTTATTGCTTTCCGTGTTGGGAAGCGTGTATGGGGAGGATCCCAAATTTTGAGTACTGCAGGAACGTCATAAAGGGAGGCTCTAGAGTAAGGAATGGAACGGGGAAAGATAGGACTCGGTTGTGGTTTTTGGTGTCCCAAAGGCTGGGAAGAGTTTGCTGATGGATGTATAGCGCTAGTAAAGCTTATGTCCACTTTTTCCCCTTTTTTTGCAAAGCAGCACGGCAAACATCCTGTGGCCAGACAGTAGTGTAAGGAGGGAGAAGCTACGTGTCTAAGGAACGTACAATCAAACTGTCGTTAAATCGACATGTTAAACGCCATTAAAGAAGCTTTGCTGATGGAGAGAGTTGGAGAGATGAAAACTCAGAAGACATCATCCGGAAAACCCCAGAAGTCACGGTCGGTACTACTGTTCCGGATGAGTGCGCGTGCAAGTTGCGTTCCACCCTGAAGCACCCAGTAAATGTCACCAGGGGAAAAATCTGACCTGTGTGCTTTTCCCTGCTGACGGATGATCGTTTGATCGGATTCTTGGTAAATTTCATCCTTCAACTTGCACACGTGCGGTCGGTGCGTTTGATGGTCCGCTACCTGACTCATTTGCTCACCACGTCAGTATTCGGGTTTTAAAAAATGATCCCCCATTTAGCGATAGGGGTGAGCGATAGGGGTGAGGGATGGATAGACACCAGGACGAAGGATCGATTCGGATGGGGGCAATCGAGTGGAAACATTTCAAACGAAACGGTTTCAGTTTTTCACCCCGAAGGGACACCGGACAGTTTTGCTTGGGTGCGGACGTCAGCAGTGGGAGTCAGAGTTTTAACGGTTTGACGAGGGTTTTCGTAGACACAAGATAGTGTCACAAAATGGCTACGACGGATACGGTGCAAAATTAAGACAGTTTTACGAACTACCGGTGTCAATTGACGTGCGAGACCAACGTTTGGTGGATGGTGTCAGGCAAATAGTTTCTAAAACCCTCTAAGGTAAGGCGGGAGTCAACGGAGAGACAGTTTGTCCAACGGAGTTGATGCGGAACAGATTTGGGATACACCGTTATCATGGCGCTTTATGCTTAACTTTTTATTCTATTTTGAGCGTTTATAGCTTGAGAATTAGAATAGCTAGAATTTGTTTAATTAAATGTGCTTTTTTCGTTACCAAATCTATTTCCATCTGTACTTTGATCCTCATTAGGGCAGATGTTTTCGGAAGCATTCCCATTTTTTGTTGCTACCCCATCGCTCTTGCTCTCTACCCCCAATAAAGTTCATCCTCGGAAAACGGAAGGTGGAGTTTGGCTCCTCATTTTACGGCTGTTTAAGTTTAGCGGAAACGTGAAATCATCGAGTTAAATGATGTACCCAAGCGTGCAGTGATTGAATCGGGTGGAATGGTGGCCGTTGAGTAGAGAAAAACAAAACACGCAAACTCGAATTAAATCCCCTTGAGCTTAAAAAAAAAACGAGAAAACCCATCGTAAAGTTTGCGATCTCACGGGACATCTTCGACAAACCATTTCCGTGAGGTGAAGTTTGTGCATGTGATTGCGATATTTCTACAGCTTACCTTTACAGTAAATCCCTACGGGAGCAGCACAAAACATGACTGAGAGTTAGAACACACTCTTACAGCACCAAATTGTCAACCCATAACCATACCGAGCAGGATTAGCGAAGTGCGCAGTGTGCTAAAATGGCTGGAAAAGCGCACAAACACACGCCCAGAAAGCAAAAAACAAACCGGCAATTAAAACTTTAAATTAGAACGAAATTAAATTACTCCTTACCGCATAATGACTAACGGCCGGGACGACGCGTCACGGCCATTGGGCAGATTGGGTGAGGCTGTAAAATCCTCAAAACACGACCAAATTCCTGACAACTCACGGATGAAGGCTCGTCCCCCGTGAAGAGGCACTGTGACGATGAACACGGGCAGCGGTGATTTTGGCGAAAAAGAACGGACTTTATGCTGGCCGTATTCTGCAATCAGACAGACAAATTATGATGGCATTTATGCGGCAGCAAGTGCAACTCGGCCGGTACTTGAGCGGGTCGCTATAAGCGCGAAAAGGGAAGTCTTTTTATTTTCGTTGCTTCCGGTTGGACGGTGAATGTTGTAAATACTGCCGTAGTTGGTAGCGTAAGTGGATTGTGTAGTGGAACCATTTTTACAATGAATAAAGGATAAATGGGAAGGAATGGATGTAGAACGATCTGAACAATTTTGGTATGCTTATTCAATGATGGTTAGTGGCTCAGTGGTGCAAGGATTGTTCGAAAGAACGCTGGACATTCGACAGGACCATTCCTAAACGTCATCTGTTTTGTGATAAAGTTTTTGATAATCCAACTATGGATAAATGCAGGTGAAGTCAGTGGTTGATCCAGACTTCAAGACCCCTTAATCCACGTCTTTACAGGCGTAGACGAGATGTACAACAGTGGACAAACTTTGAGGTTCCCAAATGAAGAATATGGGGAATTGGTTTCAAAAAGGTCCAAAAACCAAAATTTATGGGACAAGTCCTTTGCGACAACAGTGCCTTGAAGAAAAATAAGAAGAACACTAATTTGAATCTGGTAAAGTATGTTTCGAACATGCTTTGGAGTCTCAGCTTTGTGTGAATATGAAGCTTATCAGCACGTTGCAATGCTCCTAACGCTCTGGCACGTGACAGCAGCGTTCATGTTCCTTATTTTTATTCATCGCTCTGTTATATTTGTACACGTTGTTAACGAGTATCAAAAACATGTAACAAGCTTCATATCATGTATTCATGGAAAACTAGCAACAGTTGCTTTAATTCATTCAACACGACAATATTGGAATCTATAATTCTAATGAGGATCGTCCAAGAAATTGTCTATTTGTCTCATTTAGTGGGTTTCATCTTTGGTCAGTTCGATTTCTCTGGTAATTGGATTATGCGCCGAGGCAAAGCCACACCAAACGACCACCTTTTTCCTTTGCACGATATTTAAATGGTTACTTGTGGTAGACTTTCGATATCTTCTTATTAATAAGATTATTTTTCTGGAGAACATGGTTTGGAGACCTTTAACATTTCCTTACATGGTAAAGGACGTAACTGAAACAGGATTAACTGCAGCCTATGTAAAACAACAATTCACGATTGAAAGATTGATAATTTTTTATACTCTATTGATACTTCACTTTAAGGCTAATTCTACAACATGAATTACTAAACTCATTTATAGTATAACTCATAATACAAGTACAATATTTTGACAGTAATTTCAGTGTATTACAAATTCCTTGAAAAAACAATATTCCGAATAGTGTATCTCATGCTCCTTTTTATTAAAGTTATTAAATTTATTAATATAAAATAATTACCCAATAAAATGACATCCTTGTAACAGAAAACTTTGCTGTCAGAAATTAAATACGTGATCGTTTGTGGTCAGAAAAATAGTGTTACCATTAAAACAGTCCTTCACGTGACACTCTAAACAGAAACTCTGTTGTATAGACTGACTGTTCCAGGTTGCTGCTTTTGTACAATAGCATCCCAACCTTCCACAAACCTTCCTGAAAGTAGTTGTTGAATATGTTCGCAGCCAGCACGTGATTGTTCATATAGTACTGTTTAGCCTCCACTGGGCATTGGCCGGCGTTGGGAAAGTTCGTCGCTTTTCTGTAATACTCCCGGTAGTCCCGATAGGTGGTGTTTAGAAATTGGCACATCTTTTGCATCGGCAACCGGAAAGGCGATTGTATGAACTGATTGTTGCCCAGCTTACTATACGCTAGCTGGGCGGTAAACTGTAGGAACAAAAATAAATTGCAAATGTATCGTAATGATGACCACCAACTGCATGCTTACGGAATAATCATCACCCATCTCTTGAAACACGTCAAATGTCCCGTTCATCACGGATACTGTGCGGTTGTACTTTTTGATGCGCAGATCTCGGGAGTCGACCACATCGTACCCCGAGAGTTGATAGATCCGTTCGTACATGACCGTTACTGGACCGGAGCAAATACGCACCACAAGCATGGCGAGTATCAGCAAGATGGATGATCGTATCGTCCGGACTGTTGTTTCCACTGAACCATGCATGATGTTAAAACGAACTCAGGTGAAATAGTGAGCAAATGTTGCCGTAGATGAAGAGTAAAATATAACAGAAATCAACGATCGCGTGTTGATTCACGTGTCTGTGGGCTAATTGGGGACAAAAACTAATTGGGAAAATGTAATAACTAGTCGTTCTAATCATTCATCTTTCACGTGCGTTTAACAAGTTGTTAATTTTTTGTACAAGATTATATGATTGTTTACGGTAATGGAATAATTTATAAGCGTCTATTTATCAAGTTGATGACTTAGTAGCCATTTCCCTTACTAAGTGTTTTAATAGGTGTCTGCTCTAAAGAACTTTCAATTATTATTGTAGGTATTCGATGCGAGATCTTCAGGTTTTTCTGGCTTCAGGAACATTTGACAAACTTACATGAGTTAAGTAGGAATCACAGTCATTCGATGTTTTGAGGCTGTGCAAGACCCTTACAGGACATGGACTCCTGATGGATTTGCCTGCATAAGGCAGCCGAAAGTGTAATGGTTTGAACGCCATTGTCTAACGAATTTCACTGAGTTATATTAAGTCTACTCAGTGAAGACCGGTGCGAGCAGCTGATGAAGCGCCTGCTGATTCCATGAATTCCATCTCGAATTTTCTGTTTCGTTGTCTTGTTCAACGCTTAGTAGAGCATTGCTAGGTCAAGATAAATGGTTGATTTACCAACATATGAATGAACTCGAGATCTCGTCACGATCGTGTGATCGTTCGTATGATGTCTTCACTTCCATTGAACTATTTTGACCAACGATTCAGCACATGGCTCATATAAATAGTAATAATGTTTTTATAAAACGGTGTAGAACAGCTTTTAAGAATGTTGTAGTACTTTTTCTCGATATCTTTATATCTGTCATTGCGGTATAATTAATATCTTTACAACATCACACTCTTTTCGTTTGATTTTAATACACTTTGTGTTTCCTGCCACCTTTGTGATTTTTTAAAAGCTAATCCTATACTAAAACAATCCTTCCCGTGACACACGAAACAGCACATCTCCTATAACGATCGGTAATTCTAGATCGCTTTTTTCAAACAATAACCATGTGACCTTCCACAAGCCTGCCTGGAAGTAATCGTTGAATATGTTGGCATCCAGCACCTTATTTCGTATATAGTACTGCTTAGCCTCCACTGGACAATCACCGGCGTCCGGAAAGTTTGTCATGTTTCTGTAAAACTCCCGATAGTCCCGATAGGTATTGTTTAGAAACTGGCACATCTTTTGCAACGGCAACCGGAAAGGCGATTGTATGAATTGATTGTTACCCAATGTACTGTACGCCAGCTGGACGGTAATCTGTAACAAAATTTGCCACAAGCACATGAAAATGTTTCATTGCAATTGGCGATCGCTAAGTTCGGCTGTCTCTATACTTACGGAATAATCGTCATCCATAGCTCGGAGTAAATCAAACGTACCGTTCAGCACGGATACTGTACGGTTGTATTTGCGGATACGTATATTTCTGGAGTCGAGAGTATCGAAACCGTGGAGTTGTTCGACCCGTTCGTACATGACCGTTACTGGACCGGAACAAAGCCGAACCACTAGCATCCCGAGTATCAGCAAGATGGACGATCGTATCGTGCGAACTGTTGTTTCCACTAAACCATGCATGTTGTTAAAACGTACTCGGGTGAAATAGTGAGCAAATGTTGCTGTAGATAAAGAGTAATATATAACGGAAATCAACGATCGCGTGTTGATTCACGTGCCTGTGGACTAATTGGGGGGAAATGTGATAATTGATCGTTCTAATCATTCATCTTTCACGTGCGTTTAACAAGTTGTTAATTTTTTGTACGAGATTATATGATTGTTTACGGTAATGGAATAATTTATAAGCGTCTATTTATCAAGTTGATGACTTAGTAGCCATTTCCCTTAATAAGTGTTTTAATAGGTGTCTGCTTTAAAAAACTTTGAATTATTATTGTAGGTATTCGATGCGAGATCTTCAGGTTTTTCTGGCTTCAGGAACATTTGACAAACTTACATGAGTTAAGTAGGAATCACAGTCATTCAATGTTTTGAGGCTGTGCAAGACCCTTACAGGACATGGACTCCTGATGGATGTGCCTACATAAGGCCGCCGAAAGTGTAATAGTTTGAACGCCATTGTCTACGAATTTCGCTGAGTTATATTAGGTATCCTCAGTGAAGTCTGGTGCGAGCAGCTGATGAAGCAACTGATGATTTCTTGAATTCTATCTTGTCTTTTCTGTTTTGTTGTCTTGTCCGACGCTTAGTAGAGCATTGCTAAATAAAAAAAAAGGTTGATTTACCTCCATATGAATGAACTCGAGATCCCGACACGATCGTGTGATCGTTCGTATGGTGTCTTCACTTCCATTGAACTGTTTTGACCAACGATTCAGCACATGGCTCATATAAATAGTAATAATGTTTTCATAAAACGGTGTAGAACAGCTTTTAAGAATGTTAAAGTACTTTTTCTCGATACTTTTATATCTGTCATTGCGGTATAATTAATATCTTTACAACATCACACTCTTTTCGTTTGATTTTAATACACTTTGTGTTTCCTGCCACCTTTGTGATTTTTTAAAAGCTAATCCTATGCTAAAATAATCCTTCCCGTGACACACGAAACAGCACATCTCCCATAACGATCGGTAATTCTAGATCACTCTTTTCAAACAATAACAATGTGACCTTCCACAAGCCTGCCTGGAAGTAATCGTTGAATATGTTGGCATCCAGCACCTTATTTCGTACATAGTACTGCTTAGCCTCCACTGGACAGTCACCGGCGTCCGGAAAGTTTGTCATGTTTTTGTAAAACTTCCGATAGTCCCGATAGGTGGTGTTTAGAAACTGACACATCTTTTGCAATGGCAACCGGAAAGGCGATTTAATAAATTGATTGTTGCCCAGTGTACTGTACGCCAGCTGGACGGTAAACTGTAACAAAATTAGCCACAAGCACATGAAAATGTTTGTTTGTAATTGGAGATCGCTTAATTCGGCTGTCTCTATACTTACGGAATAATCATCATCCAAAGCTCGGAGTAAATCAAACGTACCGTTCAGCACGGATACTGTACGGTTGTATTTGCGGATACGTATATTTCTGGTGTCGACAATATCGAAACCGTCGAGTTGTTCGACCCGTTCGTACATGACCGTTACTGGACCGGAACAAAACCGCACCACTAGCATCGCGAGTATCAGCAAGATGGACGATCGTATCGTGCGAACTGTTGTTTCCACTGAACCATGCATGTTGTTAAAGTGAACTCAAACTTAATAGTGGGAAATGTTGCAGTAAGTGAAGAGTACAATATTGTAAAAATCAAACAAATACATTTTGGTTCATGTGTCTAGGACAGTGGCCTGCAAACTTCTCGGTTAACATCAAAATATCATTGCAAATTCGGTAAGTATTGCAGTATTGCAAAATTCGGTAAGTTTTTTTATTAATAAAGTACAGCGAGGACATATTGTTCTAAATTCGGTACTTAAAAAAAAATAAAAATTTAATTAAATAGATATAATTCAAAAATATAATGGATTTACGTAAGAAGATCGGAGAGGATTTAGAAGGGTACAAAAATGTTTAGAATTAAAATTGATTGATGTTAAGAATTGGTCTATTTGCAAACTGCAACATTCAAAACGTCTAAGCGGCCTGCAACTGGCGAGTCATACATTGCCAACCACTGACGAAGGGTAATTACTGTTTGTTTTACTCATTTATCTATATCGTGCTGTCCGTCTAACAAGCTGTTGGATTTAATTGTGAGATTAAATGTTTGTTGATGTTTGCGTCTGTTATAGCTGAGGTTATGGCAATCATCTGTTCCAACTACTGTACTATTGAATAGTTGAGCAGCATATATATACTAGCTCATGGACGATCATTCAGCGGTGTAGAGTTTTTTGTTCGTACAAGCAATGTTTAATGCGGGGTGATTTTTAAAAATTCAAGTCCACACATATTTTTAACTCCATAGTAGTAGTTCGGCGATGTGCATTTGTCACCTATTTTAAATTCCAGACACTTCAAGGACGATTTCTATTCGTCGGAAGAGGTGTTGGTATCCAGCGAAAGTTTGAAGATACTTCAAATCCATATAATCAGATGCATAGTGAATGTCATAAGTGACTTGTATAAGTATAATTCACTGGTACCATCATTACACGTATGACAACTTAGAAGTTAACACGGATGACAGTGTCCTGGAAAAGAGAAAAATAGCAGGAACATATACTGATGTGCTTTTATCGGATATTTATTTCTACGCTTGATATTGCTCACTTCGCATTGATCTTCGAAAAGAAAATTAATTTTCTAAAAAAATTATAAATAGCACAACGTGATATGACGGCTGCCAAACAACTTGTACACGGTAAAAGTTGTTCGTTGCAGGTGTATTGAAAAATTTCCCCATTTCGCGTAATAACTTATACGCAAGCTGTGACCATCCCAAAGCATCAACGTGGCGTTCCAATTCGTCCGCTTCATTGTACAGTACTTTTGTGGAAAAGTTTTTAAATTTCCGTGCAACTTCCGGTGCAGAATGTAGCTGAACCAACGCAAAGCTACCAGCTGTGTGCGTGAAGCACAGGTGTTGAAATGCATGCGTGCGAGTTGTCATCGTGCCAGATTCCGGGCAACGTTTAATCATATTTCTATTTTCACACGTGCAAACGTTTCCTCCGTGTTTTTTTTGTAGCACGCACCGTTTGTAATCAGCTTGTAATATTAAATTCTCTTTTGAAGAGAGATGTGCTTGTGCGTGTGTGTTATCAAGCATTGGAGGAACTGATGTGGATTTGTGGATCTTCACATGCTACCGGAATAAAGCCGATTCCTATCGAGCAACGGTGAAGATGCGGAAGAAAAACTTTTCCACCCACCAAAACGGTATGCTCCGTGTCGGTGGAATTTTCGCGCGAATTCAAATTCAATTCCATTGCTGGCTTCATTTCAAACACCTCATCAACCGGTCGGTGGTGTCGATGCGGGCACAGAATAATCAGCCAATCATATTAATAAAGACTTTTCATTTTATTTTCGGTAGGTATGCTCGGGAGCAAGGCGCCTACCCCGGGGTGGCTCGTAGGATCACATATTTGTACGCTTGGCGAAGCATATTTGCGTTTGGTGGTGATGGTGATGATTGTTGTGAAGACTTTCGCGTAAATACACCGCACAGCGAACCGGCAACTTTTGCGGCCCAGGAGGATTTTTTTGCTTCCAGGAATGAAATGGACTAAAAAAAAACGGGTCTTCACCGGTACGGTCTAAGCGTGTATGAGCATCATCGTGATCGTGCCCGTCATGATTGGGATGTTTTGTGAACCACACCTGCAAACACAAGCAGCATCCATACACCACCAAAGTGCTTTCAATCGGTACAAACTGGTGATTTTTTTATGCAAACTTTCCATTTTATCATACGAAGGTACGGAGGTTTTTTTGCCAGTTCATAAGGGGAACGGTCGGCGGAATATAAAGTACCGTGTGGATTTGGAGCAGGAAATCAGCAATCTCACTCTCACGCACACGCACGAGTAGCAAATAAAAAAAGTTCGCGGTTCATAACAAAACGGGGGAAAGTTTTATCCATTTTTTTTACCACCCTCATATCTCACTTCCCGTATTTCCTCCTTCCGGTTTATGGTATGTAGCACCAAAAACACACTTTATCCAAAGCATTTTTTCGTTCGGGAGCGCCAACAACCAACCTAAAAAATAGCAGAACTAACAAATTATGAACAACCAGTACGAGCAAAAAGTTTATGGTCAGCTTGTTGTTGAATCGTAAGTGAGTTGGATTATTGAAGTGTTCTTCGTTTTTTTTTCTTTTACGAGCAGAAAAAAGATGTACTCTTACCACTTTTGAAGCGGTTTCGTACCCTTGTATGCGGCGGTTTTGTATGGCCAGTGTAGTGTGATACCTCAAAAGTGGTAAAAAATAACATTACGCTACTGCTTAGTCACGATCTACTCCAAAGTTTATGTACGCAAGAGGTCCGAAACTGTTGCTCGGTGATGGGTGAGATTTTATGATTTTTCTCTATTGCATTCTTTACATATTCTGCTACACCACAGGGCTTTTGTGGGTTGATTATATGTAGTGTTAATTGTATTGTTATTGTAATTGGAGAATGAGCGTAAAGGTATTGTAAATGTGTCTAGCATAGTGGATGAGATCTTCTGTTTATAAAACCTTTATTTAGAGTAGATTACATAATTTATGGTAGATTTTTCTGTGGTAGAAAGATTTTTCTAAATATTTTGGGCATCATTTAGCGTTTGTAAAATACCTTCACACATACACATATTATACAATATGAGAAATAAACTCATTGAAATTTAAGTACTCAAACATTAGTACTTAAGTACAGTTTAATATTAAAAAACTAAGCATTGAAAATTATTTAGGAACTTGTCAACCAAACATGCCCGTGGAAAGACAAATAAAAAATAATAATGAAATGCCTTGTGAGCATTCCAATCAGCTCAATTGGAGTCATAATTAATGAAACAAATAAAACACATGTATGAATTCGTAGAAAAATTAATAATTAATTAGTATTTCCGATTTCGTGTTGCCAGCATTTACAACAACTCCGAATTTTAAGCAACTACAAACACCAATACGGAGGAAAGAATTAGGAATCGAAAAGATATAAAAGATAGAAAAATAAAAACTTTAAATATTCTGTGAGGAAGTGACAAATTGTCACAAGAGTTATTTTTGGCTGTACACCTCCTATCTGGTCATAGTTGTCTAGCCTGGGGGAGTTCGATTTACAGTTGTTCAGTCAAGTAGGAAGAAACCCATTAACCCATATAAAGTATTTAGATCTGCATTGCATAGCATTTGGAATAGGCAGAGTGGATATCTGAGTTCTGATGATGCTCAAATAATCAGACCCAATGAATTGTTGGTATTTGGTATGACTTGCTCCCTCTGGAACAGTCGTTCAGTTTTAATGCTCAAATCTAACCATATTCCCTAGTCTTTCACGGAAGTTACTCGTCTAATGACATTATCAAAAAGAGTGTAGCTGTACGAGATACTACGAGATATCTCAAACGAAATGATCAAAATGTACAAAGGCAAATCAGAAGGCTTCTGTTACGGTATCAAACTGTAATCAGCTGGAGAACTAACAGGAATGTAGACTTTGAGATTATTGGAACTCCGCAGATAAACATCGTAATGGATAATAATAACACAGCCATCCATAAATGAAACAAAAAAAGGGTTAAGGATATCGTACCAAGGACACTTCTTCGAACCTAACGGACTCCAGAGAATCACAATAACAGGACATCACTTTAACTCTCTAGGATTTCTACTATAAAGATACAATTCGTACCAAGACAGTAACAGACCATCGACTTCAAGCTTGTTATTATTATCGACGGTTACATTACTTTCCGTGATAAGTTTTTTTTAACGTAAAATCAGTTTTAAAGTCAGTCAACCTACACGCCTCCAATTCACATCGGCAATTCACGAAAAAAAAGAGAGATCACTTTTTCTATTAAAACTTTCTTATTTCGTCGTAACACTTCGTTTGATTTCCAAGAACAGCTACCGCCGGTATTTATAGTACCCAAGTTTCATCAACTTACCCTTTTCAACTCTTACCTAACGGCCTTGAATGATTCGAGGCTATCCTTATTTCGGGTTGTGTGACTTGTTTGGAAGGTAGTATGAAATAAAGCTGCTCTGTGGAAATATGTTTTTCTTCCCTTTGTTTCCATTTTTTGTCCGGGTAGTTGACCAACTGACCTCAAATTTGTAGCTGTTGGACAAAGTTTGGAAAATGTCAAACATTCATCTGCATAGCACGCTTTGAACGATGAGAATAACTTTGGTTTGATGCTTTAAGTCGTTGTTTCCGACGTTGTATTTTTTGCAGAATATTAAAGTTTGAGTAATAAAATGAAAACAGACATCGACATAATAGAAAACGGGATGGAATATGTCTCGTTTTACGGATGGTTTGTTTTTTCTCCTTTTATTCCAATGTATTTTCTCAAGAACTTTAAGAGCATGGAAAAGGGGTAGTAAATAAAATCAAAAAGTTTTGCATATGTTTTTTTTATGTTTTGTCTGAAGGTTTGGTATAACGTTTCGCACGATAAGCCGTCCATTACCATGCACATTGATCATCGCTAGTTGAGCGAAAGCTGCTTGAGACGATAAATCTTCTACCACGAGCATGAACCAACAGAACAGTTCAGGGCTTTAGGAAGAGTAGTTTTATAAAAAAAAGGATATCCCTCAGAACCGATTCCATCCACTGCCAACTTACATTGAAGCTTGTTGACTAAAAATATCTTCGGACATTGTTTATGAGTGTACGAAACATCGAACACTAGTGGAGCGTAAGAAGATTTGTTACGATGGCTTCAGAAACGATATCGAATTGTATTATATTTACACCTCCTCCTACTCCTCTTCCTCCCAGAGCCACTGGAAACATATCCTTGCTAGTTCTGTAGAATGTACAAACGGGAGAGGAAAAAAACACACAGCCGATAAGCCAACACGGGAACTATAATAAATGATTTATGGTGCGACAGGATGGCGCATTGTTGACGGTCATTTGCCCATTTTGTTTTGTCTCGGAAACGCGTGCCATTTGTTTATTGAGTGTTATTTAATTCTGAATCGTGTTGGTTGTATTTCATCGCCCTAAAAAGGTTGCGCACTAGAGATGGGGCATACAGAGTGAGTGAATTGTAGGTATCTAATGAGTGTGTTATAAATGATAATTATGTATGTCAAGTCATGAAAAAGTCCACTCAATTATTAGTTAACTCACTTATTAATGAGTTATCTTACTCTTGATAGTGTGATTGAGTGAATTCTCGCATGAATTAGCCCATCACTCAAATCACTTACTGAAGTGTGTTTGTTCTAACTACTCATTCATGAATGAACTCATTATGGCTCACATTCATGAGTTATATCACTCAAGGATTCGTTATTCAACTCATGAGTTCTATAACGCTTTAAAATGTCTTTTTCAAATAAAGCGCTGAATATAATAAAAACGATTTGTATCTCACTCAAAGTTTAATGAGGTAGTCTTTCCCATTCGAGTATTTCAGTTAACATATTAAGAGTGTTAAACATTTGTTTAATTGATGAGAGTAAATTTAATAAAATATTTCACACAAGTGTATTAATATTTTTGATTATCGTATCACTGTTTTGGTTCCATTCTATCTTCTAGCCCATCTTCATGCCCTCTCGAAAGAGTCAATTAAAGAGTTCACTCACTAATGGAACTCACTCACTCACAATCAATTCACCTGAGTGAGTTGTTGTTGCCATGTCTATTGCATACACACCGGGTAGCGTAATGAAGTGAGCGGTTGTATTTCCTTTAATTCATGCAATATATTATAGCCCCTTTAGCGGTTGAATGGGCGAAACAGCTTGACGTGGCGTTTGAAGCTGCAGGTTAATATGAAAAGTTTTAATAAAATGTTTCACTCCACTTGCTGCGAGTCGCGTGTCAATCGCGTTCTTCATACCTCACAAAAGCTTCCCGTGCTTTCGTTTCCAACCCGGTTCGCCTTCTTGGATCGCATCATCTTACGGCGCACACTGGGAGGGAAAAAAAGGGAAAGTCACCGCAAAACGATGAAACCACCCGCGCCATAGCCGGTTCGCATCAACAACAGTCGATTGGTATCAAATTTGACACTTTCCCATTCGGTTTTGTGGTTTCATTTTCTCCACACTCGAGGGCTTTCCCAAAAAAAAACTCTCGTTTCCCATCCACGCTAATGGAATTGTGTTTTATGAGTGGGGATAAATAATCGAAATGGAAAATCGAACTTTTGGCTTCGCCTCGTGCATTACCGGGTGCGTGCTGCTTGCAGGGTTTTTGTTTTTGGTCGCTCGGTGTTGAGAGTTACGGTACCACATTACGGTGCCCGCAGTCCATATCCCTTTGTGGGCGGTTGTTTTCTACCCGCTCCGTGTACGCTTTGTGTCTTCCGCCCATCGGAAGCGAAATGTGGGAAAAGAAATCTGGTAATGGGGAGAAAAACAATAGCCTTTCAGCGTAACCACTTCCGCGACATAGCTTATCGGATCGGGCTGGGTTGGAATGGGTCGGAATCGCTTTGATCCCGGGGGTTGATGATGAATGGCGGTATCGCGATATCAATACCCGATCGTGTTTTTCTTACCCTCAGAAAGTTTTTGGCAAGTTTTTGGTGCGAGTGTAATCTTATTAGACGTTCCGTTGCCATTGGGAGGCTATTCTTGATGTACCATGACTTCCGTACTATCATTGGGGAATGAAGGAAGAAGAAAAAAATCTGCTACCACGGTACTAGTTGCAAGTTCCCGGAACTGGGCGGGAGAAAATATTGTTTTTGGAGCAAAAGTATGCTTCAAGATTAGGGAAAATATCCACTAACAGCATGTGGCAAAAATTCTAAATTAACCGTAAATCCATCGGAAATGTTTTTTCTCTGTTTATTCTATCACAATAGAAAGCTTCTGGTAGAGGAATCTTTACTGTTAAAGAATAATATCTGGATTTGGGAGATTAGTTTCCGTTTGTTTATTTATTCCCTACGCTATTTGACCCTCTTTTTGTTTCACACACTTTGACACATTCGTACGGCATGGAGCAGCGGTTCTACGTGCAACTGGACATTTCACTAGAGCTGTGAATTCGCCATCACGCTACTCCAAAAGGAAGCCATTTCCACACGCACCCCCCGAATCGTGCCCATTTGATCCGTTTGGGCTTTATCGTTCAGTTTATTACCTCGTGCCCTTTTTTCCGGCACCGGGCAACTGATGATTTTGGCAAAAGTTTTACGGTGTATTATTATTTCTCAGCGCGTTATGCTCGGTTTGAACTTGGCACAGGGTATGGAGAGCGTTGGGAAGCTTTTAAAGGTAATTGAAATTTGTTTTCGTTTTATTGATTTGCATTTTTTCGTACGGTGTTTTGTTGTGTTGCTTTTTATAGCATTGCGTCTGTGTGTGTGCGTGTGTGTGTTTTTGGGTAAAATGGATCAAGGTGGAACGTTGTAGACGTTATTGATCGTTTTGTTTTGTGAGGTTATTTTTGTGCAGAAATTTCGTACAGTTCCAAAATTAATTTTTAAAGTAAAACAATTTTATCATAGTTATGAATGACCGTCCAGTCATTGCCAAGACGAGTTAGTAGCTGGGTGTCAATATTTGCTCAAATTAAGTTGGAAACCATCCAATGGCATACCAGATAGGTAGCAGATGCTTACAGAATTGTCCCCACTCCTAGCTACTGGCTCGATGTGCACCATCCAGTGTAAGCCCTACTCGATACAGTTCCTGGAAATAAATATCCTATCGTACGTGTAACGTGAAGTGCAGAATTTCAATGAAAATGTTTATCGTGCGGCTCGTATCAATTTATAAGCATCGATGTGTATGTGTGAGTGTGTGTGTGGGTTGAGTGGGATGAGGTAAGCTGGTTTTTGTTGATTGGTTTTGCTGGAAAATACATATTTTGGCTTCCAAGAATGGTACGTGGCAGTAGAAATTGAACAGATGTATAGGAAGGATGTCAAATTATTTTCGACGAGTCATTCCTTGATACTTTGGGATCATTTTATTCAACCGAAAAATGGAAAAAGATTCAGAGCAAATATTTGCAAAAATAATAACAACAAATTGTAATTAATTTTTTAAACAACTAGAACTTTTTTTCCTGAGTAGTTGAAAAATATTGCGGAAGAGTTTTAATTTTATTTTTAAGTTTATTTTGCATTTTGAAGTTCACTAACCTGGTATTAAAATATTGCATAAGTCCTCTAAAATGGCTTACAATTCTAAATAAATTGGTTTGGAACGTAAAATTCGAATCCGAGCAAGAAACAAAAATAGCACAGGAAACCCGGTATTGTGAGTCCCACAAAAAGAGTTTCATAGGAATCGGTCGAAACAGCTGAATGGAACAACTTTACCTTAAACTATTTCCCGAGTTTGCTGTTGGCCTGACGTACAATCAGCAGACGTTCCCGTAGCACAGTTGCCAGAGAAAAAAGGGTTTCGAAACAAACATTAAAACAAACGGGTGTGCAAAACAAAACAACAAAAACTGAATTCCTCCGTCCGTCGGTTAGTAAATAGATGGTGGCACGAGTAAAGACAAAAACAAAACAGCACATGGTCATTTTGCGAAAAGAAGTCATTGCGCCGGACATGTGAGTGTGTGTGTTTGTGTGGGTATTGAGAAAGTTATTTCTTCCGGGTTCGGGTGCCACCGGGGAAAATCGAACATCGTCCGGAACAGACTCACTCGTCAGGCCACTCTTCTATGGGCTAAAGTGAGGCACAGCACGGGAGCCCCATGGCGCTCCATTGGCATGAATCATTTGGCTTTATTTAGGGCTTCATTACTAGGACTAACCACAAAACCGTCCCGTTTCCCGTCGGTCCGGTCCTTTGCGGGAGCAACCGTTAGTGGGATGTAGTAGCCCGGAGCGCCTTCGCTACAAATGGTTCAAATTTTCAACCTAATCGAATAAAACAACCCACTGTTCGAATGAAAGAGGGAACAAAATCGTGCTCATCGTGGAAACTATTTCACTCACGCTTGTGTGTATGACTTCGCTCAACCTTTCTACATGCGGCAACGATCTACACATCCGGTACCTGGGGCGGATGTGGATTGTTTACATGGGTTTACAGCAGTTCAGACGGTATGTATGAGTGTACGTTTTGCGGAGCGACAGCGAACTGATTCGGTACGAAAACAGTCGTTTTTCTGTTCAAAATTCATTTCCGCTTCGTGGGTGCAATAATTTACATTTTAATCACAAACCCAGCTCGAGTCTCACAACCAGGAAGACCACCTAGGAACGGTGGATGGGATTTTCGTTGGCTTTCGTTTGTGTTCGTTTGCGGTTGTCGCTTTTCGGGTGGGTGGTAAATGCACCCCGTGAATCTGCCAATAGTGGTGGTTATGCGGTGGGCACCTCACGTGCGCGATGTGTAGGAATCTTTTCGCGAAAAGTCATGACAGGAAAAATGACTGCAATACTTTTTGGGGAAAATTTAAACCGTACAGCCACGTCACGACGTACCGTGGAAGCATTGGTAAATTCGCACGGGAAGTTTTCGAATGTGGCTGCTCGAAGTGGAGTGCGTGTTCTTGCGTTACTCCATTACTCGCCCACCGTTTGTTCATTTCGCAATGCAAGGTATCCTTAATTTTAGCGTGCGAACCTTCCAACGCGCAAAACGGTAAGTTGCGCTCGGGAAATCGCGAGCTGTTTGGATTTTAAATTAAACCTTTAATCACATTAATTATGGAAGACTTTGATGTACGCACGAAATGGAGCAATATTTAAGCGCGGAGCTGGATGAACATTTCGTGTCGAATGCGTAAAGCGATGGTTTGCTGACGCTGCTAAAACTCGTGATGGAGGCGCCTGGTAGTTCAAATGTTAGAACCGATGGAGACGCCTGGTACTTCAAATGCTCGTGTGATGGAGACGCCTGGTGTTTTATGGTGGAATTGAGGTGAGGGTAAACTGTGCTAGTTCGTCTATGTTCTCACAGTAACCAGCTAAAAATGATTAGGAAAAAGTACAGTTGCATGGATTGAAATCAAGTTCTGATGCAGATACACCAAGTAGTAAACTATGCAGTTGTTTGAGGATATATTGACTCGACTTGATTGAGCATCGGACTTATTTAAAATTAACAATTTGTATGCTTTCTACTTTTAAATATGGTATTATCTAATCTAGGTGCTGCCAGAACTGTTTTTTTTTTGTAGAAAAGCAAACTATATATTCGGATTGAAATGCTTTCTATATGTCCCTATGTTTTGCTGATGGATCGAGTGTTTCCACTAGAGCCATTGGACCTTTGTTGTCAAGACAGAACAATCATTCCGTCTATTCTTTGACGATCCCATAAAGTAGACCACGAACCGCCAGGAGACATTTTTTGCTAATGGTGATTTTTACTTGCTACTGACCAGGCATCGACTTTTATTAATATTTTTTCCACCATTTATTACGTCCGATTATCGACACACACAGGAATGACAGTTTTTTTTTTGTAGTAAGACATAACCATTGCGGGTGTCTTTGATGTGGGATCTACCGGTCATGAAGGATGATTCATTGCGCTAGATGTCGTCGCCAGTCAGCTTGCTATCCTTGACGCTTTGCTTATCTCGCGCTGAAGTTCAGTATTCGAGAATGGTTGTGATAAGAAGTAGAAGGAACAACGGAAACACCAAACAACAGATGAAGAAAAGAACTCGAAAGAATTTATGACCACAACCTGATTGTGAGCCCCTTCCCGGTTTAGTGGAGGCGTCCAGGTTCTAGCTGCTGTCCGGAATACCTGAATGAAACCTTTTTTGTTCGAAGAGAAACATTTGTTCTCCTTTGTGGGAATGCAAATGTATTTGTTTAAAACCCCGGAACAACATCAGTACTTTACTTTTAAATGGTTAAAATACGAGAGAAAAAAGAGATAGACAAAGGAAAAGAAAGAGAGAAGGGGAGCATGTGATGGAAAAATTGAGAGTAAAAAAGGCAACCGGTCATTCAGAGCCCATCCTGGAACCGGTGTCCAGATTGAGGGTTTTTTTGAGGTGGGGAGGATAGCTTAAATTCTATTAACCAAAGGCCTTCGCCTTGCATTAGCTGTGGTTATGGTTTTATGGGCCCGGGATTATGACATTACCCAACCGAGGGATGATTTAATTGATTAGGGCGGGCATTGCACTGCCCGCTCCGGTTTCGGATTAATTTGCTTTTGGAAATCATCGCACCCAACGACATTTAGGCAGGTTGGGTAACGAAACATGATTATCGCATGCGGCGGCATTAGGCCGGTCTGTTTACTTTGTCATTTTACAACGAACGAAGCAGAGTGCGAAACGGCCGTAAGTGGAATGTTGATTTGCATACTGCAATCATTTGTCCATAGCCGGGGTTGAGCTTTTACTGGTACAATTTATATTACCAGTCAGGTGGAAAATGGAAATGGTTATTAGTGTGTTTTTAATTTCTCTAATCAATTTAAATATTTAAAATGATTTTAATTAAAATGTGAAAATTTAATGAGTATGAGTTTGAGGCTCTATTTAAGAACGTAGATGTATATTAATGAAAGTGATGTAGATCGTTGGGGTTAATATATTGACAGGTAGGTAATGCTCGACATTCCATTTCATCAACCCCGTAGGCTATGATAAATTTAAGTGACTTATTCTGAAAACTTGTTAGTAATTAAAAATGTATGGCTTTAATTTGTAGCTAATGTGACTCCTGATGTGCTAATATTTGCAAATGCTGACTGACATCACGCTGCATGACGGCACATGGTCCAGCGATGAAGATACCGCACATCACATCCAGTAGTGTCCTCAATTCGGACAACCCTTTGAGGAATGGTCCTGATCCGGCAAACTGCTGTCAACTTCTTTGCATTAGCTCGAGCGCCTAATTAAACAGGCAGTGAGCGGCTATAATGAAAAACAGGATAAATTGTGACGGGAACACCGTGAAACGTAAGAGCAGCAACGGGCACCAGCCCCATGTTCCTGCAGTACTTGACGGGTGACTAGAAGTGGTGCTGATTAAAAGCACACTTTATTAAAGAGTAACTTTGGTGTTGCTTAAGCTTCGACCGTCCCCACCGGGTTGCCTCGGGGCTTTCGACGCCTTCACCTGCCTGACCGATGAGTGCGCGAACGTTCTCACTCACTAAACATAATTAATTGGATCAAATAATTCACCCGCAGTGTTCCATAATGTTCCCTCCCATCCAGCCCAAAATGTCGGCACCAAGCAATGAAAAAGCGGGACAGCAACGTGTACCGTCCCCGGCAGGCATCCGCCATGCCAGTACTGGTACGCAACCGGGATAAGCCAACAACAGGAACACAAGCAACACAGCAAGGCATGCGGGTATCCGATTTCCACGCTATCAGCGAACCATCTACGACACGGGATGGATGGTGTGCCCGGGTGTGCGATCGGACGCACGGAAGAAGCTGAATGATTTACAATCCAATCTTCCAGTTATTTATGAAGGTAAATAGTGAAATGTGCCAGGGTGCCGGGGGGCGGCTTCGAACGAAACCGAATGGAAAGTGATTACACTAAATGAAACCAATTTTTCGAGCAAATAATTGTTTCCCCGAACACTCAGCATGTACGCTTACGCTTTGCTTTGATAGAACGGTCCTTCGGTGAAGTTGAAGTTTATCGAAAGCAAACATGGTTTGTTTGGTGGAAGGATGGTCTGTAAGTGAGGCAAAGGGAAAAGACGTTTGAAGCTTATGCATTTTACTACTAATGAGCGTGGGAAAAGTTCAAGGTGGAATAGGATGGCATAGAATCCTTTTTTTGATATCGGCAGATTGCAGTATGTGTAACGAAGTTAATTCCATTCGAACAGGACATTGGGGTCCAATTTATGTGCGTATGTGAAGGTAGATTATTCGAAGTCATGTATGAATCACCCAAGAGGGGAATATACTGTGAATTTTATTCAGATGCAAAAATACACCTTAAAAAATCCTCAAAATTAGGTCTATTAGGTATTCAAATTGTCTACTGCATTATAGTTAGATTTTTTTTTATTTCATTGTATTTTAATTTATTCTACTTCCAAAAAATTTGTTTAGAAAATAATTGAATAATTCTACATACGAACATAAATTATTAGTTCTCAATATTGAGGATTTATTACTATTTATTTAAAAAATTAATTATTGAATTTAGAACTGTTTGCATCATGGTAGCACTTTGTGAATGTTATGATAAATCTTACGAACATCGTAACAAGGAACATACTCAGCTTCCTAATGGAGGGAAACCAAAATTGACTTATCTGTCATACGGTCAGTTTTCGCTTTTGAATTTCTGAAAGGTTTCACATGTCCCCTGACGTATGTTTGTCCTCTATTGCCGGTACCATACCTGGGAGTTGTAATAGCATTACCAAAGGAAAACGTTCTTTGCACACGTTGCTTGGCTGTCCATGTATGAAGTCCCTCGATGCGTTGTGAAAATTGTGCATGGAAAATTGTATGAACCTGAGGATGACACGTTGTGTGGTTGGTTTTTGTCTTCCAATTTTGCCACTATGCAAAAATTACAAATCGAAGCTTGGAAGGTGCTGTAAACGTGTTTAAAATTGACTTCGATGATGATCTATTCTGACCTCGCAGAATCGTTACAGATAGAAACTATCGGAATAATTCTCACATTATGTGTTGGTTTTGCTAGGAATTCCTTTCGGAATATCTGTACCTAGAGATGACTATGCTTTAGTGTCAGGTCCAACATTCCTCATAAAGACGCACGCAGAATCACGTAGGTCTAACAACTTTAGCAACCGAATTTCTTAAGCCCCTGGGAAGGAAAAAGGATTCATAGAAATTAATCAGATTTGCTGCTACTGAAAGCCACTTTTGGGACTCGAACGCCGTGCACATCCCTGTAGAATTCAATTAAAAGGGTTTGTAATTTCTTGAGGGCACTTACATTATTTAGCGCCACTTTTTTTTTCTCCCAGTGCTCCAGTTATTGTGCTTCCCAAATGGACGCAATGGTGGCAAAGTTTGCTGTTGCCGCTGCCAGCCAGAATTATTTAAAGTTAGTTTCGTTCGCTTTGCCCGCCCGCTTTGCTTACTTAAGGGCTTTTGCGTATTGGTGGAAGAATCGCAACCCGTTGGGGACTGTTTGTTTGAGCGTAGGTTTGACTTTTAGCGAAATTGCCGGAATGGTTTTGTGCGGACTGGTAGAATTTCTTTTCCCCCATCCGACATTCTTTATTACTGCACATACACATGCAGAAGGGCGTAGAATCGTGTGATCATACAACTGGAGAAAACGAAATGGCTTTTACCGGCGAGAACGATGAGGGAGAAAAATGGAAAATACAAGAATTTCCCCTTTTCGAAAAAGTCGCATTCGGTTTGGTGACGAAGGACATTTTTTTTCGCCCCCATCTCAAAGCTGGTTTGTCAGCTGGCATACGACATTTCTCAGCCTGCCAGCTAACGCGCTGGTTTCGTATTTACATTGATGCGCCTAGACCCGTAACAGGAAACGAATGGCATGTCATTCACGGTGTGCGTTTCCTTCAAAAAACTTTTTTTTTGCTTCTTCCCCATAGACACGTATCGATCTTGCTTCCTTCCAGCATGATTCGGTTCACCGTTCTAGAGGCACTGCATGGTTTGGCTTGTGGTTTGCGTTCTGGTTCAAGGCTGAATGAAATTCGCTCACACCGCGTGAACTTCACCTGCTAGCGTAGACTGTCTGACGTTCCGTTTTCTGCAGTACGGGTTTGGTGGTGGTTGGGCAAAGGTGCTGATAGATGCCGCAAGGCACGGGACGAAATAATTTCCTGCGCTGTGCGCCGTGGAAAAAGCACCGTGTAAGGTGCATGAGGCAGAGTATGTTGTAATGCACGATGGTTGTATGAAAGTTTTATCACAAAACTCGGTTGGTGTTAAAATATGCCTGCCAGCATTCCGGTTATCCTGGTGGTGGCATCGTATCGATGGCGAGCACCGGCACTACGGAACAAGATAAGGCAGATTGGTGACGATGATAGATACGGAATCGACGTAATCTCACTCTCTCTCTCTCTTCGGCATGTTTCGAGATGGTTGTAATCAACAGAACGCCACATTATGGGTCACGGACGCTAGTCAGCAGGTTCTATAGATAGGTGATAAACCGAACCTGGTCGATAAAGGGACAGAAAGATGGCGGAAGCTTGAAGAATGTTACTTGCCAAGGTCCTTAAAACCATAAAGATATGCCAAAAAAGATAAGAATATCCGCCTCAAGTGTCGCGTATTAACATTTTTTATGATCATCCACCAGTCTGCACGAAGTTATGAGATATTGGCGTATTAGGACACATTAGGGTTTGTTTCAGGAAATTATTTTTAAACATCAAATCGTTTCTTGTTACTCTACAAAAAAAAAACCGGGATGAGAGATTTTATTCCATTGTTCATTTATTTCATTCGGCGATGTTAAACATTTGCGCTACAGCTTACATTATCTCATCAAACAATGAGCAACGAGTTCGATCAGGGATGGAAAAGGAAAATCCCTATCATTGCTCGTAATTTCAACCATTCACATCTTCATCAACCGACGGTAAACCGTCGCGCACACCAGCTCGTAGTCTTTTATGATTATCCACAGTGTCACTACTTAATCAAACCTCGTTTTATGACAGAAAAAAAAATGGAAACGTCCAAAGCGGGAACAGGATCGAAATTATCGGACCATTCATTGCAAAGGACACGGTTCCATCTGCTCGTTCGTTGCTCCACAGTTCGACGAACAGCGCGAAACGGTCGGATCCGTTCCCTTCCCGTTCGGATCAGGCTCAGGTGCGTCCATTTGGTCACGAACGGTCATAAAATTGTTTTACAACCAAATCGAGCAGTGGGTGATGGAAAGTTTTCTGCACACAGCGGACCCTTTAACCAGCGGTCGGGAGGCGGAGGGAACTTAGCAACACGGTGGGGTGTGGAGTTTATCGCCAACGCTTCCGCCGGTAGTGGTGGTGATTTTTCGGAAGTTTGTGGTTAGGATAAGGAAGCAGCTGACGGTTCTCGGTTCCGAATTTCGTGTCTGCCGAGTAGACGGAAAGCGTACGCTACTTGTAGCTCATCGGATACGATTCCATTCTTTGGAATCGCTTCGAGGGTTTTGACTAATTTGGAATTCACCGATTCAGCCCTTTTCCTGCCCGGTGGGCGAGAGATTTTGTCTAACTTCACCGGAATGATAATGCATCCGGCGGGAAGGGATCCCGGTTCGTGGTACGTCCGTCGTGCCGGATGGGAAGATCAACCGCATGTTCATTGCCCGGGACGTGTCATTATTCAAATGCGGTAATGCCAAAAGTTTTTGAAATTGATTGAAGGTACAACATCGGGGTTGAAGCGTTACGTACGATAAGCCCTGTCTCGCGATGGGATACGAAAATGTGATTCTATCTCGGGAGTTTTTTTTCCCTATTGGCTTAAAGACATTGGACAAAAACTCGGTGGAAAACATTTGCTGCCATGGTGTGGCAAAAAAAGCTAATCTTTTCTCCATTGGAGCACCGCATGTCAAAAATGTGAAATCAAGTTGTCAAAAGATGATAGCACAAATGTTTCCTATCAAAGTGTGAGTGCTCTGAAGAAACATTTAACTGTCGTTTATCTCAGCAGGTAGTACGCTTGTTTTGCATGTCGTATGGACAACATTATGTGGTGGAATTTGTTCGCAAATGCCCTTACTTAACTCGTTACAGATAATCAAAACGATCAGGAAGCGATCATCTAAATGGGAAGAAAAATTGAAGATAACTAATAGAACGAATGGTCTATCAGTGAAACAATAGCCACTCAATCAGGCTAACAACCATCGTTAGCGGTTGTAAATTTTGCATTCGTTAAGTTCTCAAACTCTGCCGGGCCGGGTAGTGCTTGGGGTTTTTCTCAAACAAAACTCCACTCACTCATCGCACTGTACTACGGTACGCCCGAGGTGGGAGGAAAGTTTTCTCCAAAGGGAAAAGCCACAACCCAACTGGTTGGTTGTGGTTTTTCTTGTAGCAACGACGAAGACGTACCGTCGCTGTAAAGTTGGCCCCGTTTCGAACCGAGCATGGTACCGAAATTCAACTCCCACTGTGGTTCAATTGCACCCGCCCGTCGGGGGAATCAATCTTTATTGATGGAATTCACTGGTACTTCCCGGGGACTTGTACTCGATAAGAGCGTTGTGAGGTTCTTATTTCGTTCTATTTCTATTTTTTCCAAGAGTTGTTGCTCCGGAATTGCTGTTTGTTTCGGTTTTTTATGCTTCTCTTTTACTTCGCTACTCACAATTGGTGCAGATAGTAGTTTTTTTTCTATCTCTCGGTAGTGTTCTTTAGTAAATATTTGTTTGAAGAAAGGAATCAAGGAGTACTTGGATTTTTTTCACATTTTCCCGCAATTCTGGATCTAATTTCGCTTTGCGGTGGTTGCGAACCATTACGATTGCTGTCTGGAATTAGATGGAATGTTTATAGAGGCTTCTGTTAGCAGGAGGCTGCAGAGTCTTACATTTGCGATTTATCGAGTGTTGCTGACTGCGAGCCCTCTTTCTGGTAGTAACAACTTGGTAGAAAACCATAGAATCAATCAAACCAGAACCGTTTTGAAGTTACCACTATTGAATTGGATCGATTGCGGTCGCTTTCATCGTTGTGCACAGTTTCAAATCAATTGGTGTGTTGCTCTAATAATTACATCTCAATGGTGCACAATTGAACTCAACCTTATTTAACTACATGAAATAAATGCGGTGGAAAGTGCATAAAATAGAACTGTTTCTACTACAAAATTCAATTTATTTTTTATGATTCGCATGATTTAAATGAGCTGCGGAAACTTGGTTGTAGGGATCCTCTGTCAACCCAAGCTTCAATTCAACATATTTTAGATTAAGAGGCTCCGAAGGTCAAGAACATTTGAGCACATCACACTCCGTTTTTGTGATACTATATATTGTTGAGGCTGCATTTCTAGCTACTGGACATATTTACTTACAACACGAGCAGTCAATCATGCATTCGATGGTTTGCTTGGCATTTTAGTGCCGGACACATTGAATGAAGAACTAGTATCGCTATTGGGTACATTGTATTTAAAAACTAACCTAAGTTTACGAATCTTGTAAATACACAAATCAAAAATGGATTTGTACGACATTTTCGAATATAATATCCAACAGACGTGACGATTTTGAGATATAACATTTCACATTTTATTTCTTTCAAACTTCATTCCAAGTATAGCAAGTATATTTATTAAATTTGGCTTACTGATTCAAGAAGTGTGTCGAGCAATGTTTTTCGCCTTAAAGAAGTAAAACGATTATTAATGATCTCAAGGTCTATATTAAATTCAGATTTGGAAGCTAAATTTAAGTAACAAATATCGACTAAATAGTTAATACTTCTTTTATGGAGCAGTTATTCAATTATTCATACCCCTTTTTTCAACATAAAGCTATCACCTTTTTACATCTAGTTGCGATAAGATGGACAAATCCGAGATTTATGTCAACTGTAAGTTATTGCTAGTAGTTCCCTCGATAAGGCCGCTTGTTTTTCAGACGTCTAGCAAACGTGAGGGACCATATTGTAATTCCTTGGAAGTGTGTCTTGACAGGCGCATTCAAAGACCGGTCGCTGTGTTTTTCCCCGAATGCCTCCAAATGCGTAAAGGTGCCGTAATCAGGTGCGAAATCCGAAACCTCCATTAAGGGACGGGGCCTGGATATTATTCCACTGTCTGTGTCCGTCGCTTCAGTGCTTTTTGCACGTTTACGGCATTTTGCCGGCACGTACCCTAAACCGCAAAGTACACCGTACATCGGAGTTGTTTTAAATTTAAGGGTGAAAATTACCCAAATATTGCACGGAAAAGGAAAAAAACCGCTCAATGTACAGTGCCACATAAAACGAGATAAACACTCGTCTGGTCGGTGTGCAACGGCAGGGTATATCCGGTCACCCGGGTTGATATCACGAATGAGCTATCACACTTTTAATCCTTACTTAAATATTTATAATTCATAAATTATTTATCGCTCACCAAGGAATAGCACAGGCAGTGCGGTGTGGTTAGATGCACTGCTTAGCCACCGACGACGACGATTTCCGACGCACTGTAGGTATGGTGGTGGTGGTGGTCATGTTTTCATGGTCAGGGCCGGTTACGGTAATGGAGCCTGCTTTGGGTTTTTGCAGCTGCATGATTACGCTTTAACTGAATAATTAATGTCTGCAGTTCGTTTTTAACGTCCTGTGGTGGTTGTATAATTATATTAAACATAGCGAGGTGCGAAAATACCTGTGTGGCTAATTCGGAAGGCTTTTTGCTTGGGGATTTGGAGATTTTCTGTATTAGCAAATACTGTTGGTTAGGTTTAAAAGACCTGCTCGTAAAATCATTTCAGTCTGATGGCAAAAATATGTTTATATTAATTTTTTCTTCATGTTTAAATAACACACATACATAATTTCTGGGAATCCTTTCGATTTTAGCAGAAGTATAGTAAGCGTTTATAACATTCGTTTTTTTACAGCGTGCACATTCCGTCAGACTCTCACCGATATAGGCTCCCTTCCTTCAATTATGTAATAGAAAAACATTCAATTATTAATTAATTCAACTTCATATCACCACATGTATACCAATTGTTTAAGAGACAATATGAAGTTTGTAAGCTTTTTCAAGCCAACAGCTTACTGGTAAGTACGTAATTGAATAACAAGCGCTAAGCACTGTGCTCAAACTCTCTCATGCTCATTTGTGAAGTTTATGCAAAAGATGGTTTGCCGGCTCGAACCGTGTCAGCTCCACCAAACAAATCAGCTGTCCACAGTATAAGCGGCTTCATTGCGGTTTACCAAAGAAAAGAAAAAGACTCCTACCGACAGTTTATGGACATGCTACTGTGGTCAGCGTGGAGAACAAGTTCCAGCAGCGGAATTGCGATTTGGTGACCGCACCAAAGATTGTTGAGCATTATCTTCTTGATGCGTTCTAAGCTACCACCGTTTAAGCGGCTTATCCGGGGAGCCTGGGCGCCTTATGTGCGCTGGTTGTTTTGTAAGCTTTCTTGTTGTCGCCCAGTTTTGCAATACGTTTTGATGCGCTCGAGCACCACGGAGCGCATGTTTTGTGTAACCCATCTGCAAACAAAGTGTTATCGCTTGCTCCTCCCGACTGTACCTCATGAATTATTCAACTTTCTTTCCATTTCGATTTTTGGTTTGTGTTTTTTGCTTCTCCTCCTGCATGAATCTACCGCCAGCAGAGTCAAAATTCTTTGCTGGGCAGAAGATGGTTGCGAGCATCGTTTATGGGCAGAGCTTTCAATAGCAGCGGGTTTTGGGCGTTCCAATGTTCCACTTCATTTCCACCGGCGTTCGCTATGTCAACGGTGGGCGAATGTTTGCGGAGTGCATTTGAAGGTGGCGCGACCATCCGGGCTGTCTTTGCCGAGTGTGTTCAATTTTCAATATTATCACGACACCATCGTCGGAAGTTATGACAGGTTGAGGTTTGCTGGAAGATCCAGGGTTTCGGAAGTAAATGTGTTGGCAGGAAGGGTCTCGGTAAACTTGAACTGAAATCTCGATAATATCATCGCAATAAGCAACCTAAATAAACAATTTGAACGATTGCTTCTTCGTTTCTGCTGGAGCATGCTCTCCTTGGAAAGTTATTATGTTTACAGTTCCATGTTTTCCCCAACGCCCAAACTTTGCCACGCATAAATTCGAATTCCTAAAGAAGATATTTAACTGTAGGAAAATCCTAACACAACTAAAAGAGTTATGCGTTTTTTGCGGGTGGTCATAAATATATAAATGTAAATCGTTTTGAACAAGCGTACAATTAGAATCCTCTTCCGTAGATTAACGGATGGATGGTTGAATTGTTGACTTGGCAGAAGCAAGAATGCGCAGCAACAAATGAACTACAAATCCTATTTTTGCAATGACCCAGATTTCGCCGATGCCGGATCGCGTTTCGCAATTACACGATTTCCATGTGCATTGACCCGCGAACGGGTTGTGAAATTCTACTGCACGTTCACCACAATACCGACGGTAGGAAAAGAAGGACAAGAGAATTTAGAACAAAGGATTGGTAGTGAATGGAGCAAAAAATGGATGAAAAAACAATAAAATCCCCAGAGAATGAATCAAAAATGAGTCTGTTGGTACCATATTTTTTGTTTTGTTTTCGATTTAATCTCTTCGCATTTATTGTTGCCTACAGTTGGTGATTCCGGTTACCGTGGAAGCAGCTTACTGCGGCAATCGGTTTTCTAGTCAGCTGTAAATGAGTTCCTGATAAAGCTTGCGTCGTGGAGAAGAGTCATGATGGTTCGCTGTATTGTGTCTCTGAGAAATACCGTTTTACCGGTTACGTTATGATTATTTCCAGAAGTACGGGGCATTGTTATTTGCTTGAATAAACCAAAACATAACTTCGTACTAATTTAATTTGTTTGAAACTAACTTTGTAATGGACGGTGTATTCAGAATTGTCATTCTGCGGCAATTGGTAATTGTTCAATTCTGTGGTTGTTCGAGTCCACATCATTAACTGTACTTACCACATAGACACGTCAGAACTAGCGTCATTCTAGGTCTAGGTCTTCGAGATACCAAATGAAGAATATAAGTAATTGAGATACTATCCTTTTTGAAAGTTGGTCCCTAACATCCAAAGCTTCAGTGCATGGTGAGAGGAAGAGATTTGTTTCTACTAGCTACTACTACTAGAAACTTTCTACTGTTTACTGACTACTACTCCACTTCAGTACTACATGCTACTTTTCGGGGCCTCTCAGCTGAAGATTTTTGGTGCCTAACGAGTCTACGTGCTCTTAAATCCATTATTGGAAATAAGATTATCCGTGAGATAAATAATAATTCTTAGAAATAAAACTCAAAATAAATTTTGGTCTTCCAGTTTAAAAATCCTGCTAAAAAAATTATTGCTCAGCTTTTCATTAAAAAATCATTGAATTCAATATCATTGATATTCTTGTTGCGGTGGATGATTGTCTTCGGAAAACTTATAACAAGCATTCTGACTGGAGGTTCCGGGAAGAAGAAAAGTGTTGGGAATTCATTGATAGATTGGAAGTATTGCCATTTTTTAAAATTTCTTCCGTTGAACGTCACGTATACTTAGCAGTTATTTGAGACCACATCTGTAATGTCAGCCGGATTTTATTCACATGCAGTTATCTGCAAGATCTTCATGAGTACTTCAAGGCAAGTGACTCATCGATGCATAGAAATCGCTAAAAGAGTAATCAAATTGGTTCAGAGCATTCAACATGATATTTCAATTCGCAGAAGACTTCAAAACGACAAAAGATTGACCACAAGACTGCTGGATATTATTGTTAACTGTTTGGACAAAGTTTTCTCCACGAAAAGTTGCTTCGTAGCCAAACGATGGAATGCTTTGTGACTTAATCTTCGGCTCGAAGTGTACGTACGTATGTGAGTCTGCACGATGGATTTTGGTAAAGTGTGAACGCTTGTTTATTTGGATGCACATGGCTTCACGGTCAAACACGTGCTCTTCGCACCACGTGCGCTAGAAGTTTGAGTAAATAGGGTTTTAGCAGCATAGTTAGTTTCAAGTGAACCGGGTTCGAATGGGGACGTCACCCATCAAACACACACTAGGCGCAAAAGCGGCTAATATTAATTTGAAAAGTTTCAGATAATACATTAAAACACACTTTCATCTTGTGCTTGCCTGAGCGCGACTTGATTCTGCTTGTGTCACCGTGCCGCATAGGACAATGAAAGTTTTCGCGCCACGAACATTTTCCAACCCCTGCAAAATGGTAGCAAACTTCACTAGTCTGATACGCGGGAGACAAAAAAATAAATATCCAAAATGGGATAATAATAAAATGTCAGATGATTTACACCTTTTCAACGGAGGGTGACTTTACATGTTATTTCCCTTTGGCCGTTAGTTGGTGGGGAGCAAAAACTACGCTTTCTCCTACGGTGGGCGAAAAATGTCGAGCACTGCTGCGGTGCTGTGCTTTTGTTTCTCGCTCTTCCTAGCCAAATCCAACAGTTGCGACACATTTTCTTCCCACGGTGCGACTAAGCGGCTTAAAAGCTTTCTTCGGTTTCTTGCCGTTGGAGTGGGGCAACCGTTCCCACCGCCATAATGTTGGCAAGCGATTGCCGTTTGAATGCTTCATCGCGCATCTTGGTACCGCTGTAGAATCGACGCAGCGAAAGGGTATTCTGGGGTATGTCGCCTTTTGTTTCACACCTTGTGCGTGGTACTTTTTTTTCCCGTGGCCATCCTTGAGGGTCATAAATTGTGAACAATTTTTAACTCGATGTGGATTGACGCTCACAATGCGGGTCGGGGAAGGGTTTGGGTTTGCACAGTTGCCCGTGGTAGCCAGCGGGGCCAGACGATATACCATCAAACCGAATCTTCAGTTTTATGTTGTTTCGGTTGTTTGAATGTTTAAAAAACGAAATATGTTTCCAAATGTTACAGCATACGTTACGGGACGCATTTTTTTCCTTTCTGTTACACACTTTTGGTTTCGTTTGGACGGAGTTTTTGGGCTGTAGTTGAAAGGTTCATTTTATGGGCAGAAGCGTAAAGAGATTGTGAATTGATTTGTGGCGTATTGGATTGTCATTCGATGTGCTAGATTTATGTGGCTTGAGTTGGATGAATCTTTTGTGTTTAAAAAGATTTGAAGCAAATTTATTTTATCGCTGTTTTTTTTATTTGTGTTGCCTTATGTAGTGTTTTATAGTATAAGTTATTATATTGTAGTAATCTATTTTGAAGATTTAATGGAGAATGGAGAATTTATCATTTTATTTCCATTCTCATTGTTTTCATAAATATATTGGATATTCATAATCCTTTGAGCTGTAAAATAATATTAAAACCCCTCTACACTCGCCAAATTAAGCTAGAACACTATATATAGACTCTGATTGAAGGTTACTCAAAGCCAAAATAAACTAATCGTGAAAGTCCATTTGACATCCAAACAAATAAATAAACATACGAATAGACACAGTTGTCCGTAGTCGCACACACAAGCATCAAACTAAACTGCAAGGATACAGCCCGTAAGTGCTAACCTCAAAGCCACAACGGAACCAGCATCGGTTCTCGAACGGCGCTCGGGGGAATGTTTGTTCCGGTAGCGTCCAATCGCCGTACGTCGTACCTTGCAGCCCAGCTTGTAAGGGAATTTCGGTGAATTATTCATACGAAACACGATGCCCTGAGTGAACACGAAAACGTGATTTCGACGCGGAAGAAAGCAGCTGCAGGATAGGATGACCGGGGACAGCACTAGCGTTTCTGTCACCTGCGCAACGATAGCGATGGGACTGATATCACTCATTAGTGTGATGTGACTACGCCAAAGGTGTTTCGCATCGGTGCCATTTTGAACGCTGGGCCCAAAGCTAGACACGATGCTTTCGGAAAAATCAGCACATGACTGGCAGGTGGGATTAATTTATACACGAAACAGCTGGGACGGGTGGATTTGTTCAGTAGGCTCTAACATGCTCCAGCTGCAAACATCGCTTCAGGCTTATCGATAGAGTGGTGGTTCGTTTCTGTTTCAATTGAATGTGGTATGTAGTGTCATTAGGGCGCAGCTGGTCCGGAAATAGCTACAGCATTAAATTTGATTTTTCCTTATGGCCGATAACGTTACCGCTTCTCGAATGGAGACGCCTGGTACATGATGCACGTGTTGGATGCTCCAGGATGTCTCATTGCCAATACATCCATAAGAGGAATTTTTATTCAACTGCTTCGAAACTACAATTTAATTCATTATTATATGTAATGGAACAATATAAATTATTATAAAAAATTTCAGCCCTGTTAATTTTGCTTATTGTATACTGGCATGAACTGCATCGTATTATGCTCCTAAAATGTGAAATTGAGCTGTGACCTACTTTTGGCCCAGTATCCTCATCATTCAACCGTGTATTTTTAATGAGTGGATTTTCGTTGCTTAATACAACATTGAAGCGCTGGAAGACGGAGGGTTTGCTAATAAGAAACGATTACCTCTAATGGAAGATATTTCGTGTCTGACCCTTCAACGAAGAAAATTTGTTCTCGCTGCTGCAGGAAAATAAACTTTGCCTTCTGGTTCGTTTTTTCCAGGAAATGTTTTGTTTGCTTTAATATAGACGTTTTGTAGAATTTTAATGCTTTTAGAAGAATTGAAATTTTCCCAGATTAGTAATTGTTAATATTTTCTTTTCATCATGCTACAAAAATCCAGTTTGAAATATATTTATTTAAAACAATAGTTAATTTATATTTTTTATTCTGAGTGATAAATAGCGGTGACTCCTAGGTGAATTGGGAAGCATGATTTTGAATGATGTTCATTACCAGTTCTTTGAGGGAAAAACCACTTAGAGGGAAACATGAACACAAAGCCACGGCTTTCGTAGTATAAACCATGAGCTTTAAGCATCTGAAAAAAAAGTGCACACATATGCAATCATTCAGGAGCGTTCAAATACAGCTGGGATTTTGTCGTTCAGCATGATTTTAGCTAGGTGCACAGTTTTCTGAAAAGCAACCGCATGTTCTGAATTAAACGTGATATACTTTTATAGCTTCATCCTTTCTCCGTTAGACATTCGTAACCCAACCATTCGACTGAAGGAGAGGCTTACTGCCGCCCCACTGGACAAGTGTGATGATAAATGGTTCACTTAAGCATACATTCGAAATTAAACTTCATAATTAATTCAGCGAGTCGTGCAGAAGTTCTGCAGAGTGTGACCAATCGTTTGATTGTGGAGGGTTTTTTCCCTCAAAGCTCCTTGTGGTCAAAAGGAATGAACTCATAGGAAAAGTTCATATAAAGCCAGTGTCTCATTTTGCACTGATTTATGTTCGATGTTCTGCACATACGTGTGTGCATTTTCATGTGACAAGTAAAGCGAATAAATGTTGAAGCAAATAATTGTGGTCGAAACTAACTGCTCACGCAACGTCATAAATATAGCTCATCATGCACTAGGATGTACCATGAAACGTGATAAAAAGCCTAAAGTGATATTTTTGCTGCCACATTCAACTGTGTTCTCTTCAAAACCATAATGGCCACAAAAAAAAACAACATAATAATAAACAAAACATGGGAACCAAAGGATGGGGAGAGAAATTGATCCAAAATCCTCTGAAATCATAATAACCGAGAAACACAACCATTATCCCCAATATCCCAACTTCGGTTTTCGGTGCAATAACTGAAAGTTTCAACCGTTCATAAATTATTCTCAAACTTTGGGGAGTGTGTGGGTTCAGAGAAACATGCCATTTGCATGGATGGGATGTCGGACCAAGGGTGATTTGTCCTTTTGGAAATGGTTTTTGTTTTTTTTTCTTAAAAGATTTGTTTTCAGAGATACAACCCAATACCGAAGGCTATCAATTGTAACATTTTCATATGTCTGTATAGTACATGCAGATAGGAAGATGATCGAGCAAGATATGATTCCACGTTGTTTAACAAAACGATATTTAAACGCTATATCCCGAGGGTTTCAACGGCAAATGGAAGGATCGTAGTTTGAATGATGTTATTATGTATCGCACAGATACCGGATATACCATTTGAGCTTGATATGTAATGTGATTTGAGTCAAATGTTTTATTATTCATGGTTAGATTTAAGCGTTCTAAATAAAGTTTTAAATTTTCATTTTATATATTCATTATAACAAATTTTTCAGGAGTCAAAAAACAAAACAAAATTTAAGAAGGGCTTATTCTTACAATACTTAACGAACAACTAGAACCACAAAATATTAAAGGTGTGATAAAATTTTGCATACCACTGTAGACGAAATGTTCATCCCTCGATACAGGTTCGCCCTCAAATTTCTCCCCTCCGTTAGCAAGGTAAATAAATCATTAAACTTTCAAATTCTCTTAATGCGTGATGATGTGCGCTCGGTTGTCCATACGGTCCTTCGAGGACATTTTCCCATCGGTTCTGTGGCTAGATTTGCGAAATAATCGTTAGACATTCGTAAGCTCTTGCCATCGTCATCGCAAAGCCGGCCTTTTTGTGATCTTGCCTTTCGTAAATTGAGCCCCACCTTTGTGTATCCTTGTTTTTTGGGGGAAGTCGCCTTGGTGCCTGCTTGTGGATGGCACGTTGTCACGTTGGAGACCGACTATTGTTGAAGTTAATATAAAAGTTTGCTTTATTCAATGAGAAATTGTTATGGTGTTTGGTTCACTTTTCGTCCCAGGTGGATGGTGGATGATGTGTGGTTTATTTCTGTCGGTTCGTCTGAAAGTTTCTCTCGGATTAGGCTTAGTTGCGTTGAAGTAAATATAGGAGTATTGAGGATGCGAAACTAAATTGCGTTTTTGAAGGATAGGTACATTTACTTTAAATGGTTATAATCTAAACGCAATTTACTCTGAAGTTTGATCACACTCTTAAAGAGTAAGCATTAAGTATTAGAAGAAAGATCAATCTACAAATAAAAAATCCAATCAACGATTCTATAATATATTAGAATACGTCTTGAACCAAAGTGGTTTCCTTTGTCAATGATGAAATCACGATAAACATAGTCTTAAACGGCTAGAATGTTTCCAACAATGAAACTACTTTACTGACCAACACCACAATGTTTCCTGTTAAACTAGTACTACAATAAATTGAAGCCGTAGAATATTTCCTTCCAAGAGTGTGATTATCACTGCGTGCCCTGGGATGTGCATCGAAGTGTTACGGTCATAGATAGTACCGTGCACGTATATGCGTCTACGACCACGGCCTTGGTTTGCAATGAAGATCTTCTGCTCTTCTTAGAAAGTTTGCCAGTGCAGTGTGTTGGTCAATAAGTTATCGTTCACTAAAGCGTCCCCTTGCACGGGAAGGCAAAATCAAATATTAAATGTCTCGCTTGAGATCATCTTACGGGTCGGATGCAGGAGGTAGAAGTGCCGCATGGTGCGAAAACTGCCCCCGAGCGCAACTGGGCGGTGTTTCAGTACGGTATAAGCTAGCATGAACGCACCAAAATGGACGGATATCCTGATATGTAGCCCGCAATGACTCGGAGCTTTGAGAATTGTCATTAGATCACTGGAACTCTTGGAACGTCCCAGGAAGTTAAAGTGGTCAGGTCACGTTTAGGAATAGAACGTTCTAGGCAGGGAAAGTTCCACGCACGAATGAAGGACATTATGAAATATGCATTGACTTCACTTGTGGGAAAGCTATTCGAAGAAGTCAAACACTTAGCTTTATTGGAAGTTATTTAAACAATGCTAATAAAATTTTCATTTAATCAAACATATGATAATGAGATGTAATGAAGATTTTATAAACATATTGTAAAAGTTGATAACTTCATTAATAATTTGCACAAACGAACTTTACTCCCTGTTCCAATGAACCGCCATTGCCGTACCAAGGCAATGTGAAACTGGTGATGAATTGTCCCACCGAGACAATAATGAGGTAGAGCTACCAGCGGGGTTCAATCAACCCACGAACACAAATCTTGTCACACCGGCTTGCTTCAGTGATGTCAGCCATCAGATGCACCAGATTCTGTTGCAAATCGATCGAATGCATCACCCGTAAACAATTCACAAACTGTGGGCTTCAATCTACTTTGGTGCTTCTTGTGCGAGAGGTACACGCCACTGCTCCTTCATGCATTCTGGTGGCCAATCGTAAATCCAATTATGTTAAGATCCCTATTTACATACGGTTATAGGGTTGAATGGTGAAGCACATATTTCGAAGTAATTTTCCTTCTACGCTTTGAATTATGTTCACCCGGATGGCCTTACAAAACCTGCTCCATGGAAATGGGTTCTTTGCGTTCGCTACGTTAAAGATGCAGGGCGTTGACATTAATGAAATGTTCTCCAAGCTTTAAAGTTTGTTAAATAATGTTGAGTGTTTTGCATCGAGAAGTATTCCTCAAATTAGATCCAGCCCCATCTCTGAACCATCTTGGAGAGAAAATGAATGAGAAAAAAAGATTAAATTTCAAACCTTTTCTTTTTCCCTTCTCGCGTAACTGTGGTCCATTTTGTGAAACAAGCATCCAATATCCCGCAGCAACAATGTTGGCCAAACAAAGATATCCCACCGTGGTACCCGTTCGCTCGGTTCTTTCTTAATAAATATCGTTAATAACAGCGATATATCCTTGCGTACGGACGGGCGGACTTGCACGTGTGCGTTCCACCGAATCGCCGTGGCGTTGTTCTTTCAAACGACCTTCAGCACGGAAAAATGCTGTGCCCGTGTGTTTAGGGGGGAGCGAAAACTAAAAACAAGCAAGAAAAGGATAATAAACCCTCCCCCATTTAACGACCATGTGGAGCAGTTTTTCGCTCATTTCATCCGTAAGCCGGTACTGTTGGCTGGTTGGTGGAATATCTTCATATCGCTGTCACTGATGCAGCACAGCAGCAGCCTTGCGGCCAGCAACCGTTTGCGCTTTCCTGCGCGCTGCATTGCCGCATCGGACTTTCGCTCGGCGATAGTTTTGCATGTCCTTTTTTTCCACTGTCTTCACATTCACCTATTGTATTGGGCGGAGGACGACTGGGAACAACGCTTGGGACACTCGTATTAAGTCGGTTCCGTGCAGTGGCCGTGAAAAGAAGAAGCTTATTATTTAACATCGCTTCAGTGTGTGGTGGTGTACAACGTACTCGCATCAGTAGGTTACGGTTAGTCCTACTTACGGTGGCCGGTGTCGTTGCTCTTGAGAGGTTTTGCCATTTTCCGACCGCCATCATTAGCACGGTTTGGTGAGATGGTGTCCTACTCTCGCCAAACCAGCAGCAGTGCAAACAGTGAAATCGAAGTGAAAATCAACAACAAAACACCACCAGTTGCCTTCCCGCTGCCTCTTCCTCTTTTCCCCAGGGGTGGCCCGGATGTACCCGTTAGTAGGCAAACATTGTTAAGCTTGAAGAGGTAAGCAAAAGCGCAGGCGAGTATCATCATCAACAGCATCATCTCTGAGTCTGACAATTAACGGGGTAAATTTTATTTACCATCATCCACCTTTCCAGGAACCGGGAGCATGAAAGCAAAAGTCGACAACGGTTCTGCAGCTTTGGTTCGATAAGCTTAGGACCGTGTTCGATGCTTTTTTCTTTGTTTTTACTTCTCCCTGGTTCTGGGTGGTTGAGCTTTGCCGTTATGTTTTTTTTCGTCCTCCAACGCTAAACCTGTTTCCCATGGAAAAAACAGGCATGAGCATGGGAAACGGTCGTTCGTATGTGGAGCTTGTTTTTGTTTGTGCAGAAGAAAGAGAATTTGCTATTAAAATGTGATTAAAGTATTTTCTACTTATTCCTTAGCGTAGGTGTATTAATTTGTTTAAATAAAAAGTTTGCAGTGGTACAATGATAGAGTTGTAGTAAATATAATGATTTTAAATTTATGTTCTAGTGGATTCTTATAAGAAGTTAATATAAAATAAGAAGATGTTATGAAATAATAAAAAATGGTCAAATAATTTCAAACTACTGGAAATAAATATTAACTAATTAAGAATATAGGCATTTCAAATAAATTACTTATTCTATTTACTTCAATCCGCATGTTTTATTATTTAAATGTTTTCCGTAAGTAAACTTGGTCTCTAGATTACTAACGTGTTTATTTTGGAGAGTTCCATTATTCTTATTAAATAACTGCTGCAGTACAAGCTTATAAGTATTTATGTATTGCAGTTCCTAGAATAATATTTTTTACAAGGATTAAATGAATGGAATCAAAATCATGCAACCTAGATTTGAACAAAAATCTTTTTTTTTTTCAAACAGAAAAATGTTTTCCGGGAATTACGTTCCACACCAACGGTTGAAGTACCGTGAAAATACTATTTAGTATATGATATTTGTGCTGCCTTCTAACAACTGTGCATTTTGCTGTGGTTGTATACCCAATAGTACAAATATTTATATTCAACCACTGCAAAATGCATTGTATAAATGATTAATATTGAAGTACTGCATCAGCCGGCAAAAAAAGCCCTTTACCTATATTTACGAAACACATTTAATTTCTTCTCGTTTCAATTAAATAATGAAGTACTCTCCCTGTGTCCATCGCCTGAAGTGCGAGCGTGCAGTGACGGTTGTGACCTTAATTTGATGTGTTTTTCCCGTATGAAAAGCTTTCCATGAAAAGTCCTTCTGTCAGCCATTCGGGGCGAAATAATGGTCAATTTATCTGCCATACCGTGCAGCGCTACCCTCTTCTCGTTATTCCGATCGGATGCACTTGAACAGCGCCGGTCGTACATTGAAATGCAACGAAATCGCGTGCACGATCAATGACTTTCGCCATCGATGGTACCCATTGAGCCGTCAGTTGAATAAACAATCCAAACCTATGCTTGAGTTTGGGAGAGTGGAGGGGGGAGAGAAGGGTTAGGAGGTCATTGCGGGTAGACTCTTTGGGGCTGATTTTTAAAAAGGGCTCTTGATGCTTTTATTTTCCGTATCTCCCTCAGCAGAATGTTGGAGTAGGCAAAAGGTGCACAACGAAAAAAAAAAATGGAGGAAATGAATAAATGCAAACCCCGTTACAATGTTGTGTTGACGGATGGTTTTAAATAAACAACCGTGCATACCGGAAACATAATCACACCGGTTACTCTGTACCCGATTTTTTTCATCCCTACAAGTGTACCGAATGCGGACGCTCCGGGTTAGGGGGCAGTTCGTACACGGATTAAAAAGTGGATCGCTTCCGAAATGGAATCGAAATTCAAATTGGAAAACGATAGGGCTGGGAATGGGAATAGCAGGGATAAAAACTGATACAAGCATCGATGAGTGAATTCAGTGAAAACAAATCTGAATCGTCCTTGAACCACCCTTCAAAACTGCTAGTGGAACTGATATCTGCTGGACGGCAAAGCTGCCGCATTAACAATAAAAAACTTGATAAAACTGTAGGAAATAAAGCAACAGATTTAGTATGCAGTATGTAGCTGTAAAAATACACAGAGAAATGTAAGCCAAAAGTATGCAAATGTATCAATGTATAGGCTTTTTTCCTAGTACCTTAACTAAAACCACATCTACTGTTTCGTTTTACTGAGAATAGACAAATTTCCAAGAAAATATGTTTAAAATGAACTTGCTTTTCAAAACTATATTCAAATAAAACCGGCTCGTGGAATCGGCAAAAGTACGTTGATGCACGAATGGGTGGGTCTGTAGGAAAAACCCCAAACAAAACAAAAAAAAAAAAACAAGGTGAGCTTTCACCCGAACGACTTCATTAAAATCCTCACACAACTGTGACGATAAAATGCGCACGGAGCAACGTGTGTAGTGTTTGGTAGGGCAAAATTGGCTCGAAAAAAATACCCGTATCCGGTGTGTCCGGAAAATGGACGAGAAACAAAAAAAAGGAAAGGAAAAAAAATTGGAACGACCACCAACCTGCAATAGCAGAGATGGCAGAGATGAATTTGTTTATTAGCTAAGTGAGGACGGTGTCATTTGCGGAAAACGGACCAGTTCGGCTAAATAGCATAACGCTTGTATGTGTGAATAAATAATTCGCAAAATAAGGAAGAGAAGGAAAAAAAGCAGATGCGGTGCGAAACAAAAAAATCAACGCAGCCACTAAGGGAAAACGGTGTTTACACCTGGGGCAGGTTAAAACGCGGCCAATTATTTGCGGCTCATCTCTGGTGGAAAATTAGGTCCCGTTAATTGGGCCACCGAGGCGAAGCGTTGGGTGGTCGACCCGAGTGCGGGAAAATTCGATCGAAAAAGTTTAATAAAACCCGAAAATAGCCTACCGGATGTGTCCGGTAATTGGTGGTGTTGTGTATGGAGCTGTGGCAAAGGTGAAGTTTGTAAAACGAATCTAAAATGGTGAGATGTGGTAATGGGTGAATTAATTTGCACTGGTAAGTGGATGAATTAGTAAAGGTATTGATGGAGTGCGTACTTAAACAGTGAATGAAGAGTGGCGTGACAGATAGATAATGCTGCTTAACATTTTATTTTTTATGCAAAATGGACCAACTTGATAAATAATCTTTTTGATTTAGTAATTTATTGACATTAATGGATACATTTTTTTCGGTTAAACCAGTTTGTTTGTATTTTTAACTTATAGCCTCAATATTCTTATTTGTAGACCACTCATAGTGCAGGATGTCTGGAAATCCAAATCACTGAAATCCATGGTTGTACTTCATTCAGATGGACGAGCTAACTGTGCTTTTCTATTCCTGGTGCCGAATCCTCTTGGATGGGAATGACCTCCAACATGTCTACTTCGCCAATCAGCTTTACTAACTCAAGGTGCAACGAATTAGACTATCAGATGGACTCTTCTTTATCAATGAGTTTGTGGATCCCATAGTAACTTCTTAACAGATCTCGCTGCCTAAGCTATTGTTCGGAATAAGGATCGTACTAAGGTAGCAGGACTTCAGAACTGAAACGCTGTAAACTGATATTCTACTCTCTGAACTGGAATTGAAACAAGAACCCAATTTGACGTTTTTTAGATTCAAACGACGTGTGTTGATCTCCACTCGCAAGAGGTTGACAATGTAAGTAAGTCCATGACAGAGTATTCATCGAAGAGGAAGACGTTGAGATCAATGGCATAAGCGTTGAGTTCAATCAGAAAACCTAGTAATTTGAAGTAGTAATTGTCCAAGTCTCACTGTTTTAACCGCATGGACTTAACTACAATATTTCAAGTAAGGGATTCAGAAGTCATCGTTTAACTGTACACAATTATTCCTTTCCTCATTATTTACGGACTGATCTGTAAAGTATAGATTTAAAAAAAAATCAAGTTGCTTAGAGGAATAATCAAGACACAAATATGAGGAAGATACTTTGTTGACTTAGTTAAGGAATTCACCTAAGCTTCTGGTTGTATCAGTGTCATGGTTTAAAGTATTTCCATTCATAATCTTGAAGAATTGAAACAATACAAGATTGATCGTGAAAAGCTCCCGTGTACGGCGTATTGTGTATTGTTCGTCGGTTCATCACAAAATAAGATGTTTTTCTTTTTCAAAAAGACGCTTAGCAAAACCATAGAATATGATGGCTGATAAGCAGCAACGCACCTGCACTTCTTGACGTGTTTTGCGTCACATATCGCAATGAGCGTACGGCAAAGTGATTCGAAAAACGGTCTGTCGTTTTTCCGTCCCGTCAAGTCAATCGTCGCTGCTAGTTGTTGCTGTCATACTTTAGGAGGGTTTTTTTTTTTCCTAGCGACGACTTTGTTTTCCCCTCAAATCATATTGATGCTGGGAGCAGCTGGAGTGTAGGTGACGCAGCACGGCGACTGAAGATGGTGCGAGAAAAGTCCAATTTTCCGGATGATATCATCTAGCAGCATCTTGAGCAGATTGGGAGGGATATGTAGGACGGGGTTGCAGCACGGTGCCGTTATGTGCATGTCTTTAAGAGCATTGCCGCAGGAATAGAAAACTCTTATGGATAGAAAGCCGAAAGGAAAAAAAAAACATCACCCATCATCCTTACCCTAGTCAATTCCTTCTGGCTTGCTTGCTGCTTGCTGTGGAGTGGAGTGAATTGTGTGGAAATGTGAGCAAATCCTTGAGAGCGAATGCTGCTCTTTAATGCAGCACGCTTGAAACGTGTGTGTGTGTGTCCTTCCAGCGTTGTGGTATTAGCATGGCACAAGCGTGTGGGTACGTGTGCGCGTATGTATGTTTGGATGCTGTATACTTAGATCCGTGGCCCCGTTGCATGAACCGAATCCCCGGCATGGTCGACGCGGCACGGGACCTTGAGAATTTGCCGTTTGTTTGCACGCCGTTTTCCCCCGCGAAAGCTAGTTCGTTGCACAGCTATTCGGGCACAAATCGACGCCCACTAACGTTTGGCTGGCCGTTGGTTGGATTTACTTGTGCCCGGGCACTTTGGAGCGGTACGGTCGTTGCCGCCGGCCGTTGAATAATGCCAGGGCCGTTCTGCTCGTCATCAACATCCCGACAAGCTGCCTCGGTGTCTTGTCGGGCTGCTTTTACCTGCTGATTCTTCTAATGCCGGTGGCCGTGCGGATGTGCAAGGGGTTAGTGTGTTTCTTCATTCACAGTACATGCGAAGGGAAATGTTTGTGTTCTTTGCCGTTTCTTTATCGGAATGTTCATGCTTATGTAGAGAATATTCTTTTGATGGCGATCGCTGGTCGCGAGTAGTTGGAACTGGGCGAAAAGGCTCATGAACGCCGTGGGATGCCAGAGTATTGTTTTATTTCGAAAGATGACTTAAAAAATGATTGAAAGTTAAGTTCATGCGCGAGACTGTTGAAGGATACTAATTATAGTTTGTTTTGACACAACCTGTCACTTTGATAGTTCTGTGGTTTCACGGAAGAGGGCGCTTATTGAATACTTATCCATTATTCCTAGGAAGGGCATGATAAATCCATTTCAAACCATCAAAATACTACCATTTTAAATGGGCGATGCTAAAAAACAGCTTAATTAAATAGTCACTCACTTTATCTCTCTACTTTTGAATGTAAATTCTACCTTTTGTGGCGCTGTAAACCTGTGACAGGCTGAGATGTGAATAATTTGTTCCCTTTCTTTGCCAGCAGTATGAGTTGCGCGGTTTTACCATCTGCTGCTACACTTCTCAAAGTGTCTGTATCGTTTCTTCTCGTTTCCTGTGATTCATCTGTGCAACACGGCTGCCTGGTGTCACTTTCTTTGATTTGATTGCATTCGTACGGGATGTGTTTTATTCATGTCCCGGATTTTTTTTTGCTCTCCTTCCGCTTCCGGGTCGGACTTTGAAGCTGTACTTAACGAACACATTCACCGTGTACGTGCATCTCCAGCGCGCCCGGTTCGGGTTCGGTGGCAAACGGCTTGATACCAACGCATCACGCATAATACCGGTTGGCATTAGTTTATGCCACTGGGAAGGTAAAATGAGAGCATAGTAAAAGTTTTATCACAAAAACCTCCTGCCAGCGGTACGGTAGTTAGTGGTTCCCCGGGCGGGTGGATTCAAACAAACTTCACCGCGGTTGGTTGGTGCTGGGGAGAGAGGTGGTTTTTCCCACGATCCTAACCGAATGCTTTCCTGTTTGGCTAACCCACTACATCTATGACCGTTTTTTCCTGTATTTTGTTTTTGCTGTTTGGAATGAAGTGAAGCTGGTGCTTAGATGAAACCGAATGCACTCGCTCTGGAAGGAAAACGTATGTGAGCCACGATGCGAGTATTGTAATTAATTAGAAGTATTTAACTTTCTCCGAACACAGCTGCTCTGTCTGTGCTGGGGTTTTCTAGGTGGTAATTTTTGGGACATGCTGGTTTTGTTGAATCCGCCCGGAAAGCTCTCACAGTGCTGCACCAAAAAAAAATCATCAGTGCCACATATGCAGGAATTACATCGAAAATTATGCTCCATCTTGATGTAATGCAGCGCAGATAGTTTGAGCGAAAGTTCTGATACACAATCTATCTGAAATCTGTTAAAAATTGAATATTCTTCTCTCAAAACCCGTGCATTTTAAGTGCAGTAAATTAAGCTCATTGGCACTGTGGGGATGAAGCTCAAAGAACACGATATATTTTTACACAACTCTATTCCAAGTCACGGATCAGCAGAATGGTCCTTTACTCGGTAGGGAGAGTGTTTTTTTTGCCATCCTCGTACCGACCGGTGTTACGGAACGAGTTAGCGAAATAGCACGCGGGACAACTTTCCACTTGTTTGGTGCCGTACGGTGCCAGCAGATCACTGACGCTAAAGTGCTGACAAGAAACCGAATTAGCACATGTTTAAGGAGTAGTACGGTTGGATCGTGACGGGGTGCTGAAGTTCCGTATCCACATCGGGGAGGGCTTCATTAGCCAGCCGGAACGCATGGGGCGGAAAAGGCTAAAAGGTGCATGCTACGTGACATGGCGTGATGTGTATCGAACAATCGAATTTCCTTACTGACAGGCTGCCTGCTAATGAACACTTACCCTGCCACCACCTGACCTCACAGACCTTCCGGAAGGGTGGTAGGGTACCAAACACCAGAGGTGTTTGCTAGCTTGTGCACCGAACGGAAGTAACCCAATTATTGCTTGATTGTTTTTGATACATTTGCGAAAATCGTTAAGCGTTTGAACGCGTTTAGCACATTCTGTTGACTCAAAAGCTTGCCACGGTACATGTGCCACTTTTAGATCGGGTTATGTTGCTTTGCGGAATTAAGAATTTTGTGATTATAATTTGAAAACTATTTCCCAAAACATTGAATGTAAATAGTAGTGATTTTAAAGTTATTATAAATTTATTTTTCTTGATTTAATAAAATATTCAATAAAATTCGATGAGGTCATGAAACTTTCGCTAATTAAGCTCGGAAAAAATGTTGATCCGTTAGCAACCGTCCATTGCAGCTTTCGGGCTGCATCGGGTACCGTAGACGGTAACACAGCCGAAGCCTCACCGTGCAGTATGTAAACTATGCGCGCTTCGATTTTCTAGCCGATTCCCGAGTCCCGGGCTTTGCTCGACCCCGGTCGAAAGAAAATCCCGGTCCTGGGCGAAGGAAACCATTCATACCCGAAGGAGGCGGCTGGTGCCTCACGCAACATACACTTGACTGTCGCTGACTGTACTGTCGGAGCGGAGCGGAATGGAACGTGGAGGGTTAACTGTACGAGTGCGTTCGTGTACGAAGTAGTAACTCAGCTGCCGCACAGCGTGGAGCATGGAATTCCGAGAGAAAACATTCGCTGCATGTTCAGTGCTGGGACATTAGCTCAGGGAAACATTCGCACCATGCTGGGGATTTGCTGAGCTGTTTGGCTCTTCTGAGGAGAGAAATGGCGAACTGATTGTACGCAGTATGATCTCTGTTTTGATGCCATCGCAAGGCATTTTGCAAATTCGAGCAGTTGCATGGTGTTGAGCGAATCATTTCGAGCAGATGTACATCACCGCCTGCTTCCCGTCTGACACGCACAGCTGTTTGTTCTGGGTTGAGAGAGTGAGTGACTGCAGTCGGGTGAGATAGTATACCCGAGGCGAGGTGAGTGCCTATACAGTATCCCATTCTCCTACATCGGGGTGGTTTACATTCGTACTCGGACGCAGCGTCGTCAGCATGCCTTTAGCTGGTTCGTGTTTAGGTGAATTGTGCTATATCGTTTCGCTTTTCCGCCCGCGTAATTTCTCGCCCTAAGTTTTCCCTCGGCGCAAGTGTACGAAGCGTACCGTGAGTGCGCTCAGTCTCGCCGATTGACGCGCCGATCGTGGACGGGTTTTACCGTAGCTCCCGTAGCAGCTGTATGGTGAATATCGCTTAGCTGTCAGTTATCAATGGTGAAGCTTTTCAGCACTACCAGCCATCCTTGTTGGTTGAATCCTTCACGTACACGTGAGCGTGAGTGTGTGTGTGTGTATGTGCATGGTGACAAAGTTAGGGAAATGTGAAATCATTGCCTAAATAGAGGGTGTATATGAAAGGTATGGCCATGTGAATGAACCATATACAACAAGCACCAGTAGAGTGAGTGTGTCCGTTGCTGAAGAATCTGTGCAGCGATAAACGCGCCAAATGGCGACATTAAACTCTTCCATTTTAAATGCATAGGAAGACCGTACAGGGAGCTAATCAATGCGAGACTCGGAAAGACTTGGAGGCTGTGAACAGGCAGCAGCAGCAGCAGCAAGATCCAAGGCCGTAGGTGGAAGCGTAATAAAAAGGGTTAAAGAATCGTAGCCGCATTAGGATGGGTTCGTTTGCATGGTTAAGAAAAAGTTTCTTATGGTAGGGCATGCTGCTGAAGGGAGAATGTCTTATTGTTAAGGTCCAGTGAGACTTTTTTTCGGTGCTCGCATGTCGCTTTCCAAACTGTCATATGATTAGTTATTCGTTTTTTTATCTTTTATTAAACGAAATTTTTCGTTGCAATTGAGGTTTTTTTAAATAAATTTGTTATGAATTGCACGCTAACAAAATTACACCTGTATGGTCAAATGTGTATAAGCGCTTGATTCTAAATGTGGAATTTGTTTTTTTTTCCAAATGCTTATGTATAAGCATGCAAGTTCCAGTGCGTGAATTTGGCCTCAAGTTATCGGGTTTATTTTTATTTTTAAAAAATACAGAAATGTGAGTAAAAATAACGTGCACAGTGCAGTAGTGTACAGCAGCGGCCGGAAAATGTCAACCGTGTGGCAATCGAGACGCCAGTGTCCTTCAGACGTCCAAGTGGTAGACAACAAATCTGAAGAAGGCACCAGCTAAAAAGCAGCACAACATATTGCATATGTGAAATGTGGTGAAAAGTGGTAGAAAAGAAAAGCTAGATTCGTAAGGTGACCAACCCGCCCGCGTTCCCGTGCCCGGTGCGGTCATCGTGCTAACAAAAAACATCCCGTGATCGATTGTTTGAACCGCAGGTTCGCGAGTTGTGTATATTTATGAATATGTGCCCGGTGGTTGTGTGAGTACGGGGCGTGCTTTTGAGTTTAAGTAAGCCGTCTAGAAGGAATGGTAAATTGGTGGTTTTGTGTTTTGTTTTTTTGGAGCGTGCGGTATTAGTTATTTTCGGTGGAGTGTATAAAAAATAAACCAACACAACACGCTACCACCGCCATTTCGGACGGAGCGTACCAAGCGGACGAAGGTGTTACAACCTTGGAGGAGCAGAAGGTGGAACAGAAGGAGTGCTGCAACGGTCTCCTGCTCACCCACCAAAAAAAAAAACGGGGACATTAACCCATCGGCTGGTGCGAGGAATACTTCAAACTAAAACCGTTAGTATCAATTTCAGTGTCGTCAGTGTTTGACCTTTTTGTTTGCTTGATCTTTAACGGCGCGTACGCACGTCCTTCACATAAGAGCGTTATCTATGACCATTATCTGCTAGCATTAATAGCCCCGTTCGGGCTGATTGAAAGAGTTCCACCCGTGGGCTGTTGTTCTGTGTAATGGGATCCTCGCTGTTAGCAGGGTAGCTTCTATTTCTTCAATTTCTTTTTTGCTCTAAATAATGCGCGAAGGTTGTGGGAGTCATACATGTCTGGGTCACGCGCCAAAGATATATTTCATGCTAAACGCCTTCTGAAAGTAAACTGATAAAAATGTCTATTTTTATCTAAAGTTCTTAGACTCCTTCCCTGCCCAATGCTGTAAGAGTAAAAAAATATTTTCGAAAACTTTCTACAAGAGGGTTGGCGTTGTTTTTGGTAAAACATTTCAATACCCACTAGCTACTTAACGATTCCGACGTGTTCTTTTTTCACCTACAAAAAGGGTTTATTTAAATGTATATTGGAACAGCTGTCGATAAGTAAGTAGGGACGGGTTTATTTTTGGGGATCCAGCATCCCCAATCAGCCGGGATGGAACAGTTGTACATTTTGGTGCGGTCTGCTTCGGTGTGAAAAGCGACAACGCAGCTGTCGCAGAGTACGATGCGAACGAGCGCGCAGTATTAAAATTAATGATGCATCGTCCGAATGCGCATCGGGAGCGATATTGAAAACGATGCTAGCGGTCTCGGATGGCCATGTGAATCCAACAAGTGTTTCTCGTACGGTTGGCCATGCCAAACGAACGAATGAAAATGAATGGATTTTACATCATGCTCAGGGAGCGCTGAAACCTGTTGGACATGTATACTGTCCATGTGCTGAGGATCTTAAAACAAAACAAACATATGGTTGCGTATTTTAAAGCTTAAAGTAATTATAAAAACTAAATACAGCACCACATAAAGGACTGATTCTTATAATCCAATGACATAGGGAAATATAAAAACATCCCTGCATCAGGTAAAAGGTTCTTGTTATATCAGTCGCCTAAAACATGAAACATTGTAGTTATCATTTTTGTTTCTAACTTCACGCAAAGCCTTCCGAAGAATTCCTGTTTGAATTTTCACCGACATAGCTTAGCGGTGGAATTTTAGACGTCGATGGGCAATAGCCTTCCGAGAAATGACTTATTGTTGAAAGTTTTTGTGACTTCCTCACTGTTGTTTGGTAAAGCTATTCCGGACGCATCGTGTTGAGTAGCATACTTAAATGATTCTCAGAAAAGTTGGGATCTAAAGAGTACTTGTAAAAAAGCAGTTTTGTTATCAGTAATCCTGTAATCGTTGTTAAATGCAAGATATTTACTTGAGGGTGAACGTATAACACTCCAAATAACTATTTTAGATAATTTTAATTTGTTGAAATGAATTATGAATTTATTCTCGATTTAGATTGAGCCCATTTTCCACAACCCCACGTACATGAGTTCTATTTCGCATCAACCAATCTCAAATAATGTGTGTGGTATAATTCCCATTTAAGTTGGTTCACCATTCCAAACGAAGCAAGCAAAGCCACTAAACCGAGAGCTCAACCGAGCGGTGTGTAATGTCTAAACAATAATGTTACATGATCGATCGGTCGTAACGAAAACGGAATTGCCATCATTCGGATGCTTCTGGTCGAATATATCCCGTATCTAGTCCTGCTCCATGCACGTACCACTCGCCAAGCAACAAATTAGTTAAAGCACTGCTAATATTGACACAACAATAATGACTTTTCCGCACTCAAACCACCGCGGTGGTTAGAGCAACGCCTTATGTCCCCCCGTACATCTGACAGCAAAAGCTCAGGGAGCGAAAATTCAGTCTCCACAATATTATGTTGATTTTCCGAACCTCCATGCTTGCGTTTGGGAATGGTTGGTTGAAATAATTTCCTCCGAGCGACCGGTCGTCGTTGACGAGCCAACGATTCGCGTGGGCCAGCATCACTACAGAACACGGGCGAAGACGTAACACAATTTCCATTTGTTCATTCACTAGGTCGCCCTCCCAGTTCTTGTTCTTTCCCCGCCTGTGTGCCCGTTTTTTTTATCATGCCTTTTCCCAGCAACATATCGGGTTCGTGGATGAGGAACAATTTTCTATGTACGGCTCGAGGGAAAGAAAGAAGCATAGGCTATCTGGGTTTGCTTGTCCCGCCTCGGGGATGTTTTTTTTTTCTTCTATCCGTGCTGTCCTAGTTTGTGTGAGGAATCGTAATTCTTGTCTCATGTTTCCACGCCTGCCTCTGCTCGTACGGACTCCTGCGGAGAGATGGAATATTCTAGACCGTTGAACCTCCCTATCGGCCTAGTTTTGCATTCTATCGACATAAACACGTAACCGAACGAACGGTACGCAGCGTGCGGGCAGATGGACAACGATTTAGTACATGAGGATGCATTGCTCGTACGCCATGGTACGGTGAGGATTTGGCAGTCGCTCAATTGAATTGTGGGTGAAAACAGATTTTCCATTTATTCAAATTACGCCTATTCATGTTTTCGACAACTGGCGAAGAAGCGAACGTGCAGAACGATGAGAATGAAGAGGCAGCGTGATAAGAAAACTATAACCCTGTGAAGAAACTGCAACAAGAATACTCGCTTTCAAGCGACGTAGATGTTGCTTGATCGGGTGTAACATATCCTCCAATCGAACTGGTCCAATGTCGGCAAGATGAGATTTGTGCTTTTGCTGTCGCTAGCAGGATCCTTTCACCATGGCTCAGTGCCGGTTCTTTTTGCTCGACTTTCGCTTGATATAGACACCGAGTATAGGATGCTGGCCGGTTACTGGCACCCGATCATTTCCAATTTTCCGGTCTGCTAGTACCGGATAATCCTTGATGATGGCTTTACGCCATCGGGACGTCCCGCATGGTTCACCGAGGCAGCAGAATTTGAGCCGATGCCAATGAACGGAAACCAGTGCCGTAGGTTCAAGTGTTAAACCGACAGCAAAATATTTGATACATCGTACGGTGAAAGTAGTTAACGAGGGCCCTTCCCGGATGGGCCGATACTCCAGATGACAGCCGTGTTCCTTTCAGCCTAGGCTGGCGAGATGAAAGGTCTCACCAGGTATCTCAGGTGTGGTTTTTTGTGTTATCTCGTATATTTTGCTTCCTCTCTAACATGTGTCTTTGCAGCAGCTGGCTAAACTTAAGCGTGGGTGATAAGAGGACACCGGTGTCGTTGGTGTGGCATTACTTGAGAATTTAATATGCCCGTTCTCGCTGGAGATCCCCTGTTCAGGGAGGTGTATCAATATTTTATCAAGCTTCTACAACAAGAAACACCCATTAGAACGAATGTGGTATAATAATAATGAAAAAGAGTGAAAATAATACCTTAGAATGAATGACGTCCGAAGTCTGGTACGGTCAACCTTTAAGAGATACCGAGAAGTAACATATCTCTTGGGAGAAGGTGAAAATAGAAAAAAAAAATATCCTATTCGGGATGGTGAACACTTAAAAGCAGCATGATACACGCTTGCCATTGGAGGTGGTACCATGATTAAAACAATTAATAATGGGAAACCAAGAAAATGCTCCCGGCTATTACGGTACCTAAGCTTGGGCGCTTTCAGCACTCCGTTCTGTCCATGATTGGCAACCGCGCTGCAGCAGCAGCACCGGCAGCCATACCGGACGAGCTTTGTGTGCTTCACAAAGCAGCATTAGCCATTACGGGTGCACCTTGGGACGCGTGGGATAAGTGCCTTAGATCCCAGTGCTAATCACTGTTGTCGTCGTAGTTTCTTGGCCGGGATCACAGATGGTTCCCAGCCCCCAAAAGGGTTTCACCGTTCGCCTTGAAGGCTTTGAGGAGGTGTCGGTCGGGGGAGGTTTAAGCGCGTTAAAGTAACCGTCACATTTAGAACATTGTGCAGTGGCAACAATGGGTAAGGTGGTGAGTTAAAAATCTCATTTTCCACCAGCTGACGACTTGGGTTGAAATGAACGAAGTTGGGCTACCAGTTTTGGAAAGGGTTTTTTTTCCTCTACTTCTCCGTTTCGTGCTGTGCCAAAACCGATGTGAACCGGTTGATGAGATAGATGGGTAGATGAAACCATTTGACAGGTTCATGCTCCCAGTCATGGCGGCGAAGCGAACAAAACACGCAAACCAACGGGAAAAGAAAGGTTAGAACACGAGATGGAACCGAAGGATGTGTGTGCACGGATCTCAAGTGTGACCACCCACGCTACGAGTGTTCGGTTGGTGTACTAATTAGTTTTAATTGGTTTACGACTAATTAGCTGCGAGCGATCTGTCGAAGACACCGACATTCCGTTCCCTGGACACCGTTTTGCGGTCGACCAGTTGTCCGGATGCCTCACCTGTGTCATTCTAAGCGCAAGGTGTAAATTATAGAGCGAACCGAACACTGTGGACAACACGCAGGCGATACGTTGTAACGGAATCCGGTGGGATGGTGTCGTTTACCGTGTGACCGTGGGAGAATCTTTCCGGATGTAAATAAATGATCGCTTGATGTGATCAGACTTCGAACGATGGGTTGGTACAACCGGGTTCGAAGGAAACTGTTGGCTTGCTGCCAAAACCAACGAGCTCGGTGTAGTTTGTACGAATCGATTCGTACAGCTTCAGTTGCATTCAGACAGCAGCACGACCGTACGGTGTCTGGATAGACTTTTGCACTAATCCTTTGCCGTGAAGGAGAGAGCACGTCCTGCCGTAAATATGTGATACCGAGCCACCCGTATCTATCCCTTATCCAGGTCAGGTCGTTAGAAAACGGATGTTTTTATTTAATCTTTCAAGTGTACATAAAAAGCAGCATAAATTCCCTTGAGCTTCCGATTGTTTCCTGCAACCCTTCGGCGGGACCCAGGGATAGGCATGCTGCAAACTGCAGCCTCGGTACGATCGATGAGCCGACTATTTTTATCCGCCCGTACAACACCGGTACAGCTTGTGCAGAAGTTTTTCGAGGTCATGGAGTCGAAAAATGGAATACCGCACGGTTGGCTAAAAATCGACCAGCTTCGGTACTTTCGGAGTGAGTTATGGATAAAATGGAGCAGAGTCTAGGTACGTACTGGTGTAGCCGTGTCTGTTACGATTTTGAGTAGCGAGCAATGATAGGACATCGAAACTTTTATCGTGCTTTTATCGTGGAATGAAAATGGGTATCAAGGACTTTGCGCGGCATAAACATGCAAGGGCAAAATGAACTACTCGTGTGGAAATTTCAACATAATCGGTCTGTTTGATATGGGACGCAAAGGAGTGGTTTGTCCGTAGAAGGACGTTTGCAATATTTGCAACATTTCATGAACCGAATTAGAACTTGGGTGGAATAAAATCTCACAATTTCAGGTTCTATGTAAAAATAGCGTATTAAACTTTTTGATAATTAAACGTTTTTTTTAAAGATTTATTATCATCACTTCAAGATTCAATATCATGTCATCACTCCAATTCATTTTGAGTTTCAGAAGTATTGTCCATGATCTTCTACAGTCTCAAACTTATTTACGTAGAACATCATTTGGTGCCATTCTCATGACATTACCCATATTGAGACTCTCCGTCATATAACATGAGAAAACTATCGAATCTTGCTTAACTGTCGATGCTCCTGCTTCCTGCTCCTTCTACATATCTTCTACTTTTGAGACTCGTCATCCTTAACGGATCTGGGCCTAACATTCGTGACTTTCTTGACATTAAATTTCACGCAGCAGAATAGTCAATATGTACTTGGGAAGGTGGGCTACGCACAAGGATCCAATAATCTAACCTTAAAAGAAATATTCCTCTCTATTCTTCTGATAAAGGTACTGAAACTTAGTATATTTAGTTCACATATCTTTGAGAATCTTTGTATTAAAATTTTTTCAGATGTAAGGTTACTTGTTAGGAAACCCACGAAACGAGGTACACTTGATAACTTTATTGTAACTTAAGCCACGATGTCACACTCTTCCCCATAGAGCGACATTAAACCTATCACATTGAACATGCAAATCTTCATTCGCTATTATGCTTCTTGGGTTCAATTAATTATAGCTAAATATGCAGCTTTCCGTTCGAAATTCATGAATGGCGATGCGCAAAACGGAATATTTAAAGCTTGTTGAGTCAAGCAGCAGAATACATTACCGCATAATAAAGCATCTGGCCCCAAAGCCGGTTTGATCTACAGTTCGATACACATTTGCATTCATTAAACCGGTGACAATTCACATTCGGATCGATTTATATACCACCGCTTACGCGCGTCCCATTCTGCAGTACCGGAACGAATGAACTCGGTTGCAGAAGGAGATGCCTATTGTTGAAATTAATTTTCAATCCATTACCCCGGTGACATGGGCAGGACACTTTCAACTCGGCTTCGACAACAAAGCAGAAGCAGGGGGGAAAAAACAGAATGACAATAAAAAAAGAACGATAGGCTGGCCCCGGTAAAGAATGCTTTTGGCACGTTCGCCTGGGTGTGAAGTCGTTCGTTCAATTGGACCTTCGCTAAGGCGAATGGAATGAACCGCCTTTAGTCGGAAAAAAGGAGTATGAGCGTGAGAAGTAGCTTGGAAGTTCCGTTTGATAGGGTGCGAATGGCATATGATGAAGGTTGAAAGGCAGCAAACAAGAAAGGTGGATGATGCCAGTAGAACCATTCATCCGTTCGACGGTTGATCCTTTGGCTTGATTACTTCATTCAGTCTGGGAAGAAAAATGACTTTCGTCAACGGTTAAATGCCACTGAATGATTTACATTTGTTGGGAGGAGGCAGCAGCAACAACAAAAATATATATATGCACAGTTCGGGTGGGTATCAAAACTGGCAGCCACAGTGCGTTCGCAGCCACAGTGGAACATTAGCATATTCGATTGATTGGAACGAATCGAGAGGGAAATTTTTTTCGAGTGTATGTGGTTTTTTTTCCTTTCTGTTTTTCATTGCTTTCGTGCGTCATGCTTGCCAGAGCCCGGTGGAAGAAGTAACGACAGGAGGGCGAAGGAATACTTCCGATTTATAAATCGAACTCATCTTGAGTCAGTAAACGAGACGGGTTTTGGATGAGTTTGTACGGTCTTGCAGAAAGGATTCGTACCGGCGAAACGTTCCATCGGTTGGGAAAATTAATCGTATGGAAAAACTGTTCAGATAACGATGCCAACCGTATTAATAAATTCCGTTATCTCTAAACACGCATGAGGGTATTTTTTCTGCGTTCAATATTTGGATTTCACTCTGTTGAGAAAGAAAGCATGATGTAGAATAAGTGGATAACGATTAGAAAAATAATGCAAAATAGCTATTTTTATGGAAATGATATTTTTATTCTAATCGTGTTAGACCATTTATTGTCTATACAATTCAGCTATGAACTGGTAAAATGGCAGCTTTTTTTTCCTGTCCGTTCCCCATTGTCCGTCTGTCATGAAATGGCAATCTATCAAAACCACTCAAACGTATTTCGCTGGGATCAAAAATAATGTCTTACTGTGTATTACCGTCGCACCATTATCATACCGTCAATTTCTTGTGCGAAAGTAATTTCCATTCACAGGCACGTTCTGGAGCCTCGTTAGCCCACAAATAGCCCGAAGGATATCGTAACGCAGCAGGAAGTGGAACAGCTCCACGGTCAGTGCAAAAGTGCTGGATAATTTTATCGAATGGATTTGGCAAACGTTTTCATGACAATTGACAACCGTATCGTGAGCGGTTCCCAATTCCGTTAAGTACCGTTTTCATGTAAAGTCCATTTCGCTGTCAAGGCGTACGATTTTTTTTTCCTGTCTGACGCCATCATTATGGATGTGAAATGTATCATTAAACTTATCAAACATTCAGCATTCGGGATGCTCCGTTGCTCCTTTTGATTCCTGCTTTTTTCGCCCGCCGTCCGGCCGTTCGTTTGTTTAGTGGCCGTGGCTCCTTGAACGGAAATATTCTCCCGGGAGCCACTTCCGACACGTGCCACGTGCGTGGTACGATTTAGCTTAAACGCTGATGGCAGCGATTCACCGTTTCCATAAATTGCTCCAAACGGCACCAGCACCCCAAGTGCATTGAGCCTTTGTTGGGGGTCGTTTTTATACACCGGCGGGTACGTGGACGTTTTGGGCGAAAAAAAGAAGAAGGAAAAAAATAAATAAAGGATGCTCTGGCAATGGGGATTTCATAAATTTTAAATTGAACATTCTTTCAACCGACCGACTCTAGCGTACGCTTCCACAGCCAGGGCTGAGAAAGGTTTTTGCGCTGTCTGTGCTGCTTTGGGGTGGCAGTGTGGAGAAATCAGTGTTTCCCCCTCGATTTTTGGCATTGCTTGTGCAAGCGAAAAAGGTAACAGTCGTTCGCCCCATGTTCCGCCAACCTTTCCCTGGAAAATGGTTCCCTTGTATGCTGGCGGTATCGTTTGGCGGTAAAATGCCCAGCACCAGTCAGCAGGGCATTAGTGCACGGTTCGGGTCCCAGTGCCGTTGCCATTATGATTCGCCTTAATTCAATAAATTCCATCAGCAAAAGTGTGCGATAATTTGATAATAAATTCGAATAAATAAATGTGTCCGTTTCGTGTAGCAGCCGGTGTGAGTGGGGAAAGAGAGTGGGAAAGGGTGTTTGAAGGCCACGAATTTGCATACGGCATTGCTTGCCAGTGGGTCAGTGGGATGGGGGTTTGTTGATGCGCTTGATTACTGTCAAACGTGGTAACGATGTTTTGTGACATTTTCGGGCGGAGCACGTTGTCGTTGAAAAGGGACATTTTTTGGAGAATACCTTTGAATGCAAAATTAGGTTGTTTTTGTAAATTATTTGTAACAAACATTCTCTTTATTTTATAACATTAAAATTTAGATATTTATGCTATTTCAATATGATTAATTTTAATAACAGGAAATAATAATTGAATAATATAAATATAAGTATTCTCGCAAAGTAAACACAAAAATACTACAATAACGACACGTTTACCCTAGTATGATTTTAATTACGCTGTGTAAACCAAAAAATAAACAAATTAAAATTAAATGCCACCACTACTTACTATTGAGGCTAGGTAAAAAAGGGTGCAAGTGCCATTTTAAAACAATCACACACATACACACACAAGCAAAATAATAATAAAAGAAGCGTTTGTGTAGCGCTTTTCACGCGCTAAGCCATAAATTAAAATTGCACAATAATCGCGTCCGAACAATGAAAAAAGTGAGCTGAACACGCCCGACTTTGGCGACGAAACTCACTCACTCACGCCGGGTGCAGTAATTGGTTTTGTTTGCGAACAGAGGGAGAGAGAAAAAAACACACGAAGCACCAGAACACGCATTTAGCGTTAACTGTGGCGCTGTTGCAGCTGCAGAGCTGTAAAACAAAACTTTGAAACAATTCACTACCGGGGAGCGAAAAACAAAACGAAAAAACAAAATGGCACGAAAAAAAAGAGGGGGAAAATGGCCACGGAAACTACGGGAACTGGGTAATGCAGTAAAAGTGCTGCATTGTGCGTTAATCATGGTGTCTGTAATTTAATGAAAATGGTGGTATCCTTTTTGTGGTAGTTTTCGCGTGGAATTGATTTGCATGCGTGATAAAGAGGCCTTTGGTAGAGTGTTTTTAATATTGCGCATAATAAAAATTTCACATGCTTTTGTCTTTTGTTTTCTGTCTTGCATTTATTATTATGCTTTTAAAAACATTTCTAACTTTTTGGAAAGATATGACACACATCACACCAAATGTGACACAAGTTTCAAAATGAAATTCCGGTAACCTTCAAGAAATAACCGAGTTTAAAATGTAGCTCACCCAGAAAAGCTTTACCCCTTTTTCCAACATGCCATGATTAGAATTCCACTGCACCGGACCCGGTGCTACGGTTCTTGTCCGGTAGCGCGATGGGAAATAACGAAACGACACTACCGACAAGTGTGGCCAGCCCGGCCAAATGTGATCAAATTAAGTAAGAAGCTTTTCCGTAACCGTGGGCCTGGAAAGTTTTCGCTTCTATTTTAGTTCGCAGCAAAACCAACACTTTAGCGCTACCTTTTCCACCCGTAATGCGCTTTTAAGGATGTCTGTTTCATTTGTAAGGAAAGGAAGAAGGCAAAAAGAAAGCTGGGTGGTAAAACGAATCACACACACATACACACCCGAGACTGTAGGGAGCTCAGCTTTCAAAACGGAGAGCGAATTTTCCCACCCTCGAACGCGGTCCTTCGGAAAGGGATATCCTTCGCTTCGTTTGCTGACAACCTCTTCCTGACCGCTGGCTGATGTGAGCATTGACCCAGCCCGGTAGAAAGCAATACCTAGCAAGCGCTAGCCGAATAATATCAGATGGGAAGGCATTCCATCCGTGCAAACGGAACACTGCCACAGTGAAAACGCTCTGAAATATGCCGCTGGGCAACGCAAGATAACGACCGCACGCCCGACACGGGAATGGGGACGAGATACGCAAACTTGTTGAAAATGGTGGAGCAGGCTGTAAATTTTGCTGACATTTATTCCACCATTTCACCGAGCTCTCATTGCGGAGGAGGAGGAAGAGAAGAGGAAGGGGAGGGGGGGGAGGGGAGCTGACAAGTGGTGAGGTGCTCTGTTTGGATAGAACGAGGCCGTTGCACGAGAAATAATGCTTTCGTTTCGTGCGCCGTCTTTCCGGTCGGAAAGGAGCACTGAAATATTTCGAGCAATGTCGGAGCAATAGTTGGTGGGCAAAGCGCGTTGGTTTTCGTTTTTCGTTGTAGCTGCACAGTAGCTCCGTGCGCTTATTTGTTTTGGCAGCGAAATGTTTGAATTGCCAGAGCATCCATTTTTTTGGGTGGAATGTCGCTAGATTGTGCCTTGAAATTAAATACTTCAATTATGATTGTGCTAAGATTGCCCTTTTTTATTATTGGAGAATGTAAATATTTGTAAATAATACATTCCTCAATCGTGTAAGCGGAGGTGGATTGAAATTTGCTTAATTTGTGTTTTATTTTGATAATTTTTATAAATATTTTCTATTTCCGAAATTGTAAAGAATATTTACTTGAAATTCAAATACACATCTGATGCCTAACTAATGTATGTTACTGTAACAGATCAGTTTTCCCGCTCTACATGAAACGTACTGCGACAAAGTGATCTACAGCTAGCGCATTCATTTTGCAGTTCAACAACAGAGTGAATGAAAGTGTCCATCTGTCCGCTGGAAGTTATTTCACGTCCAGCAATAGGACCAGCACAAAATGGACGACACGAATGTACTGGGTCCCCCGTAAGTGACACTCATACAATTACAGTGCTCTGGCGCTGTCAGTGCTGTTGTGGGGTAGATTGCATACCAACCCCTGCCAGTAATAATCTTGCACCGTAATCCGCAGATGAAACGTCATGTACGGTCCCGGCATAAGTTGTTATACGTTGGCAAAGGGCAGTTTTGCAGTTGCTGCACAGCAAAATTCCTTAGTTTTTTGAATCAATATTAATCCATGGTCTCTCTCTCTCGCTCCCTCTTTGTCGCAACGAAATGAAAATGAAATTACAAAGTGATGCAAACAGTGCGGGAAAACGGTACCGAAATTCTTGCCTCCCTCCACCCTCCCCCCACCCCTCTTTCTATAAACGATGAATTTGGTATGATGAGAAAAGTTATACCTTTGACTGCGGGACGACCTTTCGCTGCGTGTACGATTGTGTTCGGACGTAGAAGAAATGATCGGACATTTATTGGGAAAGTTTCGGGATGTCTTTGTTCGCCGGTCCTTGTTTTTTTTGGGGGTTCCGATCTAGCACCTTCGAACCATACGGTCGTTCCGGTCGTTCCTGCTGGGATAAGAAACTAGATGATGAAGATGATAGGGGCTTTAGCGTGCTAGACCCAAGCAAGCGTTCGGTTTTCATTAGCGGTCATTCGGTGCTCGAAGTTGTGGGACGAAATCATTTGCGACGAAACTCTCCTTTTCCGTGATCTTGGAGCAACATTCGGGGAGGGATGGTTTTGGGTGTTGGCATAATGGGGCGTGGATAATTAGTTTACGTTAACGATCGAGTGTTTTGGTAGGCAGAATCAAAGCGGAAGGTTAATGTTGCTGATCTAAAATAGAAAGCGATTTCTTTTTGTATGGTCGTTAGAGAAATTTATTGAGAACACGCTTTTTTTTATTTTCGCTTTGATTTATTTTCCCAAATTACTAAAACACAAGATTTCCATGCTTCGTTCTGTTTTGATCCATGTTCCCCGCTGATATGGTTCGATACCAAGGTTAGCAGTATTTTTATCTGCGGAAGAAGTTTCGCCCAATATTATCTGATAGGCAAGTTCCAGGAAACACCATCACACATTCAATTGAAAGGCCGGGTTCCGTAGGCACACAGGCCACAATCTATATGGATCCGATGCATCACTTCGACAAAAGGCGTCGAAAGACCAATATTTACTTTGCCGAAAGTCTGCGCCTGTCTACGCGTCTGTCAGCGTTGACGTGATACGGAAGCTTCAGAGAGCCGTTTGCTGTATTTGTGGTTTAGGCAGTACACAGGCTCCGTAGGCTGCCAGTTCCGATGGATTTCTGTTTACGTTGAAACCAAAGTTTCTAATTCCAAAATCAATAACCCCGGCGCTGGTACACGCTTGTCGATAAAGGCACCGGCATGCCACGAATGGACCTTTCTGGCGTGCGAAAATGGCAGTGGCTTGCTCACGGAGGCATGATTTAAAAATTGGAAGAACCTTTTTCCATCCCATTTTGCTCCGATTGCTGGAAGCGTTAATTGGTTTTGGTGGCGATAAAACATTCTTGCTGGCATAATGGTCGGTTTCGCGTTGGGAATAATTATATACTTGCTTATAAATAGGCAGAGGAAAGAATTTAAATGAATTATTGACCGGGTTGAAGATTTGAGCTCCACTGAAGATAACCTAGTTTGGAAGTGGCGTTTTTTTTCTTTCTGCGAAGCATCCTCTCGCGGTTCGAAGCGGTATTGCTATGGCGCACGCTCGAGCTGTTATTGGTATTAAGAAAGTTTTAATTAGTTTTTTTGTTGTTATTGCTTTGCACCTTATACATTATCTTCGGATTCTTGTTTGGTGCAATATGGTGAAGCTGGAGTTGGACACTGGACAGTGTTGGGTGATATCTTTAGCTCTTTTTTCGGTGTGGTGCTTAATTGGTAGGTAGGAGAGCTGCTGCAACTCCTTTGGGAAAGGGTGGTAAATGTGATTCCCATTGCTCTTTGGTGCATGGTTTTATCACTTTCTATAGAAATTATCCCGCTCTTGGGAAAAGTTTTTTTTATTCCCTTGGAATATGCAGTTCTCTCTCCTCTGGGACACCGAAGAAACATTTTTTTTCATCTCGAATACTTGTCGAAGATAGCACGAGGAAACAATGCGTAAGGAGGGATATTTTTTTCCTTGCTACTGTTGTATGCTTAAGTTTTACAAGTGGGAAAAGAAAATCAAAACTTTATGTCTTGACGCTAACACCTTTTCTCGTAATCTTCGCTCGCAGCTAAATTGGTTGGTAGAAATGCTGAAAGTTTCCAGCTTCATTTAACAGTTTTCGCTTGAGAATGGAACGAGGTGCCAAGCGGACAAAATGGCGTGCGAGACGGTGTGTGGAAAAATATGAAATTTTCGTTCGCCACGCCATACCAATTTCTAAAACATTCTTTGTGCACTGATTTTTATTGATGAAACAAAAACTCGTTGGGTTATCTTTTTCCGATGAGCGTATCCGTGTCGGGCTGGTAATTGAAAACGGGAAAGTTTTGTTGATGGTTGGCCCGTATTCTTTCAATCTTGGCAATGTTTTGTAATAGTTTGTTGCGGGTGGGGGAAGTTTTGTGCAAAATTTAATTTGCTGCAAACTATCTGGGAAGAGTTTTTTGTTTATCTGACCAATGTTCGAACATAGTTTGCTAATTATGATGCTTTAATTAAGTGATATTAGCTTTTTCGTAACAGATAAGAGTTATTTTTTATTTAGTGATGAAGAACTAGTTATATGACTCTTTTGTTGGTTCCTTAATCATAACAATTCCTAAAGAATTTGACAAACTCCTTAGATGCTGATTTCATGCTCACAAAGGCTTTTTATTTTCCGAAAATTTCTACTCCCATCCCACAATCGTTTCAAAGTGTGGGAAAGAAAACTAAAAACTGAATCACTGAGTCAAAATTTGCCAACTGAAAGGCAGGAAGAATTTGCTCCGCTTCGTTCTCGGCTGGTAATTTGAAGTACTCCAAAACTTTGCATTGTAATTGTCGTTGAAAGTCGACAAATTCCCTGCCCCAAACAAATTCTGCGGATGCTTCGTACACTTTAATTTGTTCGTTTGTACTTGCCGCAGGAAAGAAGCTTAACGCGGCGATGTGTTCGCATCGCGTCAGTCTCCATGTTTTGGCGCTTTCTTCGCTACAATCATAAGCCACATGGTGTACGTTGTATCCAAAAATGTCCCACCATAGTCATGCGCTTGTGTGGAGAAAGCGTTTCGTTTTTTCCAAACTTTTCCCACCACGCTCCGGTGAACACTCCGGCGCTGCCGGGTTGGGTTTGCTGTTCTTGACAGGAGGATGCACTTGCACAAACGGTAAAGGAAACACTTGCCACAAAACCCGGGAAGTGCCACTCTGCCAGCTGGATGGGAAAGAGGGAACGGTGTGAGCGGAATGGTGTGTCCCAGTCTAATGGTGTGGTTATGCTGATAAAAGCTGTACCATATTTTAGTAGGCCACTTGTGTGCGGCAGTGCTCGGGAACCATTGTGAAAGTACCGTGCTGGGAAGTACCATGATACATACGTACAGCACCCATGTGCTTAGGTGGAATGTTTTTGAATGTCTCGTTAAAAAGTTTTTCGATCGGCAAGTTTGCTTCTTCGAGCGTTTGAGTCGGGGAAAGAAAACATTTTATGTATTGTTGGAAAATTAAGGCTACACTGTGTACAACTTTAGTAACTCACAGTTTATGTACATTTAATGATACAACACTTCACTTTGGTGAAGATATCTGGTAATTTAAGCTTGCTAATATTTGCTCCCAACCAAAAGCAGCACAACAATTCAACATGACAGTAATGCGCTACAAATTGTACCTCAAAAATAGAGCACATGCAGCATTAATAACGAACATTTAATAGCTTTTGGAAAATCGTTAGTATCGTTTGTCCCGTGTACGGCCACATGTGTACGGAAACCGTCGTAATTCAGGCGCCTTTAAGAAGCGGTGGCCGAGCTGAGTACAGTTTATGAGGGTACTTTTCGCTAAGCCTTCGCCGGTACCGTCGTCCACATGGTGGTGTGCCCAGTGCGCAAAGGATTAAGGTATGATATGTTTTCCAAGCGGATTAATAATTTTTACCGCAGGTTTGCCGGGAACCGAGCCGAAATGACCGAAATGACTACCGAACTGGCAGTAAGGTTTTATTTTCATTATTTGTTGCCCTATTATTTGTTGGTGCTTGTTTGTAATTAAAACGAGAAAACATGTTTGTGTAAAAATGCTTAAGTGTATATTGAGGTTAATAAGGAGGCTTTAAAAACAAAAATCTCAAACAAACACAACTAACAGAAAAAAGTAAACGCTGCCCGACAGGTGCCTGGCACGATAATAATACATCTTAAATACAAGCTTGAGGTTTAAAGCCGAACATCATCGTTTACGGCTGTTGGCAGCCAGGAAGCAAGTCTGTTTGAGCCGGAGCTTATACACCCGATGTCTAGCGTGTGGCAAGCAAAGGTCACACGAGGGCGAGGAAAATAATTAAATTTTTAGTATCGTTCCGTTCGTGACCATGGTTGGCTGAACCGAAGCCAAAACACAGCCAGTGCCATTTTGGACCACCACAAACAGACTGACTGGTAATGGGGCGGCTCAGCGAAAGGAAAGTCAACGCGAACGACCATTCGTGTTCGCCGTTGGACCAATTTGGACCCCAAAATAACATAATAAAAATCGCCTACCTCAATCACGCCCGGCTCCCGATCATGCGGCACGGTTCTGGAATTGGGAGCAGCTCAGCATTGTAAGACTCAATTATCGGGCGTACGGGCGAAACCGAAATGAACTCGTATTTTTGCCATCCTCCGAGCAAAGACGCTCGGAGCTGTAGTTTTATTAAATTAAACAACCATAACAACCGATCATAAAACATCGATTATTTGAAGCTCGTAAGGATGTGGCGGGGTTGGTATTGGACATTCTCGCAAAACCCGGGAATCGATCCGACCGGATCCGCAATCTATGTCAAGTCGTACGGTTCTCGGTGTGTGTGTGTGTTGAGATGAAGCTGGCGGTGACCTGACGGCCTCCAACATGTCTGGTGACGTCCAGTCGAATCGGGTTGTTTCGTGATCGGCAGTTATTATGGCCGTTTAGTATCAATTGTGACTGACCCCTTGATGCTCGTCACGTTTGCGACATAACACTGGTGATGGTGAGTGGTGAAGGAGCAAAAAAAAAAAAAAACAAAAAAGAGCAAAATACCCAAGGCACATAATAGCGATGAACTCAGTCACGTATCAAATAAACAGCATTCCAGTGTACGATGCAATGGAGGAGGATGTATGAGTAATACGAAAAACCCAGAAAGACTTTATTGTTTTTTAAAAAAAATCTACAAAGGGAATAGTTTTCAGAGGAGAATTTTAATAACTGCTTGTAATGGTTTATTAAAACTCGTTTAAAACTCTCCAGTCCATCGAGTCTTTCTATATTCTTTTTGTTTCCAGACAATATTGAACACCATGGAATTTCTTCATGCTGCAGTTTCAGCAACCTTGAGAAGCGAATAGTTAACTTCTGCACCGTAGTTCCAAAGTTACTCGTGCTATGCTGGGAGGAAACAATATTGCACTCTATTTCCCGTGATTGATTCGTAGTGCTTCCCCTTTTTCACTTGGTTGAGCACGAGCTCGTACTCTCATTTGCTGCCAAATTTATGGCCAATGTCTCGACCTTCGCCGTTGAACCAACGTAACCGATGCCGCCGGGCGCTGCTGGATGCTAGATGGTCGTCGTGTCGGAGGCACGTTAGTCACGTAGCGTAATGCAATCGTCCGTTCGCAGCACTCGAAACCGCAATCGGCCGCAATCGAGTGCATGTGCAACACATCGGATCGTTCCCGGCCGGTTCCCAGTTAAAGAAGACGTACGGCGCATCCGTTCGAAGCAATGAACCAATTCCCGTAGAAGGGTGACGGTCGGATAGAAGAAAAAAAGATAGAGATCGCTCGACAACCATAACTGGTGGTATGCTTTATGGATGTTTCTCTAACACATCACCAGTCTCACTGAAACCTCCAGTGGGACAGATCGGAGAACGGACCGACGGCGAGTGGTCGAAAGCCATAGGTCGAACAGTTGACTAGCGTTCCACTCGGATGACATCACCGGACCGGGGACGAAACGGTGAAAGATGCGATCGTGATTATGTTGCTTCTCACGAGCTTGATTGACGATATTGGCGTGATTGCAGCGCTCTCTCAACGCCTTGTCAAGAACGGCACCCGGCACCCGGCATGAATGGGATCCGTCGAATGGGCTTGGGTAAAAAAAAGGGCGGAGAAACAAAACCACCCTCACACAAACCAATGATTTTGGGCTGGGCTTAAATGGTCTCTACGGCCCATCATGGCCGCTCGATATGGTCGTACGATGACGTCGAAATGAACCATTTCATTAGCAAATTAGTAGCGAAGCATCTTATCCCTCGCTGATAGATGTTAGTTCACATCAGTGATAATGAACAAAGCACATGAGTGGTTTGGGGACCGTTTTTTTGACCTTTTCGTGGGCTTACCATACGATTACGGAGGAGATTTCTTTCGTAAAGGACGATAAACGATACGGCTAGAAGAAAGCCAATTCTATTACAGCTCGCTGGTGGAGCAATGTGCAAAAGCTTCGGTGAGTGCTTTCACGTTACCTCTAACGAAAAACAACTGGTGCAACTTGTTCTAAAAAGGATTAAAACTCAACTCGACCGGGCAAATCGGATTTGCTCTACACGCAAATTGATCAGTGCGTCGAAAGCAGCTTAAATAAATCCATTAGTACACCAACGGGTACATCTTGATGCATGTGCCTTTTGGCCGAGATGACAGATACGTTTCAATAATGCTCTAGAGCAAGGCGATTAAAAGTTTCCCAATATACCCACTCATGCACTTTCTCACGAGTGACGATGGAACGCATCCCGATCGATCGAGCGTTGCATCGTTGCACATAATCTACCGATGCATTATCCTCGGGCACTTGAGCCGAGAGTGGCTGGAGCAGGGTTAGAAAACTTTATTTTTACAGCTGCGTAGGAAAGAGATTGGGGAAGTGGGTGGGAGGCCGAAGGGTGATAGTTTTCGCACAAACTTGTACGCCATGGCTTCATATTCAATTTCGCCTAATGCCACTGGAACGAAAGTTTCCGGTGGGTGAGAAATTCAAACCCCCTGTTCCATCTCTGGCAGACTGTCCTACTGTACTCTGTGCGTGATTCTCTATCGCTTTCACTCACTCTCACTCAGCTGTAAAAAAGGATGGAAGTTTTAAGAATTTTGTAACTTTCGCAGCTGCCTGTGCTAGATGGAATGCTGACGCAGAGTGTTACTACTTCGAAGCGATTGGATGAAATCTTAGCTTGAGCGCCACATTGGAGTGGCCACTTGGCACAAAGAACTTAAGTCAACCGGTGCTCAAAAGCTGTAAAATCATCGCAAGTAACGTGAAGGGGGTGAAGTTTTGCGTTCAACCAGCAATGCAGCCACTCGTACTTTGTAGCATTCGTTTGTTGCAAATGATTGGTTGGCAGGCTCTGTTTTTTTTTTGCCTATATTTTAATAACTTAAACGTAAAAGCTTCCAGCCCAACAACATTCAATATATTCTTCGTGCATTGAAGCGTAAAAATTCTAAGCATCGAAAAACTGGTTAGAAAACTTTATCGATCAATTAATCAAGCGACTAACGATAGATTAATTTACTCACCGTCGTGAACGTACAACTTTTCCCTTGGAATAGTTTTTGCACACCACAGTTACGGTGCACACGTAAGTTTTTGCATCCTCTCAAGTTGCTTTGTATGGAACTTTTATCGCCCGTAGTGTTCACTCGAGCGTGGGATTCAATTTCATGCTATTTTCGGGAAATTATACTTCGCACGAGGTGTGTTTCACCTGTTGCCGAAACTCGTTTACAGCTTTCCCCAGCCTAATTCGATGGTAATCTTTCGATTCGTTTGGCAGACAGTGAACTATGAGCTGAACCGTGTTGAACTATTCCCATTTCGAATCTTGATGCTGACTTCTGAAGGAACAAAAAAGGCAGCTTAAAAACTTCTTGTCTCTCTGATACAATTGATGAAGTTGTGACATTCGGCAAGAGACAATGTGTCAGATCGGTCGGGATGCCTGCGTTCAGGATATCATTAATTCTTTGTGCGGTAATGGTGGTTTGCGATGCGATTGCTGTGAACACAAATCATTCATCCTGTTACGAGAATCACAAGAGCCCAGCATGTCTGTCCGTACGGTACGGATGCAAAAAAAACACACGTATACGAATGTCGTTTGCATGCGGCCGAGACCGGGTAAACTCCCCCTAATACCGCAGTTGATTAATGGCCGTATCGCACTGCGGGAAAGCCGGCAATGGAAGGTACAATTTCATCCGAAAATGTTGTTCTTCCAAAAACGTCCCGACGTCCCGAGGCTCGTGTCTTACTGAAACGGCTTTCGGTGGCATTAACCACGGCCAACAATGTCACTTTTGCGGTGGTAAGAAAAGGTACCGTAGCTGGGTGGTTTACACTGGGAACCGCAACGGCCACGAGACGAATTCATTCCACCTTCGAACCGTTTAACCAGCGAGCGTAGATTGTCCCTATCTGCAGTCGGTAGGGAACGTGGACGTAACGCGAATGGACGACCGCTTGGAATTCTTCCAAAAACGCAATCAACGCAGAACTGCTTTCACTGTGACAAACCGTACCGGGTGGGGTGGCAAGATTGAGCGAAAGTAATTCGGCAATTCTAGATGAGTTCAAGTGTGTGGTTGTGTGCCAACGTTGGCGCAGGCATGTGGCACGTTCGGCGAAAGGCAGATAAATTGTAAGAACATTCGGCAACATTGTATTGCGGCGCGACCGTTCGGGCGAATGGCGTCTTGACGTAAATTTAGCCAAGATGAGTCTTCAAAGCAAGAAACAGCAAACGGAAAGAACATGTCAGAGATGTTGGGTGACACACATGTTTTGAGTTTTGCTTCCCACAACATATTTGCCATTTCGATCCATCACCAAAACGAGTTTAATTGCAATAAATATTGTAACATATTGTTGGTAGCGTACGACTTCTTGGAAGATGCATTACTAGACTGAGGTTTATTTTATATTAAACAAATTAAGAGAATAATGAAGAATTCTAGATCAAATGTCTAAAAGTTGTTCTAATTTATGTTCAGTATGATTAGAAAATAAATTGCACATCATTAGAGTAGTCTGTTAGAACACCAATTCATGTGTGTCTACCTAATAGCTTGTTAGTAAGAAATTAGTACTAAAAGTAACACTTTATCATTGTCTTACGCAACGTACGGTGCCGTGTTACGGCGAAAAGTTTTCACCCCCAATCGCTAACGCGGCCACGTACGCGTCACTGCTCATTTGAAGCGCCAGGAAACATTACTTAACTTTCCCAGCCTGACAATGTGTCACCCATGTCGGAGCTCATTAAATGTCTCTTAATTTGAGCAACGGCCCAACCGGTGTCCCGGTCCCAGGTCGAGTACAAACAAAATGCCCACATCAACCCGAAGTGTAAGACGGCCGCCACAGCGAGAGCGTGGAAGGATATACCCGTCTGGACGGCGGTGCTCGGTACGCGACCTTAGACGCGTCGTGGTACGGTGTGCCACTTACCCACTAAGTATGTCGTCCGCGTCCGCGAAAACTTCCGACCGGACCGGGACGCGCCAATGACTGAGCGAACGAGGCCTGGCAGCTGGCTGGTTTGAAGTGGATCGCAATTGGTACAATTTAGATTTAAGAGACTGAACGGAAGGCGAGTGTGATTAGCAGTAGCGTGGCATTTGCTCAACCGGCCCGACTTGATGGAATGGAGATTTATAGCTCGCGAAAGAACGGCCCGTACGGATGGAGGTGCAGGTTTTTGCACGCGCTTGATAGGGTACAATTAGGGAAGGATTTAAACATCCGGGGCGCTTAGATGCATAAGATTTAAATAAGAGTGAGAAAAAGAAAAAACCCGCCCGGAAGCGCAATCATTTCAAGGTAAACAAACATCCCTCGATACGGTAGGACACCATCTAGCAAGAAGAATCACGAGAGCGCAAAGAAATTGTCAATGATTTACTATCAGCCAGGGCATGAGGCGAGCATCAATTGACGGTACACGACGTTTCAATAACTAAATGTCACTCTAGGGCAACGGTTTAGTCAGCGGTACGATGTTGATGAAATGTATCATAAATTCTAGCCGCTGACAGACGAATCGTTCACAAACACTGTCCCGCTCGTGATATGACACCTAAACGCGGGACGTTTAAGCAATTGAAACGAAGATGACCGTCGTTTGGCGCGCTTGCAGTGGGTGAGTGAAGCTGATACGATCGATTCCGTGCGGTTGCGTTTCGGCATGGGGATGCGGTGGTCGTCCGACAGCCGTTCTGAGAATAGCCTTACTTCAAGGGGTTTTGTGGCACGTTTGATGGATTTGGCTTTAAAATTTAAATGCACCAAATGGTGCTCTACACAGATAAATTACTATACAATGTTGTATGTTGTAAGAGAACGCTTCGACTTCAATTACGGCGACGTGCTTTGGCGCTTTGATTGTCCCCCGCCCATCAGGGCGTTCAGGGCATATGGTTTTACTAACCGGTCGTGGTTTTCCTTTGTAGTTGATGATGATGATGAGGCAACCATTCGATCAATTTTATGATCTTGTAGAGTGTTTCAGGTTTTATCGCCGAGTGCTCAGCGGATGAAGCGAGTGAGTAAAGTGTACGTGTGCTTGCGTGTGGCTTTGTTTTGTTTATGCTTGAATCATGCCACCTGTCTGTTTTATTCATCGAAGAGTTCTAAACATGCCATCGTAAGTGAGTTATACATGTTTTAACAATTATTTTCATGTGATCACTACATTGCGCTGTAGACTTCCGTGAATTATTGAGCAAGAAAGCAATGTTCGAGAGTCAATATTGATTTCAAATTCCTACTGAACAGCAACTATAAAGCATCGATTTGAAGTTGTGAACCTTCTTGTTTTGTATGTCTTTTTGTGTATGTACTCGCTTGTAATAAAAAAAAACATAAAAACAATTATCTCCAAAATCAAAACTACAGAAACCACATTAAAAACAAAATTTTCTTTAATTCTTAATACCAATTCCGTTCCAATAATCTTTCAAAAGTTGCTAGGAACAAGCTTACGATATCGTCCATAAATTTAAATCGCTTGAAATATCGTTCTTATGACCGACGATCCAAACATAGTTCCGAAGTTCCTATGAAGAATTGCTCCCAATATAACTTCTATGACCGGCGATCCGAAAATCATTCATAAGTTCCTTTGAACGATTTTTACCAATATTGTTATCCGTAATATTGTCAGCTTTACAAGATAGCGATAAACGTGTTAAGTTTTTTTTAATCGCTTCTGTTGCGCATTTTGTTTTCGTATGTTTGTTTGTTAACAAACCTTTTGGCTACATTAGCAGATTTTATTAATAGTAATGTATTCATAAACCTTCTTCTTTATGTTGGTTTAACGACATATTACTCATGCTTATCGTTGCTAGGTTACTAGAATTATTTCTACTTTATTTTTATATCTGATAGAAGACGCTTAAGTTCCCTCATTTTTTCTTTCTTTCCTTTTAAATTTAACTGTGATGTCAGGGGCCCCATTTCAAAACAGATTTTTCCTAATTTCTGTGCATTCTTCATGTTGAGACCCTGAAAATTGTGGAAACTGTCTCCGCAAGATATCTTGCGCAAGATTTGAAGTCGAAATAATATTTCTGGTTACTGGGATTGAGACCTCAAATTTTATTCTGTCTTGTTTCTATGCAATACTTAATCTGACACTGCTGAGAACAAATAAAACTAAAAGCACGTGGTATTACAAGGCGTGAACATGTCGGACAATAAAACACACCAACAAGTGACATTTTAAGTGAACAACAACAAAAAAACTCTCATCGACACTCATGTAAATTACGAAACGAGAAGCATTTAAGATCCATTTTATCATAAAAAGATTTCTAAGCGTCTCTTATTTATATTTTATACAAACGAACGATGATTTAGTGATGTTTAAATGTACCCTTCCTACAGCAGTATGACACTAAAAATCAACATGACAGTTGCAGATCCGCACTGTCATGGCCACGGTCTACTTAAACGCTACGCTAATCTTGTTTATTGTGCTCATTACATGATCGTGGCTAGTCTCTTAATTTGAAAAGCTAACAAACGCCGTCAACTCCTGCTTTTACGTACACTACACAACCGAGCCGTGGGGGAGTCGCTCGTTCCCGGTTAAAGTATGTTTGAACGTAATCCTCTCGAGCAGAGCGGACTTTTGATGGGCCTTGTTGGCTTGTCTTTACGTTTCATTTTGTTTGCTACATTCGTGGATCTAATTATTATGCAGCATATTTCAGCACCGTCCGGCTGGAAGTGGGTACGGTGAAACGTTGTAAAGAAAAATCCCTTAAAATTTCATTTCCTCTTCGCTAATGAAAGCCGGCGCGGAATCGCTCGGTTGTATGAAATTCACGTGCAGGAGCGCATTGATGCGGTACGATCTTTTGTTTGCTGCTAGTGACCTTTCGTACCGGGGCGACGTTTCCATAAGCGCAGCTAAATCATGGCCTTAGCAGATGGGACGGGTAAATGAGCGCTCATTTTATGCGTTGTGTTTCGCTTCACCCTTATCCTTGTCTGCGTGGGAATGCGCCACGTTATCCTTATCCTTCAGAAGAAACTGGTAGCTCAACATGGCTTTCGTTTTTTTTTGAGTTGGTTTTTGAGAAGCCGACCCGGTATGCTTCAATCGAAATAATGACCCCGAAATAAGAGCAACCGTTGGATGTACCGGTGAGCGCGTTACTATGGCCCGCGAAGGTAGGCAATTTTTAATTAAAACCATTCGCGTCCGGTATAAGCCCAAGCTCGCCCCCAAAACAGGGGTTTTTTGTCAGTGGGTGATCGGACGCGGTTTGAATTGCTAATAGAAACGGTAGCGGCGCACGAGTGGTCCTGACGCGAGCGGCAGTGCTTGAGCGCAGGTGGAAATAATTAGCGATTCCACGGCCCATCACCTCGTCAGTGTTGCTTACCTACTGATGGTTCGATCTCGATAGGGAGGAATGGTATGGGCGGGTATGGAAGGGAAGGAGGGGAAATTTTTGGCTCTCCAACCGCAAGAGCAGAACCCATTTGTCCTCTGTACGTCCTTGACCGTGCCGGAAAAGCCGTATGATGAAGATCGTGTTACTAGTTGGCCGATTTGGCATCTTCGTACTAGAAATCTTCGCGCTCCATGCACCATCCCAACTCCCGCCATCGTGGATGACTTCGAGGCGGATGGGGAAAAAAAAAGGGTTCAACTCTTGTGGCCACGGTAGGATGATGGATTTCCATCAATCACGCCCCGAAACATCATCTTTTTCAATTAATAAACGTCAGCCAGCGGAACTGACATCGGAATCTGGTACGAATTTGTACCGTGGATGGGTAAGATCACTATACCATGCGGCGCTGGTGGATCCAAGAAAGAGCGCCGCGTTCCCGAGCTGTGTACATTTTGAGGATAAAATTTCTTCCATCTCGCTGTAGTCCGCCCTTTGCAAGGATAGCTATTGTGTTTTCCTCGAAAAAAGAATACAATGTTCTTAAGTGTTCGTCGGTGGATTTGTTGGAGGAGATTTTCATTTTTAAGGGTTTTATCGATAAATCACCGCTGGAGGTGCTGGATAAGGGGTGGAAAAACAAGACCTAAAAAATGAAGCGAAATGATTAGGAGCATATTTTGATGGTGAAAGCTTAAGACGCCGGTGGAGAGCTTTTGCAAGTGACAGCGGATGAAAAATTAAGACTATCCGATGAAACAAAGCTTTCTGATGCATTTTAAAGGTTGCGGCACTATACCTGGCGGCTGGAAAATCTTGATGACTTCATTATTGTAAATTATGAAGATTAATGCTGTGCTATCAATTGATTAATTTGTAAAGGCGGCAAAAAGCAATAAATAGCACCTGTTTTCACAGCCAAAAAGGAATATATTTAAATAATTTTTTTGTGTACTAAGATTGCTTAGCAACTAAGAGCACTCAGTACGATCACCTTTACGGTGAGCATTATAAGCTGACCTTCCGTTTTTCTTACCTCACTTTTAAACTACTAGCGCTTTCAAATTTAATACTCTATTTATGTTTCAGCTTTCCTGGCTAAATACAGCAAACGGTAGAACGATCTATCTTTTATCTTTCTGTGCTACTTTTTTTTGTACCACTTGCGTGTAGGGCGAAATATAGCTGAAATCCGTACGAAAACAAAAAACCAAACAAGGGGGGAAGGGATAAAGATCCAAAAAAGGCACCTGATAATGGGCGCTAGTATCTGCCAACCGTCTAGCAGCATCAATGGACGCGCAAGCACAGCCACAAAAGCGAAGGGAAAATCTCTTTTAATTAAACCAATGAAATCCGTCAGGGATGGCAAGAAGGGCACTGGAGTCGGTCCGGTCTGTTTTCTTTATTTCATCCGGTAAACAACACGAACACGGTAGAAAGACAACAAAAGTATTAGGAATATCTTTGCTTCACCGTAAGGAAAAACCTCCCCTAGGGGGCTTTACTGCAACTGTGTAAGGGGATTGCTTTTTGGGATATTCCTGTGTTTTTTGCTGCCGGGCCACAGTTTCCTGAACTTTTTGACTTGATTTTTGGGTTCTTCAAATCCAAAATAGATAGGAAGTGGTATCCTTCCTACCCATTTTGGGAGGGAGTGAAAATTTGGTTGCTGATGAAGGTGTGGTCGACCACTGGATTCTCATTTTAAGGCCACACTTTCATCACAATTGAACAGATTTTTTTCACCGTGATGTTTTTCAACAGAACAAAAAACTCAATTGCTTCACCGCAACAAAAGTGTCCTTCAAACGCACTGTCAATACCGTCCATACGTTTGGTCCGTTTGCTGGAGGAAAACAGCAAAAAATCGATACAGCTGAATGCCGGGAGAAACGGAGTGAAAAATGGGTTTTCCTCTGGTTGGATGAGTTTGTTAATTATCCATCTGGCTAATTTATGTGCAATTTTCTCGGTTTGGTCCCTCATGCTTTTTTTCTGGCTTTATTTTATTGTAATCATCAGCGACAGGTCCTTCCGTGAAGCAATTGAAATAAGCACGCAAGTTTAAACATTTAGAAAATCAATCAAACGATGAAATCAATCGTCACAATCGTCCGGCGCGAGCACGGTCGGTTGATTCGATGAATGTGAAATTGGATTCACGCGTTTTGTTGTTTCTGCCCGTTTTGCAATCGGCACGGCTCGTTACACGTGAGCTGGCCGTAAAAGCTTCCGGCAGCGTTTCATTATCAGGGCCATGTACGGCCCATTATGTGACCATTGCGGGAACCATCCTCCCGGAGCATGTTGTGATGTGCACGGATGTCAGACCTCAATGCCAAACCGCCATGCAGTGTCGAATAATTAATACCGCTCGTTGGAAGCAAATGGACTGGATGCTCGCATGGGGTTTGCGCTGGTGGAATGCGGATGGCACCACGATTGAAGGTAATTTCAGCGTAATTGTGCTATTGTCAGCATGGCACTAAACTCTTTACTTATTGTTCGTTGTGATCGGCTTTTGCCGGCGAGCATATGCACTTATCCTCGCACCGATATGCCGCCTAAGCCTCGAGCTGGGTTAGTAATCACATGAGGCGAAGAAATAATCTCATTATTGTGTGCACAGTAGATCTGTGATGATTGTATTAAGGCGCCAGCAAGACGGTATGGGATGGAGATGAAATTTGTTTAGCAGCGCAATTGAGTGGCTGAGTGTTTTAAAGTCCTTTAGTGGTTATCAGCCTCGACGTAATCCTTAGTACAGGCTTTAACATGTTTTTATTTTAAATAAATAAGTGGAGAAGTTGTTGAGATATGTACAAATGATTTACAAACAAGTAAATATCAAAAATACGTTTGTTTTCAATTTTCATAAACATAATTAAAATTATCTCTTTAACTTTTTCTGTTATGGTTAGTACAGGTAATCTTGTAATTAAGTTACAGACTGTTATAAAATACTATTTGAAAAATTTGAAAAATAAATGAATAAAATATCATTGTCTTTTCATTTTTCTTCCAACGATTGCTCTCTTAATTTCCAATAACATTTTGAACGACCAGGCGTCTCCATCATCCGACCAGACCGCATAATTGTGTTGGCTTTTGTTGGAGATTATATTGCTCAATACAGCAACCGAAGGTTTCTGACCCTCGGACGAAAAGTGAAATCTACTGGGAAATCAGAGAAAAAGTTTAGTTTCACACCACACGGTAGGAGAATCATTGCTTTCAGTGAGTTCCTCGCCCCGTGAGAAGCTATAGCGTGTGTGAGTGTGTGTGTGTAACTACACTGTATATAGCTAAAGCCAAACGGTACCAGATTAAATTGGCTAACAAAAGAAAAGCAAACGTCCGATTGTTTGAACTTCGTTTGTCGCTTTCCGTCCATCGCGTGTTGAGTGATCCCTGGTTCGATTCTTTTTGAAGTTGTGGATATAGGGTAAGGTGCTTAGTGAAGCCGTCGGTAACACAATGGGCCAACCTAGACAATGAAACGAACGGAACAGTTTTATTGATCCTCGGAGAGTATCCTAAACAAAGCATCAAGAATGCACAGAGCGATGAACATCCGATACGTCGGGGAAGTAAATTTTTCTTGTCTCACCAGAATCATTAGAATATGAGTAAGAGAATTGAGAGCAATTGCGGAATGGTTGAAAGGTCACCTGAGGATAGGAACCGTGTCGTATTTGTTCGTTGCTTCGGGCGATGGCGGTGATGGTGGTAGTGCCTATTATGTAGCAAATTGATGTCGTTACGGAGAACGATGGTTTTGACACTTCGGGCCAGAAATCATTTGTATGATTGAGGGGGCATTTATTGCGAACGATGATGCCATCAATGGAGACACTCGTTTCGACCCAATCCACTGGAGATGGTCAATTTGCCGCGTTTGATGTTGGTGTTTTGGGAAGCATAATTTAAACAGGGTTATGATAAATGGAAAACATCATGAAGATGGTAATGATTTGCTCATTATTTTTAAGAAGATTGAAGTAAATTGGGTTAAGGGAAGAAACATTTAATATATAAAGTCCAGTTTGTAAAAAAATTAGCTGAACAAATCGGTTTTAAAAATTAACTTTTATATATTAACTCGTTGGTCGAAATGATTAAAATAACTTTATATTTTCTCTCTTTACAGGCATTATCCAGTAGAGGTATGTACTAATCATCGGTAATTTTAATCATGTAACTGATCGTTATCAAACGGATCTAAAGCACATTTTAAGAAACAATGGAATCAATGACATAATGAACTATTCATTCCATTCATTATGAAGCAAACCCATTAATATGGCTTTTGTTTTTCTTCAATGTGCATTTAATAGCTTGTAATTGCAACCATCGTTATTTCATTTTGTGTACGCTGCAATGCACTTTGCTGCACTAGAGTGTACATCACCCAGTACACAATAAACTTGTTTATTGCTGTTTGTCAAAGGCGGAGAAAATATATCAGACCTACATGCATTCGCATATACACAACCAGCCTTGTGGAGGCGGAATACATGCAGGGCAGCAAAATTAGTAGTCTTGCAACAGGGAAAGCCGATTTAAGCGATGTAAACAATCCCACACTAGCAATATGTGGTTCGTGGTGATTGTTTTTCTGGGCGTTTTTATTCCACCGGCAGCATTCTCCCGCTCCGTTCGCTATTGATGAGCGTAAATCTGCATTGTAACTGCTGCACGTGAACAAATGTGACACCATTTTGCTGCACCAATGCCTCTGCTGGCGGTGGGACGGTTGTGGATGAAATGGTGTGCAGGTGGACCATTAATGAGCGGATACTTTGTAGCGTAAATTAATGTACCATGAAAGTGTCATTGCGTGTAATTATCCGTTTCTGTTAACCGCAGCAAAATGTTTTTGCAAATCGGCGAAAAAAAAGGTGTTGGAAGGCAATCGATTCATTCTCGGGCATTAAATCTAGCCATTGTGATTCTGATGAAATGAGGGCAATAAAAAGCCATTTTGAATGCGCTGTTTCGAGTTTAAAAGCGAATTTTATGAACATTAAAATTTAATGGTGTCTGTACAAAACAAGTTATAATAGTAGTAATTGACTTGAATCCAATGTCTGATATAATTCCTTCATAATTTTCTACATGTTTGAAGAAAAGAGAGTAACCAGTTTACAAGAATTTCTTTACAATATATTTACGAACCAGAAAAATCAATTAGTTTCCCATACCAATGTTCGCTCATTAAACACTCACCGATTCGTTGTTTGGAGGCTGTGCTTCGAGCTCAAATCACGTCTTTGTCTCAGAAGAATTTTCTACAACGTATACAAAGCATAAACTTAAATCAACACTTTTCCTCTAGGAAGCTACTTTCCACCACCCCCGGGGGACAAATAGTCGTGGTTGTCGTGTAATTCCAACCCTTTTGCCGGAAAATGGGCCAATAACGAATCTCCGTTTAGAGATCCGCTAAACAACTTCCAGTGTCGTTTACCCGAAGTTGCCAGGGCACTCACTGCGGAGGGTGAGTGTGAAACGGATAGCCGGCCTACTGACGACTGGAGACAACCATGTAAAACAATAATCCACTTAATGATTTGCAACCATCGCCTCCGGCGACCGGTTTCGTCTCACGTTCCGGATTTTCTACCGCCGACTACACATCTTTTCGGTACGCCGTATTTTTCCGTCCTTCGTGGAATTGGTGTCTGAAGGAATGGAACAACGCCACGGTAAAGTGATCCTTCCTACAAATGGTTCGGTTTGCCAGACACCCTCCCCTACCCCCCAGGTTGCTTCCGGTCCCCTCGTGGCAATTGATAGTGCAGGTATTGGTTGAACGATCCTTCTTCATTTCTCTAGGCGTTGACAGATTCGATGACGGTGTCCGAACCATCACTAATGGGGAAGGTTCCTCTCATGAAGGTGTGTCCTTACCCGATTTCCGGTCAACGGATGTAGCGTGAGTGTGGGAAGAGGAGAAGTAGTGAAGGGTAAGCGATTTAGAGCATCGAGTTTCAAGTGGACATATCAAACCGTTCAACTTCACTCCATAGCAACGTCCATTGAAACGCCCTTTTGGTTTCGGTTTTGTGCAAGGGAAAAGCGAGTGTGGGATACGGTTAGGATGGCTTTTGATCTTCAATCGTGCGCTGGATATAGGGTCTTTGGAATTTTTAACTTCCGATTGATGTGTGTTGGAGCTGAAAAAAAAAACAAATAGGACAGAACAGTGAGTAGTGCGCTGTTAATAAAATATAGTTTTTTTTATTCAATGAAGTGAGGTTTCAACGATGGTTTGTTTTGGCATTTTATGTTGTTTTATGGTGCAGAAGCAGAATGAAATATGTAGTTGGTAGTTCAGCTTATAAAGCTTTTATCCCGTGACTCTCGAAGACGGATAGTGATAGAGCATCATTGAAAATAATATCATCACGCCATCCAACCAGTTGCTTGCTTGTGCCATTAAAAACCCGATAATAGCCATTTAGATAATCGAAGGCTCTTAGCGTGAAATGGTGCAGGCAGCCATAATAATGGCAAGCCATAATTTAATAAAGTTTACCCAGCGTGTACCCATATCCCGAACGGCAAAGGATGCGGTATCGGACCTAAACTATAGTGACGAAGCAATCTGGAAGCTAGAAAGCTTGTGTGAAGTTTTGTTGGCTATTCGCTTTTAAGTGTGTCGGATAACCCGTTGTAAATGGTATGGTGGGAATGTGAAGTTTAGAACACTTGATGGTGTAATCGATAGAGAATTTCGTTGTAACACACATCCACTCTGGTGGGAAATTGATATTGGAGTTCAAGCAACGATGGCCACAATCCAGTAGATAGCAAAATTCCAGTAAAATCAACACAACGAATGGTGCTAGAGGTTTCTCCACTTCAATTGTAGATCAGTCGAAAATTCACCACGGGAACGATAAATCGAGCAACCGCAAAATCCAGATGGGGATTGTGTGATTTGGGGCATTTGTAGAGCTTAGAATGCATAGCCGAATGCAATTCTCAACCTCCACACTGCCATCGCACGGATGGTCTGACGGTCTGTTTGATACGGTCGATCATATTGGATGCATCATTCCAGGGAACGGTAGAATAAGCCTACCGTACACAACACGATTCCACGGTACGATAAAGACTTTAGTACTGCATGGTACTTTCAGTACAATTTCCATGCACAGTACGTATATCTCTCACATGATAAAAGCGTACGGGTGCTTTGGCAAAGCCCGAACGGGAGAAAACAAATTATAAACTCAATATTCGAAGTTTTGTTTTTTGTGGAGGTGCGTTTGATAGTGTCAGCAGTGGAATGATTTGATATTGACACGATATTGATAAATATGTATGCCGGATGGAAAGTGGGGTTTGGAATAGCTACAAAAATTGAAAATTATTTTTGGTTAGTTTCAAAATTACTTTTTACAGTTCAATAGCTTGACATAAAGGAATGTGTGTTGTGCGGTATAGAAAAGAAGTTGTGGAGAGTTTTGTTTTAAATAATCGCATTTCAGTATCATGCTACAATTGCTCCAATAGGTCCAATCAATTGTTAATATTTTTAATTGGATTCCCCAGAAGCTTTTATAAAATTTCCACAAGAATGTTAATTTGAGTGTCTTGTTCAAGTTTCCGCTGGAAAGAATGCCGGGTGGTGAAAATAAGCTTCGTCCGGTAGCATCATGTTCGCATCCGTGGTAAAATCGAAGGCAAGTTGTCGATAAAGTGTAGGAAGCGTAAGGAAGCGTATACATATTCGGCGAAGGACGTTTCTCTACATTCTCCTTCACCGTGGTCTACCATCTAGCCATCTTGCCGACAATGTTAACATCGAAAATCAAGGCCGCCTGACGCAAGAACGGCGAGTGGGAGACCATAACCTTCCAGCGACAATAATACGGACGATGGGTACACAGTGACGGTGGTCTCGACGTCACCGGCAGAGAAAATACGACAACACGAACGGCCTTGGGACTGCGGTTTCCCTTTTTTATTTGGCGGTGGGGTGGCGAGAAAAACACGAATTTCGTCGCTGTGGTGGTGGTTGTGTTTTATTTTTATTTCAAATTAATTAAGTAGCTCGTCGCTACGCAGGCTCAGATTGGGCAGGTTTCGGATGATTTCCGGCACGCGGGCACGGTGCGAATGGAGGCGCCTGGTCGGCTAGAACCGTACCGGTGAAGAGTCTCGCTTCTCTCCCTCACCCCATGGCTGAGTGGCACTTGAAACGGGGAGGATCAAGGACGGGGTTAAAAGTTTTCCTTCTTCACTGAACAGCGATGGCAAACACCGTACCGTTGTGCTCAGCTGAAATTCCCCGGGCGGGTAGAATTCGTGTCCTTTGCAGTTTATGAATTTGATGATTTGAGTATTGCATGAGAAGGAGAAGTTAGGGACCCGGTTGCTCAAATCCCTGGACAATCTGTCGAAACGGTCGTGCATTGCGAGGTGTTTGTGTGCTGGTATGAAAGCTCCGTGTACAAAGAAAAGCTTTTACGAACATTGTGAAACACTGCCAAATGTGCAAACAAGCTACGAGCCCAATGATGAACGCTAGGAAAGTGGAAGTGAACATTAGAGGTTGTTTGGGATTTTTTGAGGTTTGTTTCAAAGGTAGGGTTTTGTCTATTAAATTGTTGAACTACAGTATGCTTTCTGGCATTTTTCATTATTTCCAAAGCTACCATGAAGTATAGTTTGTGTGCCATAGATAGAAATAATTTTCAATTTGTTTTCAGTAAGTAATTTCTATAAATGTCAGAAAGGTCACATCAGTAAACTAATGCTTTGAAAGCCTCAGATTGTTTTTAGCTTTTCCCAGCTGTGTACACTAATTGGATAGAATATTTAACGATATCGATTCGTTCGATACTCCCAACCCTTCCCACCCAAACACGTAGACGTCACGTATTAATGAGTTTAACATTTCCTGCCTGTTCCGACCTTGGTGGTCGAAAAAGCACTTCACATCACGTACCAAAAAAATAGAAGAAAATCTTCCACTTCCGATCAAATTACCCAGAATAGAAGCACTATTTGCAACATTCACCGTACTCTCTCTCTCTCTCTCTCTCTGGGGTACCGCACTAGAACAGTCAACTGGTACGGGGTCAAACCATTTTGGATGATTTCACTTCTTTTGGCCATCGTTCGGTCAAACGTTTGAACTTCGTGCTCCCCAGGGGCAACAGCGTCAAAGGGTCAAAAGGCGCCCCTGGTTGCGTAACACATGCGCCAGGGTAATAAAAACAAATCAAAACAGCTTCAGATGTAATCAGTGCCCCGGCGTTTGGCGTTGTTTGGTACAAATAATGAAGATTTATTGGTACCATCATGGTTTTCGGCGAGGTAGCGCAAACGTTTTTCGAGGGCAAAAAGGTAAGTCAATTCCTTTGACCGTTAAGTTTGCCGCCATTGCACGACGGAACGGGCCGAAATGGAGAGGGGATGTTGCATACAGTGCCGTTTGATTGGTCCACTGTTTACTGTCGGGTGTAGAAGTTGCTTGTTTTTGGTTATTGTCGTTTTGTTAGCAGCACTAGGTCGTAAAGATGGGGTCGGGTTATGGTGTGGAGAAGAAGTTTGTGGAAAAGTTTTCGTAACGACTATTTTGGGACGATTGACGCTGCAGCAGACCGTCACCGAAATGTTTCTTGACTTTGTCGATCAACAGGAATGGTTTGTAGAGCGCCACGCGAAAAAAAGCGCTAAGGGAATTGAAAGTTGTCTAGGGAGTTGTGAGTTTTAGAAGTTTTGTTCAATTAGAATTTTATCTTCCTACAATCAACTCTACGTTTGTTGGATGATGGATAGAGGAATATGTTCAAGTTGTGCAGTCTCTGCAGCGTTTTGTTGATGTCGTATAATAAGAATGATAGTTATGTTGGTAAGTGTATTGCTTCCTGTCTATAAACGAGTTTTTCATATTTACAACTCCATCTACATTAAATATAAAAAAATATAAACACGAATGACAATTCCACGCCTTCCCTCGGAACAAAGTTGTTCGTTCCCTTTTCCCCAAAAACCTAAACACGACCTAAACGTTAGCTTGTTGACAGAGTGAAAACTTTGATGCGGTTGGGGCGAACCTTCGGGCCAACGGAAAGAACCTTTTCCTTTTTGAGAAGTTTGTCTTCGGAGTAGAAGGTTGGTTCAGCACAAATCAAGTTGAGCCGAGCTTCCAAAAGGTTTTTGTTCGTTAAAATGGTGACAAATAGCCCGCACTCGTGTGGCAAAGGTAAACAAGACAGACGCAACGGCACAGACAAACTGCCAACAAAACTATGCTGCCTTTCTTCATCTTCACCCTGTCAAACTTTCTATGTCAACGTTTGATGAACATTCTACCGCTGGGTGAGTGCTCTCGAAGCAAAGCTCAACAAAACAGCTGGATGTACAAATCTTTTTCGTTCTCTTACACTGTACAAACGATGGCTACAGATCTGGCTCTTTGTGCCGGTTAAACATACGCATTTGCTTAATTCAAATCCCGTGTCGCTGCTTGACAAACCCCCGGGATCACCGGGCTTTAGCTGGTACAACAACTGTAAAGCATTCGGTGTACAATTCCGCCCACATTTTGGTTGGAATCTGTGTTTTTTTCCTTCCCACCAGCACAGTATCTCCCTGCCGGAAGCAATACAACACGTGTACGCGTATGTTCAGCACGATGTGCGTGTACATCCGACGAGTTCTTCCCAACTTCGCCCCAGTTGGTCCAGCTGCGCGCAGAACGGTGACAGGATTATTGGGGACAGCCTTCCATACATCGAATAAACACATCCCCAACCGTGCACGAAACTGAACCGGCCATCATTTCGTCATCGAAAACCGGCAGGCTAACAGGCGCGTCCGACAGCCAGGACGAAGCACGTCACAAGATTACCGAAAGCTTTACACTCTCTGTGTGATGTTCTCGAAGCGAGATACCTACCGGTGACGGTGGATTTTGAGTTTTGACCAGGTTTCTTTTTCTTTCTCTCGTTCTGCAAGCAATATTCCACTCTATCTCGTTTGCCTTCTTGTGTCCGTAGCTGAAGAATGCTAAAGAAGTTGGTTATAGTTGAGAATGGAACATGAAGTGTAGGGTGGATTTTGAGAAAAAGTGTATCTTTCGACATGATTTGCACAACCGACTCTTCGCTCGGTTCGGCGAATGGCAGTGTAAATCCCCCAAGTAAGTCTATCGGACGCCTGCCACGATAGAAGGGATCGTTTACGATAGTCATAATCTTTAAACTCTTCAAAGCCATTACGGCGCACAGTACACAAGCACATCGTAATGATGGGAAAGGATCAATATAAAAGAGAGAAAAAAAACTGCCTGACGTCCATCATTGGCCTTGCAGCATTTACGAGCGATGGCGAAGCTTCATAGACTAAGCCATAATAAAAGAGCGTTAAACTTTTGTAATACTATTTAGTGTTTAAAGGAGTTGATGTTTTCTTTTTTATTCACATCAATAAAAGGCAAATTGATTTACAGTAAATGGAAGGGAAGGAATTGTGTACAATAATAGAATAAAGTAACAACAAATAATTTTGTTCGCCCATGAATTGTGAAGTGGTGCAACACGCTATGATTGAATTCTCACTGCAACACGATGCAGTGGAAAAAAAACTGTAAACAAACACCCAGTTAAGGCTCGTGCGATCACCACACTGCAGGTGGCAAATATGGTGGCGATAATATCGAAAAAAAAAAATGTTTCTTCAACGGCGTGACACAAACGAAACGATTGCGATAAGCAAAACAACAAAAACCGTACGACGAATGACTAACCACAGCGAATCCGTTATACCACGTGCTGCAACGAGCTGTATAGATATGCAGCGAAGGAAAAAAATATATGAGTCGCACAGAGTGTGTCACTACTACCAGTAGAAGGTATGCAGTTGATGAGTGAACAGAAGAAAAAAAACCGAACATGAAAATAATAACATAAACAACACCCGGGTCCAGCGTCACCTAGCGTGGTGAGTTCCAGCTGATGATCGTAAAATAGGTTTTACTGACGGGTTCGGTTTTTTTTTGTTGCTGCTGTACTACCGCTCATAACATATTGCACCCTCAGCAAGCGGTGGTTGCAGTTGTGTTTGAAAGCGGCAATCATTGTGAAGCACCCTTACAGCAAACGTGCCTCGTCGACGGTGAGTAGTGCCACACGCCACACGGCAGTGAGTTGCTGTGCAAATAAACAATAATAATAGCGGCCGTGTATCTGGCCACTGCGTTACTCCAGTGCACGGGGGTGCATCAGAGTTGGTGGCCATTTTCGTTCGTTTTTTTTGTTTTCGTGCATGTGTCCCCGCTCGGTTCGGTTTAGAAGTGCCCCAACCTGGGTAGACGGAGGTGAATGCTTTTGAATGTGCTATCGTGTGTTTGTTGCCTGCGCGTATGCGGCTCAAAGCTAATTTGTGATACAATGTTGCCCGGTGTTCGGTGTTGTTCATTCATATCAATCCTACCAGTGGTTCGTGCGGATGATTGGACGTTGAAGAAGCAAAACAAAACAACAGAAACGGTGTGATGGGCACGAATCGAAACGATCGTTCGCTAAGCTAGTTGTAGCTGAAGTTCTGCAGTAACGAAATGCATTTCTGTACCTTTGCGTCGATTTATCTCGAGCTTAATTAATTGCATTTAATTCGATTGACAAAGATGGATGAACCGTGCATATTGAACGTTTCAAAGGGGAATTGTTTTTTTGTTTTATTGCAATCCTTTGAATGGTTGGATAGAATCGGAGAAGTGCATCCTCTTTCATTAACGAGTGATGCATTTTAATTAAACTGTTTTATGCATTCCTTCTGGCTATCGTCGTCTGCTGGCATAGTGTCGTGCAGGTTTTGCTGTCCCATTCGTATCGGAATACATTCATCGCTTTAACATTCGACACTGTACGAGTATCCTTACTTATAGAATACCGTTTTTGTAATATGTTTCGATCTATCGCAACTCGTCTATGAGCTATTTCAATAGATCCTTTCTACTACGCCGTATTTCAAAAAATCCTTTGAAAGAAACTTCTATCTATTTCCATTCACTTCCACAGCACGGAACGTGAGTTTCCCACTGATGTTTCAATTCGCTTTCAGCAGGTATGTTAAAGTGTTCTTGCACGAAGCTTTAAAAATAACCTCCATTACATAGTACACACATTCACAACTTCAAGTGCCAGTAAGCGAATTAGGTGGAAAAGGGAATTCTTTCGAAAAAAATAAAATAAAACAGGACCTGATTGTACTCGATATCAATTGAGCAGCTTTCCATCAATCAATCGTCGAGTTGATCAATCGTTCGTTGAATCAATCATTGATTTATACTTTCCATCATTCTCAGATATGGTGACATGGGTGTAATGCCAACGGAACAATAACGTCCACATACCCTAGAGTGGGGTTCTTTTGCTGTTTGATTTTCATTCACAAGATTATTTGTTATTTTTGACATTTTTTGGAAAATCAATTTTATTTATTATTCCCAGAATAAATACTTTTTAATAGGTATGAATTAATATTTTTATCGACTGTTGCATTGACATAAACGTTGTTCATTTGTTGTGGAAAAATATCTGCTCACTAGTGTATCTTCTTCTACCGGATCGTTGCAATATTGAATCATCCTCATTGCGTGCGTTCCAATCAATTCCATCCGTTTTGCGATACTGTGGCAATGAGCCGAATCCATGCCTTAACTTAATTACGCTCAATCAACGCGTTCCTCTGCGAATTAAAGTCCTATAGAAGTCCTCACCACCGTGCTCCTGCTCAACAAACGATCCATATCGAGCGGCATCTAAATGCTTCCGGAACTCAATTCAAGCGGTCGGGGGGCAAAATTAAATTCATTCAACACCCCGTCTTTATGGGGATCGACACGCAAGCGTGCCGGACGCACTGTCCAGGTGTCAATTTACTGTATCAATTTGGAAGTCCACCACGAACAACTTGCAGCGACTATAATGCACCAACCGAACGGCATACCGAACCGAGTTAAGCCGCACACCATGAATGAGCTGATGAGTGAATTTAGAAGCGACTCACGGGTACGGTTCACCCAACAAATATCAGTTACAACCGGGTGGCGAGACGGACGCCGGCATGAAATGTCATCCGGCGATTGATCGCGAGCGTAAGGAAATGATCGCCAATTAAGCGAGTGCGAATTGACTGATCGCTCACGAGCGGGTGGTAGAATTAGTGACACACCATTAGCGAAACGTGCACGGGCGGGGGGTGGGGGGGGATGGGCGAGAGCTTACCCGGAAGCCTTGAACTTTGCCGCGGCGTCGTTAGAGCGTTAGCGCGAACGTGCGACATGCGGTCTGGCGATGGTTGGGCACGATTTGTTCAACATGCAAATTTCTGTTCATCTTCATCTTTAACATATTTTTTTCTCATTGTGTTGAAGAAAGATGGGGGAAGATGTTGATAGTTTTACGTTTTAACGATTAAGTGAATGTCCGTAGATTGTTTTCTTCCATTTTTTTCCGATGATTTAACAATATTAAATTCATTGAATTAAAATATTAATTTATCTGGAAGAACTTAGATGGTTTATAATTATGAATGGGCCATTTACAGTTAATATCGACTAAACGATTTATTACTCTTGTGACCTATTGATATATTTTTATTGGAGAGCAACTTAAAGTTCATTTATGTTATTTGAAATGCATTTGGTTGAAAATAATATACTGTGATACTTGATTTACCGTTTGTAATATTGTGACCAGTAATGTAATGAGTATAATTTCCATGAGAAATGCAAACTTTCATTCAATTTCTCATACCTTCTCTGGTGATAATTTGTGATTATCCTGAAAACGATCGGGATCCGGTACGAATGGTGACTGCGCTACCACAATTATTATTCCCCCACCCGTTTTAGCCAGCGAACTGCTGAAAGAGAGATGATAACGATGCATCGCACCCGCTTCATTATCGACGCATAAAATCGTAAATTTGCATTGCAAATGCCGTCCACCGTTGCAGATTATCCGTCCGGTCCGGTGCGTGTTTGTGTCACCGTAACACTCGTGAGTGCGCATCGAATCTTGCTTATGGCTGCATAACGCTTGCTATAAATAATTTCCACCATATTATCACCATTCCGCAAAACGGTTCTAGCCGCATCGCTTTTACTATTCCGGCGTCAAGTTGAAGGTCACGGTGGATGACGGCCGGGACGGTTACAGCCGGGCACGATAAAATGTAAAAGTGTCGTCTCTATTTCCACCAGTACTGCGGGCATCGTTTTAGGGGCGATTAGATTTTGCCCCGGGAACAGTGTGAGCAATGCAGCCGGAGCTTGACAATCGCAATGTGCAAACTGCATTCGACTGCTGCGCTTACTACACCAATGCACGATGTGTCTCTTGTGAGTTACACGTTTTCTGCATGCTGGATGATGGTGAACGCTAGAAACGTGCCTGGAGTTGCTGATAATCTTGTCCGGCGCGGACACTGCGCGGCTTATGTGAATGCCGCTGGTTATTCGAGCACTGGGGATGGTATTGAAGCTTCCATCTATTGAAGGAATTGTTTTTACTGAGTAAAACTATTTCATCATCTGTCGCAACTAAAATGCAACTGTTTCCAATCCGCTGTCACTGGAATGTTTTATATTGCAAATTTTTTTCTTGCATGTTTTGTAAATTTTAATTAAAATGGTTCAACGAAGTATACTGAATTTTTAACTACGAAAAAAAATAGTTTGTGGGCGTTTATTGGACGCTCCAATAGGTCACGTATTCATCTAATTTTTTATAACCCATACCATTTCCGAAGCCAAGGGAGCAAGGGTGATAAAATATTGGAATGTCCAGTGGATGACATGTGTCAGAGAACTACAAAAAGATTATGCAAAAGTAATCATTTGCTCACCTGCGGGAGGGTTTTGCATATGTGAGTGTGAAATATTTTAGACACGGTGTTACAATTTATTGTGCTTTTTTCAGGCTTGCACCTGGACACAATGCTGGAACCGGAACTGTATTCTCCGTTCTAAGCTGGCACAGTGGTGCATTGCACGGTGTCACTTGTCATACCTAAACCTATGCGCTGTTATGGAATATGTTGTGGCACATCAGGGATGGGAAACTTTTGGAGTAATATACAGGGCTGAGATAAAATTTAGTTTAGATGTGTCTGGGAGGAATAATGGTTGATCACCTCAATTACCTCAATTGAGTTGGTAGGAATTTCTTCGCTTTTAATGACATAACTTATCACCAATCAATAATCATTTAATTCTTAATATAATAAATACATTTCTGTTTGAGTTTATTATCTATAGTCATTTTATTGAATATTAGTCTAAATATTAAACTTTGGTCTAATATCAACAGCATTAGATATCCAATATTCTTTGTTTGAATTAAATTTTGATACACTTCAAACGTTAAAAAATAATTAAATGTTGCATTAACGTTTGCATTCACACATCTGAGCTGATCATCTTGAATCACAAGTATTGAAAATGAAAAAAAAATCCCTAGATTAGAATTACTGATTTATTTTTATTAGCTCATGATTGTTTCGAGACTATCCGCGTAATTTAAGAGAGTCAAGTAATTGAAATGGTCGAGACTAATAATTGCTGCCATTTAAATTTAAATCATTTAGGACAATACCATCTCAAGCAACGATTGGTTGGTCAACCCTGCGTTGTACAATTCACCACGTAGAGCACATTTATCATTCACATCGAGATCTGCTGCCTCCCTCCAACACAAACTCCCTCCCGCCATCCCGCCTGTCGTGATGTTGGATAGCATGCTGCTGCTACCGCTGATCAGTTTGTGTTGTGTAAGGGCGTATAATACACCGCTGCCCCATTCACCGTTGGAAAGTTCATTCAAATAAAACTGCATCGTGATCGCATCGGATGAACTGCACTCGCACGCTGATTGGAATCTGCACGCGGGTTAGTAAGCGTATGTTGAGTTTCGTTTGCTTTTTCGATTGTATCTGAATTACGCTGGAATTTCATTGTGACACCTGCAGCCTTTGAACTTTGCGCATGAAAGGAATGTTATTTTATGTTGTTTTTTTTTTTTTGTTTGTTATCAGACTATTACGAACCTATTAGCTTGATCAACTAGTCTGCACATTTCAAATAAAATGTGTGCAAAAAAAGGTGGCAACTTTCCTTTGGATGCAATCATCACGTTTTTCGTGGGGGTGATATTTTCGCACACACAGAACACCTGTTCACTGCACAACTGCGTGATAGGAAAAATTAATCCAATCCACCCAATCATATCGTTTATTTTCGGCCCCGTTCGGTGGGTTTCAGCAAAACTAGCAGATCGGTAAAACCGTATCTGTTACGGCGGTGATGCAATAAAGCATCACCCACCGCTGTCAATAAGGGGAAGCTGCCGCCATTAAAGCAAATTGCCTGCAGTTATAGGCTCGTAAAAATAAATCCCACCCGCCCGGCTGGGCTCGGGAGAGCAAACCACTAAATGGCAGCGGCACTCGGTAGAAAAACCGAAACATTTTGCAAATAAAAAAACAAAACAAAAAAAAGGCAAGAACCTTATCCCCTGCTCCGTACTTGTTCCACCGTCTCGAAGACGCGCTAGTGGGAACACTATAATCGCTTCATTACGGAAGCACCGTTCCGTTTCCTGCCATTTTCTGACACGTGCTAGCAACGGTTCACTGTGATGAGCCGCGTTGAAACAGCACGGAGCTCGCTGTTCATAACGATCGGAACAATTTTCGCCAGACTGCCCTGCCGGTTACCACTGGCGCTAGCCGCTCAACCCCCAAGGGTGTCATTTTGCGAACAATAAGTAAACGCTTTGGAAACGCATATGCACACTCACACGACACACACATTTGGAGCATGGTACAGCCACACAAAGTCCAGCCACTAAAGTGAACGAGCAGGGTGGGAATCTTCGCCGCGGGAAAGCCAACATCTGATTGACATGGCCCGTCGTGCCCCGTGTTTGCAGTTGCACTCGGTGACGAGCAGCGTGCACAGCAGGGAACTTTTCAACGGTGGTTACAACAACGTCTCAACCACCAACCAACCAACCACCACCAACTTTCAAGATGATGATTAAGAAACGAGCATGCATGCACCCGAAAACTCAACGAATCGTTGTGGATCATTCTGGCTCGAGTGGAAAAAGCAAACCATCGTACCGTTTGCGTGCGGTGCGGCTGTAAACATGCGAGTAAACGATAAATGTATGTCTCATCCGGGCCACTGCAAAACGAGATGGTGGCGAGTGGGTTGGCCTGCAACGATTTGAAACACGTTTTGCAATTGAATGCTGTGGGCGTTTGACATAAGATTGCGATCTTTATTTGTTGCTCCGCGGTCCAATGATGTTTAAACAAATGCACGAAAGGGATCTTTCGTATAAGTCATGTGCATTTTCACGGTGGATTGGTGGTGTTTATTTTGGGTTTGTTGGTGTAAGCAGGAATGCATTTAATTGATGGACTCAAGGGCTTTTTGCCTGCAGTTGGTCAGGATATATAAACAATTTAAACACATTGCTGATGTTGTTTGTTTCATTTTCAAAATGTAATGTAATAATAACAAAGTTTATTACATTAGGGAAACTTAATGAATATCCAAGATTGACGATAGAAAATAGAACTTTTTATGGAAAAATGTGCTCGTACAGTTAAGGTACCAGTAGAAATAAGGCCAGATCTTATCCAGCAAAATTACCTTATGATTTTGTATTACAAAGATGGAATTCCGTAATTCACTTCTTTATTAATTCGCTTTGCTGGTGGGAGTAAGTGCTACATGTTTTAAGATGTGTGTCTACTTTTCTTTCAGTCGTTATTATTAATCAGGTAATTATTATATTTAAATAATAAATCAATATGTAAATCAATATGTCAATATGTGTAAGGCCGGTCCGGTGGCCGAGGAGATAAGCGGCGCCGGTCGTAAACGGCAGGACCGGGGTTCAAATCCCATCCGGACCGTTCCCCCGTAGTGAGGACTAACTATCCAACTACGTAGTATCAATAAGTCTCGTAAGTCAGAAATGGCAGGCATGACCGAGTAGGTCGTTAGGCCAAAGAAGATGTAAAACTATGTTTGACGATGACTTGTGAAAGATGAAATCACTTCTGAGGTAAAATCAAATAAAATTGTTAGTAATAACAGCTGCATGTTCTTGTTCGTGGAAAAAATATAAATATTTCATTTGTTAAGTGGGGATGTCCCATGAAAAAATGGAAAATCAACAACTCCAATATCCGTAACGGGCTATTTCATGATATTTGGTTTCTTGCTTCAAGAACGTCAGCGATAATTGTACCAGGTCATGCCTATCATTTAAGGTATTTTATGGCTTATTTTTACTGCAAAATAGTCATTTCACGCTAAGGAGAATTTATTGCTAGTCCTTATACGTAAAAGTCCTTAAACTTTATGGTAGATGGTGATATAAACTAATGTCTAATGAAAAATTCATTAGTAAACTGTAAAATGTTTTGTGCTTACGTTGTGCATTCCATGGATGAACCAGTTTGTCACATTTACGAAGTGAAAACAAGATTATGTATGTTGGGAAAAAACTAAGCTATGAAAGTTTACATGTTTTACATTACATGGCAGCAGTACTTTTACACGAACTTGTAAGTCTTGTTCGACTGTGATGATTCTGCCAGCAATGCCACTGACCCGCATTGAGACTGGCTGCGGCAAACAAGCACCGCATCATTTGCAGCTCCTAAAATGTACCACCTTACGAGGAACATTGTTTTATCCATAGGAGAACAAAAAATACGTTCCAGCGCACAAATTGGAGCTGCTGTGAAGCATGTTACAAAAATAGTCCACCCTGTATCAAGCTTCGTACCGACCGAGTACGGCAGGATGTCGTACAGGTTTGACTTTTTATCGGGTCAAGGACAAATCGACCCCGTCCTCGTCGACCCACGAACGTGCTGGCGTGCTGCAGTCTCAGCCCCAAGGACGTGCCGGTGACATTTGGCAGCGAGCTGGTCGGTTCGCCCGAGGACGCCCGAAAGGTAAAAGGGGGATGGTTGTTATTTTTGACTCTATAACAAAACGGCCAACCGTCTGGATTGGGCGAGCCGTGCAAGGGCGAAGTACAAAGTCATGACCCGAACGGGGGTGGGTTCCACCCCATCATGCAATCCACGTGCCACACGAATAACGCCGTCCATCGGGTTGCGAGTTGACACGGGTTCCAGCACGAAAATCGTGCTAATGGGCAAATGTGCGGATGGTGTAGATTTTTTTTCCCTGTCCCACTGTACCGCCAATTTCATATCGCCTAAAGGGTGCCTAAGGGTGCAGCTGATTGCAGCCAGTGACAGCATCGCACGCCATCGTTAACGGGGTCGTTTCGAATGACAAAAGTTTGTTGTTTTTTTTTCCTTCCCCCAATTAATTGCCGATCGATCAACGGAGCGTGTGTGATATTGGAGGGACAGGCAAGGTGGTGCTTTCAAATTGAGAAAAATAAAGTCCATTAATCAGTGATTCTTGTCGAGATACGTAAAAGCTTCCCTGCAGGACACTCTTCCCCGATCTGGTTTCTAATTAGAGAATAGCACCTAACTCCCACTTTCAATCCACCTCAGCAGTTGCGACAGGGCACGTACATAATTCCTGCAAAAACCCCAAACAGCACCGAGATTTGCTCGAATTGGATGAGGCAGGTCCGCCGAGAGGGGGTTGGAAAAAGAAAAGATAATACCATCCCCATCATGTCACATCGTTGGTCGGTTGCCATTGTGGATCAAGCGATTGATCGAATTCTGCTTAATTAAACCTATTTTCTTCACTCCATTACCTCTAATTAGTTTCGCTACCCAGCCCCCGGGGAGGCTGGGTCGGAAAAGGGGTCGGGGACAGACAACCGGTGGACGGTGAAGTCCCCGGAAATCCGTTTCCCAGCGCATGGGAATACGACCACGTGAAACAAAAACTGGGCCAACGGAAGAAAAAAATCGTAACAGTTCCCCAGTGATGCGTACCATGATACGGGAACGGCACAATCATCAGTATCAACATCACCGTGATCAGTGGAATCATTCCACTCATCCCAGCCGATTATGATGACCATCAATATCCTCATCATGTGGTCCGTTTTTATTTTCACTCCCGCCGCATACGGCAAAGGCATAACAGATCCATCCGAAATCGAAACAGGAACCACCCGAAACGTAGTGCAATTTATCAGCGTGTCTGTAACGTTCATGGCTTCCACAGAAAGGGATCCCATGATAATTTGGGGGCCTGTCAAGCTCAAGTTGTGAAAGCATTTTTTGTCGCCGTGTGAACTGCCATAACCTTGTTGCGAAGGCCTTCGAGTCCCTACAGATCAACCATCCATCCCGGGGTGCGTTTCGAGTAGGGGTCGCTCGCCAGGAGTGGGTCTGACATGCGAAAGAGGGTTTATATTATCATCGCTTTTTGTATGTGTGTGTGTTTGGATGGTGAATTTATGTATGCATATTGAACGAAAATCGCTTACGCCGCGTTCATGTGCGAAATTGATTGTCGTCCTTTTGCCTGGGAGGGTGATCCTAGAATCTCATATTTTATTTACCAACCAGATACCGACCCAGGCTGATCGGGGCCGAATTTTTGATTACCTTTCCCTTTTTTTTTTCGTTGTTGCCACTTTCTTGCACGACGCTTTACTCCCACCACCACTGGCCATAATGCTAAAAGCTTTCGTTGAAGGGAGCGGGCGCGTGTGTTTGTGGTGATTTAACAATGTTGTGTGCCGCTCCTTTTGTCAATGTTTCGATTTTTGCGGTTTTGCCAACAGCTCATTAAAGCGCAAAGATTACCATAAGTCGCACATGGAAGGCACAAATCATGGGCTGGGGAAAGCCGTGCAAAAATACGACAAAGAAAAAGCGATGTTGTTGTCATGTCTTTTGATTGAATTTTAAAGAGATGCTAAAGGCGATTTACGTACGACGAATAATCCCGCCTGTAAGGTTTTGGAGTTAATGGCGACAGATTTATGTATAGATAAACAAGCCATTTTGTTTTTATTTTTTTATGTTTATGACGAAATGAAAAGAAAATTTCAAAGTTTAAAATAGAAATTGTAATATTTTGTATTAAACGTCAATACGTCGTTATTGAATTGATTTTTTGATTTAGTTATTTCTTAAATCTGCAAAAATATTTAACAGGCAGATTAATAAAAATCAAAACAACTGTATTCATTATAGCCAATTCTATGTATTTTCCAATAGACATAAAACCTTTCGTCTGTCTTCTTTTTATGATTCCGTCCATTATAAATCCTCAGAAGACATTAATGTTATCTCATTGAACCTTAAGAAATCTCTTCCATTTTCCAATTCATACGTAAGGGGAAATTATGTTTGCACAATTAGGACCGATTTTGTGGTTTCGTGCAAAAAGTTTACGATTCCTACCCATCCAAGCTTTGATGATATAATATATATCTACGTGCGGGGAAAAGATGCCAACCCTGAAAGTGAAAGTGAAGGGATGCAATTTTGAAATATGATTTTTACGACTTGCCATGATCAAACAGTCCGTCCGTTACCGTACACACCCGCCATACGATGGATGTGCGCGAGTTTTCGATACTTTGATGTTATTTTTCATTACACGCAGCAACAACCTCCGGATGTTTTGGCGGGGGCGATGTGTGCGTGCGTCTGTTCCGTTTCGCAGCATCTGTCTCGTGTTTAGGGTGCGCACAGTCGGAAAAGAGGGTTTTGGTGTTCCGTGAAAAAGTAAAACTGATTCCATCAATGTGATACAGCTACGGTAACAAACTTTTACATTTTCACCCCTCCATGTGTTGGAGCATTGTAGCAAAAACGGGGCTAGAATTATGAAGATTAAATTACGGAGCTTACGGGTGCTGCAGAAAACGGGCGAAGCAACAACTTACAACTGTTGGGAACGAAGTAAAAACGAAGAAAAAAAAACTTGTGTTATTGATGCCGGTTCGTGTGTGAGTTTTTTCTACTCGTCCTTATTCTAAGCACTTACATCGAGCTGAACCCCTCACGGAACAGCAGCGCTTAGAGCAGATTGTACCTTCGGAAGAAAATGTTGATTTTGAATGTGAAGATGTTGCCGAAAAGGAATCTACACAGTCTTCCCAGGTTCCCGTACCCCTTTTTCGAGGTAACTTTCACATTTGCAGAAAGTTTGTGTAATCCTATTACAACACACTCGACGGTGTTCGATGGTGACCGTTACGGTGGACGGAGGTGTTGTAGTAACTCCTTCGGGAAAGTCAGTAACCGTTACAAATCAAATTTTGTGTACGATCTTTTCGCCCTTCTGCACCGGGGGTCACATTGCTGCCCGCATGCCTGCATTAAACCCGCTGCTGTCCCAGGCGAGATAACAGGAATGCGTGCGTGATTCGATTGCTTCATACATGGTGGGGGAAAAAGTAAAATCGATCCACCAGGGAGAAAAATCACAACTTTTACTGGGACTCAGATGGATTTGAAATGTGCTGCAGAAGTTACAGCGGAATTTATGGTTGAAGTTTTTACAAAAAAAGATGTTAACATAGATTCATCAATTTTGTTAACACTAAACTTTTTGCAATCATCTTGAGAATCTTATGCATGATTTATTTAGTTGTGGTCTTATCTGAATGTAGGAGTCCTATAAAACGCTCAATCTATCCAACTGTTCTATGTTTCTGAGTGTTGGTTCCATTTTCCTTCTGGAAATAAACTACTAGAATTAATTAGTATTTAATTCGAAATATCAGTACAGTAATCTTCAGATTTCTCAAGGATTTGTTGGATTATTGTTTTGATTCCTGTAGTTTTCATGATTATCTGACTCAAGCTGATTTTGGTTGACTTCTCTATTTTCAATATATTTTTAAACATCCTCTGATAGCATTAGTGTATATCAAGTTATGATATAAGCAAGTGTTTGGCAATATGTGCAGTGTGTGTACGGTGGAAATTCATATGACTCGATTCATAGTTGATCAGTGAATGCCAACCATTACTGGCTGAAATTGAGAGATAATTTTTACTTCACTTTCACTTTTAATACCTATTTCATGTGTGATTTCTTATGCTTTAATTAGTAAAATATTGCAAAATTAGTAAAATAGGCATAACTCGAGACAAAGTTAATTTCTCCATTAGAACAGTTTCTTTATCGGTCATGGTGATAATACATGAAAGCATGAATGGTATTGATAATCTCAAACGCAAAGCATTCACACTCATATGAAACGTGTTTGAAAAGAAAATGTCTATATAAGTTTCAGGACCTTTTCCAGAAACAACTTGGCCCCAATTAAGGAAACATTTCCAAGAACATTTAAGAGCTACAAAGGCGCTAGAAGCACACTAAAGCCTTCTAGGTAAAATGTAAAATGGAAAATAAAACCCAACCATGCTGTAGTAAAACAAAAAAAAAGATAAGAAACAACTCCAAACAGAGCTAAACATGTACACCGAAAAAAAAGGTTAAGGGTCTAGGGCGCACTTTTTAATGGTTTCCATCGTTTCATTTTTGTGAATAACTGAAACGGAAAAATGAATTTCCCCAGTTCGAATCCCCCCGTTTTCCGAAGGTGTCGGTCGAAAGTAATGAAAACAGAAATAACGCTTCACTTTTATGGTCTTATTGAGCTTCCGGTACCTTCCGGCTCGTGTTCCCTTCGGTATTACTTTGCTGGCCGGGCGGGATACTTTTCGAATGCGAAAAATCTGCCAAATAAAAATCACACCCTTAGGAAGCGTATTCCTCCCCGTGCTCGTTGCAGTGCGTGTGAGGGAAACGTTTGATTTCTTTTGCCGTGTCGCTGGGCCCGGACAACCGCCAAACCTATTGGAAGTTTGCAGGGAAAAAATTGAGCGATTCAAATCAGCGATCCGCTGATAGGTTCGTTTTGGTGAAGATGATTTTTTCCCAGTACTTCGGAGTGTTGGCTTTTATGTAGTGACACAGGATCGGCGGACGCACGGTGTCTGTTATTTACTTTTGCATTGTTTCGTTTCCCGCGAGGCGAGTAAGCCGGCGAAGTTTTATACGCGTAAGAAAAAAAAGGACGTGAATCCGGCTTTCCCGGCCACGGTGATCGGAAAATGTAATCGGAAAGTTCGGCTTCAAGTAAAGGGATTAGAAAGTGATCAAACTTTGTAATAAGGTTGGGGCTAACGATTGAGCGGATGAAATAAATAAAGCTCATCCAACAAATGCGTTCCTTATCTTTTTGATTGCAATTCCAGCTCAATCAGCTAGATGTACTTTGTGCTTTTTTTTGGGAAATGGTTTTCTAAAGACAAACACACGCACACAGAGCTAAATGTAATCCCAATCAATTTATATGCTTCGTCAAACGAGTATTGATTTTGTACTGCCATCTCGAGCTAAACGATTTGTTGTTTTTTTTCTCCCATGTTCTTTAAATGCAAATTACGAACGATACTGAAAGAATACCATGCTCAATCAGGTAGACAGGTCCATCACGGTTGTGTCTCCCGGTGCGGTTCTGACTGATAGTTCGCAATCGTGTTTGCTGTCAAATTTAATTTACACCCCACCAAAAGCCTTTGCTGTCACTTTTGCGCCACAATTATCGCGGATTGCGTCCGTCCATCCGTCTGTCCGATCGACCGAATCCGCAAAGGATCCACAGATCGCACATCGCGCTAGCTAATTTGATTGTCACGTCGCGTTTTAATGCAGTAATTAGGCTGATTCATGCTCCCTTCTGGGTGGCGGCCTGGGATCGCCGGGTTTTTGTTCAACCAGTCGTTGTAATCACGTCGCTATTCGACGATTATGGTCGCATTATGTTTATCATTCGGTTCGGCGCCTGCCAGGGATTATACGTCATTGTTCGCACTTTGGCAAATGCGAAATCTTAATATGCCCCGGGTTATGCGGGTTTAAGGCCTCGATTAGAAATAGGTAAATGGTTGTGAGGAATGAGCGGCAGCGAATGGTGGGAGGATGATTAAGACAGCTTGACATTAATTATTAAATTATGAAGCTATGTGGATACATCGCTGGCAATTATAATGGAAATGGGTATGATATTATTAAACAATTACTGTCGAATTATGGAAACGACCATACACATTCTGTTTCACCGTGGGAAACAACCTCTAAATTATGCTCCTAATCATAAACAATTTATAAATACAGTTGATATGTCATTCTAATATATATTTTTATTTGTATCCTGTTTTGTTAATTTATACATTCATTTCTTTTAATTAAATTCTTATATTCCTTGAAGGATTACTTCACTTCAAGAGGCTGAAATAAAAAAGAATCTGTTTTGTGTACAAAATGAAACGTAAAACAGGCGCCAATAAATCTAAAAATTGAAATGAGAAGAAAATCCTCCGAAATAGGTCATTCGTGTAATAAAGGTTAAATAAAAAATGAAACGAGCTAACGAAGCAGCTAACGAAACGTACCAATCGGTGAGCCCCAGCCGGCAGGTTGGACCATTCGGTAGCCACCTAGTTGCTAGTGGAAATAAAACAAATGGCCAACCGGTACCGGTGGAGTATTTGTAAAAAATGACGGAATTTCCTATTTCTACCGTCCATCCGTCCGGTCCAACCGAACATACCTTCACGGACAGCACGGTCAGGGCCCCAACACTATTGGATCCGGTGCAATCGTTGTGATGGAATTCCCGTACCGCCCTCCCGCCACCGTATGGCGGCCATTTTCTGCTGACGTGTTGAAAAAACTTCGAAAGTCACGCGCATCCATCTCAGCAGCTGAAAATTGGACATTTATCTCCGTTCGTGTGATTTTGCACGCGAAATGAAGATAAACCGGGGCGACATATTTCTTGCTGCCGGTGCCGTGAGGGGGACGACCAGGCGCACGGGAAACGGCATCACTCGGCGAGACATTTCGGAAGCCTTTGTTATTTATAACACTTTTCCCGTTCTTTACCCTCATTTACACACGATAGTGGTGGCTTGGTTGGCTGTGAGTTTGTTTTATGATATTTTATTTTCCTCCTCTGCTTGTTCTTCTGCCATTTTGGTTGCCACTACGCCCGTCTCATCAGATCAGGACACGGTTGATGGTGATGATGTTGGAACCATCAAGAATGGCGGCTTAACTGAGTCACGTCACTGGCAGGCTGGCAACTCGAAGTGGAAGCTTCTTACGAACGATCTCACACCCTTACGTTCCGTTTTTACCGGACGAGAGATCATGGACGATAAATTGTTTCATTACTGTTTTTTTTTACGTGCCCGGCCGCCATCGATCCAGTAGCGTGATTTACCGAATAAATTTGACTCACTCTCCATGCGTGTACAAAACCACACAGCTAAGGACCTGGGTGGTGCTTCATATCGTGAGACGATAATTTGTTTACACTCAATTCATCACCTATCTATCAAGATTGATGCTGAAGATGGTACAAAGTAAACAGACGTTCGAGAGCGTTTTCGGAATGTTGTTGATGGCACATCCTGCGGGCGTTATGTAGTTTGATCCAATTATTTATGTTTTAAATAAATTTCCTGAAGAAGGAAGAATAAATTCTAAATTTTCCACTCACCATACTAATTTTATATGTTTTTTTTTATTCTCTTCTCCATATAGAAACACTGGAAAACCAGCAAATGATCGAAGAGGTGAGTTTCTACACCTCTTTTTCATTCTCTCTCATTCGTGCGTGTGTGTGTTTGTGTTAAACTCCGCTTCAAGGGATCCTCATCAAACTGTTCGACTTCACCGACCTGACGATGACAAATGGCACTCGGTGGCATCTTGCCGGTCGGTGGCTGTCCTCTTTAAGGATTCTCGTTCTCGCTTGTTGAAGTGGTCACTCGCTGCTGCGCCGCGTACGCAGCAGGATGTAATAAGCGTCACCGTCGTCCACCGGGTGTGTCGCCGGCCGGAAATTTGATACATCCTTCAGCAGCGCAATTCACCCTGCCCGGAATCTGCTTTGTTGCCCGACATCACGCGCGCCTTTGGGTCTCACTAAAAGAACAAAGCCCAAACATGCGATCCGACCCGGTACCAGGCGCGCATCATATGTTGATAATATTCTGTTTCTGCTCTGCCGATGCGTTTTTTTGTTGTTCCATGCTTTTACCGGGAGAGCAAAATTGGAAAAGCTTTCGCTGCGAGGTTGAACATCTCCCACCGGGCTTACGCTCGTCATCTGCAGCAGGCAGTAGCACCGTGGGCTTACGTGACACAATCCCATATCGGAACACTTGGGGGACACTTCGGAGACCCTTGTCGCTTTCGCCGTCCGGCTTATTGAACGTGTACGACGCCCGTACAACGAGGCCTGGCCGTGGGTTTGAATAGAATGCTGAATAAATGTCTCGAGAGGCATATTGCAGATAACGGACGCAAAGCAGATTAGACCTTGCTCTGGATCCAGCCCGGGGGAGGGCATCCGTGCGAGCAACGTCTTTTGTTGCGTCGGTGCCTTTTTTCTTTGTCTTACCTGTCCGGGGCCCGGTCAGCTGGCGGGTGCCGAAGAAATGGTGGCGCCATCCCCCTTTCCGGTACCACACATTTTCTATAGAGAAAATGAAAAATAACTAAGCTCATCGTGGAAGTTCCGGACCGGCGCCAGCACAAATTGACTCGAAGTGTTCCAATGTTTGCACAGTTACGGGTGAGGAAACATTTTAACAAGAAGCTCGTATGCCATCATGGCAGCGACGGTTCGCCGTGGGACCGGTATGCGTGGCCGGACACGTACCGTGACATTCGTGCGTTCAGAAGTAGGTGCAAGCACACGAGAAATTCTCAGTAATCACATCAAATGTTTGTTGGCATGGATGGTAAGGTGCGAAGAAAATATTAAATATTCATTAACAACATATATTTGATATTGTCCGGAAGGTAGAAGATTTTAATAGATACCTTAAATTGATAACTTATATCCCAGCTTTAAGACACATTAAATATATAATAGTTATATTTTGTTATGAATTTAAGGACTCTCAAAACTAATTAACTGAATGTTTTATTTCTTGTGCATAATTGGGTCCATTTTTCGAGCATTTTTCAAGTTGTACTTGCAAACATACTGGTTGCTATGAAACTTATTCTACATTCTTGCAATATTGCAAATTTTAAATATTATCTATTCGTAAATTTCTTTTTCGCGTAAATTTCGTAAACCAACAAATGTTTTATAAAGATGGAATGATTCAAATTTTAGTTGCAGGTAGTCCTCTTCAAGTTGAATTAAATTATTTATCCATATTATGGTTTATGCTCACTTGCAATAATTGTAGCATACATTCCTGCATATTAATTTCTAATAATAAAATACCTTTAATCCGACGCCTGGCTAAAACTTTGTTTAAAGTAGAGGATTCTTAATGCTCATTGCATTTATAAAAATTTTAACGTCTGAATGTTCGTTTCATGTAAGATTTTAGACACTCATTAATTTAATCCTTCCGTCGTTCGCTTTTCATTCGTTTTTCAAATCCCTGTATTATTCCATCCCATTCATCGTGCCGATGTGCATTGCTGTTTTTTAACGTATTCCTTTTCAGTTTATGCTCCCCCCACACCGAAGGTGATTATGAAAAACGTACGGGGCGAAAATCGCGCCACTGAAATGGTGGGGGCACCCTTTTTGAGCACACGTTGAGGTAATTAGATGTTCCGGAAAACTCCACGGTTTTGCGAAACGGTACCGAGCACGGAAATGTAATGGAAGGTACGCTGCACAGCACGATACGGTTTAACTACCCGTGTAATGTGTGGTTTTAAAGTGTAATTTTAAAGCATTATTTCACACGCATTGAGCACGCAGCTAATCCTTGGCCCACGGGAACCTTAGGAGGTGGGCGGAAGCCACCCGGAGGACCAGTAAAACCCAAGTTGATTACAAATGCGATTGAGCGTTTTAACGCGAGTACGTGTTTTATAATGATTTACTCGCTGAACAAAAGCTTTCCCGTTGCCTTGGTTGATGTGCTTGAAAGTGCGGAACTCGAAAGAACGGCTGTAATGAGTTTCATTAATTTCAATGACTGGAATGGATTGTAATTAGACTTATGTGTTTTTAGATTGATTTCGTTCTCACGAAAATATCATTAGATGTTTGACTTTTAGCAACAGCTTTGTTACGCTTCACTTATAGATTTATAAGGTTTATAAGATCTTTTGTTACCTATTTTTCTTGCATGAGATACAGCTTAATTCGCTAATTACAGCAAAAACCTTCACAAAGAGTCTTTTGTTATAAATCAGCAGGGCATTCCTTTGTGTTAATAACTATTGATCCTTCGTTCAAAGAAGATTCTTAGTTAAAGGCGAAAGAAACAAAAAGAGGTAAAAATCAAACTAAAAAAATACTCATCCTTTCATATTGCAACCGTAATGAATGATAGTAATGCAGCAAATTGGGAAACAATTGATGATGTCTTTTTTGTTGCGATTCATAACTGATTAAAAAACCAGGATTCTTGACCAACCAACTTTTACTTCGGTTTCGAGAGTGGTTCATAAATATCTGATAAGAGTAACTACGACAGCAAAGGTTTCTAAGCCTTCCCATGAAAAGGAAATGAGTAATGGATGAAGTTATCCGAGTTCCCCGACTGAATGCTTTCCAAGGAGGTATTGGCGTAGAAACGGAAACTTTTAACAGTGGAAAAAGAACCCCTACACAGTAGAACTTGCATCGATAAAGATATCCTGCCCGAAGACGCCAGAAGAGTATTCATCTTTCATATACGGATAGATCAATGGAAGGACTCCAACCACAAGGGGTGGAATATTGCACAGTGCCTTTTGCCGGTTCCTTAGCTGTACACCAGAGGACTCCGTTGGTTTTACTCCGAGCGGTCTCCGCCATGCCGGTCGGAATGATCGAATTAAGTAATTTACCTTAATGCAATGGTTACCCTTTTCGATCCACTTTCACATTCCCTGTTGTGGGTTAGGGAGGGCAGAAAAAAAGATCAACAAAACTTTACGGACGACAAGGATTTTGCGTCAGTGGGAGATAGTGAGCAAAATGGACACAACCACAAGCTGGAAGTAGTTCGGTGCAAAGGATGTTCGGTTGGGACTAGTAAGGCTTCCAGCTTATTCTCGATCGAATTGATTGGGGAGCTCACTATCAGCACAGTCGGTACAGGCATGATATAATTTCAATAAAATGAGGTTGACATAGAAACTACATCTTGGTCCTGTTTCTCGAAAGGAGACACAAATTTAGGCTTTAGTTCATCCACTTAGTAATAGCCTTACTACGTCTATATTCAATTAAAAATTTTAGTATGGCAATAGGTTTAATTACACTGAACATTACGGCATACAAACACACCAGATCAGCACCGTACTGATCTGAAAGTTTTATGTTTGACTTAATTTATTTTCCCTATTGTCCCGTGGACAACATTACGAAGTTGAGCGTGTTCGCTTCCGTTGCAGCCAGACTCGAGTCACAGATTGCAAAACGAACGGATCGGCTGCATTCATGCCGATTGTACCACGTCCGAAAAGTTTCTAATCAGTCCCTGTCAGCTACTCGAGAGCTTGGATCCGTTTTCCACAACCACCACCGGAAGCCACTTACTTACGAGAGGGCTAAAGTCATAAATTAATTCCTATTTCATCGCTCACCAACACACTTTGTAGTAGCACTTGCATGCAGCAACGTCTGGGGTCTTTTTTCCACTATGTAGTCTCTCGGTAACCGCAACCATTCCGTACCAGCGGTGGCTCACAGTTTTCCACATCTTGCAAACCACTGGTTCCAACCCTTCTCTTGCTTCACCTCGGACATTCTGAACATTAAAGTTCTGCTCGTCTCACTCAGCAAGCTGTGACGTGAACCGAGTAAGCTCAGTGAGAGAGACTGAGATGTGAGAAGGAATGAGGATGAGAAGAAGGTGTCATTTTTAGTAGACTGTGCTGCAAAAGCTTTCGCATTCAACGTTTTAAGGATGGCGGGACCACTTCCAGAACTCGAAGAGCTTCTCGCTTTCAAGAGAAAACAAACGTCAGCATAATGTGAAATATTAAGACTCGGTTAGTATTTCAACCACCGTCTCCAAGCCGGTTTATTTAATTTGTGTGTGGTTTCGCTTTGTGATTTTATTTGTTTTACGACTGCACCGCGTGGAGAAATTAAGCTCGTAACTGTCGCGTCACACTTTCACTGCTTTTTGTTTTTTTTTTTGGGTTTCTAGTAGTAGCTTAAACTGCAACTGCAACCACGCTTCGACCACTTCCACGCTTCCTCAAGCGAACAGTTGCAGAACATACGGTAAGACTGATGAAAGTCCTCGAATCGTGTCCGCACACAGCGGATTGTGTGCCTTCTCTTTTGCACTACCATTCGCGACACGACCGTTGGTGACAATGGACGCCCGGTGCTGGAAAATGTGAGTGAAAATCTAAAATTCCATTATGAATAATGGGGACGATGTAATTATTTTACCGGAGCGTTGTTGGAGCACATTGCACCGCCATTGGTTTGCGTTTGCTGATGAACGCAGCGAAAAGTGAGATGGATGGAACAAGCGTGGCGTTCTGTAGAGTGGAAAGTTAAATTAATAAGCTTTAGCTTGTACCGGGCAAAAGCCATCTGCCGGCGGTCCGTCCATGGTTGGCAGTGATTGTTTCTGCATAAAGTATTGCGCTACCGAAAGTGGGACGATACCGCTTAAAGGTTGTTCCCTTTAACGGGTTTTTGTATAGTTCGTTTTCGGGGAAATACGTTGAAAACTCCGGTAATTTATTTTATAATTATGCTTATTGTGTTTAAAGCGTTAAACATGCGAACGTATTATTCCCATTAAATGAAATAGGCTACAAAAAATTCTAGGAAAATAGCAAATAAAATTGGAAAGAATACAATTGACATACCGGACCAACACGAGCGTCAATAAAAAATAATTTGACAGCTTCTCACCACCGTTAAACATAAAAAAGATAGTTGTAAATTTAAAGTATCCTATTAACTGTTTCTCCAGTACTTGGAATAGATTCTTTCAACATTGGTTTTCACCAAACACCTTTCCGACGGGCATCACATTTCCACACAATTGAGCAATTCTCGATGATGCAGCATTACGTTTGGTCAATAGAATGTACGAAATTTCCGATACCTCCGCAATCAGATTCGTGGAACATTGCCACTAATGCTTTCGCACGAAACGTGCAAGTGTCGTTCGTTTCCGGTGAAAAGGAAAATGAAGCCATTTAGCGTATGTTACACGTACCGCACGTATCAGGCCTGATTGGAGCCTGCTCTTACTAAACATTGCGTTTTGTTTTGAATGGTCCTACCTCTAATTTGCATCGAAGACACACGACAGCTCAGTGCGAACGATGAGCATGAAGGTCATGAATAAACAAATGGTATGAATTTTAAAAGCAGATTGGATATTTTCACATTTTACTCCGTTATTCGCTAAAACAAACTGTCTAAGCCAGCTAAAAGTGATTTTTAAATTAGATTATATTAAAGTCAAAGCTACTCATGTAGGTGTAAGTAATTTTTAGGGAAATTTTGATTAGTATAAAAGTGAATTGACCAAGACTTCTTTAGGAGCTAAACAATACAATTTGAAATAATAACTTCAGGATGATTTCTTGGTAATGGTTTTCTGTGTTTCCGCGTTTCATTATAACTTGACAAATAAAAATAGCACAAATGGAAGAGAACAAGCAACTTTTCAGCAGAACTTTTCAAAGATGAAACCTTAATAGTCAAGCCATGGAAGCCACATTCGACTACCTGCTTATTTGCATCAACAATATCTTCCGGAGCTTCAGCTCACTTACTAATTTCGGAACAATTAATTTGCGGAAACGGGGCAACCAACAATACTTGTTACGCTCGTACAGATCGTCTGGTATCTAGACTGACAGTCTATTGTTAGTACAATTTTCTGAGAAAAAAGGACGAGACTGTCGTTGCTTTTGGGAATTTTGCTTCATGCAATTAAATATGAGTTATTTTGTCGAATAGCGCCAGTTTGGGTAAACAAGTTGTCTCCCTGGGAAGTTTAAAAGGAAAAAAAATATAATTTTACGGATTTGAAACACGGGTTCACCGTTTATCCTTATATCTGGATTATGGCTTAGGATTTGAATTACCGGAGGTCACTCATACGATATCTGTTATTTATTTCGCTTTATAGTATTGATCCCTTGATCATTTTTTTATCTTCTTTATCAAGGAATAACGACCTGTTTTGTATGTAGGCCGTATAATGGCATATTACACTTATGTATAATGTCCTTCATTCTTGGAATTGGTTCGCAAGGTATTATATCCCCGTTCTTGTCGTTTGTAGACCGACGACATGCTATCTCCTCTGCCACCAAGGCGCCCGAAATTTAAATCGAAAAAAATTCTGTGCTTTGAATAAAATTAACTCTCACTGGTTCACCAATCAGTGGTTAAACCTTTCGAAATTAATTACTAATTTTAATCATCTACATCATGTGTAAAAATTAACAAACAAATCCCGATACATTCTTAATGAAAACCATGAAACTTCCGAGAAATGTCACTCACCGAACCCAACGTGCGATAAAACTCTCCCAGCATACAACCATAAACTTTGTGCATTGTAATAAATTAGAACAAAATAACGCTACTACAAGGTTTTCACCTGACGCACAGCAAATAAACCTATACAGCTGTACTGCCAGCTCAAAATAATAGCCAAACGAGCGTTCGGAAGCACCACAACATCTGTCGCTGTCAGACGTGCGCCAGAATTAATGGATCAAAAACAATCGTACACCCGCGTGGCTGGCTGATGGTTATGAAAGTGGGGATGAGTGTTAATGCTCCTTTATTGTCCTGCACCGTTCGGCAGCGTAGTGGTTGGGTAAGGATTTTTGTTTCTAACGAAAACAAGAAATTTCCTATCCGTACAACAGTGGCAAAACAAAGGAGGAAAACCCCAGCACGAGATAAAGAGCCGGCTGTGTGCAAATCTGTTGATCGTGAACGGGAAATCACTTCGCATTGCGCCAACCGAAACTGTGGTTTTGAGTTCGTTTTGATACATAGTGGTGACCGCATTCGGCGTGCAACCGTTTGCTGCTATGTTGTTGGACCGTTCGGGGGGTTGGGAGGAGTGCCACGGAGGCTTACGATGACAGACCAACAAGGCATCGGGTGCAGCGAAGGGAAAGACTGCCGCAGGCAGGGTAGATGACGATATTTGTCGTCGTGCACGTTTCTGGCGCAAAAATAGATGTCCCGCAGTGGCCAAAAATAAAATCCTTCCGAATGGGGCAGAGGGCCGCTTTACGCTATGCGCCCCCACGTTGCGTCTGGCCGGTGTGAATGTTAAACATGCGACAAATTTATCACCTTCGCGCATAGCATCAATCCTACCCGCTGGGCCACCCCGTACAAGTGCAAACCTTACCCTTCGGTGGGGGCCTACGGGACGGACTGGTCGACACATCGAACAAGAGCAATGCGAAGGATCTTTGTGCCAACGCCATGAAACCGACTCCCACCGGTGACCATCATGGTGGATTATCATCATAAGTGGATATATTTCAACAGTAATTATCTTGCTGGGATCTCCCTCTCCTGCCCTAACCAAACCTATGGTCACACATCGTTTGGTTCGCAGTGCGTCGAAAGCAACGCTACGGTCTGATTTTCCATCTTTATTTTCCATTCCAGAGGACTGTGCTCCGCGCATCCGTGGCGGGTTGGTACGTGTTTGTTTACTTTTCATTTTCACACTCGCGCCTCTCGTGCGTGATAAATGGGTGACTTCTGGTCACCAAACACGGTGTGGCAAAATGTTGCGCCACGAGGTTGACGTTGATGTGCAGATGAGGTAACCTTTATCTAGTTAGGGGTCGATTGAAAAGTGGCACACCTTTTCCAGCGGAGCATGTGTTAATTATCATTGAAAAATACAGCTAATCCTGTGGTGCTAAATGATCCAGAAACGGGTCAAGTTGTGGTTTAAACTATAAGAGAATTTAATTTTTCATATTTGAACAATGCATTTTTGAGACATCTAGACAGAAGTAATTAAAATCCGATATACTTTGGTGTTTAGAATAAGTTTACATTAATTTTTGAATTTATTATATATCGTATAAATGATTCAATGGCAAATAATTGTATAGCTATTGCTACCAAATATTGATCTAAATCAGAGTAAATGGCAAAATATCTGAATAATGGACTTACAATGAAGTTGGCTCATTTATCACATTTTTAATCATTTTAATTTGACAATCGTTACGTGTTGGATGTACAGATGAATGTTGAATATGATGAATATCTCAATGAAAATTATTTTGAAGAATGTCCTCCATAAAATAGTTAACTAGTATTTTTTAAAGATATTCTTAAACTTTAGTTGGCACACAAAACGTGGTGGAGGATATGACATCAAATCCCCAATTGATCGCTTCAATAAAACGAATTATGTCATTCATTTGTTTGCCTGCAAAATAGACAAATTTAATATTTTATGACAACCACTGCATCATTCGTTTAAAATTAATTTACTAATTTAATTTATTATAGTATCACTAAAACATACAGCTAACTCTATCTTACCAACTTTGACACATACAGATGCAATTAGTCGCAGCTAAAGCATCATTGAAAGCACACACTGCAACACTCCATTTTATTGGTCTCCGGTGGGCGGACAGGACTTGCGCCATGTGACGAATTACCTGTTTTTACAGTCAAATTAAACTGTCGCTGATATCGAACGTGTCGCAGGGTAAAACGTTCAAGTAAGCAGTACCCGTGTGCATAATGCACTTTACCGCCCCCGAGTGCCAATGATTGACGATTTGAGTGGTAGGCGACCAAGGCGTCTCCATCGAGTACCGTGCACGCCAATCCGGCCCGTTTCGGGGAAACGTTTGGGTTTTATATTATTTCCCAAACCACAAACTCAATGAGTGTGCAGTTTGTGCATTTTTTTTTCATGCTATTGCACTCTCCATTCCACGCGCGTACGTTGCACCGCACCGGTGGATATTTATTACTCAATAAATCTTCCACAGCGGATCACATGCACATTCCCTGGTGGTTCCTCGCGGGCAAGATTGCATTTGGGTTTTCACGAATTCCGCCGCGATAACGGGCCGGCTGGCTTGTGGACAACCCTTCGAAGCGGACGGTTGATGAATTTATTCGCCCATTAACCTTCACCGCGCAGCTAATCGATCTGCCAACGGGATTCACAACGGCATGCGATGATGGATGTTGTTTGATGAGGAATCAATTGCATTTCCTGCGAATTGCTCACATGTATGGGAATGTGCATTCCTGGAAAGGAACATGTATAATGTTATCGTTTAATTTTGTTGATCGACTAATAATTTATTGCGAATCAATTTTGCTCTACAATCGTTCTTAATGCAGCGAAAATCGGCAAGATTGTTGTGCTACTTTATTTATTGCACAATTTATTGCAAGGCATCTTCAAAAGCAAACAAATGCTTGCAGAAAACTTACTCTCATGAGGCGCTTGCTAGCACGGCTACATTACAGGTGGTTCCGTAGTTCCCTATGGTAATTAAATTACAATGTAAACTACAACAAAACCGTTCCATCGGCTTCAAGCTGCCAGACGATGCAACAAATGTTGTGAGAAGAAAATTGCTTCCCATACATCGCTTCCCATCCAGACCCGAGCAAGACGTCAACGTTTGATCGATTGCGTCTAATTCCAGCCGTGCTCCTGTACGTGCTGCATTTTGATTTTTCGGCTGCGAAAAGTCAGTGTAAACGATGAATCAGCACGAACGGTTCGTGCACCCTGCGTACTATCGAGCACTACAGCTGGTTCAACTATCGCAATCAAACTTTCCCGTCCGGGAGGGCCGATCCGTTGGCCCTTACGTGCCCCGTAAGGTGGAACGTTCCTGCAAGATGCACTATCGACTCGCAGATGCGGAAAGAGCGAATCGATTATTGATTTATTGCAAGTGCTTCGGTACCGCCTTGCGGCATCCGGGATGTGGCCACCGTTTCGCTCGCAATGTGCCTGGCAGGGAGGTTTATCCTGAAATCCCCCAAACAGCTGGGCCAGTGAACAAAGGAAATCCATTTCCCATCACTTTTCCGGATGAACGAGATCTGCATCTTGTTGGTTGGGTTTTTCTCGCACCTTCTCCCTTTTCGCCGAACGCCGAAATGTTCCCGGCTGGGCTGACGATTTATGAGCTGGCAGCTCGAAATGGTACGAACTTTGAGGAAACTAACGCCCGTCCGAACTGGCTTAGTGGCTTAAGCGAAGGATGCCACTGTTTGGGCGGTAGTATAGGAGGGAGATCCAGAAATTCCACTCTCAATCCCACCGAATACCTTACAAATGCCACTCGCATGCCTGTGCGGTGACCACCACGTCGTCGTACTTGAGCCTCATTTTCAGTTTCGGCAGCTTGAATGTCCGTGCCAGCACAAGCAGCAGGTGATTGAGGTCGATTACAATCGATTTCCATACCGAGCCGTGCCGGTCGCGTTACGGGAAGACGTATTAGGCCGAGTCTTGCCGGAGAAAACCCCCCGAACGGAATGTAATTATAGCTTAACAAGCAAACAGGAACGGGCGCGCATTGCTGCTGGATTGTTTATTGATGAAATATTCAGGACGAGTGCTTCAACGGAACATGATGCTGCAGCAACATTGATAGTTTGCACGGATGTACTGAAAGCGGATGTACTTTATGAGCGAAGAGGCGGATGTACATTATTTGCTGATACACAGTGTTGCAGATAATCAGATCAGTAAATAAACCGATCTTTGAAGTAATTGTGAATGGGTGTGCGTTACATGATTTGTTTATGTTCCGTGTAATATAAGACTGTAGACAAATAGCATTCATACTTGTTCCGGGATATTAAGGTACTCGGAAAATGTTTCTCAAGGTGCAAACATTTTTTGGAGTAAATTTCGACTGCCTGATGGCCAAACTTATGGTACTTTATGTAAGGTGTCTGGTTTTAAATTAATATCCTATCTCTTTCAACGAATGTTTAGAGTTCGAGTGTTGTCCTGTATTTTCGATTTGTTTGTAAGATCCTCTGAGGTTCACAAGGGAGTGTGCATGGTTTGCTCTTATGTTTGTTGTTCGTGAATGATTTTGTTCTATTTTCTTCCAAGACAAATCCTACCTTCCTACTAGTTAGCGTACTGATTGTAGATCTCTCCAAACTACCTTGCACGATTTCTTCGTTTAGTGTCGTAACAACGGTCTTTTTATTTTTCCTGGAATTTGTTCTGTTATTGCGTTTGGAACCTTTACAGCATCACTTTTCATGACATCGTCATAAGTCATGTAACTTATGTTAAAGTCATAATGGTGTGACTGGATGAGACGATCTCCTTTAAAGTTCATGCAAAGTATAGAAAACCAAAAAATCATTCTGATTGATTGTTAGACGTTCTTTAGAACTCTGCGATCTACTCTGTCTAAAGAGATTGTACTGTAGGTAGGTTCAATCATCCTTGGACTAAGCTTGGGCATTTGGCAGTCCGTCGTTTCCTCGCAGGTTTTCAACAGTTCCTATTATCCAAATCCATACTATCCAGGACACTTTCATCTTCATGGCTTAGAACCCTATCATTCCGACGTTTAATCATCAACTCTGGCAAGTCTTCTTTCTCAACTGTCCCTTGCTTTGTTATAGTATGTTATAATTTTTTCAATAATCCCTTGAGAAAGACAGAAATAGTTTAATGGAATAAATGAGAAAAAAAAGAAATATCTGAATGAAATATTAAAACCTAGAATACTTATCACTTCTACCTATTCGCAAACGCAGGGTGTCAGGAAATGGTACAAATCCTTACACATAAGCTATCCTATCGTCGTCCTTATTATTTAGTATCAATCAATTTCCCATTCATCTTCATCTGTAACACATAAACCTTCTGTAATGTGTGGCCTGGGTGCGTACGATCCTATGTGTCCTCGGAAATAAATTACCTTCAATCAGGGTGACAAATAGAATAAATTCCGTCACTGCCAGCTGGGCACAAGGTGCGAGAGAGCTTTCAGGGCCGTACCGTTCGATTTAGCACGGCCATGTCGCGCAGAGAGTTAACGTGTCTTCTTTTTCGCTTTTTCTTCTTCTGCATCTGTTCCATCCATTGTAGTGAGTGACTTCGATACACACACACACACCATGCTCACATCGGCAACCGCACTACTGCTGGCGTCAATGCGTGGTTAAACCGTTTGCGCGTTGCCGAAGCGGGTGAAGAAAAATGGTCGCTTTCCTCGTTAGTTCGTCAAGTGTCAGCCGTGTTACGCTCCGTACCGAAACCTCAAACAAAATCTGCAAAACATCAGTGGACGAGTAGTCGGAGACTTAAAATGTTTTCCCAAAAACCTGTCGATGATTGAGAATGACGTCGATCGGGTCAATATTTTCCACCGGCTAAGCATGTTGTCGCTATTTTTGTGCCTCTTCACTGTGACTATCTGTCGGTGTGTTGGTGTGTTTGAATCAATTTCATACACAAACAAAAAAAAAAACGCCGCCAATGCCGATGAGTGATCTTGCACTTGAGCAGCGAAAAATCAATCCACAGTTTCGAAACGAACCGACGAAGTAACTGTGGTCGGTTTATCTCCCGCTCGGATGGGAGAGTGTCTTAAAAATAGTAACCAAGTTTCAAGTTTCATCGATCGTGGTTAATATGAATAGATCAAGCACGTTGAACTTGAATGGCGTTGAGGGCGACTGTTTGTGTGAGTTACTAACTGATCGGTATTTACTCACGTGAGCTTCAATTGACGGTCAATTACCGTGATTGAGTTGTGTACGATCGCCGCGCATTGTTTTGATTTAGTTATCAAAATACATTAAAACTGTTTCCATTTCCCCGGGGAAACTGAAATTGCCCTTTTATTTGCTTTCTCTATAAACATATGCTCAGTTTACAACGTGGTAAAAAAGTATACTAAATAACTAAAGCTATATTTATTCTGTTTTGTAACCGCAAGCTTCCGGTATTACTAATCGAGTTGGTGCTTTTACAAATAGAAACATAATTTTCTTAAACAATGAACGAAAAAACCCCTGTCCAGCTGCTGTTCCGCTTACAGTGTTACAGCTAACCGAACAAATTTATTATTCCTTTTTTTTGCTTCACATCCGCTTTGAAAAAACCAGTGCCAGAGTTTTACCTTCCTGTTTGATAGTTTGTGCGGTTCAAAAGCACTTCAACCCCCTCGTTTTTGCTGGAATTCCTGCAGGATCAGGCACCACACAAACGGATGCCTTCGGTACGGAACCGTTGTTTGGTAAAAGCCAATAAAAAGTAACCGGGACCACACTTAGGCACAGCGTCACACTACCAAGGGAACATCGAGTGGCTTGGCCATTTCGAGTGGCCACACCACATCTCGGTCGGAATTCAATTTGCACCGAACGACGAGCACACGTCCACGGACACAATACGACCAATCGGAAGAGGTGAAGATGGGGAACACAAAAAAAAGAAAACAAGTAGGCGGACTACATGCTGGCATCATCGTGCTGAACAGGAGTTCCTGCAACCCGGCAACCCGTACGGTTGAAGGGGGGCTTATTTGCAAAATCCATCACCCTACCATCTACATTCGATTATCGAATAGACAAGTTTCGGGGGGCTTGTCTTGCGGTGGGCGAAGCGTACGGACGCCCCCTGAATCCTTTCAGCATGTTTATTTGAAATTTCAATCTGGTACAATTGGTTTTGCGGTTAGCTTGTTTGCGCGGGTGTGTACTTGGAAGGTAAATATTGGTGGTGATGTTTAGCAAAGGGTGCAGGATGCCATTTGGCGCAGCAGTTGGGAGGACATTTAACCTCAAAAAATTTGTGTTTTTTCATTTTTTATTTTATCAAGAGATTAAGTTTTATTTATGTTAGAAATGAAACAGCAAAAAAAACTCTCAATAAAAATTGAATGTCATTAAAATTCATTTATAGCAACATGAAACAAACTGACAGCCCTACATCAAAACAGTTGTCAGCATATAAATGAAACATTACCAAAAACCCCGCTCCCGGTTGGTAATAGCAAATGAGGTTTGAAGCCACCTTTATCGTCTGATGCAAATCTGTCTGTACGCTTCCCATCTGAACAGATCAAAGGCAGTGCGAGTATTTAGTCGTTCGTTTGCGACACATCTTCCCACGTATGAACCCAAACCTTGTGTCACGTCCCGCTTTTCACCTCGTCGTAAATGTCGTGCTGCTCCTTTCACAGAACCAGTTGTCCCACGCCCACATTAACTTTTTGAGTACATTTTTAGCGTAGTTTCGATGATTTATTTCACATTGCACAGGAATGGGAATTTTAAACGCACGCTAAATGACAACATTACCGTGCGGGTAAAAAACAAACGCTAGTGATGGTATTCCATTGTTTAAAAAAAATAACATGACCACCGTTACAAACGAGACCACCATGTCGAGGTGTCAAAATGAAGCAAACACAAAGAAAATCGTTCCACACCGAAACCGATGATGTAGTTCGTGGACATGAAATTTGTTTTACCTGTGCCATGGTTCAAATTTGTTACGTTGAGGTTTTTTTCTTGTGTTTTCGTGCTTTGCCATGTTTTGCCATCCTTACACCTTTCCGAGCTCGTAACATGTCCTAAACGGCCCTCTGCGATAGAAATGGCATGCAGGGCCTTACCGGTTCAGGGCCGTGCCCTAGCAATAGAAGGCAACAGTAAAAAAAAGAGTCATCAACGGGTAGCAAAAACAAATTGGAAAAAGGTGGGTAAGATGAGCTGGAAACCACAACAGACTAAAACATAACCTCAACAAACGCGCGAACGAGTTGGGTCCACTTTGTTGTCACGGCAGCACGGCCGTTCGGAATGTTTTGCGTCCGTAAGGTAACTGGGCCGGTTTGACATCGATTTTTGGCCGCCCGATATTTTTAGTGTCTGCCGTTAAACACCACACCGACATCGGGGTTCCAACCCATCGAATGGGTGGCCGGTTTTTTTTTTCTTTCTCCTTCCACCCGAAGCGGAACTGTGATTGTGCGGGAGTGGTCGGGAATTGGTTTCTAATTTTAACAAAAAGAGATCACCTCTTTTGTGTCTCGTTCGTTCGTTGCGAGTGCTGAGCGTGTCTCGGTTTGTGCATCTTTCAGTGTATTGGTAGTTGTATGTTACACTTTTTAGCCGTATGTCATCGTTACTTTCATGACAAGTTCATTTCGTGTTTTGAATTCGTTATGATAAGGCGAGGGCACCCGAATGCGGGACGAGAGGAAGAGCACGAAACGTACGGCTACGTCGCCATTTCTCATCGTCAGCACCTGCGATTTACGACGAGAATGTACGATGGGAGTGATTATGTTTGAATGAATGAAATCTTCGAACGAAACCTGTTCCTGTACGGCTAGAAGAAGTACCGATATTTACACAGCTGTTGGCTGTTGGTTTTGTTGCTACCGCTTGCGGATCAACCCTTGGCCGATTGAATGTGATGTGAACGGAACCAGATGGCAGCTACCGTTACTGCGGGAGAAACAAATTGGTGAATGAAACCCGCCGGTTTTACGTGCCGAAAGGATTGCCATGTTTAACAGCATCGGAGTACATTTTTATATTTAATTGCTTGTTTGCTGGGAAGTTGCGGTTCTGTTGTGGTTATTAGTGAAAAATCTGTTTTGAGACTTAGAATGTAATTTGATTTAAACTAGAGTTACCAAAACGCCTAGAAAACCTGATTGTTTTAATCATTATTCATTAATGGTGTCTATGTTGACTTGAGCTTAGAAATCTTTAAACTTTATTTTGTTTTTGTCAAATATTCGTGCAGTTGAAAAGAAATGATTAGATAACCGGATAATCAGAGCAGATGACATTGAAAATTTCTCTCTGAAGGTTGAAAACAGCGACAAAAATGCAGTCAGTTTTGCATGTAATTATGTAATATTCCTAAATTATGTTGTATGAACCCGCGGTATTGCTTTAATTTTCAATATATTCTGTAGAATGTATTTATTCTCCAACTATCAAAATAGTTTTCATCTATTGGTGGATCAAAGTTGAGGTCAAAGTTACTTGTTTTTCGCTGTTTCGCATTCAAAATTTTTGTTTTTAAAATGATTTTTATCAATCACATTGTACAGAAAAAAAGTGATTATCTATTTTGGTTGCCTAAGGAGGAAGATCAAGGGCAAGTCATAATAACTCAGCAACGCTATCGTTGGACATTTAGAGAAAATAGAACCGCTTTTGATCTTCCTAGCAAACGGAAAACATATTGGTTCGAGATCTAATTTATCAAAACGATTGTCATATCCATTAAATTGTTTCAGATTCATGAAATGAATTTTTCAAAGCAATCTTGAACGAAATTGAAATTGAGCTTATGGAAATATGTTCGCAGAGGATAGCAGCTGAAGAAAAATAGGCCATAAGTACAACAATTTCGGTAAGAAATAAAACAACGAATAAGAATTAATTATGATGTGACGTAAACGTTGTAAAATTAGAATACAAAACTATTTTATTCATAAAAAGTTTCTAGATTTATTATATTGGAAATAAAACATGACAATTTTGTTATGACTATGCAAGTTGGATACATTTGAATTTATTGCTTAAATAAACATGATTGCTTGCATTTTGTTATTGGATCTTGCTCTAAATAAAAGTAAGGCCAACGGTGGAGGTTAGTTTTTCTGATGAGTTAGTATGGAAATTCAGCAACATTTGTGCCTCATAGCTTGAAAACAAGTACAAAAAAACAAGCTTAATTAAACCTGAACGAATAAACACCATTCTCAATGGAGGCGCCTAGTATTTCATGAAGTACGAAAGACGAAAGCGCAAAATACAGATTAAAATCAATAAAGAAAAAAATCAGCTTTAAATGAAACAAAAGACAAACTTTAATGCTCCAATGGAATTGAACCTTCGCGTAATTCCAGCACAAAAGAAATTCCTCACCGTTGCCGTCTTGAATTTATCACCGTTCGCCACAGGAGACAACTGGTTCGATGCCACGGGTATTGCACATTCGGCACGTACGAATTGCGTTCTTCACCCCAGGTGACACGAACACATTTTATCCATCTTTTAGTGATGTACGGGTGGAAACGGACGTTTGCTTTTGGGGGTTTTCCGGCTTTTTTTTCTCTCTCCATCCGTTTGCACGTAGCATTCCCTTTCCTCGAGGCTTTTCCCTCGCCCATTCGGTGGTACGAGTGGTTGTACGAAAACCCACCCAGGCAGACCGGCATCATTTCTTTGCCTCTTTCATGTCGTTGCTTCGTTAACGAAGTATCTTTCTTAGGGTGACGTGGGTGAAGCGTAACAGTGCCTTGCTGGTGTTTCAAACACCGTGTGCGTATGTGATTGACATTTGTTTCCGGCACAGGTGCAAAGATGGGCGATTGTCGTTGGCGTTGTTTTAAACATGCACCACAGCTTGAGCTTCTACGTGCAAAAGACACCGGATGCTGTTTTTGTTTTACTTTAACATTGTGCAGCTGAAACAGAAGGGTGTAAAGATAGGGTCGGAACAAAAGCACAAAGAGGTCAAGTGACAGCCGGAACGAACACCCAGCATTGTCGCGCAAAACTTTTCAAGATACTAATGAATGGATGACATTTAAAGAAGAGCGAGACAGAGAGGTAGAGCAAAGAAACACAGATTCGAAACGGCATTAAATTTGCAAATTTGTCGCTAGGAAAATCTACCTCCCACGCAAATGTTCCCGAACGAAATGAATTCAAGCGAAAGCGTTCCACAAAATGATTCCACTTTTTGCAAAAAAAAAAAAACTTTTCTCGATTTGTTTCGCATTGAAATCGGTGGTGTTGAATTCTCGCACTCTCCGTTCCACCCGGTCCGAAGAGCCACTCCGGTCGATCTTTCAATTATCTTACGTACCACTTAATTCACGGTGCGATTTTCAATTACTACGTTTGGAGTGCAATTAAAATGGCTCATGCCGGTCTGAAGCTTAACTCTTTATGTCTACACCGTACCTGTTCATCTGCGCATTTAAGTCCTGTAAAATGTTAGTAATTAGAAGGGGACAAAACACAAAAAAAAAACTGGAACGTCTATAACACAACCGACATACCGGCTGAATGAATGGCACGTCCTGCTTAAAGATATAAGCAGCTTTGCTATTATTTCCAGATTTTCGCAGAAAACCTCCCATACTGGCCGCAAGACAAAAGCGCTTTAGCTCACCGCTCCATGCCACCATTCACGACAGAAACTGTTGTTTTACAAATCGTTTTCCCATGTTCCGATTTTTGCCTCATTTTGCAAAGCCGGGAAACGTACCGTTCCAGGGCAGTTGTCTTTATTAAAATTTCATTTCGCAGCAATATCATACGTGCCCGCCGGTGTGCAGTTTTAGTTCTGCGGATGTGGTATGAACAACCCCGGATAAGTTGTGCGCACATGTAGCAGTCTCCAGTCTACTGGCACTGACTCGGCAGACAGTTGTTAGCGAGCAGTGTGTCTCAACAGAAAATAAATAATCGTTGATAGTTTACCACCGAACCGAAACATGGTAAACATGGTATGACCTCGAGGAACATGAGCGAGCATCGTCATTAGTATGGTTGAGGCTAGTTACCGCTTAGTCTTACGATAGCATTATGAATGGCCCTCGCTTCCTTCCTGCGTGATCATCTGCGCGTGTGCTTATGCGGGATGGATCGCATACGTTCTAGACGCTTGTGAAGCTGAGAAGGATGGATGATAGTACAAAAGAGAGAGAAAAAGATAAAGAGAGAGAGAGAGACTGAAGAAAACAGGTCAAGAGACGTAGCAGTGCAGTGCCTTCATAGAACGCTGAAATTATTGCGATTATCTGCATTGCAAATAACATGGAGGCTGTGAGACCGTCACCATGCACCGAGGGATTCCACCGCAGCCGCTTCCTCCTGATGATGATGGCTTCCAGTGCAGCTCAAAGTGAGACGTGCATTATGAACGACCGTATTCATTATGCTACCATCGTGCACCATGACACGCTACGCGAGAGAATATCCATCCCCAACCTGTTCATCTTTTGTTTCGCCTCACTAGTACTTGTCGGAGGTACGCCTCGGTTTACCAACTTGACGAACCGGGCATTTCCGATGAGCTCTACTACTTTTTTTGTTTGTTCAATCAGCAAACCTGGTGAAAAAGCTAAAGGAGAAGAAGCGAGGCGATTGATGTTGCAATTATTTGCACTGCTTTTCATTTCCAGCAATCAGCAGGGCGAAAAGGGGAAAAGCAAATGACCAATGAATCCTCGTGAAGGCTTCTTTGAATGTTTTCGACAAGCTTTATAACACTCAAACGAAGGTTTTTCGTAATTGCGATTAACTTAATAAATATAGAAAAAGTAGCTTTAGTCAAACATTCCTTCATTGAAAACTCCATCTAAAGCGTTTTTATCTGCTTCAAATAAAGCTACGCTGCTTGGCATCGATCGCCAAGGTGGGAATGAACTGGCTGTCCAACTGTCCTTGTTTCCGGAGGGCATCATTCTACCTGGTGGTTCTCTTCTACCACTTGGGCATTTTCCTGAAACACAATAAAAAAAGAAAAATCCCTTTGACCCATTTCGCTCGCAGTCGATGCAGTGCCTCGCTTCTGCTGCTCGGAAAACGTGACGCATTGTGCTTACTTTCAGGCTCCGTTTCCATGCTTCCGGTCACACATCTGACGGACGTCAGGTGCAATGTTTTGATAAAGAGTGTGTCACTTCAAAGCGGACATTTTGCGACCATGTGCCTTTGTAACGTACCGGAGCGAAGGAAGGAAACATCCCAAGACACATATCATTCACCTGCAACGATAAGGAGTGAGATAGTTGCATCGTGATGCACCTTGCAAGCAGTAATTTTATTACGGGGAAAGTGCTTTCCCGATGATCGCTGGGCAATTTCTAGCCCGGTTTATGTGCAATTGACACATGTCAGATGATAAACGAAGAAGCTAAGTGAGTTTTATCATCCTTTCGATGTAGCGGTGAGTGTAGCTAGAAGTGGAAACTTGTACTTTGCGTTAGAAACAGTTAAGGAGCGAGATGAAGATGAGAAAGTTATGGACTTAAGTTACAGAGTTATGAAATCAAGTTTGCTGAATGGTATCGTTTACTTACCTGAAATGATTATTAACATGATTGAGGCATTTCTTGATTGAAGTTCCTGAAAGACGAAAATCTTCAAACTCACATTTTGATAGTATGTGTTGGTGATTACTTATCGTTTACATAATCAACATCATTGCCATGCATGATGGTTTCGTTTGATTAGCTTGATATCAAAATCCATGCGCTAGGGTTGTTTATCATAGATTGTTGTCCTCAACTGCAGAACATTCCATGTCAGGAGAGGATTTTTGTGCATAATGTTCAAACACTGACAGTGGGCGTGTCCTCTTCTTTATTATAATTTTAGTTTAACCAATTCTTTGAAGATGTCTATACCATATGATCGTGTTCATCCGTACAGGCTGAATACAGATACAATTTTGATGTATTCCAATGCAATTTTTCAAATAATGCTTGCATTACACACATGTCAACTTTTCACCCAGTTGTTTATAATATTGTTAAAAGATTCAGTCTGGATTTATGTGTGATGACATCCACTGATTCGAAAAAGATCCGAAGATCTCGAACCTGCGTTCGAAAGAGAGGAGACTGCCCATAAACTCTTCAGCAACATTATCAAGTTTCTTGAACTCCCGATTTGTATTAATGTAAATATTGGAGAGAAAAAAATTGATGCACAAAGTTATTTTATGAAAAGTACTGTAATTGTCAAAAAGACATCAAAACCTGGTTGCAATTGCCTGAGAGCTTAATAAACAAATAACAATTGTGTTATCCCTTTTGATTTTTACCATAAAACTTATCAATCGAAAAAAAACTGAAACTAATTGGTGAAATAGTCTAATTTTTATTTTCTTCGTTGCATAATTGTTTTAATTTTGGCGGAAGTTTGCTTGAAGCGTTTTGTAGCTTTGTAACCAATGTGAAGCAGAGTGAATTTTAAATGATTACTCGATCTTCCTTTTTATTTAATGCCATCGTAAAGCTGAAGTGCACTGAACAGCTTAGATTTCTGTTATTCAACGTTTTCCCCGAAGTGATCATTTTATCCGCTCCGTTTTCATCAGAACATTTTTATCCTTTTCGCTATTAATTAATACAACTCTTCCGCCTTTTGCTCTTTCTTTCTCTACATTTCCAGGAACACTTCTGCATTCAACTTTATCGCCCGGTTTGTGAACCGTTCAAACCATTTCACTCAAGATGTGTACGAGGGTTCGCAGAACTAGCAGAAAATTAATGATCATCAAATCAAAGATGAAGTGTCACTGAGCGGCACCCGGGAGCCGAAGCGTTGTTGCTCCTGCAAATGGAATACGTTGTGCGTTAGCACAGTAGCCGTGTATGTGTGCTGCCGTAAGTGAAAGAGAGATAGTGAGATCAATATAGCTGAGGGTGTTTAAGTGTAGTGTGGCGTGAAAAAGGGATCTACGTTAACCAGTGCGTAGTGGTGTAGCGGGAAGAAGCAAGAAGGGGAGCGCTAGTGCAGTGGGGGCCGTACCGGACAGTGTGGTGGTCCTGCTCCGTATGATGAATCCTTCCAACGATGACTCGACAAAATACATGGTCTCATCCTCGTCATCCTCGCACCTGCAGTCGGCCGCCGCCCTGTTCGCTTCCTCGCTCGGGCTTGCCGACGCCGGGCTGTTCTTCAACCAAAGTGCCCGTGATCGGGACGTTGGCGCACTGGCGTCGTCATCGGCGTCGGCGGCGGCAGCGGCAGCAGAATCGGCACTGGAAAGCGCCACTGCCAGTGCGGACACGCTGTCCATATTCGACGCGTCCGGAAGTAGCGTAATGTTGCAGGGTTTCTCGACGACCGCACCCATCGGCAGCTCGATGGAGACGCCCGGTGCGGATGAAGCGATCGTCGATGGGGCTGGTGGCAGCGAGTGGATCGACGTGGTGCTGCTGGTGCTGAAGGCTTCCATCATGATGTTCATCATCGTGGCGGCCATCTTCGGCAATTTGCTCGTCATCATCTCCGTCAAACGCCATAGGAAGTTAAGGTAAGTTCGGTGAAACCGCCCGAAAGGTGAAGCCAAAACTCGATTATCCGGATCGAAACCGCACGAACGTGCTAATGCGTCAACACACATCCAGGGACGGTCGAGTCGATGAAATGATCATTAGTGTGTAAAATGCGCAACTAACGGTAGTGAGCTTGGGACGCCCGGTCCGGCAAAAATGTCTTAATCGTCGGTTTTTCCCTTCTTTGCAGGGTAATCACGAACTATTTCGTCGTATCGCTTGCCATGGCTGACATCATGGTGGCAATGATGGCCATGACATTCAACTTTAGTGTACAATTAACGGGAAGGTAAGCAACTGCGATGGGAGTCCTTTTTCTGGTGTTTTTGAGCACTCGGAATCCATAACGTCATTTTTATTCGATGACCAACCTCAAACGAAGAGCTTTGTTTCGTATTATTATTTCATAGGAATTTGCATCATTATTTTGTGAAAGAAAAAAACATTTCAACTAATTTTATTGATTATCGGCTTTTGGTTCTTGTGCAGCTGGAAATTTGGGTCGTTCATGTGTGATGTGTGGAACAGCCTGGATGTTTACTTCTCCACCGCCAGTATACTTCACCTTTGCTGTATTTCAGTGGATAGGTACGTGATTGAGTCACTTACATCTTCCGATAATTTAATCCAAATATCACACTCAACTTAGATAACTCAATGTACTGTCTCACCTTATCCGCTTGGCTCTCATTCCAGATATTATGCCATAGTGAAACCACTTAAGTATCCGATAAGCATGACGAAGCGAGTCGTAGCGATAATGTTATTAACTACATGGGTATCACCAGCGTTGTTGTCATTCGTGCCGATCTTTGCCGGTAAGTAGGAAGCGTCGAATGAATGAGTTTGCATTAAAACTAATAATCGAACCATCTTCACGGCCATCAGCCATACGGACACGAAGGAAAGGGCGTGAGATAATAAGGTGATAATCGCTTAGGGCTACAGTTGTCGTTTGTTGACAAAACGAATTAATGGATGTTATTGTGTAAATCGGTTGTAAATACAAGGAAACATTACATGTTTAATACACAGTATAGCATAGTAAGGAGACTTAAGTAAATCAGTAAAAAGGCAATTTCGATAAAATGATTATGATTGCTTGCTTTACTTGAAACTAAATCAACTAGGTCAGTAATCGGCAAAGCACGGTTCGAGAGCCACATACAGCTTTTTGACTCAATGTCGATTTTTTGGAAATGGATTCATTCCATGCTATCTGTTTATGCAAAATTTGGTCGCTGTGCAATTTTTTGTAGTTGGGTAGAGCCTATTTGGTAATAAGTAGGCTCATATTGGGATGCTAAGTCTAATAAATAATACTCATTGCACATATTTCTAGAATACTGTAGTCTTGATTATATACAAAAAGCTTGAGCACGAATGTTAATCAAATATGAGTTGATATAAATGATTCAAGAGTTTGTTTGCACGTCGTTGTGTATTGTAGCATTCAAGACTCAATAGGTCTTAGGTATGTCATTTCTGGACTCTTTGACTTTTATTTTGCTGCAAAAGTATAATAAGTCCTGCGAAAGAAGAAAAAGGTCTTATTGAGAAAAAGGTAGGTGTTCAACGGTAATAACGAAGATAAAGACCTCACCGCTCAAACAGGATCAAGATTAAGCAGGAATTAAATATTTTCATCTCTTGTTTGGATTACTTCATATTATAACAACCAACATAAGTATTGGAATCTAGTGAAGACACAAAACAAGTGTTAATTTGAATTACATTTACGAATATAATAGTCAAAATACTCTCAAATTCTCAAACATAAATTGGCCCTTCGCTGTAAAAATTCTGACAACCACTGAGCTAGAAGAATTCTAATAAAACACTCAAAAAGTCGTCGTAGAAAGGGAAACAAAACAATTCATGCTAGCAGTAGGTGCCATTAAGGGCAGTTAGTTATCGGCTGTTCTGATCGTGACACAAACAACCATCAAGGGCGCATATCATTTATCAAAATCAAAAAACGCTAATCGATGCGTATGAATAATTAATCGTCAACACGATTTGTCACGTTCGGTACTTTGCAGGTTGGTACACCACGGAGAAGCACAAGAGGGAAGCGCTGCTGGACCCGAACAGTTGCCTGTTCAGCGTCAACAAGCCGTACGCGGTCATCTCCAGCTCCATCTCCTTCTTTATCCCCTGCACGATCATGGTGTTCACGTACTTCCAGATATTCCGCGAGGCCAACCGGCAGGAGAAGCAGTTGGCCCTCCGGCAAGGCACTGCCATGCTGATGCACCAACACAACGTGGGCGGGGGTGCGGGTGGGGGTAGTGGGGGTGGCACAAATGGTGAGGCACTCAGTGGCAGTGGATCCTCGAAGACGCTCACCATGCACGAGGTGGACGCGGAACAGACGCCGACCAAGGATCGACATCTGATCAAGATGAAGCGAGAGCACAAGGCTGCCCGAACGCTCGGCATCATTATGGGGACGTTCATACTTTGCTGGCTTCCGTTTTTCCTCTGGTAAGTTATCAGGTTGTTTGGGATGTTAAAATTCTTTCTCGCTCTCGCACGCGTTGCTTGTGAACCTCACCTTTAACTTCCTGTCTCAGGTACATCATCACCTCGCTGTGCGACAAATGTCCCAATCCGGATATTGTCGTTGCGCTGGTGTTCTGGATCGGGTACTTCAACTCCACCCTCAACCCGCTTATCTACGCCTACTTCAACCGGGACTTTCGGGAAGCGTTCCGGAACACGCTCGACTGCATGTTCTGCGCCTGGTGGCGCCGGGAAACGTCCCCGCTCGATATCAACGTCCGGCGTGCGAGCCTCCGGTACGACTGCCGGGCCAAGAGCGTGTACTCGGAGAGTTATCTACGACCCTCGTCCCAGACGGATCGGTTCCATAGTGAGATCGGCGAGAGCCTGTAACGGCGGTACGATGACGTCGATTCTGAAGCCACCGAGTGTACCCGGTTCTTCGAGTGAACGGGCACAAATCTCTTTCCCTCCTTTCGTTCCCCTCTCTCTCCCCACTTTCCACCTACCACAGAGAGTATGTGCCACATGCCAAAGAAGACTAGAGCACGTTGTGCGCACCGGAAGTGGAGGAGACTTCCGTGCAGAGGAGAAACATCACAAGTCGTTACCAAGGATACGTTACTATGTCTCTGTTGCATGTACACTAGACCTGTTAAGAGTTTATACAATGGAATCTATTGCTTGGTTATGTATTTATTACTCTAGCTCATAGTTTATTGCGCCGTTTCGAAGAAAGTCTGTTTAGTTGTGTAGTGGTTTTGTTTTTCTCGTACTAGCGCTAGAACCGGTCGCTGTTCTCGTTCCCGTCGGATCGTTATACTTTAACAAATCTAGGGAATAAAATAATACAGACAAAACACACACATCATAGAAACGATGTTCATCCGTTGGATGTCTCCATTACCGACGTGTATCGCTCAAGTGGAAAATGATTTACACACCCGTTGACGTTCCCTGCTGCACCGTTCGCACACAGCGGCGAAGATCAACCCTGCATCAGCAACTATGCCGTGGACAGTTATTTCCGTCTTCTTTCCAGCAATTGAAAAAACGAAAACACCATCACCAAGTCCCAAAATTAGCAAACCCCAAGCGTAAACCATCATCACACCACGGAGGGATGAAAAGATGGAGGTGACTTTTTGGCATCTCCGAAAAGGGCAAAGGACGACACTGTACGCGTTACGAGCGAGTGCACCTACCCAACTGGTACTGTACTGGTACTGAGACGAACCGCTGCCAGTTTTTATCCAACCCGGGGTACGCGATGCACTCATGCGACACCACCAAAACCAAATGATGCGTGCAGGGCTACGTCTAAGAGCCGTAGTGATCCCACGCTTTCGAAGGTGTTGCAAAGTGCAACGAATCTTGGTGTAGAAATGGTCATAAAAATATGTTAGAAGCATTCGCACACGTGTGCCGCGGTAGAGTGGTAGAAGGGGGAAACGAAAGGAAGCGGATACGTAACCAGAGACGTAAAACATACACACAAACACAGCCCATAATACAAAGCATCAGTTTAATATCAAAACTTCGACATAGCTACATTCTTAACGATATACAGACGCACAAACATTACACACACGCGTTACGAACGCGTTACACACAGAGCATAACTATTCAAAGCGGGTATTTGTTCGTAAGAAATTGTAGTCCGTACATTAAACTGTATTGTGTAGTGTAGTCAACAAACGACAGAAAGAGATTGAGAGAGCTGAGAATATAGCTGTAAACACGACACAAGAAGCTAGTGAATAAAAGTGAATGAATGTTAATATTTAGCATTGAAGCTAAAGTAGCAAAATGTAATGGTATCATTAACCAAGTACAGTAGTGGGAAAATTTAGCAAATAAACATAAACAACCACTAGACACATAAGCCCCTCGTCCAGCTTTGCGGGTCGGTTTTGTATATTGCGCCTGGTATGGACTGAAAGCAGCATAATTTGCAAAACTAACATGCGATGCGTTGAGTGAATGGAACATACAATACAAGATGTGTCGTGGTGTAATGAAAAATCTAAAACTCACATCGAACGATAGTGGAAAGAATAAAGTGAAGCGTGCTTGTTGAATTATGACACAGCAGTGACACCGTGTATACAGTGTCTTGGCATCATTGAAGGGGTTTATGATACCTGTAAATGGGATGCTTAAATCATAAGGCAGCATCCATCAAACAATCGAACAAACTTCGTTAACACATGAAGTGGAACCTTGCTGTTTTATGTTGGAAAATTTGTTTGAATCTTCTTGAAGCTTTTCGTTTAACACAATTATTTGAAGAATTAACTTGAAAATATCATTATGAGCTTTTTTTAAATTAACCACAAATTATGATATAATGATATTGAAATTTTTAATTTACAGGTATCAGGTAATATGGCAAAATCAAACAATAATGTAATTTTGAATTTTATTGAATGTTGCACTCTGACCTCCCTCTTCGGGTAATAGTTTTTTTTGTTGAACAACACTAAATTTTATATCAGATCTGGTTCGTTTACTTTCACGCTGGCAAGCTGCCAAGAACCATGCGACATGTTGCATCCATTTGGTGATGTTCTATTGCATTTTTTCGAACATGGTCCTTTACTGTAATTATCGATTGGTCAAACGCACAGCTCTTGGTAAAAGCTTTGAAAGCATCCATTTCCGATTGATAAATTCCAAAGGCGAAACGATGCAACAGATGGCTGCACTACTGTCACTGAAAATGGATGGTCGTGCGAAGTAATTGACAGTGAGTCCAGGCTGCTCGCGAGTAAATGCAATGAAAAACACATAAACATCGACAGCGACTTGGAACGGTATCAATGTGTTCCCATCACCCGACACAACCTCTGGACGTTGTCTGTTTGCTAAACAACTTGCCCAAACGAGTTGCGAGATGCGTTGGAAGCAATTTACATCCCTTTGCTGTAAGTTGTCGTTCGCAAACATTCACCGTGATTTGGTTTCGAACGAGCGAACAAACTGAGAGCTGATTGCAAGGATAGCAACCTCGAAGGGTCAGCTGGTCGGATGTGATTCGGGTTGATTTCCTTTTCCCGGTTCTGATTACACGGGGTGTACTAGTACGTCATCGTTTCAGATTGGATTTTGGAGAGGACCAATACCAATAACCCACGAATGGATGGATGCACTTACTTTGCAGTTGCAGTTAGATGCAAATTTCGAATTTGGCCGTTACCGGACCTTTAACTGTGTGATTCGAATGTCCCAAAACGTTGTCTCTTCCGCATAAAGTCCCCCATTTCCTGTTACCCATCAAGCACTGCGTTTGAAGCAAAGAAAAAAACCCCGCGAGTAAGCTTATAAAGATAAAGAATTCAATAATCAAAGGAAAACATACCACCGGCTGTTAGAACGTGATGCATTTGATAAGAGCCACACCGTGGTGCATGCAAATGCATCGCTAAAAACGGCAAACCGTGCGATTGCACGGAAGTGTTGGAATAATACTGAAAAGCAATATTAAGTGTAAAAATAAAATCGAAAAATAATATTTAGTAACTGCTAAGGTTAGTTGAACGGAAAATCCCAAACCGCAATGTAACGATGGAAAATTACGGCTAGAGAGAGGGTTTGCAAGAACCGTTTGTTAGCATTGTGGTAATAAGTAAAATAGCCGTAACTGTCATCGTTGTGCGGATGATGGTAAAGCTCGTTTTTTCATCAATGTTTCGAACTCGTTTCGATGGATGTAGACAAATGGAAACAAAACAAAAAAGATGTGTAGCTGTAGGGATATTTTCATCGTCCATTTCTACCCTCCACGTACTCCAAGACTATGCCATTGAACCGTTGAAGAAGGGGAAAAATATTTTCTTTAGTAAATTACTTTTTATTATAATATTTTTTTACGGTTGGAAACACTTTACGCTATTTTATTGAGGGGGAAATATCAAAAGCAGCAGTTCGAAATATATTAACCCTTCACTAGTTTTATAATATTTCCAATGCAAGTATGGGGTTTTGCTAAAATTATTCTTTAGAACTTTCACTCCCTTAGTTCTTTATTTCCAGTTTCACTAATGTACCTTTCATCTTCACTTAGCTGGGCCATCCTACTATCCCCCCTCTCAACGATCAATTCGTAGTACAGTGTAGAGATACTTCTAACGTCGTTCTAAATGTTAAATGCATATGTGCAGCTCGAGCTGCACAGAATGCAGCGTCTGTAAATGCCAGAACAGTGAGGTAGAGGCAGAGAAAAAAAACCCAAAAACCTTCAAAGTGTGCTGTTAACAGAGAAAATGCTCGGATGCTTCCGCTCGGAACTAGTGCTGTGTGTTTTAGCTGGAACCGGGTTGTCTACCATGGGTGTGCATGTGACAGGACGAGTGTGCAATGCAACGTGCGTTGTGGGTGCATGAGTGCAGCGAGTGTATGCGGGAAGTATCGTTGTAAAAATACACGGAAGCGGAAGAGCAAACAATCAGAATCATTGCGTAGTGAAATATAATTCATAAAACGGCAAACATAGAGCAACAACGTAACAAATCCCCCTTCGACCCTTTTTCCCCTATGGACGGGTGGCATTAAGATACACGTAAACTAAAAATAGTATTGCATGAACTTCATTAAGAAAAACTCCATAAGGGGTTAATACAGTACGCACGCAATTACCACCCATCCGAAGGTCGGCTGTTGTACGGTGCACGGGCTGTTAAATACCGATGCCATAAAATCGAACTAAAACAAGCAAAACCGTGAGAACTGATAGATCTGAAGCGGGAGGGAAAAACAGTAAATAAAGTTGTATAAACACTGGGGAAAAAGGCACTCATCATTGGTCATCAAAAACGTGAAATGGGGATGGTGTGCAATTTCTTGCCGACTGGATGGAATTGGTCAATGGTTTACTGTGCAAAATCGTACATAATTAGATACCCCGAAAAAAAATGGCAAATGTAACAAATCTGGCGTTCAACAATCAAAACTGTTTCCTTCACCCATACTCCCTTGCCCCTCATCCCACGCAAAGTAGGCCATCAACAATGATACATAAAGAAAACATCCATAGCAACCGAGTTAACCAGAGTTTGGCGGGTAAAAAGTAGGCGTTATGAAAATGTCAACCTGTGTAGGTGTGTGTGTGTGTGATGTGGGACGAATGGATGTTATGGGAACGGCATGGAAATGGGTGTACGGTGGGTGGAAAAAGGGGATATTAAGCAACAAAAAAAACAGATGAACGGAATAGAAACGAACGGTACGAACATTCGTAGTAAATTTATACACAAAATACACACGTAGCGTTAATGGGTCTAGTCGTATAAATGATGCTTAACAATAGATAACTTTAACTGGTGTAAATGTTATACCTTAAGATGGTGTTCAGTTTTCCGAAAAACCGCAACACTCAACCCAAAAGTCACACGAAAGCGATACAAAACCCGTAATAAGTTCCGTTGATCCTCAGTAACGCTTAGTTATGTAAAACGGACTTGATTCATTTTCATCTGAAGCCGTAACGCAAAAGTTTCGATCTATGGACAACGTTAACAGCGGAAGGTGTCATACCAATGGACAAAACGAGGTGAAAATACGGAGTGACCCCACGGGGACAAGAGTGAGACTATCCTGAGGATATGGATACGAAAAGCTCTAGGAGCTGAAGATACAGATTCTAAATTACGGCGGGAGGAACAAAAAAAACAACAAACCATCGGCGACGTTGTCATTTGATTTCCCGAAAGCCCTAGCAAATTGGTTCACAGCGCGATGGTATATGCATTTATTCGCCTATATGCATGGGCAGACAGTCGGACGCATGGTTGGAGAAAAATAGAGAGCCGGCACTACACGTCCCAGCACGGTTCTGAGTGCGTTGTTGAACAAGCTGCTTATGATTATTTTATTTAAAGCTAGGAAAAGACTAAAACGGCCGTTGCGTTGTGTGAGCAACATTTGAACATTAGAAACGAGGCGTAGCGTAGAGAGCAGTGTAATTATTCATTTAGTTGTCTAATTTTTCTCCGCCCTTTCAGTAAATGGTGACGTTCAATTGAATGCGTTTCACTGAATAAAACTGAAATGATTCTAATGATGTAACAATGAGTTGTTTCTACGAGCGGCTTGTACAGCAAAAAGTGTGCAAAAATATCACATATTCCTTGATTTGCTATTTACTGATTATTTTGTTAGTTTTAATAATACCATGAAGCGATACAAATGAACCATAGGACAAATTTTACACGGCTGTTTCATTGTGCATGATGTATAACGCAAAGGGTTCATTTATGCTGTCATACAAGAAATAAAGTGCCATTTCTCACACATAGATGGCGCTAGTAAAAATCTTTCGTTGGGTGTAATATTCGAATTGATCCACAACATAAATGTATTTCTCAGCTGATAGACATGCACTTTAATAACGATAATGCTATGTTATGCGTTAAATTATTCAGTAAAATATTATAACTCATTTTTACACTGATTTGTGAGTTCTTTAGACGTGGTGTTTTGTCTACATTTTATAAACCACTGGGCGCCTCCATTGATTAGAATATGCTGAGAAATAAAAAAAGGATAATTTATTCATTTTTTTATTTTTTTACTTTTTAAAATGATATGATAAAAATAATTTTCTTTCATAGAGATACATTTTCCGAACCACACGTGAAAAGTAACTGGTTACACATTGGCATTTAACATTGGTTTCTATTTTCGACAGTCTTTATTCACGGTTTGTTGCAAGTGTTTATTGTTATCGAGAGAGCCTCTGTTAGATACATGCGAATAGCAGGAATCTTCTGTTTGTTTCTATCGAGAAGTGTTCATCACCAATAAATAGTAAGTATATCGTTTTCGATAAAGACTTCCCAGCGGTGGTGAAGGAAATACTTTCCAGCCGAACGCTGGCAAATGGTGCAACGGGTTTGCATTAGCTTGTCTAACGTTTGCCCCTAGTGAGAGCACTATCGTTTCACCTAAACTCACTTTACCAACCGAATGTTTAACGAAACAACGCAGCTGACCGTAGCGGGAAAGTTCTTACAAATAGTAGCCCATTACACTACCGAAAAATAAATATTCAAATACCGCTCCTACCCGTAGCCTCTCACCCTAAACACACACACACACATGCACACAGACATACACACACATACAAACCAACATATACACCGAACAGCGATACAGTTTCGTTAACTAGCGTGTGCATCTTGCGTTGGCTTAACATCGTACATCGGTCTTCCTTGTGCGAGGGGGGAATATGGTAATGCTGCCGTTCCGTAACAACACTCAGCAGCAGTAACGCGTTTTCTAGCAGCAGTAAAACAGCAGCAGTTTTAGTACAATAGTTTTGCAGGCTAATTTGTTTTGCATGGTATTCGTTACACTATAGATTTGCACAGTCGGCTGATGAATGTGGCCGCCAGTAGTTGACGGATTTGATTACCCGGGGGAGGGGGAACAACCTTTACATGTGTGGCGCGGTATTTTGTTTTGTTTCTGTCAGTATTCCATTCGGTTCGAATGTTCCCGTTTCGCTACCGTTTCTATACAAAATATTTCACACACTATATAACACCGTGCGCAACGTTTACTAGTGTTAATTTTACCCGTCTGAATGTTTAAGCTAGGAGTTTTTGTTTTTTTCTCACTTGAAAGTTTACAACAGTACGTTGATGAAATGGTTGTACAGCTACGTACAGCACGCATCACTTCGGTTCACACAGGTTTTCTGGTTTTTTGTTTTTGGTATTGGTTTTGTTTGTTTCATTCCTACATGCGTGATATAAAACCGCGATGGTTCAGATATATTCGCTACAAAACATTGCCCACTAACACTTAATTACTGGTTTTGCTGGTTTCGATCGTTCCGAGATAAGTAAAACGAAATCAAATCTGCTCTACCGCACCTTTGGATTGTCGGTTTGGATTGCCATAAAGAACGCAAATTCACCGCAATCGAAAATTTTCTTTCACTATCGAAATCAAATCGACGATGAAATGTTTCATGGCTATCTCCATTTTGAATTGTAAACTGTGCATCTGTACAACAGCTCGTACTAAATAGCAAACAGCGGAAGCTTTCGTACAGAGGGCGCCACTATGCATTTGTTCACATTCGCTGGTGAAATATTTCACCATATCTGTTTCCACTGCTAATCTCTCCTAAACTATTGTATGAGGCAACCGATTTTGGCGGGAAATAAAAGGGAAGCTTCGATAGAAATCAAAAGTCAAACCGACCACTACATTGCTATGCTGTCATGTCCATCCTTTTAGAAAAGGGGCCGCTCTATGCTATGAATCTATGAACACCTAAATTTCATTGCCTCAGGTTTCAGTGCCTTCGTCAATTTACTGTGATATAGCGCGAGTACTCGTCTCGACTTGTTATTGTTAGACACATCGGCGTTCATACACACACATACTAGGGTACATCTACTGGTGGTTTGGGGGTGGACATCTGCTTGTACTTAGATAGACAGTACGCCAGCATTGGACGCCTTTCCACATACATTGTCTACCACGCTTGTAAGGGGATTTCATTTGATAACGGCTATTATTGCTACATTTCACACTATCCGCCCGATGCTTCGGTAGAACCGGTATTTCAACCAGAACACAGATTCCTCCATTACCCCGTAAGGAGACTGCTTACTAAAACCCGCACGAACGTTCGTGGGAGTTTTACACCCAAGGGAACTCGCCTCCATTCGCTCCGAATTACGTTTGTAATGGCAAAGAAAGAATTCTGGTCGGGAAAGCAGGGAGAGAAAAAAGGAAACCCCCCTCAAACATGTTTCATGTACTATCTGTCCGTTTAGAAGCGTAGTCATTTTGTTTATATTCCTGTCAAATTTGTGCGTTTCGCTTGGCGCGTTGTGTAGGGTGTGTTGGTGACATCAATATTGATGGTAGCTTCGGGCCTGCCCCATACCCATGCATTTCACACTGTCGCTTTGGAAATCGGATTATTGCCAAATTTGAGCCCTGCCGGTAGCTGCCGCCCATTGGAACGTTTGTGCCCCGGGGCTGGGAAAAGCACAGCACACTCACCCGGTGACGCTAGGCGACGACATTCAAACAGGTAGCCAATTCCCTTTCCGGGGAAAAGCTGATGGGTAAATAACGCTGAAAGCGTTTGCACCTCCATCTGTTTGCTTTCCGTGTGTCGCACGATGTTGCCTGCCTGGGTAAATGTGTGTTGCGCCACAGCGAACATCCTGTGCCCGGTGTGTGTGTGTGTGCTCGTGCAGGATTCGAGCTTTCAATACACCCGGCAATGTTTGTCAATATTTGTCCCCGCCAACAGGGAGGTTCGCGTGAATTGATCAAAGCTGACACAATCTGCCGGCTGGAAGTGAGCAAACAGCCAAGGTTGTTGCGCACTGTCGCCGACCATTTTTGCCCTTCTTTGCCAGTGCGTGCCCGGGTCTCAAAACGGGTCCAACCGGAGAGTCAATAGCAGGCCAGTTTTACGGCACTCGGGATCCCTTACTGGCACCGGATTCAACGCGTAGTAAGCAGCTGTCTAATTCGATTTTGAATCCAAACACCCGTCCTCGAGCCAACACCCCCTTCCGTCCATCCGTCGAATTTGTGACACCTCAGCGGGCGGTACCGAAATCGTTCAATTATGCAGCACAAAGTGTCAGACTCGATCAGCATGATACCCCGCGGAGCAAAAGCTTACCGCAGTGCTTATCAACGCTTCAGTGAAGGGGCTGTGGTGAGGGAAAGGAGAAACGGAGGTTGGCGTCTGGGATGGCAAGAGAAGGCTGTGGTTGCTCCCGTGGGTAGATACAAAAAGGTACACCATAAGAAGGGCAAACAGAGCACAGTTTGATGAAGATATTCATCATACACGGTTCATTCAATCAGCATTCTTGAGGGGTTGCGTTACTGTTGCGTCTTGCGCTTTAATAAAACACGGAAAAAGAAGTAGAAAAGTTCACCCATCAAGGTGGAAAAATCGTCCCCCGAATCGCCCCGAGCGAAGGCAAAAAAAAACCAAACTAAACAACCGAGACAAAACTTTGGAAAGACGATGTAACCTACGGGTATGCACTTAATACTACACGTAGTACACACTGTGACCGTACGGGCTGCGCCGGACAAAGCACGGCAGCAGGGACTGGAGCGTGTTCCGGAACGCTTCCCGGAAGTCCCGGTTGAAGTAGGCGTAGATGAGCGGATTAAGGGTCGAGTTGAAGTACCCGATCCAGAACAGTACCGTGATGACGACGTCCGGACAGGGGCAGGCATCTTCGCCGCACAGCGATGTGATGACGTACCTGCGGATAAAGAAGAAGAAGAGGCACGTAAACTGTTGAAAGTTTTGAAAACAATTGAAAGAAAGAAATTATTAATTTTTCTTGTTAGTAACATAAGCGCAAGACGCTTATCGGGAACCGTGGACGGAAATGAAGACGAAAACGTGTTTGCCTTGAGTTCAATCCGGGAAATTGGGCCTGCGGGCGAGTTGATACTATTGAGTGAACAGGAACAAAGGAATACGAAAATCGGGAAAAATAAATAAATTCATTACGCAGTACCGGGTACCGGGCATTACGCTTGTCCAAACTCGTTTAAAGTTGAGCTCACTTTTTATGTTTCAATTTGTCATTCGCCCACAACACACCCTTGCAACGATCTCTTGATCCGTCCGGGGGTTTTTGAAAGACCACTTTATATTCCGTTTGTTTTATCTGACTTTGGTTGTGTAATCCGAAAAATCGGCTTCCTTTTTCGTGGGAAAACCTTCCCATGGGAAAAGGCGGACGACTACAACCCCCGCCGGGCGGGCGGGCGGATGGATGGGTGTAAAACGAACAACCGAACCGAATCTTTAACAAATTGTTGGCAAGCTAACGGTAAGGTACCGGGCCAAAGGTAAGACTGCTGGCGCTCTGGCAAAAGGGAAACCCAACTCGCAGAAGTCAGTTCATATTTCACCACGCGCACGACGACTTGACATGCGTTGACAGTGTGCTCAAATCAACATCTGCCCACCGCGCACATATGTGGCTCCTGCGTCGTCATCGCACAACCGGAACCGTTCGGTTCGTCTGGTAATTGTTGCCAGAACGCCAGTATTCACACTGAATGATAAACAGACGGATAATCCGGAGCTCAGGCTCCGAAGCGCTGTCCAAAAGTGTGTAAGCACTCGTGACGTACAGTGAACACGGGCCCTGGGCTACCGGAACCGACAGAACGTAACGAACGTATCCACAAAGCGTACAAAATACAGAGAGGGAGAAAAAAGAAAGAAAATGTCCTGCCCATCTCCGATTACAGCCACTTTTCACTTTTGATTCGCGGCAATCATTCTTGCGGATAACGAGCCGTTGAGTGGCTGCTCCAACCGAACGAATGGCCGAGTGCCGGTGGGAAAAAAAATGGGAATGCGAAAAATCGGAAAGCATGCGGGGATTCATTTGGAACTTTACGAGGTTTATGTGCTCTTCGTTGCTTTATTTTGGGTTTTTTTTTCATTTCGATTACAAGAGAAACTTTTGCAGCACGTCCCATAATGGAAATGGTATTCATGCTTTTTTGCGTGCTTGTTGTTGTTTTTAAAAGCTTCTTTCGAACAATATTTTGACGTATTCCGGGTAGCCGAAACAGGACGGAAACAATCCTACGCATTAATTGAACGTTTCCATTAAAATGGTGACAGGCAGTGGAGGGAATCGGACTGCTTCTTAGCGACCGAGCAAAGCCAGGACATTGCCATTCCGTCAAAATGAGATGAGTTAGTTTTATTGAAATATGTTTAAATCCCGATTGTTTTTTAAAGTAATTACTTCCAGTAATAGTAGTAATAGTTGTTTATCTCCAATTATTGTTCTATTTGATGATTGGATTTTTTGTTGAAAACTTTTAAATTATAAAAGCTAAAAATTGAAATATTATAACAAATAAAAACCCCCAAAAATACATTTATTGAAACTGACTATGCTGTTTCAAAAAATGAAACCTAAATCTGCACTTTAAAAAAATAAAAAAATTCAAAATTTTTGATATTTAACGGAAGGATGCAAATAATTGGACGTAAAGGTTTCAGAGACATTGAAAAAATTGTTTAAAACATGTATTTGCAAATCAAGAGATTTAATTTTAACTACCTGTAATTTTTAGCAAATTTGAAAATCGTAATTTACTTCAAATCCGTTTCCGTTCCGTTTTCAATCCGGCTGCAAAATATGCAAATAATTGAAAAAATATATGGGAAGACTCATTCTCTATAACTTTACAAAACATAATTTTTTGCCTATCTCTTCAACATTTCCAATTATATTCAAAAAAAAAACTAGTGATCCAACAGTTATGTTAAAGACTGTTTTAGTCAAAGAGGCAAGTCATATACCACCGAAATTGTCGTGCCATTGCAAACTATATTTTTATACAAATAAGCTTAAAATAATTTATTAATTTTTTTGCAGATGTTTGTACACAAATAAGCAAAAACCTGATGATACAATTAACTGCTCCATATGGCTCAATTACGGCACTAAGCGTTACAACTTTATTAGTTACTCGGTTGCTGTCTAAACTAAATTTCTCCGAATCCATTTTGCTCTATCCAAACACAAACAAACACACGAAAGTGTATCCGCCGGACCGAATGAACTTGGGTAGAAAGAGCGATTGTTAGGACGACCATGACGAATACGAGAAAAGCGTCCGGGTGAAGTGGACATGTTTTTATTTCGTTGTTCCGTAATCAACTTAATTTAATTGCAGCAATATATACTGATCACAAACAAACACACGCACGTACATGTGCATGGAAAATGAACCTTTCAGTGACGATTTTCCGAATCTAATGAATTTCATTCCCGGTTCATTCGTGCACTGTGGCGAAAGCGTGATGCGCTCGAACCCGTTTCGCATCACCTGCCCGGGGAACGGGGATTCAATCAAATGGAAAATCGGTCAATTAATGTGCAACGCCACTCGCCAAAAACGGACGTGTTGCCATTTCGGTAAGCATCGGATAGTTTTTCACCACTCCTGGTTGCTGACGTCCATCCGTTCTTCGACTTGGATCGGTGGACAACAAATGATCGTTTTGATTTGATTCATTTATGCTCCCTCATGCGTACGATACGATCCAGCACACAACCGGAAAGACCAATTCGTTACCCACAGCTTTAATCCAATTTTGGTGCGGGTGTGTGTGTGAGTTAATTATAAATCGATGACACAGGTATGCGTAAAGGGACCTGGAGAAAACAAAATGCAACGGCACTCGGTTTGGACATGATTGCTGCTATCGAATTAATGTGCCTCTTTACTCAATGTGGTGCTAATTGTCCCGCAGGTGTTTTGTAGAGTGTTTTTTGGGTGGGACGAGTCGTGGCAGCTAGCGGCCAGGCAGTAACGCATTTACGTTCAATTGCGGTGGCATCGGTTTAAATGCTGCATTAATTGCGTTCGCTGAAGTGCTCGATAAACACAGCGAAGGGATTAGTTGTAATAAAATAAATTTAGGTTAGTTTCCGGCTTAAACAGGCTTTGTTGATTTGTGCTTACGTATGCAGTGTGCGATAAAAATTTGCCCAATGGAATTTAATTAATACGAACAAAACAATCGACAAGAATTCGATTTATTCATCATCAAAAGATCTGTTAACAATTCAATTTACTTTTTGTGTTTTGATTTAAAAAAATAAAGCAATAAGCAATGTTATAAACGACTTTGATCTGTTGGTTAAATACAACCAACACATTGCCTACCCTAAACCGCAAGCGATGCAAACCAATTGATTAATCATATTACCTACTAAATGGCATCCTGGCGGTATGAAACCACAACTAAAAAAAGGGAGATAAAATAAACAACCGTCAATCTTCCCAAGCGTTGGATGAAATAACCGGACATCGGTAAGTGAAAAAGGGCTTTTTCCACTAGAGAAATTAAATTTAAGCTCGTTGTGTAAGGGGGCCGGGTGTATGTGAAGATTCGCCCTTTCATCCATTCTTTGCTTGTGTAGCCTTGCGTAAAGGGCAGATCCAAACGCCGATACTATAACGAAAGACAAAAGGCCGCTACTTCGGGCCGGATCCAAAAGGATACTCACCATAGAAAGAACGGAAGCCAGCAGAGCAGAAACACTCCCATGATGATTCCGAGCGTTCGGGCCGCCTTATGCTCCGCGCGCCAACCCTTCGCTGGGCGGGTCGAGGTACCACCTGTACGTTGCCGTACGATCGACACCGGGACGGACACCAGCCAGTTTAATTAGATTTCCCGTTTCGATCGGTACGCGATGCGGTCCGGATTTGATCCAGCCCGGCGGCCATTTCGTCCATTCCGTAATGTTCCGTGCGGTGTTTGATGTTGTTGGAAGGTGGCGTCGAGCCCCAGAACCGGGGAATCGATCCGTCGATGAGCACGTGCGACCGCACGCAAATGCGCGGTGTGAAGTGTGGGACGAAAGAAAAGAACAGATCGAATACCGGGTAAGTGGGGAGGCATAATTAAATCACGTATCGAGTATGCCCGCCGGGAGCAACATTTCATCCCTTTTGACGTTTGACGCTAGCCGGGCGGCCCGTGCGATTGCGTTCCTGCATTCTGCGATACAGCAAGCGCCGAAAACGGGAAGCAACATCATCGATGCAGACGGCACTGCGGTCGATTGTACTACGGTGCAATTACTACGGCACTGATGGTGTGAAGCATTTGTACGAACTGGAAATATACCTATCGGCGCACAATGGTCATTCAGCAATGGACAACGTTGTGCAGTATCAATGTCACAGTATTGTTTTTTTCTTCCTTCCAAACATACACCATTGATTAAGCTTTGTTTGAACGCAACGTGTTCCAATGAAAAGAGAATAGCTGTTTGTGTTCTGTGATTGTTAGCTTTTTTGAAAAATGCTGAAACAAGCTTGGATTTTTCGAATAAACTTCATAGAATATCTCTTTTAGAGGTTTTCATGAAAGTATCATCAAAAAAGTAAATCCGCTTTAACGGCTTGATGCTACAATATATTTTGTCCCCCGAACTAATATAAAAAATATTCCAATATTTTTGTTGAATGTTTAAAAATGATACTCTTCCTTCCGATTAAAATCACATTATTTCAGCAAAAGTATTAATAAACATTAAAAAGGTCCCCTAGCATTTCAGCCGTTCACAAAAAGGGTTTATTTGACTTATCACTTGTGCCGTGAAAATAAATATTGTCTGACATCTCTTGGTCGGTTCGTTGTGCTTCTTAGAAATTCGTTACCATTCGCTTATTCTACTGATCTGCCATGAAACATGAAAGCTTACAATAAGATAAAAAACTAAAAAGGGAACAGTACGAATGGTGAAACATTATGATACACATGGAATTATGTTTGTAACAATGCTGAACGTTACACATTGACATAAAACTATTTAAGCTCAAAACATTAAAACGATAAGCTAATGTATTTTATCTAGCCGTAGTCATATTTTTTTTCGTAAGTTATTTGATAACACATAAAGCAAACATTCAATAAACAGACTATACAATTTTCTGCATATGGACTCAAGAAGTAATTTTAAACTGGAAAACTGATCCATCCCTTTTGATTTAATATTGCTTTCGACAGAGGAACACTTCCCAATAGCGTGACTTAAATAGCAGATAAAAAACGATAAAGGACAGAAAAACTATTCCATATCGTTTCATATCACCATTTGACTTCTGTTGTCCTTGAAAGCATGAATTAATTTGTTCTCAGTAAAAAAAGTATCTCTAGGTAAACAGCTTTGAAATAACAATATCATTTCATTTTCCATAACACAACGACCATACACAGTATTGTGCAAACACCAAGCTGTATTTACCATCAAGACAAAAAAGTCCCACGAATTGTTGGAATAAAAAAACTCGCCTTTTGCCTGACTTCCCAACATAACCCAACGATTTGCTGCCAGTAAAACCACAGCAAACGGTTTGCGGTTTCGTTTGGCTTCAGCGCAATGAGTGTGGTGTGGTTTAAAAAAGGTGGAAGTAAACATTGTCCAGCTTGGTTGGAAAATGAATTCCCAAAAAAAAACACACACACACATACAATCATGCAAATACCATCGTTCCACATCTACACGTCGTCGTTTATGCAGAACGCAATCGTTTCGCTGTGGATGACAGCCATGTTTCCGCCCGAGCTTTCCCATCGTCCAATTGCCATCTACCGCTTTGATCGGGAACAATTTTTGCGCTTGTTAAAGGCGACATGACACGGTGCAGGTGAATTCTAGCAGTAATTGTTGGATTCTCGCCTCGGTCGCTAGAAAACAAACGAAAAAAAACCCCTCGACAACGATAACGGGAAGCCTAAAGTGGCATAACTAGTGGCAGACATTTTCTATCCGCGTTGTTAAACGATTGTCCTTTGACCAGGCGTACCTTTCAATGGCGTAGTATTTTTTCCTGTTAATGCCATCATGGGACCGTGGAATCCTCCCGGCCAGAAAAGGTATGATCCAGATCACAAATCCAGGCCAAGAATGGGATATTCCTGGTGCATTGCTACCGGAAATAAATGATCGGTAGATGAGAGATGTGCTCATTGGCTGTGCGGTGGTTTCGTAGCATAGATATCATCCTTTAAATGATTCTTTTTTACGTCTAATAATCCCTTTGTTCTCTACGAATAAACTGAATTTATTTTTTTATAATTGTACTAGTTTAAGAACAAATAATTTTACTATTTTAATAAAGAGTCCGTTTGATAGAATTCTGAAGTATAAAAATGATCCAAGCGTTATATTCTACATTTTGACCAACACCTCTAAATTAATCTTTTCCCATAGATTGAACTGCTATTTGAAAGTTCCAATTAGCCATGTAAGGTTTCAATTAATCTCCCTCAGCACGAACGAACGGCTTCTCAGCAAATAGACGTCCAAAATAAACAATTTGAAATAATATTAAATGTTAAACATTGATTGTGCAAAATGAAACCCATGTGTGAAGTGCACAACAGTCGTAACAGGCCTTCACTGGCTGTCAACGGTTGAATGGGGTCATGTTTCTATTGAATACGTTATTAACAACATTTTTGTGATGATTTAAAGTAAGGCAAACATGGGCTAACCTTGTCAAACAACGTGTAGAAAAATCCTTTGTTTTGACATTTATAAAAGATTCAACTAGTTTATGGTATCGTAGAGTCCAATAATAAATTCTAGAAACAAATTTCTCTCATACAAAATCTGTAACTTTTTCTTGAAATTCTAGATTTTTTAACACATTTTATTTGAAATATTTATCATATCTATTATGTTTTTTTTTTCCTTATCACTATACCTATTCTTTATCGGGCAAACGTCAATGCAAAACGAATCTATTTTGTAGATCAGGTTTTATCTCCTTAAAATAACACTTTAAGCATAACTTTAAGCGGATAATCTACAGTTTCTATGCAAACATTCGTTTAAATTCAATGACAATGTGTAGATTGGAATTGCAATTTAAATATGTATGGCTCAGAGCCACAAACTACGGGAAGCAAATGCGTACCGGCAAAAATTCCCCTGTGGACCAGAGCGACCAAAGCAGACTTACGGTGTGATTATCCTTAATGCATAATGCAACACACTGCATCCACAAATGGCGTACGATTTCCATCGTAAACAGTTAATACGTCCAATGAAATGCAGTTTCCGTTCAATTAAGTACGCACCGAGGTTTAATCGCTCCGTTGACACGGATGCTTCCATTAAGTGTGCCTCACTTCGGGCAGTTCTTTCGTAACCAGTGGTACAGAGCGATATGATTTGGCCGGTGTTCTGGATGATATGATGCTTGTAAAACTAATCGCTCTAATCCTAATGGTGTACATTAAAAACTAGACTAAGCGGTCTACTCTAATGAGCGGTGTGAGTGGTTTAGCACATTGGGTTTTTAGGTGTTTTACAATCAACAAAGCATGGCAATTGTTAATGGAAGCAATTTCGGTACCGGTACAGCTATCTATCGGGAACATGGAGAGTAGTTAATTGGGTTTTAGTTTTTGGGAACCACAACATTGTGTCACAACTCACTACGGAAACACGGACACGAAATGGTTATTGTTGGTGCAAAACACTTATCTAGCTAGTAACGGAGAAGAAAGAGAACATTCCGAAAGGGTGATAAAGCGGGACAAGCGTAAAAAAACACATTTGAGTGTGTGCAGAAATAGCGTGCAGGAAGGAAGCAACTAGGCAAGCAAAAGCATACGAAGCAGGCACCCGAACAGCGAGCAAAGCGCCGGAAAGTAGACAATCGGACTGACCTTCTCCGCATCCGACGCTGGGGCAACGCGATTGCCGGCAACCGGGCGGTACGGGACTGGGCACGGTCAGCCGATTCCCTGCGCCGGCGCTGGTGGAAACGGTGGGAGAGGGTGGACCGAACTCGCATCCGCCGCCACAGGACACATGGACGGACGGGGCCCGACGCAACCCGTACCGCTTCAGATGATTCCACAGGCATTTGATCTTGCGGAACTTGTGGTGCCGGCAGGAGGCCGCACCGGAACCATCGTCCTGGTGACCGGCCGGGTAACAACAGCTTGGCTGATTCGCTTGCTGATACCGCTGCTGCTGCTGTTGCTGGTGTTGATGCTGTTGCTGCTGATGGTGCGGATGGTGGTTGGCATGGGTACGGCTTCCGGTACCGTCACATCCCGGCCCGCACACCCCACCCACACAACCGTCCTCGTCCAGGTCCGTGTCGGTGTCGTTGGCGTGCACCACATTGTCGTTGTTGATCACAATACAAATGGCGCCCCGACGTTGATGTTTTTGACTCGAGTCTGTGGAGTTTTCGATTGTGTGTGTGTGTGAGTGGGCGCGTGTACGTGCAGAGTTTGTCGTCAAGTACAACATTGTCAAATTTTCCATCACGAAGTTACATGACAGTGTTCATTATGAGAATCACAAAACACCGCGCACGCAAACACACGCACACATCCGTACGTTTTAGCGTCCAAGTTCAGCAGAACAGATAGTATGCGACAGGGCGATAGTGCAACAGAGGAGTAGGTGTAAAAGAGAGATAGAACCGAGAATGAACAAGAGAGATAGCGAGAGGTTTGGTGAGATATCGAACAGGGTAATAAGATGACAATAAGGGGGAAAACTTTCCAGTGCATAAAAACGTAAAATCGACGTTACGGTCCCATTTGGTTCAGTACGTTTGTATGGGTAGACATTTCCTGACAATTCAAACGATGCTTCTCAATTTCCGTTATTCCGCAAAAATCCAACGCACGTACACCCTCATGCTCCCGGGGAAAAGAAAAAAAAACCGGAAGCACAGTTTGTAGCGTAATGTGCAAAACGAGAGTACAACAAACAAGCAAAAAACCACCAAGCTTCCGGATCACGCACTAATGGGCTTCGTCTCATGGGCAAATCAATCAACAATTGAACCGAGCCACAATTTTCGGAAACGATAAACGAAAGCTCTCGCGACGTGGAGATACTCACGCTAGGGTTTCTTCCGGGCGTGCCTTGGGTGCCGGTTAGGTAGAACAACTGAAACGGATGCGATGGAAGCGAAAGCACTCACGGGTAGGCTTTCAGATTGTCTGTTGTTGGTATTGCTTTACAAAATCCATTGAATGCAGCATCAGGCGGGGTGCGATAACAATGGAATCGTGTTGTACCCGATCGTGCCGTGCAATATGTGCAAGATTGATTGACGTGGAAGATAAATTACAACACCGGCTGGTGTATGAGAGTTGTCCTGTTTTTTTGTAGAAGTTTCAATAAATTAGAATTCTTTTTTTTTTTTTGAGGAACACCATTAAGTTCAAACTATGATCCAATGAAATGATCCATTAGGGTGGTAAAGTGAAAAAACCCCGTAAATGGTCGGTTTATATTTTTTCTTTAACAACGATAAAGGAGCAATTTTTGTACAGCTAGTTCTTGTGCTGTTTCTTGTCAGTTACAATCTGTTTGCTGTGAGGAATTGTTTTTTTTTCGAACTACCATTTCCGTCCCACTCAAACGCCCCGAACGTTTGCATTCCATTTAGAAAACACATCGTTGCAAAGTAGTACGTATTTAACTTTCCATTCATGGGTAACTTCAGACAGGCCATTTCGGCACGGTTGGCAAAAAAAAGGTTGACGAAGTTGACGAAGGACCGACAGCACTTAGAACCATTGAAAAGCAACACCATAAATCCATTTTGCAAGCAAAAGGTTTTACGGACCATATTGACATTGGGCACCGTAAAGGTTGAGTACTTTATTTACTGCAGTCCGTAGGGTACGTTGATCTCTGATATGGAGAGAGAGAAATGTTGAGTGATGTCTGCAGCTTACCAAAATTATTGGAATTACACTTTTGCCATGCTGATAGTTGTAGGAATACAAGTGAGAACCATACGAGGGTTATATTTAAAAGCAGATAAAATCTAAAAGAGGTTTAAAACAAACTGCTGAAACTGTTTGCTTTTTCGAGCAAAAGTCGGTTTGAAGGAATAATTAAATAATTGTATAATCTGTTTGTTATACCTTAAATCTCTTTTAAATCTATGTTGCGTGTTGCTTTTCAAATGTTCCACACCGCTCAGGCATGGTAATGTATGATTAAACTGCGCCGACAGGTACATTCTAATGATTCAAATTCCCAAAAAAAGGAGAAGGAATGAACCATCAGACACATGCAAATCCTACGAGAATGTAACACTGAATACGGTATAACGGTTTAAAATGTAGGCCAATGGGCGTTCCGAGAATGGGGCTCCCCTTTTGGCATCAAGATGCTTCCTGCATAACGAACACTCATTAAATGCTGGCGATGATTTAATCCTCCACCATGGCACAACTTTTTAATCAACTTTCTGCAACTTTTACGGGTGAAGGGAGACTTGCCCCACGCAACGGAAAATGGAGATGAAGGAGGATTGAATATGCAAAAAAAAATAATCCTCCAACCAGTCGAACGAAAATACACCCAGTGCAAACTTTACCATCCCTGTCATCCATGGCTCACGGTGATGGTCATTTCAATCTATCGCTTTACGGTTACAGGCGACGAGGGCGAACGAACGAGAAAAGAATGATGCAAAATAAAACCTCAGTTTATTAAACGAAAAATATTTATCCAAATTTATTTATCCAACAACAACACATCGTGTTACCCACGATGGAGGCGCCTTGTTTCTCACGCTGCTTTACAAGCACGATGGAGACGCCTGCTGGGCGACCGATAGCATTAAATAGTAACACAAGTAAATCGACTCATAATCCGCCGTGCGGTTCAAAATATTATGTCGACCAGTAGAAGTTCAGAAATAATAAACGACAGTACTTTCAAATTTAGCGATAGGTCGTGATTCATGAAAAAAATAAAAATGCTGTTGTGAAAAAAAATATCAGTAAGAACGTGCTGCAACAAACATATTTCTGCACGATTATTAAGCATTTTCTTGATTACCTGAACCATTTTCACGGATTTATTTACTCGCAAGAGACAAGGAATGTGATTCAGTAAATCGTACGATTTGCTTTTTAATGGGAGCATTAACGTACCACGCATAATGCCATGTAATTAAATTCTCCATCCAAAAATTGTTTTTTATTTTCCTCAACAATTTAATGACCCGACACATTTTGACAGTGCTTCAGATGATTGTGAAGCAACAACAGCAAAATTGCGCGTGGGCTACCGTTGAATATGATCGTCCTTTCCTTTCTTATGCTTCGACAATGGAAAAGAGAGAGAAAAGGACATCGAATACTGTTGGCGTAAGATAAGTGTTCCTTGTTTTTTCGTGCCCATTCATATCGTTTTCGTTTTTCTTTAAGAATAAACGTGAGGCCCCTTAAACGAACATTTCTGCCTCGTCCAGACGTCTAGTGCTCGTAGAGCTGTAAATTGACCAACCTCAAAACGCCCGAAGGGCTATGATTACGTCTGAGGAACCGGGAAAGCCTCTTGCCTGCTTCGTGGGTGTTGAAAATGTTGGACGGTGGGTAAAGGAAAAAACAAAAACACCTGCATTTATCTAAACAGAAACACCAAGAAATTTACACAAACAAACACACGTCACACAGAAATGCTCTAGGCCACACCGACGGGAAAAAGTTGTAATGACGAAAGTCAGGTGTACCCAAAACGGAAAGGAAATAACAAACGAAACAATGCCTTTAGAACACCACATCAAAGTTCGTCCAAGGACACCGTTATCGTACTGGGAGCCGGAGGGTGAGGAATGGAAATAACAACGCAATGTCACACTGGGAGGAGAAAGTCACAAACAGGCAAAAGGAAATAAAACAAAGAGCTTTTTTCGGGACAGAAATGAGCAACGAGGATATAAAAAAGAACATAAAAAACTGAAAGGAATCAACTTGAGAAGGAACACACCATTCAATTATCTATGGTAATTATTTTACCATAAAATGTGCAACCTTTCATCACATCTTTGCCTTACTATTTGGTAAGTTTGGTAAATTCCATAGAGGAAGCACACGGTACGCACATCCAGCCGGAATCGTTTATCGAAGGTACGGATTATATACAATGAAACAAGATCAAACTCACACATACACACTGAACCAAACAGGACCGGAACACAAAAGGGATTGTTTACAACGCACGTTGAGAAGAGTTATGAAAAAAATCTAACAACCATTAATGCAGCTAAAACACACAAACACATCGTCAGATCGGGAATGCCAAATCGAAATCATCTGGGCAACTGTTGCAATATTCCAATTCCATTATTGTCGTTTTGATGGTTTGTTTTAAGCCAGGGTGTAATATATTTAGATTTGTGGATCACATTTTTCATACTTTTACCGTTTATCCAACACATTTGAATAAAAGTTTTCATTTTTTATGCTCAAACTAAAACCACAGGTCCTATACATTTGCTACAACAAACGTGCATGAGTGTGTTTTATACCGCATTGCAACAAATCAAGATCATTGACCTACGTCGATCGTTAGACGGGGCACCAATACATCGAAAAATGGAAGAAGGAGGGAGATCTGATCACAACGATGGGGATACGAATTTACGGCAGGGTTTTTTTATATGATGAATAGTGCAAATGAGTGCTGCACTCACTGAGTGCTTGAGTGTGAGTGTGTCTGTCCACGAGCTTTTGCTCGCGGTGAGTGCAAGTATGAAATAAATGTGAATATTTGTACTGAGCAAGAAAAAAAACATCTGTTACTCACTCGTAGAGCTGTTTGAACGTCCACCCGCCGTTGCCGCACCACCACCATACGCTCCGTTGCCGTTCCGATTGTTTAGCTGGAAGCTGGTATCGTCGTCAGGATTATCACTCCCCTGGAAGTTGATTACGTTAATGTTGTACGTCACGGTGGAGGACTGTCGTTTTCGACCGAGCCGTGGATGTTGGGGCGATGGCGTCATGATCGATGGTGCCCTTGAGGGTGTTACAGTACGAGATGTGGGCGAAACCGTCGCCCCCGTGTGACTGTTGTCGATCACTATGTCCGGGTTGTCGGACAGCATCATCATCTCGCTCGCAATGTCGATCGTGGTGACGGTCGCCGGTGCCGAAGTGGGAACCTTCGGCAACTTCTCTTTCGGGCTCGTTGCAACAAGATCAAGCGAGATGGTGGACGCTTCGCTGAGCTGTATGTTGACCGGACTGCAACGTGCATTCAGGGATACGTTTAGGGCCGCCGATAGTTGATTGTCTGCCGCAGAGGAGCGGCTCTGTAGTGAAGCCTTCGGTGATCGTAGCTCTTCGCCAGGTGCACCGTTGATGGTCGATATGAGATCGATAACCTTCGTTCCGTCCAACGCTTCGGATGAGGTGGTACCACTCACCGGTACGGCTACCTTCAGACTGGACGTTTTAATGAGAGCACTCTCATCCGCGACAAGATCTTTCACCGTCGGACTGTTAAGCGTAGGCCGTGATCCCGTGAACCCGTGATCAAAACATCCGATCAAGATATCTGGCGTATCCATCGTCCCGGAACCATCCATTGCCGTTGTGCCGATAACTGCTGGTGGAGCGCCACCTTCTCCCGTTCCATTCCCTTCACTATTAAGCACGATTTTAAAAATGCCTTCCTTTCCAACCTCGCTGCTGACGAGATTCTTGAAACATCGTCTAGCCACACCTTCATCCTGTTTCTGCAAAGCGGTACTAAAGTCCGAATCACTCAGTGCGTAGATCAGCTCCTTCTCGTCTTTATTGCAGTTCTTCAGGCTGTTGGTGTTTTTGCCCAGCTTCTGTCGCTGCTTCTCGATCATGGTAAGAAAGTCAGACTCACTAGCCGCTATCTGATGGCGTTTGTGAGTGTTCACCTCCTTCTCCGAGTCCTTGTTGAGCGAGGACGCAACGTTGATCAAGTCCAGAATGTTATTGTTCGAGCGGTTATCGTTGTTTTTGTTATTCCGCTCGGACGACCGGTTCGGGTTACTGTTGTTCAGACTGTTGCTCGCTATTGCAGTACCACTACCAGCTCCAGCTCCTACAGCACCAGCACCACCACCAACACTGCCAGCTGCACCCTTGATATAAGTCTTCAGTAAACTATTGCGCGAGAAGAATGGTTGGAAGAAGTTGATCTGGCGAAAACTATCCTTTCGTGATACGCGACGTTGCTGGTGATCGTTTTGATGCTGTTGCTGCTGCTGCTGCTGCTGCTGTTGTGCGTCCTTTATGTGTATCGGTTCCGAGCCCGAGTAGCGCAGATTGTTTTCGTAATGCAACGGAAAGATGGACGATACACTGTCCGAGCTTTTGATTTTGCCCTCGTTCTTGTATTCTAGATCGCGAAGATCGATGCTGCTGCGGCTCAAGCGACGCGGTGGCGAGGACGGAACTAGAAAGTCGTCGTCAGTGTTGGCAACGACCGTTGGCACTATTGGCACCTGTAACTGTAGGTAGATAATTCCACTTTTAGGTATTTTTCAATAAATCAAAAAATAATGCATTTGAATAAAGTTTTTATATGTAATCTGATGTCTTTAAACCCCAACAAATCTGCATGTGTAATATTGCTAAGGCATATTACTTCAATGTTTAATCATGTTGCGAAACAACTCAGAATACCATACAAAAAGCAATTAATAAAGCAAGTTTGGTCGATGTAGTCATTGCACCAAGTCGTAACCCTTCCATAGCCACAATTATCTCAATAACGCTTCAGTGTGATTAAAATCGCGAACAGGATCAGGTTTATCGAAAGCTATTGAGAAGCGACCGTGAACAGCTCGTTTCCAGCACTAACACAAGGGCACACGCCGTTCGCTTCTTATCGCACGTTTTCTCAGCTTAACGAATTCCCTTGATACATAATAAAACTAGCTATAGTATCATGTGCACTTACACACACACACAAACGGAAGAATGTTCTCACCAATCAAACTAACCCCGTATCTAGTACCGGAAACAGAGACACCATCGGGGCAGGCAGAGGTGTACGGTGAGGATGCAACCCGGCTGTGCGAACGTTTATTGTTCATAGCTTCGCTATTACGAAGATTACCGGTTATTGAATGGTAGAAATCTGATCCACCCGACCGCCCTGAGCCGTCATCGTGCTGCTCCGGTTTCACTTTGAAAACGCCCGGGTCTTGTCTTATCTTACGAGGTTTGAAGCCCCGCCAGATGCAAGCCAGCCACAGTAAACGGACTTCGATAGAGCAGATTGTTAATCTTTAATAACGATTATTATCCACAGCGGGAATAATCGTTTCCCCCAGATGCTGTCATTATCCGAGATCCTGCCAGTCGATGAAACAGAAGCATTTCGGGTACGGGCACTGCCGAGTCGGTAACACGCTTGGCACTACACACGTGTCTATCCGTTTATAGCGCGCTCTTCAGTTATCATGATTGCATTTTCACACAATATTTAATGGTCGGAAAATGAAGTTAGCTTTGGATGAATGCCTCGATCAATTGCACAAATTATCACCAACGCTCGACAAAAGACTAATCATAAGCATTGTAATTTATAAATCGATCATGTTTGTTTTTTAAAGGTTAACTTTATAAACTCTGAACAGTGTGATATTGACAAACTGTTAACTTTTATGCCCAACAATTCATCGGCCTCAATAAATGAGTCAGCGTAATAAATTGCTGGCATTATCGTTTATCTTCATCTTTCATTTCAAGTTTAATCGATTTTTTAGTTTCTATCGTGCAAAGATTTATTTTTTCTCTTCTACGCCAACGACTGTTACGAGTGGTGTCTCTTTTTGTCTTGAATTCTATCACTTTTGCTCACTCTCTATCAGAGCGTACAAACAACTGTCATGCTTCTTTGTCGCCAATGCAGCATGGCGAGCAACGTGGCATAGTAATTTAAATTTTATCAGCTTCACAATAATCATGGAGTCCGGTAGGGCTTTAATGCTGAAGTGACATCCCGGACAATGCCAACAATCGTACGTGATTCTTGTTTATGGTTTCTCATCTATTTCGCACAAAGCCCTCTGCCGGACGGTTGTTTTGCTAGTGTAGGGCTGGACACCATCAGTGTGGTTCTCATGAAACTATTCATGGTCAAGGTGAGCATCAAGCTGAATTTTATACTTCAGGTTCTGATTTATAACGGGTATTGTAAATTCATAAGATTAATATTTTTTTCAGGATGTCTGGAAACTATTATTATGTTAGAATGAATAATTACAACAACTCAAGTTACTTCGGTGAATTGAATAGAAAAAGTTATAACGGAAACGTATTCAATAAATCGCCAAATACGTTTTTACCGCGATTATTAATAAACAAGGATAAAGAACATTTCATCGCTATTTTGCGACCAATATTTAATACCAAACAAAAGCATTCCACATCAGAACAATCCAAAAATAGCATACACAGCTTTCCCGAAAAACAATGGCTCAGACACATTCCATTTTCATGTTTGTTAGGCTGGAACAAATGGTTCCATTTCTGTGTTTTTTCACAAAATCTCTTTGTGCTGTTTAAAAATGTACAACATTCCGTACAATAAGTTCGATTTAACAACATACGATACGCAATCCTAGCACAATTCCAACGGTTGTAAGTTTTTTTTATTGGCAATCTATTCACGGGATACTCCCTAATGCTTATGCGGTACGACACAAAACCTCATAAATCAACCAGTATATTTTTGTGTCCTCGATGTCCAATGTGATATGCGATCAAAATCACAAACTTTTGATAGCGAGTGGTTATACCAATGTTTATATCACTGGGCACAATATTCCCCCTATTTGATACGGACTTTTTTTTTGCTACCAAGTTTTCCTTAGTACTTTCACACTCAGTTAGATGTTCGAATACGTTCGAAAACATTTATTACTTGCTGTAGCTCGTGTGAGTTTGTTTCGTGTCTTGATTTCGATCCATCTGAGGCGCAGATTTTTTTCCATAACATTTTATTACCCTCTTGACCGTAGCTAAATAAAGCGAAAATAAAAACAATCGATTGTCTGGGAACAGCGAAATCGAAGGTGGCTTTTGCCAGTTCATTGAAATGATCGTAAGCAACTGACGGAGAAGTTAGAAATAGACTCACAAACAGGAAACAGGGTTCCAAATATACGATCAAGGTACATTTCACTCGAAAGGAAATCAAATAAGAGCGAAAACGTTTCGCTGACATGCAATCCCGGCACAGTCGGTTTGCCCTTCACCGCGCTGGATTGTGGCTGACCGTTTGCTTCGGTCCATTTACAACGCCGATTAGCCCGACTGCTTACGACCATAAACAGTACGTTCGGGAAAAAGTTAGCGCGGTACGGGGTGCACATTTATTTTTATCCCTTTCCTGTCCACCACCGGCAATGGCCGGCCAGCACTGGACGTCTGTCCCCAGCAGAAAGCCACACGCGTTCGAGGTCAAAATGGAAGCTTACTCGGTGGAATGTTATTGATTCTACTGGGCGCTTGCCGGGACGTGGAAACCGGCGGCCTTGCTTTGCTTGTTACGATGGAGACGCCTGGTGGTTGATGCGTTCGGCGATGGAGGCGCCTGGTGATGGAGTGACTCATTCACGTCTGTCGTCAGTTTCTATTTCGGGGTCTACGGTTGCGTGCTTGGAACATTCGCATCCAATGATAAACTCACCGGCTACTGGTGTCGGTAATGAATTGGTATACGATTTGTCACACGAACAAATCACAAGAGTGCAGCCAGCTGTCGGTATCGCCCGGGCTACGATAAGCTTTATGCCCTAGCAACGCATTTTATGTACCCCACTTCCAGGCTAAGTAAGTGGAAACAAAACACGTACTATTTTACAAATCGAACCCTGTTGTATACATGATTGTAGCTACGGCTCTTTTGTTTATAGGAAACTGGAACGAATCATTGAATTCATTCGAAATTGCTTTCCTACTGCCTTAGGCCCTTTGTTTTAAAGATCATGTTTGAGAAGGTAATTACTACTTGAACTTAAGCCGTACTCAAGGCAGCTCATAGAAGCTGTTTCACAGTATGGCAGATTCATTCTTCGGAGAAATGAGAAATGAAACGTTATAGCTTCGCCTTCTCAAACAATGCGCTGTGCCAAACGGGTCACCTAATGAACGGGTTGGACCAGGTCTAGTCTCTTGAACATTCAGGAGCATCAATATCCTCCATTTAAAAGCTCATTAATTTCCTCCAACCGTCCAACGCTTCCTGCCCACCGTCGTAGCAGCTGCTATAGCGAAAAAAGCACAAAACCTTTTTCGCACAATTTGCTCATTATGGATGACGCCCCATCATCACTTGCACAATCGAAACCAGCGAGCCTATTTTTGTTCCGAACTTCCCCCAATCCCCAAAACTCCAACCGGCCATTGAGGGGTTTAATTTGGCAATTAATTATCGCCGAGACGATTAGCATCGGGTCAATTGGGTCGACCGATGGTTTTTGGTGGTGGAAGATACACTCGACTAACACTCGTCACGATGATACTCACGTCAAGATCGCTCAGCTCGCTGTGTGTATCGTGCTGGATGTCTTTAATATCGATGCCGAGATCGCAGTCGCTTGCACGCAGATGATGGTTGCGGTGATGCGGATGGTGATGATTGTGGTGATGGTTCGCGTGCAGTGTGTTGGACGCATTGTTGATTTGCACACTGTTCAGCAGAATGTTCGAGCTGGTACGACTCAGTGCTTTCCGCTGTCGAACCGCTTCCCTGCAAGGGAGAAGAAGCATAAACCGATGGTTTGTTTAAAAACCTCCGTCACGGAACGGGGGCAATGACGCCTGGGTACATACTTGTAGATACGGTAGTACATCGTTATCATCACGATGCCCGGTATCCAGAAGCTGATCGAGCTGGAAATGATTGCGTAGGATTTATTTACAACGAATATACACAGGTTCGGGTTGCTCTTCAGCTCCGCCAGATGTTCGGCCGTTGTGTACCAGCCGAGAAATATGGGCGTAAAGGATATCAGTGCCGGTAGCACCCAAACATTCGCCAGCATGAAGAACACCGTCCGTTGCGTCATGTACAGCGGATACTCGAGTGGACGCACGATGGCGAAATACCTGCAAACAGATGGGTGAAACAAACAGAAGGTTCAGGTGCGAGTGGTAGCAAGAGTTGGATAAAAGAAATACAAATTAAATTATCTTCATCAGCAACCGGTTAGTGGTGGAATGATAAAATGTAACAGAAAAACGTCCTCCCTTTTGGGTGCTCATAATGATAAACGTCTCTTTAGATGTAATATTCGCTAACAAACCTGACAGCGTGCTTACATTATTATTCACCTGAGGAATGCTTTAATAATATTAATTCGTTTATTGCGCTTCCCATTCATGTGAAATATGGACCAAAGTTTGGCAAGTATAAATTTGATTGTTTAACTTTTCTTTAACTAACACGCTCCTCTCACTCACCCGCTAAAAATCAACTACATTATACAAGCATGATTGCCATATCAATCATATTTCACGTTCATTTCGCCGACTCATTTGCTGAACAAAAAAAAAAAAACAAGAGGAAGCAATGGAAAACTTATAAGTGAAGTTGTAGTACTTTTTCCCCTGCACTCAGATAACTTCTGCTCAGTGTGTCGGTCTGCTCATTTGCTCGACCATTCATCATAATTTACCATCCATCTTCGGGGAAGATTATGTTGCTCGTCTTCCGAGAATTATTCCCACTAGGTTTCAAAATCGAGTGAACGAACGCGAACAACCCAGGGATCGAAATAGGATAACAGTTTTTTTCTCTCTCTTTCACCTCTGTCTGCTAGCATGCTTTTTTTTGTTTCTCCTGTTCATGATTAAATCGTAAGAAATGAAGCAGGAAATAAAATACTACCCCGAAGAGTAAATTGCACCAGCGCCCCTAGAAGGACAACACTCTTGTTTTCCTCTCGCTCGAAACAGCATCACAGGTAAGATGGAAAGAGAGCATATGAAAAAAAATACACTGAACGCCTGCACCCAACGAAGCTAATTAATAGTTCAGTCTTATCATCATTTGTCCGTACCGAAGGGCGTCTCGCTTGCACTTTCAATCTTCACACTACCGTCAATGTATGAGCGAAGCGAAAAGAAAGTTATCCCTGGAATGGGAAAACTTTTTTGCAACTATTTGCCGTAACAGTGCCGCTCTGGGGAAGCAAAAGTCGAGTTAAGAACGGGGAGACGTAGGAAAAAAAAAAGAAAGATCGTTACGGAAACGTCGACAAGAAGTGGGACAAAATGAATTTACATGGAAGAAGGTCGGAGTTCGGCAGCTTGAGCGGAACTCGAGCGTGACAGTACTTACCGGTCGACCGATATGCAGCAAAGGTGAAGTATACTCGCTGTCGAGAAGTAAACGTCCAGGCTGTTCCACACGTCGCACATGAACGCGCCGAAGAGCCACCTGAAATGTAATCATCCGGCACATCATTTTTTCTGCGAGCAATATACTTATTTGGTGGAAAAGTTTCAATAACAACAATTATTACTTTTTTAATTTTTTTGTACCTCAAGCACATACAAAACATTTTTTCAATTACAAATAAAATTTTATTTGCAATTGTTTTCCATTAAAGGTATAATTTGTTCTTGAAATACTCGTATTCACCTCCATGGGTTGAAAGAAACATTAAAAGAACTGTGGGATCCGACCCGCATTTCCACTTCCTAACAATCACATACATGTGCAGGAACACGTCTTTATGGGAACAAATCATCCTGCACACTTCCATCCTTGTTTTCGGTTGCAAATGGTTCTTTTGCGCTATGTCTTGCTTCAAAACCACCTGGAGCACAAGCATGTCGAAACCGACAGGCAAACGTTTCATTTTCATTCCTCTTGCATCCTTTATTTGCTTCGTCTCATTCTTCATTTCTCCACATGCGCCGTATTTTACAACGTGGTTCTCAACTATCCGACCAGCAAAACTGTACCGTTGCCGACGTTCCGTACGGCCAACGAACCATTGAGACGGAAATTGAATTTTCAGAGTCATTTGTAAGCGCACCAAAAAAAAAGCCCCCGACCCCAATGTCACTCGAAAACGAACCAACTTGGTTTCATTTTTTTGCCGTTTTTTTTGTCTGCCCAAAATTCCACCGAAATCCCGCCACCAAACAAACTATCCCGTCCGAACGCTCGATTTGCAAAAATGTTCCAAGTTTCGCGAAGCTCGCTAACGGTTTACGCGCCACACTGGGGCAATAAGCGGAAGGCCACACACCGTCAGCCGCTGGTAATTTCATTTGGCAAAATTTAATGCTGATCGAAAACGAAAGCATCCGATAATTTGATTGTTTTCGACGGCAAAGCTTTTAGAGCCGCCGTGCTCAGGTTTTTCGGTGGTGCGTACAAGGATTTTAAGGATTCTTCGCGTGATGGTGGTGCTGTTTAAAGGCAGCAAACTATCCAGTGTGCTTGTTTTTTCCCCGGGTGAGATGTCATGTGGCTGTGAAACATATTAATTTTAATTGGACCAATTACTAAGCAAACACTTGCGTGAAGTTGTGATGCTTAAGTAATCGAATACCACAATGTTTCGACTGCCTAACGCTTACCTCCCAGACAGCTCCACCGATGCGTTGAACGTCATCGCACAGAGTGCTACCAGCATGTCCGCCATTGCTAATGATACTACGAAGTAGTTGGTTATTACTCTGGAAAGATAATTAAGAAAATTTTAAGAAAGATTTTAATAATGATTCCTTACAGCCATTAGTAGCGAGATTAAAAGAGTTTCCACTTAGTCTTTTTAGCTAACGAACCCTCTGAAGCATTTAAACATTTTGCACTTAAGATTCGAAATGAGTTTTATAGTTGTAAAAATCTTAAGAATATCTGTAAAAAAAAATAAAATCTTAAGAATTAAGATCTTCCTGAGAAATAAACGAAATGTTACCAGGAAACAAATATGGTCCTCTGGAAATTAAGAACCAGCAACATTTTCTAAAATTAGTAAAAATTCTTATGAGGAGCCGGATGGGTTCGAACGACAAGCTATAAATTTTTTTCAAATTTATATCAAAAATATTTATTGAATTCGAAGTGTCCACTCTATTATAATGACTCGTTGTCACCATTTAGCTCAACCATTTATGTCTTCATTTATAGGTTAAACACAGTTTAACCTTCTCTTACAAATGGAATAACCTTGTAGCACGAGCAATACGAGCGACGAATGATAGAACAAAAGAATTCCATTCTAAAACGATAACATAGTTAGAAATGTGTCAGACACAGAACCTTGCGCCAGAAGCTCGTCACTATCTGTTTTATAAATTCGTTTTGATGCACTTTATTTCTTTTTAAAACCAATGATCTGTCCCATACCATACTCGGGAGCATTTCTTTGATTGTCATAGTACTTCCCATTTTGTTGGTGGTGCCTTTTCACACTGCTGTTTCTAACGTATGTGGTGGTACAATGTGTGTGTGTGTGTTGGGTTCCATGCACCGTGTGGTGTGGTGGTTGTTGGTTTACGATAATTTTTAAAACCCATCTCATTCCACCGGTACGAGGCTGGAGCAACGGAAATGGCGGAGAAAACTTCGTCCTTGCGAGTCAAGCCAAGAAACGCCCCAAACGGCACACAATTCTCGGTGGAAAGTGCTCTCGGAAGGCGCACTAAATCTAATCAAACAATTCCTATTCTCCATCATGTCCGTACCATGCGGGCACTCGACCCTTGTGTGCTAACCAGTTGCGTTGAGGTGAACGAGCAGCTTCGGGGTTCTTTCCTTTTGCAAAATTTCATTCTTATCAGCAGCTGCTTCCAACACGGAATCTGCCAGCGAACGGTGAAGTCCGACGAGCAAACCGAGGACAATCGGGCTCGGGCAGAAATGTGAGCAGTACGCTCACAACCGTTCCAAACAATTTACTCGCTGCATCTTTAATGCTGCCGTTTACAATCTCCGCACGGATGCAGTGAATAAGGCGGAAAGGCAAAATAAGACAACCAAGTAACACTATTTGTTAGGTGGTGCTTTATCCCGATGCCATTCCCAGACCAACAAGCCGGCCCGGACCGTGCGCTATGGGAAGGAACGGAACAATCGCATCAGGATGTTCTGCATCTTCTCGTCGATGATTTCTTGATTGGTTATCGTTAGCCTTTATGGTGCCGTACCGCTGGGCGTACCGGGCGGATATGAAATATACTCAATCAGAATGCGGGAAGTTATTTCGCCGATGGCAGTACACAATAGACTAATTGTGTTATTAACCACCGCAAAATCATATTACGCTTCGGTTTTGCTGTGCTGCGGAATGCTGCATAATGTTTCATAAATTATTTTCACACTTGGCCGCACAATTATGGTTGCGGCTGGTTCGCGGGAATCCGAGGCTGTGAAAGAATGTTCCGTGCACACAGTTTTGCACTGCAGATAGCTGCAGTCTCATTGCTCTGTAACCGACAGACAGGTGGAAGCTGCACCTGGATGTGTCATGAGTAGCAAAAGTTACGTAAAGTGACACGGGAACTTGCATTTATTACGTAACGCTGAAAATGAAACATTGTTACCACACATTGATCTCACAAATATTAACACAAGTGTCACTTATGCTTAAAGAATTATGTAACAATTTCATCAAATTTCTCTATACTATTTTGTATTGTATGTATGTTTAATTTACATAAAATGTCTTCTTTGTACTATTCAACACATACGGAACATAACAATACTAACTAAAAAACTACGGAGAATCAGGAATTCTGAGTATCCAAATTAAAAATACTAAGAATACGTGCTCAGTTTTCGAGCCTTGCTAGCATGAAGCTGATAATCTGATTTGCTAATTTTAATATCCTTATCTGCTGTGGTTGACGCCTCATCGGTTTCAGCAAAATATATTTCATAGATTCTGAAAATTATTCTTTATTAAATATTTGATATGACAGGTTATTATTACCGGGTATTGGTAAAGCAATCGTACAAATCCCGGAATTCTAAACAGGTTTTTCCTTATTTGAGAGTACCCAGTATTCACACATCTATTAAAAGTTGGTCAAATACGGCTGGACTGAATCAAAACAACGTTTATCTTGTTCAAGCATTTCGTAAGCGACTGGAAAATTGGATCCTCGATGGAAAAAATCGGTTACTTTTTACTTGTTTTTGCAGTTTAAGGTTACTCCAGCTGTAAAGTGGCCCAAACTATAATTATTTTAAAGCTCTGGCCTTTCTTCAGAAGTATGTAAATATATCAAATAACAAAAAGGGTATCAGCTATTACTGATAAAGATAAAGTATCTCAATGTGTAAATATGTTTTGTTATTTCCACACAGCTCCTAAAATTTAATGTCATGGATGTCAAAACAAATATTAAGGTGTAGATTGTGTCCCCCGGGAGATAAATAACTTAGTTTCATAAGACAAATTTTAACGCTGGAAAGAATAACAGTAATAAATGATCAGTCATCATTAAAATGTCTTTAACTGCTTGGGAAACTTCTTCGTAAACAGCGTATCGGGTCATCAATATATTCACTGACAAACATCAACGATGTTTTATAACAAACAAAAAACTGGCTAGCATTAAGATCACTACTAATACACAAAGCAGTGGAACTGGTGCAAAGGAAGTCAATCAATAAAAGGATACGCCTTGAAATGGCTCAACATTGCAAACAAACACGCACTCGCTGACGCAAAATCTTGTCGGCCGTTTTACACGGAAATCGGTGCAACAACCCGGTTGCAACAGGAGACCGGATGCACCCAATCCACCTAGCATGTCACAGCGCAATGAATATTGAGCCGATGGAGGAAATTCGCAATCAGCGAAAGACTCGCGCCCCTTTGTTCCTGGCCCCTGGGTACACACAAACGCCATTAAAGCTTCCCAGCTGACGCTTCCTGTCCGCAACGGGCAGCTTATCCTTTGTGAGCTTTGTGCACGGTTTGCTGTCAGCCCTGCCAGCCTCGTACGGCGCGTCGAACAGGTTCGCCCTCGGGGGACCTCTTGTTGGGCTACTTTCTCGACATCGTTATTGATTTTGCGATTTGATTCAATAAAATAAATATTATCCTTCGAGCGATTCCGATCGGATCGATGCGTTCACGGATGCGTGTACGTGTGGACAGGCATTGTTTTCCCCGCTCGGAGCAGTCCGAGCTAAAGATGAGAAAAAATAAACAACGACTGAGAGCGAGGGACAAAAAACAGTGAACCACCGCTGTCCAGCGGCGAACAAACTTACATTCTTGTAACGAATGGCCCGAAAACGGAGTCCGATGCTACGAGCGATATCAATGGTGAAATCCCTTTTGGGTGTACCAAATGGAAGGAAAATGTACAGATTACACGTCCCAACGGGGACGTGGACGATATAAAGCTCGTTCTTAGCCGACCGTAAGCCCCGAAATCGATTCCACGCCACAAAAACGCCACAAATCCTGCCCCGTTCGTGGGTGGAGAACTTTAATTTTAGCGTATCGTCCCACGATAGAGTTGGGTAATCTATCAAAGCTAGGGGGTGTTCTCAGTTGAAATTATGTTACCAAAAATACGCTCACGAAAAAGAGAGAGTGTAGCACAATAAATTGATTGTATAACGATATTTAATAGCTGCATAATCTCAAAATAATGTTTAATCGAAAATAAATACTTTTAAACAACAAAATTCTACACAAAAGCATTACGAAAAGTTACACAATACGATATAAAATGTAACACATTGAATCATGTTTGGCATTGAATGAAATTCTGAACTGTAGAGATTATTTCTCACAAAAGCTATTTACGTCTGCATTCATTAGTTACTTCTTTCGTCTGTGTATCCCTAAAGCTACTTTTCCACACAGAAAACAATGTACATTCAATCAGTTCGCAAACAGTTGCTCAGCACGAACCGGCCACTACAACACGGAAACAAATCTGTCCCTGAACTCCTGCGGTCCGGCTCAACACCCACCCACCGTCACGTTCCAATCCCTAAACAGCCAATAATTCCATTTACACGCAATATTTACCCACGCAGTCGGGAACGAAGGATTGTCCTGACCAACAATTACCCTTCCGGACGGTCGGAAGTGTCTCGGATGCCACGGTCACGAACCGCAGGAGGGCAGGAAGGCAGATGGCTAGGGTGGTAAATAAGGGCAAGAGTAGCGTTTTTACTTTCAACTTCACTAGGGAACTGGCTGGAAAGAATGATGGTTGATGGCGTGTTAGGATTGATGTACAAATAAATACAGCACGACAGCCGGCGACATTGAGTGGACACACTCGGGTGCTATTTTCATTGCGGACAAGTTACAGCTGTAACTAGCCCTTGGCTAATGTTGTATTTTCTTCGACAGCTGTGTTTCTTTTTACCGACAACATAAATCTTACGCTGTTCGAGATTGTGCGTGCTGCAATCCATCGTCAGGAGGAACTGGAAAAAAACCATAATTGTATCCGCAATCACACCCAATCGGATGATGATGATCGTTGGTGGTTAAGGGTTTATCGATCGGTTGCGATCACGATCAAATCTAAGCGCCATTGTTTGACACTACTCGGAAGCGCATAAATCACGCATCCCCGAATGGAAGGTGTCATGCAATTCCCACCAAACGCCCAAAGTTGCTCGGGTGGAGATTTATCACACGCATTATGCTGCAAATGAAATCAATTTACGTGCGTGTCGGCAGAACGGAAGGATTCGGCGTGGGGAAACCCGAGACACAATGGTAAAGCGCACGTTACGAGGTCTACCTATGTTAAGGCTTTTATTACAGTACAACACTAGCGCACCGGCCGGTTGCGGAAGTATCTGGGGTGGTGTGGGTTGGAACGATTTATGAAACTCTTCTCATCGGCGTGGGCCAGCCTGATGCCCCATTTTCACCATCCGTTCGTCCGCCCGAAGTGGCCACAAAAACCCTATAATATGCATCCGGTTGCTCTGTGGCGCGAAGCCCAACTTCATTGGTTCAGACACCACCGGCTCAAAACCACCTAACGACGCCGTACGAGAAACGTGCCGGGGCGGGATTGCGAAATGAAAGACGCACAACACGCGTTTGCCCATGGACATGCTGCTGTTGGAATGCGGTCACGGGAACCGATTGGGTTTGCGGGACGCTTACAAGATGGTGGTCAGCGGTAGCAATTAGTTCGTACAACGGTTTCCCTTTTTGAAAGCAATCTGAAGGCTGTGAAGGCTAAACGGTTACCGGAGCCCATTTTGCTTCATCATCGAGGGTAGCTAATGTTGGAGATTCGACTTAATCTTGCTATGTTATGTATGAATATTAATCTGCTAACCATGTTCCTTGCAAAATTTGTTTTCGGAGAATGGTGAAAAGGTTTAACCGTAATACAGTGAAGACATTTGCTACCAAATGTTCTTGACGTTGGAAAAGAACAAAAGCGATAAGGAATTCGGCTAATTTCTCGGGGTTCACAATATTTTCACAAAAAAGCGACTCTAACCTTTGTTATCACCTTTCTATCAAGTTCATTTCTCAAAGGCATATGTAAGTACTGGAATTAAAAACTTACAAAGGACACTCTAGTTTAGACGTCCATTGAAGATGTACAATGTTTCAGATTACTCTGAAAATTAATAGTATTAAGAATTAATATTATTAGCACATAATTCTTAAAATGGAAGAATTGTTAGGTGAACTGACAATGATAAGAGACATAATAACAAACACCTAGCATCGTACGAAATCACAAGGACAGGTTTTTTCGAGAGCACCATTCACTGTAGATATTGGATTTAGATGTGATGACACATATTTATCAGTGATATCAATAGCTTAGTAATTCTTTAACATTTCAAAGCTTTAACACCCTCTATATTACAGAACATTGACGTATTCTCATTTTATTAAGACGTAGTCGAATTTCTATCAGCTGTTTTTCGAAGTCCTTTTGGCTATTGTTTTATGCCTTTAAAGCTTCGGGTAGAATAAGCTTCGAAGTAACTTGAAAATCCTTTCCGTGTAAAAAGGCATACAGATTAGCATATTGTAACCAGTCTTATAGTCTATTTTTCGATTCTCATACCATTTTTCGTGAAAAGGCACAAATGTTCTCACCATTATTCATCTAATTTTCTATATCTTTTATCAGGAACATAAAACGGAATTTTCAATTTATTCACTCAGCATTATTCACACCCTCAACCGTGTGTTTTTGTTACCAATCACCTCGAGGGTGTTTTTTCTCAACCCCTTCCCCCTATTGCTGATTACGCTTCTCGACATATCCTTTCATATATTATGTTTTATTTCCACTTAACCTCCTGTGAGCAAACAACTTTCCTGGTAGCAAGAGTTTATTACCAAACACCTCACCAAGAAGCGTCAATATTGTCAAACCCCATTCCCCTTATCCGTTGCGATGGGTTTCAATTTAATTACGCCGTTTGCAGACCGTGTGCGAAACGTACCGAGAACTCTTGAAATGTTTGAATTTCTGTTAAAGTATTCCGTTTTTCTGCGTACCGGTTAAGCTAGCTTCCAGTTCTTGGTCAGAATGTTTCGAAAGCAAAACCCTTACGGAGCGGGTGAGTTATCAAGGGTGGTACCAAAGTCAATCTACGCAAACAACACCGAAACCATGCGTCACTGTTTGTTTGAATAGGATCCGTTGAACTTTGCGATAAAGTGTTTTTATCTGGTTTGCTTGGGAAAGTGCTTCGTGTGTTGTTTTCGTATTTGCTGACGTTTCTTGACATTCGCACACGACTTAAGTAAACCGGCATCTCATGATACTCCGTTACCATCTGCGTTCGCATTGACTGGCCACTGGACAACGTCTGACTAGAGAATCCTTTAATTTCGCCTCATAGATTCTGTTATCTTGGATTGTTGGTGTAAGCACCAAATGCACACACATCCAAATCATCACATAAAGTCTTCAGCTAAGAATGGGAACTGGTTTGAAGCAATGTGATACTGTTTGTGTGCTTAATGTACACAACATTCTTATCAGGTATTCAATGACAGCACAACTACCTGAAGACGATTCATCATTAAATCACGAGTCAAATTAATCTTCGACGTTACGTTTTGTTGAGCGAAACGAAATCTCGAACGGTTAGGAATGCATCCGTACGAGTCATTTAGATGGAATTTGAGTCAGGTATTCAAATGAGGATTCACCCGGCATTGCTCAACCATTTTCCACATCAGTACTAGGATCAAATCAAGGCGTGGGGAGCTTCCTTACCGGCCGGTACAGGGTTTCGCGATTCGTACGTTTGCGGAAGTATATCGACCGGTTCATAGCAGCTTCATGCCACGGTATCGATGTCTTCAAGTATTCCGATCGATCGAGCTTCGTGCCAACTTTTACCGTCTGTGGGCTTGCGGTGTTGGACGACCGATGGTCTGATGGTTACCTTCTTGAACTTTCTTCGCGTCTTGTGGCCGTCTGTGGGCCGGAGTGAAATGATGCAAACGAGGGCGAAGGTATTGGCTGTTAGAGCTATTGAAATATGATCGATAACCGTAACCGGAGACTAATGCTACCTAAAACATTCGCCACAGAAATGACTAACGAGCTTAAAGTTGAACGGCAGATTGAGGTGGCTCTGATTTGCAGGACTTTAATTTTATCACAACCAATCGAGCCTTCCGACGAAGCATAGAAATTAAAGTTTATATAAATATTCCGACAGACGAGTAGATAAATGGAAATATTTAGTTAAATATTTATTTGTAACACAGTAAGATTACTGAAGTTTTTCAAACAGTTAGAAAAGGTATAATAATCAGAAAAGTTGCTTAACTTGAACACATTTCAACTTAGCTTTAATACTTGTTTTGGAATAAATTTCACAGAATTCGATATTACCTCCATGTAGTCTTCAATCATGGTGTCAAAAGAAATAATCCATCATTATAGTACGAAAATACGCAAAACATCTCGATGCTTCTCCGTCTCCGAAAAGCTCGCAGCCAAACTTCATTGCAATTAATTAAAGGATTATTTAGGGGTGCTTAGCAAAGTCCTGGGGGCCACCGGTATTGGCAGCCAAAGAAATGAATCAGCCAGCATCACGATCACCACCCACTCGACCGATTCTAACCGTAGGCCGCGGCATTCGGAGCGGGCGGACGCAAAAGAAATCAATTTTTGCACATCCCCTGAACGCGGGTGTGACCTCGCAGCCACTACACCATCGAGGCGTGAAGGAAGAAAACGCGCTCCAGAAAAAGCAATTGCCTCACGTTCCACTCAGACGCGAGGCTTTCGACCCGGTAAGCACGGAACGCAGTAGAATCCAATCAACAGTCGAAGCAGTTCGATTTCACGGCACTCGAAATTGAGTTATCTTTCGCTTTCACCGAAACCAATTTTCCGAATAACTCCGAATAGCTTCCCCCCGGCTCGTGCGTGCCTTCTTGTTGCCTTTGGCACCGTGTTCGTACCGGACCAGCGTATGTTTGTGCTCGTCGTAAAACTTTGACACTGGTCATCAAATACGACTTATGCTTCATAAAACACACCGACACCAATGGCAACCAGCTATCGATCTACAGGCCGAACAGACGAGCCTCTTAAGATTGCTGCGAAACCACGGACTTAACTGGAACACGCTTAAGCCCATTGCCAACAAGCGATCGATCCCATTTGTCGTGCTTTAACCGCAAACAAGTGATTTTCACTGAAACCGATGCGTGGATCGATTTCTTGCAATGTTGTTGTTGTATCACAGGGTGATACCTATTTTAGCATATCATGCTATCAAGATTCTCGCCCTCTTGAGGAGCACATGCTATCGGATTTTCTTGCAATGTTTGATAAATATTTACTTATGTATGGACTGAGCTTTGGATTTCTTAATGCTGCTGTGTTCTAGTCCACCCAAGTTTTGTACTGCTTAAGTAGGTTGGTATAGCTACTTAATCGCATACCTATATAGCTTACCATGCTGAAATTTTACCATAGATTTTAGCAGCATTTCCTATATATAGCAGGTTAGTAAGAGCAGTGAAATAAATTATATTTATCGTTTAAACATTTGTAAAATCCCTGGGATCCTCAATCCTTTGAGATATTTCGCCTGGGATACTTTATGCTTCTTAAAAATGATGATGATAAAAGTTGTCAGTTTATCGTTAAGTTACATGAATATCTACATAAGTTCTTCTTGTACTTTTATATACAACCAAGAGTGCTCTTGGAATATTAAACCTGTAAAAGATGGGTTGAACTTACCCGTAAAAGTTTTCGACCATTATGACATGTGTATATTAAAAATATTCAGCTCTTTGCTTCAAAAGGTTTGCCGACAATTGGTTTCTGGTAATTTCCAGATTATGTAGTCAACTTCTTATGAAATTATAATGTACTTTAAAAAAAGTTTGGTTGCTAGATTGGCTTACAGTAAATTGGTAATGCCTTGCTTTGCCATTTTATTAAAAACTAAAGCTTTAAATTTCTTTGGAAAATAGTGTTGGACTTATCATCTGACTCGTAAAACAAGTCATCGAATGTTTAATATTCAACCTACAATGTTCTTCATGGTTCAAGTTTCTTGCGAAAAGCCTTCACGAGAAACATGACGATGAGTCCGTCTAAGTCTAATGTATTGCTATATTTCCTCCATTTACGACGTTTACAGATACTGACATTCAAGAGATTTAATTAAAAGACTCTGTAATTTCTTCGACTGTAACGACATAAAACATGATGTGCAATTCAACAGGGTTAACTATTAATTAAACACTCGCTTCACTCATTCACGCATCGAACCCAGCGGTTCATTCGAATGCACATGTAATGTACTGAAACGGCACAAAAACACTTCACACCACGAAGCCACAAATGATGCTGCTGCAAGATCGCATTGAAGCGCCTTGAATTAATCACAGCCTTCTGCACACCCATCACAACAGCTTGGTGGCATCTCGCATACGGTTCCAAGAAACGCTACACTACACCGTCACATCAGCAAAGTGTAGTAAATCGTACCACAGCCAACCGGAGTTGAATCGACGACCCGTAACACTCGACAGCGACTCAAACGCGAGCTGCCCTCGTGTTGCCCTTGCCGATGTGTTTCCCCGGTGCCTCCGCCCAAAAAGACCGAAAGCTACCGGAGCGAATGCGGAACGAAGAAAAATGGTTCCATGTCGTCGTGTGACAACTGTGCCAGACGGGAAGTAATTAGTGTTTTATAGAATCTGCTATACATCGGGAAAACTTTCGAACGCAGGCATCGCCTGTCGGAAGATACAATGAGCCTTAGATGCGGTACGGAAGATGGTACCAAAAATTGATTTTCTCCTTCCGTCTTGCTTGTTTGTCGCTATAACCGGTCTACATCCTGTCTCGTTTGCCACGACAACACCCCACTAGGTAGGAAATCCATTGTAGAAATAATCATTTTAATATTCATCACACGCTCGACATTGATTACAGTTTGTATCGGCATGCCGTAGCACTTTTGATTTCGATCAAACTTTTTGAAAACTTTGTAAGTTTGATGAGTCTCATAACGCTTGGGTAATGTTTTGAATATTAAGTACATCGGTACCGTACAAAAAGTTTCAAACATTAGACTATCAAACCTACAAAAGTAATGATGGATTTGATATTTAAATAAGGCGAATCTTTTGCAGCTAGTCGACACCCGGAGGGAGTTAAGCGATATTGAACCGTCCAGTAGTAGTTCATACATTTTAAATCATCTGTCGTAGCGTGGTGTGCTTTAGAGTGGTGCCCTTGGTACGCCCATGCAGCAAAGCAATATACTAATTGAACTGGTGTAGCATTTCGAAACCTATTATTCATTTATACCATGTGCTATTGATGCATCAACCCGTTCGCCGGTAGCAGCAACCGAAAGGGCAAACGTACAGGTTCAACGATTTATGCATCGATTTTCCTTATTCGCTATGCCCACTCCCGACCACCAGTGAAAGCGAAGCGCCAAGATGCTGAATATTTCATACCCTCAACGCTAAGGTAAGGTAAACATAATAATTTCTCTGCACACGGTAGACACCCCTAAGAAAGAGAGAGAGTGCGAGACAACCAGGGTTTGGAAGAATCTCTACGAAACTGCACAAACAATAGCACAAACATTGGAAACCACATGAAATCACACCAGGTATTTATTTATTTATCCAACCAGAAGCCGAAAAAACATCAATGTCGGGCTGGATGAAAATTATAATTGAAATACGTGAACGTTACTAGCGCGCAGTGTTTGTAATAATTTATTTCGCCCGAAACGACGAACGAAATCGAGGGAAAACACAGGCTGCCATTTTACTGTGTGCCACGAAACAAAAGAAAGATTGGGAAAACATTACGCATCAATCAAACAGAACGAATCTGCATTCTCGTTGCCGCGGCGACTACGGCGACTATGGCGTAGCAACGTACCACTGAATACCGAAGAAGAGGGAGGACAAAAAAAACACGATCGATCGATCTAGACGGTGATGGCGAAAACGTTAATAAATCAACAGGCTAAGGTGTTCGATTTTTGATATTGCCTGTCCCGGTGATCGTATTGATTAATAGAGGAAAGCAGTGAAAATCCCCAAAGCTTACCTTGGCAAGCATGGTACCAGTGAGGCGGGGTTTTTTTTCCCCCTTTTTTACACTCTGTCTGTTCGATTTACTCGCCACCGGTTTCCGGAAACCAGGATGGAAGTGGGGGAGAAAAAAAGGTAAGTAAGTTTGGGCCACGTGTCAATTACCTGTCAAACGGTATTTGTTTCGCATTAATGGTGCTGGAGCCCTGGTTTTCCGCACAAGGACTCACCAATTGTCCTTTGTTGTTGGTTAAGCTCCCGCTGGATCAAAGGTCGACGTTGGTTTCCTCCCAATCCATCACCGGTACAAAGGCTAAGATAACGATTTCTACCAGCTGCCGTTGATTGGCGTATTTTTTTCCTCTTCCTTTGTCTGCAAATATCAATTAACCTGTCCGGTGTCCCGTCGCCAACGCCATGCTGGTCAACGTCCATCAGTTCAAATGAATGTTTTTCTATTTTGACACATTTCTTACAGGTTCTTTTTTATTATACTCACTAAAAAGCTCTCCCAGTGCCTATTTTCTCTTTTCTTCTCCGTCTTTCTTCCTTGTTTATGTAAAGAGGAAGCGTTCGTTCGGCTTGGTTCTACCTCTGGATCGATCTTATGCAAATGGCATGTTGCTTCAAAGATGAAAGGCTAAAGAAACAGTACCCATCATAAAATCGATTATCACGCGTTCGTTCCAGGCTAAGCGTACGGGTAAGCTTCCGTCCCCTTTTTCACATGGCTCAGGTTTAACACGTTCCCATCGACACAAGATCGCCATTTGCTTCACCCAATTCATCGTGAGAATTTCTCCGTACGTCTCATACAGGGGATAAATAATTGCAGCTATAAAACCAACACATGAAGGAAACCCTTTTCCCAAACCTTATCATTTGCCACATCACCTCATGAATAGTGAAACGTATTTACCGCACTCACCGATTTCCACCAAGAGATCGGGATCTCAATAAATGCAAATCAGCACAAACGAATATGTTTCCCGGTACCGGATGGAGACGGAACTGCCAGACCATCTTCAGAATAGCTACACATCAAAATCGTAACAAAACCGTAAGTCAGAAAGTTCGTAGTATATGGGGAAAAAATTGACTGAAAGTTTGTTCACAAACTTTTCTACTTTACTAAACAACTCGACCAACTGCTGCTTATCATTGCACGACAAATGTTCACGTGTTCATTCGCGTTCAAGTGAAGACAACAGGGTAGCGTCTTGACAGAGGAAACATTATCATAATCTCCTCGCGTGCTATTTATACAAATTCTTCCCTGTTTCAAAATCCAAAAACATAACTCACAGACCTTGAGACGTTTCCAATTTTCTTCCACCAGCTCTGTTCCGCTGTTGGATTTTTTTATACAAGTTGCAGGAGAAGAAGTTTTGATATCAATTATACGAGACGAATGCAGAATGATGGAGAAAGTTTCCAACGGCATGAAGTACAAGTAACGATACGGGTATCGAGACACCAAGAGTTTAATGGCAGCATTATAATACTGGGTTGTGATACACTTGCTGGCTAGGTACTTTCAGGGAACTTACTTCCAGAGTAGTGATGGGAAATTATGAACGAAACTGGACGAGTGGTTTCGCTCCACAATTGGAATGAACGACTCCAGGTTCAAGAGATGACAATCTTCACTCCCATTCCAATACCAATCCAATTATCGTTCTAAAGTTTTTACAAACGAGCGTTCATAAGTTCCTATGAATGAGCGCTCCAGAAACCGTTCCGAAGTTCATTAGAACGATCGCTCCGAATGTCGTTGCTACCGTCCAAACGTAGAGCAAAAGTTCTCAACAGTCTGTCTGCAAATTGACAGGATTGTTGATATTGGAGAATACGAAGTGTCAACTTCACAAAAATCATTTCAGCCAGGACCCAAATATATGATGTAGTCTCATATCTATAACATTTATGGAAAAAGAATCTGTAGAGGTACGAGTGGTACGATAAAATATACCAACACCGAAAGAAATTTAATTGTAGACATAAACGTTCAAATCAGAAGGCTTTTCCCAATCAGAAAGTTTCCAGATTAGTGATAGTTCACTGTAGTTAGAAGGTAGAGTTATCTGGAGCTATTTAACGTTCAGCTGTGACTTGAGCTTGTTGTAATTTTAGAAGGGAGTATACGTCTAAACATTTTGTTCTTAAACTAGAGAATATTTATTCTGTTACAACAATAATAAATCAAAAAACCCTGTTGGTACGGTTCGCTCCATGTTTTTCGGAACCTTTCCCATCACTATTTCAGAGGTTAAATCATGTTTACAATGTAAATGCGAGCATAATGGTATTCAAGCACGATAAAAGTGGACACAATTTATCCATTCTTTCTTATTCTACCTCCTTTGTATGCCTTTTTAATGATTGAAAATCATTGCAAGTGGCGTTGAATTATTAATGTATCAATTTTGATCGATGTTGTCTGATAAATTGAACCAAATATTGGAGGTTTGGGCTCATAATGAATTTTTACTACTAAATTATCATGAAAAAACATACACACAAATGATTCACTCACCTTAACTTTCTATTTTTGTGCACCGAAATAATAACGAGTGCATTGCCTAGCACAGCCCCGATGATGATCGATCCGAAGATGAGACTCTTCAAGCACAGTACCGTCAGCTCGACGAGCCGATCGGCAGGTTCTACGATTGTTGACGCGGTGGGTTCGGTCAGGTTGACCGCGGTGACTGTCCCGGACTCGTCGGCAGTGCCATTCCAGACACCCCCGCCACCGTCCGACTCCGGCCCTCCACCGGACGTCGGTGCCATTGTGAGGGTGGCAAGCGTGGACGAGCCGGCCGCCGATGATATCACGGATGCCACGGTCGCGAGCGTACCGTTCAGGGTGGATTGAACCGGTCCGGATGAGTGCAGCAAAGTCCCGATGACGTTCACTTCCGGCTGTGCTGTCGATACACTGCGGCTGGTAAACATTTTCACCCGGTGCGCTTTCGCATCACCCACACTATCCTCAGGTTTGGACAGGACAAACAACACGCTAGCGATTCGTAGCCCGGGGGAAAACGGGGGACGAGTTTTCCCTATGTCCTTCGAATACTGACACTCATTTGTGATTGCACACCGGTTTATACACACATACACACACACGCACACAAAGCTTTACACAGAAACACACACGCACATACCAAAGCTTTACACGATTCAGAGCGATCCGTTCCTAGCGATGCCGTCCCGGAAGTAATGGCCGTTCAGATCGGTGTGTCGCTGCCATTAGACGACAGAAACCCGCTGGACACTGGGTGGCTTCTGTTGATGGAAGTCGTTACCGTGCATCGCGTCCGGTACGCACGGATAGGTAATGGCCGTTCGCGATCCACAATAATCCCCGCCGGGAACTGGACGACTATCAGTGCGTTTACACGTGCCTTGAAGCAGTAGCTTTACTCGTTTGCGGGTGCAAGCGGTTCCGTTGCGTTGATTGTTCGAAATTAATTAAGTCAAACGCTTGGGGGAAAATGGGGAAAACTCCAAAACCCAGTTAGCTATCCTTTTGCTGAACGCTGGTGTGGAGGTGCTCCATTTTCATAAGTCCCGTTTGCATTCATTTCCCGACGCATTGCTGTGTGTGTGTGTGATTGGACGTCCATTAGCACGACGGGTGACCAGGTGGCAGCTCATTAAATCCTGTAGAACGTGAGAAAACACAAACGTTAACAGAAACGAGAACAGTGTGCATTGGAAACCCCAAAAACATAAATGTCACAAGCAAGAAATCATCCCCAATGTGTCAATGTGTGAATGGACTGAAGAACCGAAATGAATATGATGATATGGAAGGCTTCATCCACGACTACCCTTGTCGTTCGCAGACACACATTGGTCAATAGTCCCAGCAGATTACCGTAAACATGCCCATAATCACATCGGTTGACATATGTGTCAAACGCAAATCGACACGATTTATGCCGTCATGGTCATTGATCATCCAATCCTCACGAAAAACAAAAGAAGAAAAAAAACAACACCCCGTTTTGTGTGAATTCATTCAATGCACTGTTCAATTGTATTGAGGTTTTTTTTTTGTTCTTCTTTTAATAACATCCCGCAGCACATTAAAAAGCTGCAAGATTCAATTTGTATTCGTGGGATCCCGGATAAAAGCCATTTTGGTGGCGTAATACCATACGATCCGATCGGGCTGTTTTAACTGTGGCTTTTGGTAAACCACCGCAACGCATCAATCTTTTAATGGTTCGGTGTTGAAGCGCAATGAAAAAAAAAAACAACCGGAGCCAACCAACAATCGATCCAAAATGCAAACAAACTTTCTGACGTGATGAACGTGCACGAACGTGCTTTGAAAAAGTCATTTTCTTGCCATTTGTCAGACTCGAGGATTGGAATTGGTGGTGATGATTTGTGTGTTAGCGCGAACTTTTCGTAAGAGGGTGAAATATTGAAATACGGAAAAGAGGAAATAAGAATTTGGAATTGATGGCCACAATTTTAAAATCCGTTTCAAATAAAACTACTTATCGTATTGAAATATTTATGAGCGAGTAAATGGATTTTAAGAAAAGTCAGAGAGAATCCTTTTTAGTACGTTATGTTGAGCTAGTAGCGGGAAAAGATTGGGGAAGGTTTCAATATTACGTTACGTAACAAACGAAAAAATGTTTTCATAGAACGCAAATTCCCTAGTGTGTATGAAAAATAGGCTAATTTTAAAAAAGAATTTCTTGACACCTTGTGGAAATGTTTTGAATCTCATAAAAATCTTTGAGACTTCGTTCTAACAGGATAACATAGATTTTTAATTGAAATTCAAACACTGCAGTAAATTCATTTTGAAAACAGTAAACTAATTGTGAGGAATCATCACTTACCATCAGCACAACAATAGTGCGAGGCCATTTGGAAGTACTATGAATTGTCAATCAGATATAACCGATCACGTATTCAAAATGTTTTTTGACCTCTGGAGAAAAGCCCGAGCACCAAAATGGAGCATAGCTCAACAAAAATGCCAGCGTAGAGTGCAGCACAAAATAAACAAGTGTCAGTTAAATAAAAGATGTAATACCATGAAGGTCCTGACAAATTGGCGTTAGCTTCCGTCACTTGTAAACATTGTAAAATATGTAAAATACATTTTAAGGCAATAAGGCGAGAAATATTGAAACCCATTTATATGCTGATCATTTAATTAAGAGTTTTTTTTCCCTTTTCTTCAAATTTTTTAAAAATTTTCCATTTCGTTATAAACGAATCTTCCCTTATTTCATGAGTCTAAAATATTTACACACAATACCTACAATCATGCAAATCATGCAAACTTGTTTGTGAATCAATCTTCAGTACACATCATTCGCTAATAATAGTATCATGTTTATCGAATAAAACTTCCATTCACTGTTCCACAAGCTCACGCCCGATCGATAGAACACATTCACACCAGCGCCTTCCTCCGATTTGCATAATACTGTTGATATTAACTGTAGGTGAGTCTCATGTATTATTGATAAAAAAGCTCGATCGAACGCAAGCACTAAACTTCACGTTCGCGTAACTAAATCACACAAAATCCATTCCTTCCCGGCCCGGTTGAATACACCTAATTTAAGCGACTCTAACATCGTTTCCGTACGGGAGAAATAGATATTCCACCTCGCCCAGCACACACGACGCCCCACACGCAGTCCGTCCCTTGGTTTGCGCGAGCTAAAATAGCTCAATCAATATTTAACATCATTATGAAAGTCAGCCAAGGTACGAAGGTCTTACGAAGTCTTACCAATGCCTTTCGCTCCGTACGGCCATCAAGAACGTCTCCCGCATTTACACACATTATCACTCACACGTTGTGCGCTCTTGCTCCTTTTCAGAAGGGTAGGCTGTGGACATACTCATTACTCCTGACGGCGTTCACTCCCTGGGCAAAGGCGGACGGGTAAATGTAGTTGCAATATAAAAGAAAAATCAAGCCGGCTGGTAAGGATGCATTTGCACTGCAAGCTGCAACACGGTGTGCGCACATGTGTTCACGTTCCTGAGCCCTGCAGCCACGACTATGCTTTCAGCCGTTTTTAATAGCGGAAACCACCTTCGCACCTGCTTACGACACTGTCGTGTGCACTTTAGTTATGATTCCGGCTTTTTTGTTTTGTTTCTTTCGTTGCATCAAGACGCGCCTTGAATTAGGTCACCGGGGATTTCGTGAACAATAGCACCCCAAATGCGTCGTTCGTTCGCTTCTCGTCTGTTTTCCCTTTTCTGCTTTGTCTTACTGCTGTGCCTTTAGGGATGAAACGAGAGAGAGAAAATGCAAATTTTCCGTAAGGCACACACACAAAATTGAAACAAGCTTCACAGTGTTACCCTTCAAATAGGGGAGTTAACCCGGTGCCAGGATGAATGTGCGGAAAGCACTCGGCTCATATTTATTGCGAGCATTTTAAAGCCTGCTCCAGCAATGGCCGCTGCACAAAGGCCATCCCAGTCATACTTCTGCATGCGAGCGAAAATGGGCGAAACTCATCCCGCTTCTACTTTTGCATCGCATTTGTATGCTGGCAGTGAAAAACGATCCTGGCAGCGAACGAGCTTCCCGAACAGCTGGCAAACTCCCACTCCCCTTTCGCCATGTTCCACCCATCCGGCGACCGTGAAGAAACGGTGCTTGATTGGAAAACGTTGCAAAAGCGAAGGAAGTACAACGGCAAACCGAGCTCAACCCCGTGCCCGAACGGCCGTAACTAAAGCGATAATGACCCGCTTTTTCGCTGCCAATCCGATTTTCCTTGGGGTTGTCCGGGGGTTTTGAAACTATATTCCACTCGCCAATCCGCCCGTCGAGCCAAATCCGTTGGGAAGTGTGCCAAGTTCGTTATCGGCACAAATACTTCGCCCGGTCCGGGACTGCCGAACTGGCGGCATCGAGGTCACAGACGACAAGATGGCAAATTATGTGCAAGACATGCCAGAAACTCGTCTTCGTTTGGGTAAGCAAATGATTGTGGCCCATTTTCATCCCTCTCGAGTCGATTTAATGTACGAGATTGATACGAACTCTTCTAGGAATGATGTACTTAATGGACTTTAACAGTAACCAATAACAAAATTGATGACATCTTGTCCGAGTGCGCGTCTAAATCATTGTTGGCTGCACAAAATCGATAAAATTAATTAAATTTCCTTCAATCCTTTCGCTCACTCATCGCCCGGAAGTTGGAGTTCCCGGGGAGTTCTATATCACTCAGTTGACACAGGCCCCTAAAGCGATTAAGCTGATCCAAAACGCCTTCTGGTAGACGCAGAGCAAAGAGCGGATGAGGGAGTATCTTTATCATAATATTTTTGGCATAATTTCACTCGCAAGCAATTTGCAAACCCGTTTTGGTGACTAATTTCATTTCCCGCTGGTCGCGCTTCGTTCGAGTGGCAGCAAGTAAACAGGGAACATCCTGCTACCGTTCTTGACACAAACCCGACGTCCGTATCACCGGTTGGCGCTTTTGTTAATGTATATATTTGCCACTCCACGGCAACGAAAAACCCTTCGCTGAAGTGCTGCTTCCCCATTTCTTAAGGAAAAAATCAATAAATTTTAGGGAACTCCTGCTAGACGAAAGCTTGAAGAAAAAAAAAAACACACATACAATCACTCCTAACGCACAAGTACATACAAAATGCGAAAGGCAGAACGATGTCGTTTTACGGTAAAGGAAGCCACCATTTTCCCTGCACGGTTTATCATATCGCAAAGGCCGGGGCCCAAGTTTTTACCCCATAGCCTGCCGAAGGAGCATAAGGAAGGCGAAAGACAATCAGGAGAAGCAACACACACACACAAAAAACCGTGTCACCAGCGTAGTGAGCGAGCCCCGGTGTAGGTAAAAAGAGCTTCTTCCTCTGGAGAAGGTTAAATGGCAAACGGATTTCTCCCTTTCGCTTTGTGAATATCCGCAAAAAGGTATATATCCCTGTATATATGGCGGTCGGACTCTTATTGTCCTTGTTTTTTTTTTGTTTCTTCCGTGGGACACTCTCGACTCTCAACACTCACCTCCGCTGCGAACGAACCGATGGTAAGGGGGTGATGAGGCATTAATAAAAAAGGATAAATTCCCGCAAGGGATACCCGGCTACCGGCAAAACCCGGCACTATGATGATGAAGATTCATACTTACGGAAAAGGAAAAGCGGGAAAATTTCATTTATTACAAATTAAGTATTGACATCACGGTTACGGATATTTCTTCCTTTGCCCACTGGTAAAGGTGACATTTCGCTCGATTCGTAACGCCACGTTCCATCAGTTGCAACTACACATAAAAAAATCATCTCAAGGGCAAAAGCTAGCATCGCATTCCTAGAAACCGGTTCTCAAGACGAGGAGATATGCAAAGCGGATACCGAGCTAATGTCTTTAGGTTGCTGGATTATAAACAAGCACGTGAAAGTTATACAGACGTTACAAAAGAAGAAGAAAAACCCCACAAGAACTCCCCGCTTTATGGGAAAGCGTTGATGGGACAGGCATCACCCAACAGGTACCTAGCAATAATGTTCAACGATGACACCATGAACACCACACGGGTCTTACTTAATTTATTGTTGCCATTGGTGTACGTGTGTGTGTGTGTGTGTGTGTGATCAACATTGTCAAGATTTATGGTATTACATTAACGTGTACAGATGCTGCCGATAAGGGTCCACTTAAGGGCACGGATAGGAACCGTTTACCCGGTACACCATCTTAAATCGATTCTCAGCACTTTCTGCTCGTTTCTTTATATTGTCGAATTTGTGCTCCAAAACGAAAGATAAAAAACGGCACACGATATAATAAATATCTTCAGCTATCTCCACGCAGCCCCGTGTGTTATTGGGGTAGATGTTTGCGTTACATGCATGGAAAGGTATATTTTAATTTTACACTGTGCAACAATAAAAAAAAACAACGCGCCGCATAATGATGAATAAATCAGTCGCGTTGAGCCTCCGGGCGGACATTTGTAAATTATGGACGCAAAAAAAAAATGCAGACACCCGAAAATACACAGCCCACGCTGGAAAGCTATTCAATGCGTGACCTTCGCTTAATGGTGGGTGGCCGGGATAAGAAGGATTAGGAATTAGGATGGAAGAATATCTCGTGCCCAGCCAGGGCAGCAAAAAAAAAGGACTTTGGATTTATTCGTCTCCGTACGCGGTTTTCTACACTGCATCGAATAGTCGCTTGTTTTGCACGATTTGATTCCCCGGGTTTTTTTTCGCGATTCCTCTTCTGTACGGTAAGCACTTTCTTACGCCATAAACCGAAACACACTTTTGCTATGATCAGCGATCAGTAGTGGTGATGGTATTTTTTTGCGAAAATCCGCATTAAGAGCTTCCAGGATCCAAATCCACCCCCTGTTGCCGGAATTTTCCAAAAGCGCTCACAGTCCGAGCGATGGTTCTTGCTGGGGAAATGTACTCAGCCGTGAGCCGACTTATTATTGATAAAGTACTGCCGAAAGCAGTATCCTTACTTGCATTGTGATTGATGATTTTTTTACCCGCCACACAACTCCCCATCGGTTGCGATTGGTAACGTAAAAGGATTCTATGGTGGAACGTAGGTTTATTTTAAGCGTTCGAAGAATTTCCTCACTCCTGTGTTGCTTAGTGTGTTTACCTACAGCAGCACTTTGGAAGCAATAATTTTTGATTGTTTCCCATTACTGTAAGAGAACCGGTATCAGAGTACAGTCGGTTTGAACTGGATTATAGCTGTTGGATGTGTTTCTTCAGGGCAATCTCTGTAAATATTGTGCAAACATGCTTTTATTCGAATCGGAACGGGCTTCAGTGTAAATGTGATGCAAAGAGCACCACTTGCACGGGTTAAAAACGGATATGGCAAATGCCCAGATCCTGGAACGGCGAAAGCATCTGCATACGACATTCCATCACGGATAGGCAAAATAAATGGATAGAAAATGTTCGACACGGCAATAGCGTCACAAGTTGTGATTTTATTCACCGTCTGGCCACGCACGCTGTTTACCCCGGCAGATAATAGACCGTTTGCACAGTGGCACAGCACAATAGTAAAAGCTTCCACAACCGGGGACGACTTCCAGCCAGCGCACCAATAAAAAGGCTTGTATGTTTTCGGGAAACAACAAAATCAAACACACGGAGCACACACACGTTTTCCGCAGTTGTTGTTCCGCTGTGCTTTTGATGTCTCGGAAACTAGGTTTTTACCCCATTCATGGGCCGCTTCTTAACGAGCCGGGGGATAAAACGAGCTTTACGGTTGAATCATTCGCTCAGCCCGGTACCGCTCTAATCCACTGAGGCTTGCAAATATTGGTTGTTAAAAATTAAAGGACCAATCCTTTACTCCCTCGTGACAGAGACACTGCGAACGGGACGGGTTCGTTGCCAGTCGAATGAAAAGGTTTGTCTGTTCTATGGAGGAATTTAGCAAGAACCATTTACCTTTTCTGCTGGTAATCTTGCAGTCTATCTGTTTTTTTCTTCTTTGCGTTACTGCACAAAACACGGCAAATAATCTTGCTTCGTATCCTTCTGCTGGAGACAAATCCGGAAAGATAGTGTTCGTTCGTAGGAAATCCAATCAACAAATCGATCAGTACGAGTCTTACTGACCCTTTCGCTTGCGTTTGTACGTTGGTGAATTGGATTACTTGGATGCCTTGGGGTGATTTTTTTTTTTTGCTGCCTTCATTAGCAAGTTTACTCTCGGCCTATTCCTTGGGTCGTTCAATTACAAGCAGACGTAGACTATTACTGGACATGTTGGAAACAAAGCACGTCCGAAAAGGCCATCTGATAAAACAAGATCTGCTAAGGCTTGAAGGCTTTATCTGTATAGTACGCGTTGACCTTATTGTTTTAAAAAAAATCAATTATTAGAACTCAATCCCCAACCCGAAGGGAGCCATTTAGTTTATACCAATGTTTGGGTCATTGAATATTTCTTTCCAGGGTCTGAAGCATTCAGGAGATTTCATGAGCCCTTATTGGAGGGTGAAGAGGATTTTCCGTATCACAAAATGTGAAATATGTTAGATCGTTCACCAATCACAATGTTCCCATCACATGTAGTTCGCTATAAGTTTTTATGGCAGTTCCATCCATTTTACGACGTGATCCTTTTCCTTTTAATAACTAGGTTTATATTGCATATACTACCCAGAACTTCGCATGTCATCCTTAGTCATTTATACGGTAATACTAATATTTTTTTAAATACAGTAATTTTTGAAATACAATAAACAGTCTGTCAAAAAAAAAAGTACTGGTACTCGATTTCAATTTATCTCGAATTTTGTGATGTCTATGATTCCATATAGCTGCTTTCGATATAGACACAATTTCTTATTAGAATTTTATCTTTTATTGTATCAATCAACGATTCTCTTTATATTTTCAAACCAAATAATATGATAAAAAAGGAAACGATCGTAATTATCGTTCCATATTCCTCACTCTGCAAGCCAGATAGAATGGTTTCCAATTCAGGTTCATTATTCCTGTTTAATAAAACATTATCATAGTACATTCTCGCTAAAAGGAATATATCGCGCTTCTGTTCAGCTTCATTTACCGCAATAAGCCAACCTAGCTTAGTAGAAAAACACGATAAAACCGCACATTTATGCACAGGAGCCAAAAATAGAACCCGCACCGGTTGAATGTGAAACATGCGAAAACCATTCCGCCTAAGCCAGTGTTACCTGTTACGAGGTATAGTTACACAGCTAGGAAAACGGAGCGGCCACTTCGACCGAGGCTCCAGACGAGACGCAATGTGATACGATGGCGAGGACGCTTGCCATATCGGTCATATTCAGGGTTGTATGGAAATTCTTTGAACCTACTCACATGCATACCGTTACCTCGGAGGCAACCAGGATACACGGCTTTGCTGCGATGGCATGAAAACTAACCACATCTGTCTGTGTGTCCGCGTAGCATAATTTATTCACATCAATAATCATTTTTATGCCGAACGTATCCACCGTCGTGCACATTGCAGACGAGACGGTACGCTACACCGCCAAAGGATACAGGAAAAGTTTTCCCCCCTTTTCACATCCCCGTTGCCTCGACACTCACCGGCCTAGCGGGAAATAAAAACAAGCCTTATTCTACTTCTGGAGTGGATTTTTCCGTATTTCTCTTCTTTAATGCTCTCTCCCAACGGGTGTGATGGGGCACGTATGCGGAAGGCAGGCAGCCCCGGAACACAGTGGGTGCTGGGAAAACATTTTCCTACACTCAACAACCTCTTATGAACTTCGAAAAATATTATACATTCCACATTACCCAGTCAACGCCTCCTGCAACGTTTCCGAAACGGGCTTATGGGAGATAGGGTCCCGCCAAACCTTGGCGGGGAAGGAATTTTCGGTAGGATTCGAGAATCCGGCAAGAGCTTTCGCGAATTTGTGGGAACCTTTCCGCGCCGAACCGAACAATGATGGCCGCGCATGAATCCAGTCGACGATGCCAGACCCTTAAAGATGTGGATTTGCTTGAAATACGCGCAGAGTAGTACCGTGTACTAGCAGAGCATCATCGATTGAGTGTGCTTGAACGGTTCGGTTTTGAGAACGAGCGATTATCGCGTACGGTTTATTTCCAAGTTTTGCCCCAACATTTACCGGCGCATTTGTGAAATTATTCGACCGTTCATCGTATCATTCTGGGAAAGGAACTTCGAGGGGAATATTTTTAGTTCTTCTTAGAATACACGTTTTTATCAAGTTTAAATAATCCATACGGTCTCTCTGAAATGTATTATACAAATTACAGTTTCTGCCAAAAGAATATGAGGTATGTGCATCATAAAAATTGATAAGTGTAATCAATTTCAGCTCGGGAGGAAACCTTTTTAAGCTCTCTCTATTTTTGGTGTAACAACCTACTTTGATCATATCCGTCATATACATAATGGCTTACTAGACTTATTTATACCATATAGTTGAATACTCAGTCCTTACCCCGAAGAGATCGGTTCGTATGGGATTTGATCGCTATATCCAAATAACAATACTTAACATCACTTATATTTATTTGTTTCCAAACAAATATTTTGCAATTTGTCCGTTAAGTACATTGTTATGGCTTGTTGCCTATTTACACTCCAACTGGCATCATTTGTTTCTTTGAAAACCAACGCTTTTCTATGTTTCTGTTCATGTGAAAACTTTTCCCGGTCTACTTCGAATCTTTCCTTTAACCGGAACGACGTTTCGTGGGTAAGAAAACTTTCGTTTAATTTATTTACGCATGAAAAGTCTGGAACTTCCTTTCTAGGTTTCAATTCTCGCACAAAATACAACAATGCCATAGCTCTACGCCGTAGCTGCAGAGTTTGTAACAGACGTCTTTCGATGGACCAAAAACAAACAGCACAATAAATCTTACACGAAAGGGTTACGATTTTCCAAGGTTCTCATGTCTCCCGTGAAGCTGAAGCATGTTCTCGGGAGGAAACAGATCGTACGTTGTGCAAAAGTGTGTTCCAATCCTTTGTATGCCATCTGACCTTCCAAGATGCTGGCGAGCTTGAAAGTCGTCAATTAAATTCCCCTTGCAGCAATGTCGAGTTGTTCCTCCATCCATGTTTTTCCGACACACATCGGTTGCTACAATCGGGTCGCATTTTTCAACTTCATTGCCCTGCAAGATCGCAATCATGCTGTTCCTACTCTCCATTTCTCAAGATCTTAGCCCCTTTTGATATGTGTTTTTTGAGGAACTCTACTGTACCGAATGGGAAATTCCTCAACACTTGAGGTTACTGTACTTAAGGTTGTTCTTTTTTCTCCTCGGCCAAGTACTCCAAAACGCTCTTCAGAATGGCCGCACTATTCCCATAAACACAATAGTGCAGCACTAGAGCATCCTTCACGGGCGCTTGGTTTGCTCCAAACGCTCTACCAACATTCTTTGCCAATCATGGCGTTTGGTGCTGCTGGGTGTAATTTCCTTCACGGGGTTCTTTAACAAGTTGCTCGCAAACCTTCCCATCCAGCATCGGTGCTGTACACTTTGTCAGTTTTGATTATGTTTTATTATTTCCCAAGGCCCCACCATGCTGCGCCACAAAGGGGCAACTTTACACTCAAGGTTAAAGACTCCCTAACCAACCATTCCAAGTGTAAAGAGCCGCGTAAAAAGAGCGCCCTGCATGGTTGCACTTTTGTCGCCCAAAGGTGACTTATTAGAGTGGAAAATGAAGATAAAATATTAGATTAATATTGCGTATTGTTGAAAATGGATAAAGGTTGACGATAATGAATTGAAGAGAATTTATTAAATAAACTAGCACACCATAAGCGATCTCTACTAACAAATCATGATATACCGGTATAGACTACTCTAAGAGTTACGAAGGTAGAGGGTTGCACTTCTGTAGTCGTTAAAAGTCAGCTCAGATTAAAATTTTTGCGCCTCTTTTCTCTCTTCTTCTTCTTCTTCTTCTTCTTCTTCTATTTCCCTTTACGATCATTTTACTGTTCAAATTTATCTCAATTACGTATCTACTTGATCTTCAACTGGTCAATGAGTGAGCTCATCTTTTTTCAATTGTGTATGTTATGTCTTAACACCTCCTGGTTACCTTCTTGATACATATAACATAAAAATTTTACCAGTTCCTTTTCTCCTGTTGATCGTGCCAATTTTCAGCAGTATTTTAACGTATTCTCTGTTTCGTGCTCCTACTAGTTCCTTCGTCTCTGTTCTGCTAAATGTTTAATAATATACATTTTCCATTCTCATCTTCCTATGTTCCTCTTATCCTTGTGTCTAACCCATTGGGGTGGACTAAACTTTAAATTGCTTTTGGATGATATTTTATTCAGAACCAACAGCACCTTTATCCTAAGCGCTACATTCAAGTTTAAAAAAACGACCTGTTTAGAGACTTAAAGTATGCTTGAGCTGTTTGGACTCCATCATCATCATGGACTCCATTTATTTAATTTGTCACTTGTTTAAGGATATACTGTTGAGAAAAAAATGATGGATTGGAGTTTTTTGGTATTGAAAAATATGTAATTAAATAGACTCGCTAGTCCGCTGGACGTAATTCGTCTGTGATCCTGCGAATGGCACTGGATGACCCAGCCTTCAAATTGAGAAACAGGGATTGCGTTGAAGAGTAAGTGTGTAATGAAAAATACAAATCAACAAAGATACGAATATTTTAAGCTTCATTGAAACGAAACCATTTGCGCAGGCTGTAGGTAGTTCATTGCAAATCAAAATTGACAAAGGTTGCAGACCCAAACAAATAGAAATACAAACCGTGTAAGTTTTATGAACGTCTCTTTGCTACCCAACTTGAAGCTTATTTAACTTATCAGGCGAGGGTTCAACATCAATCCCAGATTCGAAACTTACCATTGTGCACACCACCACTTCGAACCACTTACAAACTTACAATTTCAACCACGTTCAATTTCGCACCGCTCGCCGGAAAGCTGTGCTACAAATCGAACCGATCCGGTTGGAAAGCGGTCCGTAATACGCTATCGAAAAGGGTTTTACCCTAACGTTACCGTCGCCCAAAGCCATCGCGATGGAATCAATTTTGGTGACAGGATTTTTCGCGAGTGCGTATTCAACCGTGCTTTCGTTCACTCCTCTGCTTATCTCGTGACGTATTTTTTTTTTCTCTCTCCTGTATATTTCTTTTCATTCGTCGCCTCGGGCAGATAAATAATGCTCTGTTGATGGAAAACTTGATACCCCACCTACGGACAGTCTTCAGCTCAGCTTTTTGTACGATGACGGTTCCCACAGGCGCGAAAGTATATTCGAACGTCAGCGGTGTCGACAGTGCTCAATATTTTCGACGGAAAACAACGACGGCCATCATGCTTTCTTTGCCACAGATAAGCAGAATGTGCCACCGCTGTGGGAGGTTGCAGGAAATCCTTTTTTTTTGCTCACGCTGCAGGAAATGGCTGACAGCGACTAGTCAACAATGGATTCGTGACGGAAGACTGTAGACACTTATAAATCAAACGAACACGACAGTTTTAACAAAGTAATACATTGTTAATCTGTTTGCCTGGAGCTGTTTTCGCATACCAAAACATGCCAATGTTTCATCATGCTAGACGTTAGATGAAAGAAACATTAGTTTGAGGAAATTTTAAAATTTTCAAGCCAGCTGTTATGAAAATTAGAACTTTTTTAATTAACTTTTTGCCCCATAGCAATGTGGGAAATATTCAACTATATTGCATAACATAAAATCGCTCACTTATTGCACCACTTTGCAAGAGGGCCAAGTAAACAAATCCAAATGCCGTTTTTTTGCACCTAACTCTTTGCCTTACCATTCGCTGTAGGAATATTGCTCTTAGTACCCATGCTGCCCATTATACGTAAAGGAAAAAGATGGCAATGCACTTTACAGCGCAATTTGCAGTCCACTGAACCATTTTCAATTTCACTTATGTTCATTTCCATGCCATTTCCAGGCAGCCCAGTTGCCCCAGTTTAATCTAAGCATAGTCCTTTTTCCGTTTTTCACAAAAAGCTTTCCTTTCAAAACTGTTGCTTACATTCTGCTGCGGCTGTGGATAGATTTTTCCATTTTGCTGAACACCTTCTGATTCTGCTCTTTTCGCTGCGTGTGATTGCTTGGGCTCTGGAAAAGCGATTTCAAGTTTTCCGAACGAATTATTGCAGCGATTTACATGACATTTTCATTAAATATTTTTAATTAATCAATTTTCAGATTCAGTCTCCTGTAAACCACCCTTCTTCCATTTCGATCGAAAGCATTGTTTTAAAAAATCATATATTCCGCTACAGTATCAACCCGTTTATGTATTCATTTGGTTAATATTTAAACGGATTGTTTGGGCTACTTTTTTGTCGGCGGTAGACGCGCTTTTTCGGCATCCCAAGACAATCGTTCGGCCCAACCGAACCCAATCACGACCGAATGCATTAATTAGTCATGCTAACCAACTCATCCAAATATTCATGAGTGTTAACCGTCGACACAAAGCAACATCAGTGCAAACTGAGTCACATTGAAGCGTCATCTTGTGTTTTGAGGCGTTAAAGTTGTACGAGTGCCGAGGGTCATTTTACAGCTTCAGCCGTTAGGGAAGCACTACACGGTCATACTCATCTTAGGGACCAATTCTACGGCTTCTTCGAATCGGCTCTCAAAACCCATCAAAAGGTTACGGAACTTGAGCAAACGATCGTCAGGTATGGGTGCAAAAAATGTGTCATTAATTAGTGATGCCTTTAAAAAAATCTATCTTAACCCATTTACCGGTGGGAATGTTCTGCCGTTGATGGGCAAACCATTTTGAGTGGATTTTCAACAGCTCTTCAGGTGAATGGGATTGGTAAGCTAAAGCATTCGAAAACAACCAATTGACTAGTCGAAAGACAAAGGTAACTGTCATTGAAATGGATCAGAAGATGGAGTGTAGGAGTGGTTTTTATTATGAAATCGCACAAAAGGCGGCCAACTTGATTTGATGAACTAAAGAGAATTCTGACATATATTAATAAATATCATGTGGAGTTTGAATAATGCTAAGCAATTTGTGAAATTCTATTAACAACACGCATATAAAATTCATCATACATTAACAGCACTTACGCACAAGCAAATTAAATAACAAAAATATTCCATTTACAAAAGATGTTAAACGTAGTAAAAAATAAGATATTCTAACACAAAACTTGTTGTAAATCTAATGGAGGCGCCCAGTCCTTAATTGATGGAGGCGCCTGGTACCTTTTGCGTTGGTGGCAGTATCAGTAGCCTGTGTATCCCATTTAGGCATTGCTCCAAAAACTGCCTTTGAATATCTCAAATCAATATCAATAAAGTTAGCACAGCAGTGCTCGTAACACACAATGTCAACCTTCAAATCGATTCGTCAATAAATAATCATCTGCTCAATGTACCAAATCGATCCCACACCAATTACAGTCAGTAGCCCATTCAATGTCAGCAATAAACACACCATACACTATACTACTTAGCACCTCTTTCACATCGAATCGTTCTCGCTCGTGCGTTCACGATAGCGTTTGTGCCATTGTGGAGTGTTCGTGAAAACTAATTACGGTCTCAGGGAGATCGTAAATTAATTTGACTGTGCAACACAAAAATATAACCACGAATAACGCTGAATAGCGTCCCTTACAATGTAGAGTTGATTAAAAAGCTCCAAAAGCTTGATGTAATGAGTTTAGCAATATAGAAAACGTTTGCATGAATATGTAATTGCAAAGCAGAAACTAGAAGAAGCGTGGAAAAAAACACAACTGCATCCATCCACACCATTCAATGCAGTGCTGTTTGTTGCCTTTACGTAACCACGAAAATTGCAATTGCCTATCACGGTACTGAGCGACATACGAGCGCAAAACTAATACACATGCAGCATACTATCAAACTGGCCACATGTACGGTTATGCCCTGCTTTTACTGCTACTGCATTCGACGGATGCACTCACAGCTTTTACCAATGCATTTCCGTAGCACATCAGTTGTATGGCCCCCGTCCGTGCAACCCCCATTGGCCGCTTCCGCAACCCCACTCACCAGTGCAATGCAGTATCGATTTTTGCCAGCGAGTAGTTCACTGAAGCATTAGGGGACTTTGAACGGTTTGGGATGGTTCGATAGATTCGCCCTCACAGGCAAAACCACCGACTGTATCGAGTCACGAGAAGCATCCAGCCGCAACCAGGAAGCTAGAAACAAAACTTTTGCACCCTGCTGGTTTTGCGCTTCCAGTGTGGGGGATTGGACTGGCACTGGAGTTGTTTCGGGGTGGGATGTTCCCCCCAATGCTCGGAAGATCGATTGGGCTGACTTTCCGGCTAGTTGTGTGTGCAGTGGCCAGAAGAGAGTTGGGCAATTTTAGTCTTTTTTCTGCAACACACAATTATTTACCATTTGCACGCTCGGTTTATTTTTTTCTTTTTCGACCAAGGGTACATAGCTTCTATAGAAGTGAAACTTTCTGCCAAACATTGCTACACACACACACCACAAGATTAGTTATAAATTTGTCTAATAATTGTGTCACAAAAACTTTAACCATTTCGCAAACTTCAGGGGTTTGTTTTGCCCATTCGGGCAATTCTAATTTGGAAATGTTTTGAAACATTGAATAGATGTCTTTACCAGCGTGTTAGCACTTTAAAACATCAATTTATATTACAATATTGTTGAGCTGAAGAATATTAAAAATAAACCATGGTTTTCTACATTAAACCAATTTTAAGATAGATCCATAACTAGAAGACATTTGAGATCATTTCAAGAACGGTTGCTATAAAAACTTTATCGCTTACCAAATAACTATGCTCTACATCCCGATCACAAGACGTGTTACATAACACAGACCTTCAGGCTTCATTCACCGTAATCCTTTTACGGTTCATCAATTTCAATAAACTTTCGCACACCATGCGGAAGCCCAACTTCAAGTGGGTTGAGAAAGCGCAGGTGAGAGCATTTGTTTTTACCAGCACCTTCTCATCCGTTGTTGCGCCATTGTTCGCCGGTGCTTTGAACCCGCACAAGCACCCGTGCTCGAGGCGGATGGAAAACACGGATCTTAACTTACTCGGCGGCTCGAGTACCATCCGTGGGGTTCTGGGCATCGAGTCGAGTGCATTAACAAGCTACAATGCATCGGGCTGACCTCAATAACCACGCGTCAATGCACACGACTGCAGCTACCCATCGGCTAGCTGGATTGATGGGAAAACATTGCCGATACCGGGCAGATGGAAATCGGGGCCGATAGTTCATCAAAAACCTGACCCAACTAGAGCAGTAGGCATCTACATGGCACCTTTCCGTCTGCTAAGCCACCACCGACCGAGTGTGCTTCACGTGCTAACAACCACCCATCCCCACCCAGTGCGGACGGTACGATTGTGGAGCCCGGTTGTAGCCAATCATCCATCGATGAACTAATTAGAAAATTCTACGAAATTGTACCACTCACGTGGGTGCCTGGACACGGGCAACCTGGCTGGGAAACCCTTTTCTTTGGTGCAGTTCGGAAATAAGTTGTTGCTGTTGTAAAAGCAATCGATCGACCCTTTAGGCTAGACGACAGGTGAAGCATAGCAAGTGTGTTATACTTAGCCAGCAAAAGCCGTTGGCACGCTAAGTGTTCTAAATATATCACGCTTCTGTTAGGACCGAACAACAACAGTGGAAGAATAGTTTGGTGTAAAGACTAACTGGGAACTATGCTTGATTTGCTTAAGGATGACAGAGCTTAGGTTAGAAGATGGCTTTAGTTGATTTTCATAGCCATTTATTAAGCCATACAACAAGTTTTTTTTACTTCAATGTGACTACTATTCTGAACATCTTTTTTTTTAATCAAACAATCCACCTCAAATGTAAATTAATAATAACATTAAAGTTTCCAGCTCTGCTACAGTACTTGAAATATACTTTCTCTGCTTGGGCCAGATTGGCCTTATCTTACATTGCTTATTCATTGGACTTTTATCAACGTTAGCAACACTGCCGAAGCCCCAAACAAGCAGAGCGTTTCCCCTTGAATGTGCTCAACTTTCTTCCACTCGACACGTTTCATGCTGTTCAACTATTAAACATACTACCGATCAAAGGTCACACGCCTGCCGAAAAAGGTCGGAAAAGACACCAAAACACACTCATACACACGGGTACCCATTGTACATTTCGTTGCACAACCTCCACCAAAACCATGGGCTTCCGTTATCAGACAATTGATCAGCCTGCGAAGCAGCCCCAAACTGCCTAAACATACCCGAACTCGCTAGCGCCATACCCATCCCGTGCAACATCAAACTTTGCTTTTTTGATTTCACCCAAAACTTCGCCAGGATACCGACGGTCTCCCATAAAGTCTAATGAAAACAGACACCTCACCCGAGTCCGCCACCGTGCTGAAACTCCGGCTGGTACGAGATTTCATGCCACGTCTGCGGACGGGAAAAATCACAAGCACACAAAGGAAAAGGGAAAGAAACTCAGCGTACGATAAACAACACCCTCGACCCTGACATCAGACAAATCAGCAGAGGGACATTATGAGGGGGAAGATTTTTTTCTTGGGGTTTGAAGCGGACGGCGATTGAAATCAGTACGGTAAGGTGGGATGGGGGAGAGTTTAAACCAAAGTAGGATACAGAAACGAACGAAGAAAAAAAACACTGATAGCTTAAGACACCTACACGGAACTTACATCAGCGCCAGCCGGATGGTTCGGGATGGATAAGCGTCCCCGTTGTGCTTACGGCCGAATATTGTGCAATGTACAGACGCCATGAGAAAACACGATTTTGTCGAGCCAGCGTTTGATGATATTATTTTGCAGCAAACTGTCACAATTTTGATAACCACCGGAACGGTGGTAAACTGACACTGTAATGTACTGAGGGGACTTTTGAGATTTGTTTACTATTTTTTCCTGTTTAAAACCAAAAGAACGTATTATTGATCGAAGCATTCTACACAGTGATACTGTTTCAGCTTGTGCTTAGCTTAATGTGTGATAAATTCCCCCTTTCACAAGTGGCCTGCTTTCGAACATTTCCAACAAGCGTATACGATTATCTACCGACGCAGTTGTACGGGTTGTATTTCCGGTTGTACGCACAATAACCAGTGAGAACAATCGGTAATAGTGACACGGTGGTTTATCCATGGGTTGTGGGTTTGGGATTAATTTTCACCCGATACGGTACACTTGCACTACGATCCAGCACAGTAGTTTTTTTTTTTTTTAACGGAGCACCCAGTGAGGATACTGTCGTTATCGGCGACTAGACAAAACTACCCCGATACAAAGCCCTTGCGCTACTGCTTTGGTGTGGTTGACCTAGTGCTGCCTACGAAGGAATGCGGCCTGGGATAACGAATCAGGATTCACATGATTTCCGTTCCCCACGATCCAGGCCGTATCGGGCTCGCTCTCTCTCCCTCTCGCTCTTTTTCACGCCTATAGCAAACACTCGGTACGCTTCTTATTCCAGCTCTAGCATGCCGTCTCACTTGACACAGTTACTGGAAAGCGTGCGCACCTTTCACTCCACGGTACACGGTTATGGATTTTGTAAAAGTGTGCCACCGGTAGAAATTAGAACAACAACAAAACCTATACGCACACACACACACAAACACACGGGAACGAATTATCTTACACCTGCACGCACGCTCAGCAGCCAGCAGCAGCTGCTGCTGATGATGCTGTTGCGGAACCCGGATGTGAGCCGTTGCGCACCGTTCTCGCACTGTGCGGGCGCTGATGGCCGACTTCCGCTCGGTACGCTCGCTGTACTGTAACTGGAAGAGCTCGTCGTTATCGGGATCCACTACCGCGAGCAAGGATACGACACGAGCCAGTAAACACTCGACTCGTGGTTCATCGGTTCGGTGAACATTCGGCCGTTGCGAATGAACCCGCACGAGGATATTCAAGGGGGACATTTATATGCGATTAAATAACAACAGTTCATACACCATGTGACTGATGCGATTTCAATTGATTTGAATGCAAACACTCAAAGTGTAGTAATTCCATTATTTGAATGTGCGGGAAAATCAGAAAAAAAGAAAAAGAACATTAATATTATAACGATTGTTTGCTTATCAATAATAATTTATGTTATTTTTCGAAGATCAATATGATGGGCATATACTATAAATTGATCGGACAATTTGAGGCATTCTGGTGATTTCTTAACTACCGTTTTTGTTGGTACATGTTCACATGATTGTAGATAGTTTGTATTAACCTTATTTTAAAAAAAATCTAGCCTGAAATATTGAATGCAAGTCACTAAACAAATTCAAATAATAAATACAAAAATAATAGCACAGTTTTAAAAAGAAAATTATTTAAAAAACGAAGTTATGTTTCAATTTCTCAAAACAACCCATTCAATAATCCTAAATTAATTCATAATTTTGCTACAACACTACACCGTGCTGTAATGTTTGTAAAAAAATCCGATGAACAAGACTATTATTGCAAGACAATTTGCCGAACCCAAGAGCCACTTCGTGGCTCCGTTCCGGTCGTCGTTAAGCACGTGTCATCAGTATCTTGATTTTCCGTTCAGTTCTGCTTCCGCAAGGGTCGAAATGGTCCTGTCGAAATGGTTCTGCCTTTTTTTATAACTTTAGCGACAGATTCGCCATTCTCGTTTGCTTTACAGCTCACCTGCTTTCTCCCTCTGTTTCCCCCATAATCTTCACCACGGTTTGGGAAATCCCGACACATTTCTCCTGCAAACTAACGCCACGAGCGCACTTGCGCACTACGGATGCCCTGCTTGGAAACAGTAGAGCAAGCACAAAAAAAGGGATATGTTGATAGACAGACGGTTTGTGTCGACTATGACCACCCCGAGCGTTAGAAAGAAAGCTGCTGGTGGAGTTTGAAATTTTACTCCTCTTTCTTTCTGAGGTAAGCGACCCGTGCACACTAAAACCCGGTTCACGATGAACTCTCGCCTGCGATACGAGCGTGCGGTCGGGAAACATTCATTGCATCCGTGTCTGACTGTTCATAAGCGTGGCTACCGTGCAAGTTGTAAATATTGTAACGGCCATTCAAACAAAAACCGAAATCTAATGAACACACCAAAGATTCCCGACTTGACGTGTCGAATGTTTCAGTGATGTAAATGTGACCTGTAACGTGGTTCTCAACCCATGCTCGCGTTACAAAGCATACCCAGCAATTGTTTCACCCCATCCGAAACATGATGGCGTCAAGCGGAAAGACCACAAACATTGTCAAACGGTTGGTGACGGAAGCCAAAGGACAAAAGCACACCCAAGGTCGTTGATGTCAGTGGTCAGACTGAGACGGTTAAACTGTAACAACGTGGCGTCGATGGCCTTTCTTAATTCCGCAAGCGGGGCACGTGAGTTCTGTTTCGAGGTCATGCGTTCGGTGACGTCAGATATATTGACCGAATACTGTTCTGGCGATGTATTGTTTTTTTTACAGAAGAAAAAAACATGTTTCTAGTGAATGATGATTTAATTCGTGCAGATCAAACATTTTAACTAACAATCCAGTACATACCTAAATTAAAATCCATTTTGAACTGGAATTTTCAAGAGCTTATCGTATTCATTTAGGGTAAAATGTATTTCAACCAAGCACTTTTTAAGTATATTGTTTTCCTAGAACCAGATTCTGAAAAATATTACAGATTATAACTTCATTCTATAATTTATTGTGTTATTCACAGTTACGATAGATAATAGTACCATCAACATACAAAAAAGCTACAGTTTGTAATCTTAAAACTAAAATGTAATACTCGCTTCTCGATGATCTTTGTTTGAAAGATTATCATCTAATAGATCAGTTGAAAGGGATGATTAAAATTTAGTTCTACGGTCTGGAAAACTGAGCATTAGTGATCTGTTGACCACTGAAAACTCGTCGTTTGGCGTTCTTGGTTCAATTATTTTAAATGTGTGTATCCTACCCCTCGAATCACACAAAGGAACTCACCATCAAAGAACTCACCTTTTTGAGAGCATCTTAACTTGTGGTTGGTTATGTACGGTACAAGAGGAAGGAATTAAAATGATATTTACAACAACAAAATTTGTACAATATCAACAAATTGAAATTTGAGATTCGCTTAAAGTAAAATTCAAATAATAAAATAATAATAGAGGGTTAATAACGTTGAGAAAAGCTTGATAAATTGGATTAACAACTTCGCATTGAAATGTTTCCTATTAAACAAGTGCCTGAACAAAATAAACTGAACAAATGTGTCACGTAGAATTTTCGTTCGCATGTTATTAACTATTCTAGCAACTTATCATACCTCTCATTTTATGATTCGGTTGCTCACTGCTGATGTTTTGCGCGCGTGTGAGTGAGTGCCTTTTGTAGAAACACGACGCAGCATAAAGCAGACATGTCAAACCAGGCTAGTAAAAGTTCGCTTCTAATTGCATTATAAACGTTATTACCCTGTTTAAACTGTACAAAAGTTTTATAATACTTGGAATCATACTTTCAAGCAAATGATTTAACTTTTTCCATAATTTACTTTTCAATTTCTTCATTCGTACAGCAAATAAGCGAAACAAAAACGTTTCCTAAAAATTACAGTTTTCGTTCTTTTAACGCTTAATCGATTTTTCGTCGTCCGACGCGTGTTTGCCATGCCTGACTTCCCTTGCATGTACGCAGGCGTAGCAAACATGCTTCGACGGTGTGTGGACTGCGTTAGCCGCCACCATCGCTCACAACACGATCAATCCTCGAGTCGAACGGACGTGTCGTATGCGCGCTCCGATCGAAAACTGTTCCGCGTGAGATAATCCCTACCTACCGATAAGCAACGATAATCGTACCGCGCCCGCGCGTAATAGCGGATGGTAGAGTGAAGGTTTATTCCAACAGAAAAAAGCAGCATTTAATAGTTTCTGTGAATGGTGTGAAGGAGCTGATCGGAAAACGGAATTAAATCAAATTGCATTTGGCTCTGTGTTGAAAGTGTCTACGAAGTTGAGATCGTGCCTTGTAGGAAAAGAACCAAAGATCGGAAACAATTTTATCCAACCGCGTACGGGTGTGATGGAACCATTCGTAGCAGGGTAAAGTCCAGCGACTACAGCGACACTTCTTACGATCGTGATCGTCTTCCTCTTCGTGAATGGGCGTACCCGAGCACATAAGTGAATGTGTGTCGTCGGTTGTGGTTTTCTCCCGATGCCAGATATGCGCACAGCTTCCAAACGGAAAGATCTCTCCCCACGGTGAAACGTTTGCCATTAACGATAGAAAATAGAAGCCAGTGACAGGAAATATGTGAAGCGATCGTTGTGCTGTGTGGTATAAGAAAAAAAACGGGCCCAACTTACATGTTCCACTCGTTGCATTAAAAGTGTGCCAGCTCAATCCACCGAAACCCACCGAAAGAGCAACACGTTGTGAATGTTTTGTGTATTGAAAATAAAGTGAAACTTCTTCCGTGCCTTATAATTCACGAAACCGACCCCGATTTGTGTGAAGTTGATGTGTAACGAAGTACAAAGCGAAGGCGGTGTTGTGAATGCTGTGAAATCTCTCTAAGAGCTAGAGAAGTGTAGAAAAAAGCTGCAACTGGTGAGCAGTGCGTCACCTATTATTGTGTAAAATAAAAACCCACCGACTCAATAAAGTCACTTGGTTAGTTGGTTGAGTCCCAACTTCCCAATCTTCCCTTCGTAAAACAATGACCATCGGAAGCGTGAAACACTCGAACGTGTTGCCCCAGCCGGCCGCAGCTTCGTCCGCCCGTGTAACATCCGCGTACGACTACAACGGCACCGGTTCTAGTGGAGTCGGCGGTGGCATTAGCGGTAGTGGCAGTCTCACACACGGTGTGGGCGGCGGTGGCAACATCCGATCGAGTGGTATCGCTGGTGGCCGCATCACTCCCCGTTCACCATCCTCCACCGACTTCAGAGGGATGCGTTCCACGGCCAAGCGGTGCCTCTTCGACAGTCGGCCCGACCCGATCGATACCAAGCGGATATGCGACGAAAATGACAAAGCCGAACGGCAACGGGCCCTGAAGCGGTACGAGTTCGATACGCACACCTGCCGCAGCATGGCCACCTCCGGTAGTTCGTCGTCATCCGGTGGATTACACCATCGCCATCATCACCAGTGATGCACCGTGTGACTCCCCGTGGTGGTCGATTGGTTTAACAGTGCTGTAGACAAGTTATGTAAAAGAAAGCGAAACCATGCACACAAAAAGCGAGCCCGTCCGACACCATCTCACGCCAATGTCCCGCGAAATGGTCGCTCCAGTGTAAAAGACGTGCGCGCCACCAAAAGAGTGCAATATCGCCAAACATCGTGGGCTGTGTATAAGGCAAAACAAACTAAACAAACAAGCAAACAGAAAAATAAACGTTATAAAAAGCAGACAAAGCAAGTACATAATTTAAACCACCTTCCGTTCGTGCCGATGTACAGCAGAGGAGTGAATACCGGAGCATGCAAAACGGAAAACCCATCGACCATTCTATACCAATCCAGAGGTATGTGTAAATAATGATTTAAAAAAAAAGGGAAGAAAATTTTAACTAAAGAGGGATGAAATTTTAGTTTTCTTGTTCTTAAACAAATTTTCGATCATCCGGAAATGCATTTTGGCGCCAAAACTGCATCTTGCTTAACACATCTATCAGCTGCATGTTTTACATCGCACACGGTGTAAAGATGTGGGTGAGAAAATGCGTCTGGGAAGGAGAGAAAGAGAAATGTTCCCTTCATATGTTCGTCAAAGGTGTGTGCGTTTTTGAGCCATGTGACACCTGACGAAAAGGATGCGCGCGCAAACCGATCATCTGTGCGTCGACGAAGAGAGCCCGCCATTTCTCGCTCTCTCGCTCTCTCTCTCTCTCTTGAGCCTTGTAGTTCCCTTTTTTAATTTGTCTTCCCAAATACACTTTTCACTGTGTTAACGATTCCTTTTTTAACTTACCTAACGATGAATAAGATTATTATTTATTTTTTCAACACTTCAAAAAAATCTTGCTCAACGGTTGCGCATGCAAATAACAGGAATTCGCGCCCAAAAACGGACACACCGAGAGCGGGAGAGAAAAGGAAGAACGCTCGAAGATAAACGACCGCGTGTGCGTTGCAACACACACGTCATTTGGCGACCTTCATTTTGACCCAGTCGGTTCACCTACACTAACGCACCGAACCATTCACCACCTGATCGTTTCTGGAACGTCGTCCCATCTCCCGCAAAAAAAAAGAAAAAAACAATCCCGCCGAAAATTTTCCTACCTGCACATGATTGCGCGCGCTTAGGCGCACGAAAATGGCGGTAAACCTTTTGCGCGCCAACAATCTTGTTGGTGTTTTTTTTTTTTGCGCCAGCCCTTATCGATCTTTCGCTTTCGGCCATGCGAACGATCACGGGAAGGATCGCTCCAAAATGCATTCTACACCGGCTCGTTTCCTTCCGTCTCGCTCACACAAGCGCGCGGGTACGGTAGGCGCGCGCGCGCACGCGTACGCCTGAACGGGATTTTCGGCGGGAGTGCATTTTTCCTGACGTCACCATTTCCCGTTCGAAATGAGCTCGCGCGCGCCCTTTTTTGTGGTTCGGCTTCGATGAGCAACATTTTAAGGTGCGCGGATTTTTTTTCTGGGGGTTTTCCTTGTTGAAGGAGCAATGACGGAAACTTGTTTCTTCTTCAGGTGGATAAGTGATCGTTAAAAGGGATCTCTGGAAAGGAGAACTATTTTTTTAAATCAAATATTTATGTTGATCTTCCGAATTTATTTTTCTCCGAATGTCTTTGTTTCCCGGTGGTTCCCGGTGCATCTGTTTTGTGCGGATGTTCGCCAGGACAGTCATGGGCATTTGTGCGCCAAAAATTCTCTCTCACACACACACACACACACATTGTCCAAACCCGCCCACAAGCGCGTGGCCCAAAACGGGCGCGCAAAGGTGCGGTGCGTAAACCGCGCGAGGAACAGCGATCGTTGATAGCGCGCGCGAACCGACACCCGTTTCTTCTGAGCGGCAGTTTTCTAAGTGTGTGTATGCTTGTGGCATTTTGCAAGCGTATTCTGTAGCCACGGTGTCTGCCTTGTGCGGGAAGAAATGGCGCGAAAAATGGTTGCCGTCCGCGGGCAATACAGCTTCCGCGATTGGGATGGACCGAACATGATCGTGTAGCAAAACAAGGCGATCTAATAACCACCTTCACTCTCTTTTAAAACAGCCTAACATTCTGGGAAGCTGGTGCTTATTGGTGGGAGGAGGTAGGGGGAGGTGGGTACACACAAAAGAAGGTGTATATTTATACAGATGCTACACGGGTCTCGTGGAAGGAAGTAAAACAACACCATTCGTTACAAACAGCTCGTGAACATTTTTGTTTCCCTTCTTCGCACCAACGGGACACCAACGAAACGAGGGTAGCATTAGTTTTGCAACAGTGTTTGTTTTTGCAATACTTTTCTTCCCCCTTTTCTTTGCCTTCTTGCAGCACATCAACACCGAATAGAACAAACACGTTCGCAAAGATGCTTATGAATTCCGTTCGCACGTTTGCGATCTTTTCAAGGCGAAGGTCGTACATTGAATCGGGTATTGCTCCGTAGCCATGCCGCAAAAATTAAGCTTCCATTTTGTGTGATAACAAAAGCGAAAGATTAAATTAAGGTAGTTGTATTTTGCACAAAACTCGTTGAGACAAATTTGCAGTACGATATCAGTCACAGCGACGACAGCTTTTCAAAGTGTGTTGCATTACATGTGCAATATATGATACGCTTTATGCTTCTTTCCTATGCCAGCATTAGCTAAATCGACGTCCGACGGCTTTTTGTGTGGACTAATAACCGCACCTTAAAATGGGCACCCATGCCAAGCGACGGACGGATGCAATCGTTTGAATCGCTAATTGTGGCAACAACCCGGCTGACCTTTGTACGCACAGACTGCTTGTTGGTGCTTGCAACTAGTCCGAAAATAGCATTTTTTGAACGTTACTTTCGAATGCAACAGTCACGCAACAGTGTTGCAAGCAGCAGCAGCAACGACAGAGGTGTTCCCAACTGGTGGTCAATTTACACTTTACGCCAAGAAAAACGGAAAAAACGAAAACAATTTAAGTTTTTTTTACATATAAAGAAGCAGCTCGTTTCTTTGTTCACCAGTAACGAATGCACCGTGCGGCCATGTTAGTTTAAAATGCATTTTTGATTAAATACCCCATCGGCATCGTTGCCCGTAATGATGATGATGATGGCGATGATGATGAACACTGTTTGTTCATTAGTTTGCTGATGGAACGTGAACGATCGCCGACACTTTACGCCATCGTAAAATAAATAGAAATAAATTAAAAGTGTCGTTTTAATGCACTCACAGTGGAGACGCAATTAAATGCGCTCGTTGACCGTCTCGCTTGGCAACGATCATCGATCGTGAACCCTTTTATCTTTCGTTTTGAAAGCTTGACTTTTTCATTTAAAACAATCCAATTTATATACATTGAAAATTCAACAAAAATATAAAAAAGAATAAATCACACAAAAAGATGCAATTGACGGACACACACAACACGGAAACGATCATGCATTCCGCTTGCATCTGGCAGTGGCATCGTCCGATGGCAGCTAAGAGGAACAAAACGAAAAACGGAAGCCGACACTGGTGTAGCGCATTGCCGCTGTAGAATGTGGACGGAATGAAGTCATGAAAGCCACCATCACCCTTCATTACTTGTGTCCCGTTCTGCATCAACTGCCGTCGGTAAGTTACATGCCCGGCAGCGCGAGATGCAGCCGTATTGCACCATGACTTTTACACCTCCTTGAGCAGTAGGGAACAGTTTGTTGCGAGTGGTTTTTTTTTCTCTCTATATTTGAGGTGGTAAATTAATTTAAGAACAGCGTATTTGGCTTTCCGATGGACGTGGAATGTTTTGTGGGACGGTGTGTGGTGTGCGATGATTGATCCGTTGGTCGAATTTTGATCAATTAACGGCGCCATTGCGCCGGCGTTTCGCTCGGGGAGGAACATCTCGTGCGTACTTGGAATTATTTTTCAAAATTGTTTTATTTTATAAATTTTATGTTCCGACTCAAAGAGTTATAATAACTCAAAGTAGAAACGAAATCAACTGCTTCATGTTCAGTCAGAATCAAATCCTATTTAATGCGTTTAAAGTGTTTCGTGCTTATATCAAATAACTTAGCAATTCGTTCGCTAACGAAAGTAGTAATTTGTATTCTATCCCTCAAGTCCGCCTATAGGCTGGAACTAACAATAAGCAGCAGTTGTTCAGCTACAGTACTTGTAGATAAAATCTCTCTCTTTCTCTCTTTTAAGTCCGAGAAAAGATTGTAATAATTATGGTTGTAAAAAACGCTATTCCACTAATGAAAGCTGCGGAAGCAATAACTTCACACAGTGCAGCCTAGCATCGGAAACGTGAGCAATTAGCAACTGACTGTACTGTACGCCTTTTTTCTCTCCCATCCATACCCATTCCAATGCGCATAGGATCTCATTAATGCAACACTTTTCACGGCGAATGCACGCGAACACACGTGGCAAGTAAGTCTCGTAAGTTTGGAAATAACTTTTGTGTCCGCAACGGGAAACTGGCAATGCACCGATGAAACTTTTGTTGAATACATGTGGATGCAATTGCTTTCGGCAGTTTCTTTTAGGTGGTTTGCCAGTGCTTTCGAAAATGGGTAGCCAAAACCAACCAGCCGTACCGGTGTGGTCGCAACTGGAACGAATCCCAGAAGTGTAAGCAGAAAGTACCGAGTTCGGCACATTTTTCCACGCGTTAAAACAATAAAATATCTAGCTGTGACACGGTATGGAACTGAAAAATTGCACTCATCGTGCGGGAAACCCCGTCGCGGCTGAGGGAAGCCAAACTTAATGATCCAATTCGTAAAGGTGTGTTGCTCTCCGCAAAGCGGCAACATCGAAATGCATCATTGAGCTGATTTTAGAATTGCATAATGTATGCCTCAATAAAAAAAGGTACACTTCCGGCAGGTATGCAACAGGGTGAAGAAAGCATAAATAAAACCACAAAAAAAAAACCCCCGAAGAGTTATTGCACTCTCAACACACTTCATGCCTTTTTTGTGTTTGGGGCCATTGTTCCAGGTTTTGCAAATGAGCGGGGCCTGTCCAAACGCTTGTTAAACGAAACTGTGCCGACGCATTATCTTGTTTCGGGAATCGGTAGAATCAAATTTTGGGAGGGCAAGTTTTAGCATATTTCTGGCATTTAAATTAACCCAGAAGTGGAATTATTCATTTGCCCTCCTTTCATTCACTGTTTGCAAATTGTATTCCACTACTGCGCGCGCTTTTTATTGGGTGTGTGTGTGTGTATAAGCGTATTTTTTGTTGGGAATGCCAACAACATAAAATGCTAAAGGTGAAATAATTAAACAAGGTGGGAAGATTTTTGTATAAGCAAATCTTTTTGAGGGAAAATATATTTTATAGGAAGGAATGAGAATATAACTTTTTGAGCCAGAAAAAAAGGGTTATATTAAAGAATTTTAACTTCTAAAATAACACTCAATTTAGTTAATATTTGGAAAAAACAACAATGACAAAATGGAAATATAGATTTTTAGCAGAAATGTTCTACTTTGCCTATATTATTCAATTTTTGTTAACTTTAACCTTAACCTTTAGAACTGATTTTGTTCATTCATAAGTTATAGATCAGCTCACACATGACTTATAACACTCATATGCCCAATTGATCGTTAGAGCATACTTATGAGTAAAATCACTACTTTGTGGGAAATTCAAACACTCTTTTGTTTCTTTATTTGCCCAACACTAGATTTGGATGAAACAAGCATTGAAAAAAAAGCAAGAAAAACGATCAGATTTTCATGATGCATCGTTTAATTGCTCCGATCTTAAATCTTTTCCACAAAGCGCGCTGATGTACGTGAGCAAAAAAAAAAACAGAAAACAAAATCGTTAAGGTAATCTTTACTGGTCACCTTTAACACCTCTCGTTCGGAAAGAAAACAACCACGTAGAAAAACGTATTTTTTATGCCTCCCGTATGTGTGTGTCTCTAAAATGACAAGATGAAGCAAAACCCCAGGACAACACGCAGCAAAGAGCAAAAAGGAAGAAAGCAAAAAAAAAACTGCATCCAAAAAGCGCGCGCACGCGTTGGCAAATATTGTTTTTTTCCTTCTTCTTTTGGCAAAAGCAAGAAACGAAACAAGAACCACGAAGGTTACCTTTTAGGCCGATTACTATACGTCTGCTCTAATGGTGATTTCGCGCGCGCTCTTACACAAAATCACAAAAAAGGACACACACGCAACACCGGTGCGCAGAAGAAGAAGGTGGGCTCCATCGCGATCGTAACACGCCCCTTCACCGTGCGCAAGGAGCACCCTCCCGGCGTCCAGCTGACCGAATCAAACGGGGGGAGGTGGTTGGTTGATATATTCATTGCTCTCTTCTAAGGTCTCTTCAAACGTGCACGCCCTCCTCAGCCACACACACGCACACCGTAACAATATTCATCTTGTGCCAGGCGGTTCCTCTCGTTGGGGTGGTGGTGATAGTAGCAAGACAGTTAAGCACTCCACCCAACCCTCTAGCACCCTACCACCACGTAACACGAACTCTGTCTCGCGAATAGGTTCCGCGTCTTATGACCGTGTTTGTGAAGGGATGATTGGCGGGGTGGCTCACGCTCGACATCTCAGAATGGTGGCGAGGTGAAGATTGTTTATGTGTGTGCGAATTTTGCTTTATTTCTTTTTTCTACAACACAACCAACGCTCGACAATGATAACAGACACCTCCACCTTCGAAAGGGGATGCTTTTTTGTCGTTGCGTTTGTGTCCGTTTGCCTATAACCTGCCGAGTGGAAGTGGGCCGGAGGAGAGGCAACCGAGGAACCGCAATTCGTAACCTTCTTCCCAGCAGCACGTCGTCAACATCCAACGCACACTCTCGCGGCTATCAATTTGTCGACGCAAACGCAAATAAGACTCGACTGCTACAGTGGGATGGAAGGTTTTTTGGCGCGCAGAAAATGGCGCGAACATTTTCGCACACCTTGGTGGAATAGACGAAGTCTGTTTCGATAAAACAATTTTTGTTAAATTTACTTTTCATTATTTCTTATTGCTTCACGGATCGTCATACAAGTTTACTTTAAATTAGTTATTAGTAATATATTATATAATTTTTCTTTATTGGTTTTCTCTTTCTCAGATTCACGTGTGATGTGTGTGCATCACAATAGAACACAATCAACACTGCAATAGCTCAACACTATAATTCAAACCCATCGCCATCTATGGTGCGCGAATGACACGCGACCTACTCGCGCCAGCTGGCTCTCCTGTTGCTTCGTTTCGCGGCAGTAATCGATGCCTGTTCATGTTACATTTCCTGCTCAAGGTTTGTAAGAAAGTTTGCCGTGGAAGCGGTCGGATCATATTAAATGACCGCGAACGGAAGCCAATCATCGAACTGAAATGAAAACAGAAAACAATCTGCATCACGGACAAGGTGTATAAATTATTTCTTGTACTTCAACGATGTGACACATGATTCAACCAGCGCAAAAAGAAATGAAATGTCTCCATAACCATGATGCAACGACGATATAAACGTTTCAGCATCAAAAGAATGGATGCCAAACAAAACAAAACAAAACACAAACACATAATCGGGAACGTGGTAGTAAGATGAACAGTACTGTTTCCTTAAGACAAATCGAAAAGAGCAACACAAGAAAACATAGCAAGAGATGAGATAATACAAAGCAAGCAAAACAAACAACAAAAAATGAACGCGATCTCATGTGATATTTTCTGAGCGAGTGTGTATTTGTTTCTTTTTTTTTTCAACCGTATTCTCTCGATTATCGGGAGTTGTGAGACGTGGTAATAGAGTAAAAGTAGTAAAAAGCGTGTAAAAGCTAATGGAAAGATGTGTTAATTACCATTATATAGAAACCCTGCTTTCCTTTCCAGTATCCGTTGAACGTAGAGGCGTGGTTTTTTTTCTCGTTTATTTAAACCAATTCAAGCCAATTTTTAGATCACATATAGGTGTAACAAAATGCAAAAATTCTTACTTCAAACATCACTTCAATTTCGTTTTCTTTCATTCGCCGTTTATATCTAAATCTATCCCGGCATAATAGGAATCCATCTTATGTAGTTTCTTTTCATTATGTTTTCATAAATAATGTTTTTTTTAATTCATCCTTGTTCTTTTCATGTTTGACGCTGTATAAATTGAATTTTTTCAACATGTTACGGATACATTTTCCGTTTAATTTAATTGCAACACGATTATGAATTATATTTTTGCTTTGCACGTCTCCATATTTTGCTGCTTGTCCCGTTTATCAACAAACTTGAAAAAGTTTCATTTTATAAGCGACAAAAAAGGATGAAAGGATGTTGGTAAATGGCATAAATGTTAGAAATAGAACAACGAAACAAACACATCATGGAAGACAATGCATAGAGCGAGAGAAAGGGAGAAGCAAATAATCGTTAAATTATATGTTTATATATTGTATCGTAGCTTGTTTAATTCTTTATTGACTAATATTATTATTTTTTTGTTTGTTGTATCGCTGCAATGTGAACGATCTGGGTTTGGTTTGGCACCACCCGTCACGCACAAGCCCAGATGGTGCAGGAAAATTGCAGTGAAGTGAAGGAAAATTCTTATCAAAGTTCCGATCTCAGTTTAATAATATTTTATTTTTTTGTATTGTAGCTTCTTTCCTCCCAAAAAAACACCAACCTGCGGAAAACCCCTTCTCTTTCTTCCCATTCCCCCCATTGTTATAATGCTTAGTAGAGTAGGTGTGGATATGTGCGGTTTTTTTAAAAATTTGTTTCTTTATTGAGATCGTCCCCCAAAAATGGGGGTTGTGAAAAAACACCTCTTTGCTTTTCTCGCTCGTTTTAGATTTTTTCCATAGAGTTGGCACGGATACCACACTTTGTGTATGCGAAACCCGCTTAAGGGTAGTACAATCGGTTACAATAAATAGTGCGATTAGAATAAGAGGCAAATTATTATATGTATAAAGAAGAAGAAAAAAACAAACCCCAAACGGGCCTCCGACTAGAAACGTCTTCCACGGGGTGATGTGCCTTACAGTTTGGGTCGATTCAATATTCCTATCACAAAATGGCCTAGGGCCATCCATCAGAGGGAAAGGGGGAAAACAGAACATGAAAAAGAGAAAACCACGAGCAATAGCAACAACACAAAAAAAACAAAAATGATAAACAATTCGTCACCAGTGCGTTCGTTGTACCAAATGAATGTGATCGAGCAATTTAATCATTAGCAGGCAGAGGGGTGTTTTTATTATGTTTTGTTTGTTTTAGTTCTTTTTTTCTCCTTGTTTTGTATCACCCATTTTTGAGATTAGTGAAATTGATCTTTAAATTTTTGCCATACGAGAGTAGAGACGTGACGTGTGCGCAACGGCAATACGCCAGTACTGCACTTAATGCAACTGGCTGCATACCCTATACAAAACCTACCACTATCCTACATAGATAGGAATTATGTTATATCATATCGCCACCGTGCAGCAGAGCTCTCGCGATTTTGGTAAACGATTTTGCTAGCGTAAGGGATTTTGCCTTGCGTTTGCGGGCAGGCATAAGTGTAAGTTACTTTTTAACAAACATTTCCTTAGTATGTGTTACTTTTGTTTTTCGATTGCCAACAATCACTGGCAACGGGTCAGTATGAAAAGTAGTATGAAGAGAGCACACCATCAACTACCCGCCGGCCAGAATGTTTGTGCATTTATGTGCAAAAGTTGAAGAAGAATACATAGCTCATGCAGTTGCGTACACACAATCCATTCAAAAATGTAAGAAAAAAATATATCATTCAATGAAACGAAGCGACAATTTAGTTAATTATTTATCCTTCTACCAAAATGTTACTACTGTTAGGATGTACCGCATCGGATGTAAGTGTGGGGGGTACGAGTGAAGCATAAAAGGGTCCAATTTCGTGGGTCGCGCTTCTTATAGAATAAGTGGAAAATTTGCAACAAGCACTGTCACTGTCGAAAACAATCACACACAAAACCCAACACAAAAACAGCCACGTTTGTAGAGCATGTTTCTAACACAAAAAAACTTACTTCCGTTTCAACAAGTATGCGAACAACTTACCAATCATGTACAATGTAGGAAAAGCTGACAGAGAAAGAGAAAAATCACACGAAACAAACGAAAAAAAAAAACAATAAAAAGGCCTAAGGAATCTGAAAAATTGAAAAACCACACGCGTCGTACTTTATCTGTGTCTTTTGCGCGATAACAAAAAAAAAGACACTTTATCCGAAAGCTTGGACACTGTGTCGCTTAACGCAAAACGGAGCTCTACACAGAACAAAGGTCTGATTCATGATTTCAACGCCATTACCATTGGTGAAAGCACTCAGCACCAGTGTCATTGACACCACCATGGAGTCATATGTATGCTTGGAGTCTCGTTACCGGACGTTACGGACAAGGTTGAGAGAAAGAAACACAACCGCATACCATCAAGAAAGTAAAGTTCCAACTTAACCAACCGACTTAATCTATGTGACCTCCGTACACGCAGTAATAGAAAGCATGAGCTGATAAAAAAACTCCAAAAGAAAGAAAGGAAAACGAAAGAAATTTGGTTTGGTAAGTTTAGTTATTCTACCTTTTCCTTCACTCTACCACACAGCATACCCTTAGGGGTTGGTTTTTAATCTTTTCTATATTCCCACCGAAAAAACAACCAGCAACCGACAGTATACAAACGAACGCATGAATCCACCTGAACGGCGAGGAAATGGGAAATATTTCGCTCAACAAACTGCGCAAGGTGTACAGCGAGATAACGCACAAAACCAACGCATACGCCGTAGTGCGTCGTAGTAGTGCGTATGTACCGATGGGGAATTCAAACGCAAAACTGAGCAAACACAACCCCAACCGGGCGAACCGGTGTTTGGGAATGTGTTGGTGGATGGTTTTGACAAACGGATATTGTACCAGCCCGGTGCCAGGGGGAGTCCAGTAGGGAAAATGAAGTGACAGCACCCTTCTCATACCATTCCACGCGTATCATATCTGTACAGTTATCTATTTTGCTGTATAATTGCGTGACATGCTGTTGGGCATGTTCCCGGGTAGCTTCCACCGTGTTGAGGGAACAATTAACGTGCGTGCGATGTGTGATGAATGGAATTTAATTAAAAAGGTGTATAAGGTGTTACACGCGCGCTACCGGTATTTTCCTATTATGTTGATATCTTTACCATCGTGATTGACGTTTCGGAATAGAAACAGATTGAAGAATTAATAAAAGACTAAGACACTAAATATACTCCCTATTGAGAGTAAAATTAACATTTGGGACACTTCGTTTGATTTAATCGCTGTAAAAATAAATATTACTAAATTACCTTCAACATATTGAAGATGGGTTAAGTCCTTTCCGATTCCTCCTCCCATTGTTCCAATGTTCCACAGTATTTGGAGACCTTTTTCATCTGTACTTTTTGCAAATGACTTCAACTCTATTCTTCCATCCAATGGTTTCCTCTGTTAGGCTGATGAAATGAACATTTCTCTTCTCGTCAAATCTCACAGTGATTGTGTCCATTATTACGACAAATTATGTTTTACTTTGACCTAATCGATTTTCTAGTTGTCTCTATCATTTTCACAAAATCTTGTGCTGTTAACCATGCAGAATATGCCTTATTATTAGTATTATAGTCTGCCATACGTGTACGTTCATATGTATATATTTTTCCATGAAATTCACTTTTAAATTGATTTGCTTTTCAAACATCACAAAAAATCCTTCTACCCTACAAGCGAAATTTAATCCATGTGGCAACTTGCTGTGCTACTGTTTATCAGTTCGTTCCCCGGTAACATAATGAATGTCCATTATGCTGGTATTATGTCAACCGCCTAATCATGAAACTACCAAGCTTCCGTATCAAGGACGTTCTTAAACACACATACACAGAAAAATATAGCGCAAAAATACAAACGAGCTCCATCCAGTGCGGTTTAACATTTTTGGCGCCAAAACCCGCGAGACGATCGACTCCAAATTTGGTCCTCGGAGACGTACGCGATTTAGACGCAAACATTGGAACGTACGCAACAATCAAGAAAAGAAAAACAACAAACAGACTGAAAAAAAACAACAACCCCGCTTGCACGCTACAGCATTTGCAAATGGCACGCGGGATGAAGTGAGTTGTGGCAGAGCGGTAAGCGCTACGTAGCGCGAAGATGCTGATGACGCCGCAACGGGAAGAAACCTGCTCAAAACCCGGACAAACACCATGACAACAACATTCTTCATCCATCGCGACGTCGTCGATTTCTAAAACTAAAATTATAACCCAACACCCCGCGCGCTAAACCAGCGGTACCGGGCGGCGGAGATAACAACGCAACGCGACACTCGACCGACCCCGCTGATAGGGGGTTTTCTTGAAGCGAACGGCGAGAACACGATCAGGGAGGAGGGGGAGGGGGATCCAAAAAACCAAAGCAATAAAAAAAACGCTACACATCACGATACGCGACGTAAGAAAGAACGAGAACATTATCAGAAGAGAGACTGATTTGAAAAAAGCGCGCGAAATATATACATTCCCCAACCGTTATGGGGTTGTGGAAAAAAAACGCGTACACTAAAGGGGTTGGTGTGAACCCGGGGAAGGGCAGTCGACGATTCGAGGGCAAAGAGTGGGAGATGGGAGGGAGTGTTTTGTTCCGTCGATCAAACCATGCAGTGTCAATAGTGGCGTGGAGACGATACTACTGCTCCACAGCGACAGATATAGGATGAGTGTGCGTGACAGAGAGTGAGAGTGGTAGAGAGCGTGCATGCAAGGAGCAACCGCTCGCACAATCGCGCATGAAAAAAACGACAAAAATAATTTCAAGGACTTATGCTAAAATAACAAACCAAAACAAAAAAAAAAGCGGCAAATCAGTGGGGTGATGAGGAGAGACAGAAAAAACGCGTAATACACACAGAAACAACATCTTCGGCTTCTAAAACGCGCACACCACCATCGTCGGAAGCATGCGGCGATCGTCGTGTTCTGTGGGGATCACGCTCGCGAGTGCCAATTGTTATGCAAGCAAACGCGCACCACCCGGATGGGTGGTTGGGAGGGACTGGAGCCAGGATCGTCTGTTGATCGATGATCGTACGCGGTTTTGATAGTGTGCAACAATCACTGCGCGCCAATTATGTTCGTGATGTTAATGTAGCTTCCTAGCCGAGAGCTTATTAGCTGTGGTATTTTGGAAAATGTTAAAAAAAATCTGATCATACGACAACTGATCACGCTGAAGTCACGCCAATGGAGTTAGGTGAGACAAGTTTATGTATCTGCAACCCTAAAAAAAAAACAATGAAACAATCACAGTCAAATCATTAGAAGCGCTCATGTTTTGCGCGTCAACTTTAGCACGCCTCATTGCAACCAAACCACCCACCAAACCCCCACCACATCGAGCAACGCACACTCACACGCAATGCAATCGAAATCCATGTTTGTTCGGGGCCGGGTAGCGTGATAAGGAAACTGATTCATTTTGAAAACGCAAACCAATGTCGATTGTGCAAGAGTATTCGTTTGCCCGACCGGCATGGAACGAAATACACACAACCAAGAGTGATGGCAAACAAGCGTGCAGATTTTGTTTGTTTCTATTTAGCAACGCAATGCCGCCCTACACAATTCGCCCTGTTCCTTACGTTCCAGCATCACCCGAATGTTTGATAGTCTGGCACAACTCGCTCCGGATTGAAGCATTTACACCATTGGCCATAATGTTGGAAGACATTGGCCATAATGGTGGACGAGTGGGGTGGAAGAAGACGGCCGTACCTCACCAACTCCCGGCATCCCGGGCCGGTTCGGGTCGTTATCTTATCGGTCGGGCCGGGTTTTGCAACTGGATGGTGATTGTGCGCGTAACGCCGCAAAGCGGCGGTGCCGAGCTGTCTTTAAAGCGCGACATGGTCTCGTCGCTGCCGCAAAAAGGGAACCAAATGGTCGTTTCTCCATTTAATGCGCGTTTTGTTTATTTCGCCATGATGGAATTTGCTCAAAATCACCTCACCAATATAGCTTTATAATTTTTAGCTTTATTTATAATATATTAACATTTATCAAGAAATATTATCTCATGTCACCACACAATGCTGACCGGGTGAACAAAATGGCGCGAAATTTTGTTAAGTCAGGCAACATAAATGGGGCTTGAGGAGCGTCAAAAACAACAACACCAAAAATCACTACAGAATCCGGTTCGGAGATGTGTTGCATGCAAGGGCTGTGACAAGACGGTGGTGTGACACGATTGGCGCGGTACGAGCGGACGAAATGGAATTTAACATCTGAAAATGGTGACGTGTGCAAGCGAAAGCCGCTAAGCTACGTGCCCCACGTGTTGTGGGCGGGTGGGGATCGAAGATGTTTGGAGTGCGCGAAAGAAGCAGCAAACCTATGTGGCTGTGTGTTGTTATCGCTTCGCTTCGTTGGAGTAATGTTCACAAATCAACCGACCCAGCCAAACCCTGCCCACCCTTGTTCTACCGAGCACGAGCGAACGTCACTGACAAGCGGGAGCGAAAGCGGAAACCGGGTGTACGAGAAATATTGAAGGAAGCACTCTTACCCTTACTTTGCCACCCATTAGCACAGACAAATCTCGTAGCGTATTTTATTTATTTGTTGTTTTTTTTTTTTTCGTTATATCCAGAACAGTAGCCGCGTAACGGAGATGATGAGGACAGCGGTACAGTGAGTGACAAATATTTAGCAGCACTAAATTAATTCCAGACAGTAACATTACATATCACAACCATTAACCTTGACCGTGGTAGTACGATCGTTCGGCACGTGTTGTGAGAGTAATTGCTGGATAGGTTGTGTAATGCAGCAATTTAAATAAAATTAGCCAATATTAGCCATTGCATTTAATCGCCCAGTTAACCTTGTCGTGAAACATTCCGCCCGTGACGAAATAATTTATATACTACATTAATAAAGTATTAAAACACGTAACGAAAGGCAACTCAAAGCGTTACAAAATAGCTAAATTCTAAGTGTTAAATGGTTTATGAAGTAAATAAAAAATAACACTGTACGGCTGCTTCAGTGTGACCATCACTACAAGCAAAATATAAAACATGTTACATAATTTTAAATGCCAAATTATTGTGTCCCTTATCACTTCCCCACAAAAAGTGGCATAAACATTTTTTTTCTGTTGTCCTGCTACATATTTTATGTCTTCACTGATTGCGACATACTACTTGTTTTTTTTTTTAATTTTAAAGGTTTTCTATAATTTAAAATAAACAAAAAAAAAACATCCAACACTGCTAATGCTTTCGCACCACCGTGTAGCATCATGGAGGCGATCATGCGTTTCTTCCTTATTCCCCAAGCGTGTTAGCTTGTCTCCCGCTCGCAGACTATCACCTCCTTCGCACTCTGCCTCATACCGCTAACCCCGTTTCCCCTTATATGTATTCGCTTATCAGCACAACCGTCCGCCATATTTTGAAGCATTCAACCAGCATCCGTACCCTTAGTCTCCCAACCGTACGATCGCGTGCGTGGACGAATTAGCTCCCTGCTGCCCACTGGGTCTACGTCTTCCGACTTCAATTTGCGCCACCAACAAGCCAGAGACACACAGCCGTCACAATGTAAGCACGTACGAAGCGTCACAAACTGTGCCAGATTATTTCGGCTCGTTGGTGAGGATGATTACGTTTGGGTTGATAGTCTCCCAACTGCTAGGTTTGGTTTGATCGAGCATCTTAAGTGAAATTAAACACTTAAGATACCATATTGGTAGTAACCTCTCCGTTCGACACACAAATAGAGCACATGTGATCTAGCTCTGTAGGATGATTGTTAGTATTGTGCATTTATTAGGTAAAAGACTAATGCCAAACTGAAAGTATTTGTTCTCAATGCTTGTGAGATTGTGAAGTTAATCCACTGTTATAACAAATTTCTTTTAACTGTATATGCGTTATTATTGTCCTCACAAAAAATGTAGGAACAAAATATAAAGACTAATTGCTCGCTTAAGACAACTTTCAGAAGCATATAAATTGAGGCTTTCTTGTAGATATGGTACGTCAAGGCAATTGGCAAGAATATCTGCAATAAATAAGGACTGAAAAATAAAACAAACAGAATCAGATAAAGGGAACTCTCAAAAAGAATCTCTTGGTGATCGCGAATACCTATCAATAGACGAATATCAAAAAATGAATATCGTAAAGACATTAAGGATCGCTTGAGGATGACACATTCGCAAAAGACTTCTCTACCAAGCCACTTGCAGAAGATTTCGTAGCTAATACTCATAAAATTAAAGTGAATTAATTGTAATCTCACAGTAACTCATCTTTCATTGGTTTCATATTTTTTTTTGATATTGTATGACGGCCTGGCCGTATTAGACTTAGTTTACCACGTAGCAGGATAGTCAATCACTGCTACGGGGGAGCGGTCCAGATGGGATTTTGGTCCCGGTCTGTCGTGTAAGAGAGCAGCGCCGATACCACTACCCCACCGAACCGCCCCACATTGGTTTCATATATTGATAGAAAAAAAAGAATGATTCATAAATTGTATTCACTCAATAGCATAAATATATTCCCGTCATAAATTTTTCAGAATAAAAACAAAATTCTAACACCAAAAAATAAAACAAAATCCACCTTTGAAGTGCGATCAGATTTACACCTCTAAGCCGTGTGCCATTCGATCAACAAAAAAAAAGGTAGCAACAAGAAGTGCAATTATATGTAATGCAAACAAGTTGCTGCCTTTTTTCACAGTCCTTTTTATTTCGATCATGTTCAACTCTTCCCGAACCAAGAGTGTACACAAAACATAGATTAAGTAGCTTCTCTTCACGAAAACACAAGCAAAACCAAAATGAAAATAATACTGCTGCAAACAAGGGGGAAACAGAAAGAGACGCGGACCGAACAGCACACACACGAAAAAAAAACCCTTTTACTCCCGTTTCATTTTTGTCCAAACGGAACACGTGCATCCCCGAAGAAATCAAATATCATGTTCGTATCGCGTTCGTTTCGTTTTTCCTTCCTTCGTTTCTTCTTTTCTCTCCATTTTTTTATTTTTACACAATCTTCCACTGGTCTTGCTGCAGGATCAGTGCGTCGTCCTACATATTCAATCTACCTGCAGCGGCGAGGTTCTTCCTTTTTGTGTGGTGCGTTTTCCAATTCTTTTCGCTTTCCTCCTTATTGCGATCCTTACTGCTCCGATTGTTGCAGGATCTTATCGATCGAGAATCGAGCAAGTGCTGAAACAACCGGTTCTTCTTTGTGCTCGTGTGTGTGTGTGTGTGTGTGTGTGTGTGTGTGTGTGTGTGTGTGTGTGTGTGTGTGTGTGTATGTCAGAAGATTTTTTTTGTGTTTGATTATCCTTTCTTTTTTTTCTTTTAATTTTTTTCCCGATCTCTCGTCCAAAAGCATACATGCCCTCAAATCTCATCGACATTAAATCCTGAAGTGTTCGGTGCAGGAGTAAGGCACAGCATCCAATTTAAGTGGTATGTGTGTGTGAGTAGCTAAGAAGCATTATGCCACAGAAAAAAAAACAAAAAGGCGTGTAGGTGGTGTATTAGAATCCGGGTGTGCATTCGAGAGATAATAAAGTAAATAAAATGAGCATAAAACATATATCATGCCTCACACAAAACGAGCCTACAACGAGGACCAAACAGCGGCCAGGAGACGAAGAATGGCGGTGTCGTTCCTGAGATCGTATCTCGCTTACTACGAGCGTAATTCGGAGTTCCACATGTACACCCGTACGCCTAACACAACCCCAGCGCTTGGTTTGCTTTTCTTATGCTCACACCTCACCCTTTCCGCTGTGCGCGTTCCCTCACCCACCGATTGTACAGTGTGTACAGTGTGTCTCGGGGACGCAGCATTTGTTGTGTGTGTTTTTTTTTTCGCAAACCGATCCCGTTTTCAAACCAACCCCTTCGCAAACCAACACCCTGCCACCCCACTTTCCACACACGCGAGTTGAATTCGGTTATCTTTCTCCCTTCCTCCCACTTAGGGGGAAGGGTTTGCCTTTCACTCGTGCGCGTATTCAAATAATCGTAACCGCAACACCCGCCCGGGGGGAAACGGCAGCGCAAAACGCGGACTTTTCGTACGCAAAAGGTGACCCAAAAGGAGCGCCAAAACGCCGGGCAGAATGGGTTTTTTGGTTTTGCGACCGAGACGAGCCGTGCGCGATCCGCGAACGCGAGAGCAGAAAAACGAAAAGCGCGCCAAACGCAACGGATCGCGACGATGACGGTGAATCGTTGTCGTACGGAAACAGGTTTGCCCGCGCGCATTTGCTTGCATATTCTGTGCGAGCGCGGGCGCGTATGTGTGCTAGGTTGTGTGCATGTATGCTGCTGGGGTGTCTTTTTATCTCGTGCCTCTAAAGTAGGAAGAGTGGTACGTTCGCTTTATTTCTACTTTTTGCATCTTCGCTTCACTCCTTGGCGCGGATTGAGCTTTTTTTTTTCTTTCCTTGTGTGCCAATCTTGGCTTGTTTGGTTGATCGTGTGTCACGTTGCGTGGCAAGGATTTGTTGTTCCTTCCATGCTTTTCTGATTGCATTCGCTGGATCGTAGGGGTGATATTTTTTTCGGTTGTTTTTGTTCGAGGGTTGTTTTTGCCTCGTTTCTATCGTTGCCTTTATTTTCATGATCGAGGTTCGTTTTTATTCAGCTACCGATCACGCATCACCATCACACACGTCCCTGGAAGGATTTTTATTTTTGCTGTTGTGAAAAAGGTAACGAAAGCTATCGATTCTTTTGTCTTATCACACCACACCACAAAAGGTAATAAATGAAAAAGGCAAGAAACATGAAAGTTCGTTCATTCGATTACCGCACATGATTTTCGTACTTGTTGTTTAACATATCCCTTCACTTTTTTATGAATAAAACAAAATAAAATTAAATACTGTTCTGACCTTTCCCCTTAAATCGTTTCACGAAAACAAATTGTTTGTTTCGCGCACGCACAAAAACACAAAAAAAGGGAAGAAAAGTTCACAACATTTTGTACACAAAAAAAAAATCCAACCCATCTTAAATGACATCAAACTTGGCTCCACATCAACCCTACCCTTCCTCCCTTCCACCCAACACCACGGTAAGTGTCGTCCTTTTTCTGTCCACGTCGTTCCTTCACAGATTTTCGGGACATATCTCCCATTGCTCCCCACAAGTGTCCGCTTATCAGTGCCCACTCCCAAAACCCGGCGTGGTTGCGCACCCCTATTTGCGCTGGACATTTTTGGCGCGCATATTCGCGCATCACGTTTTGGCGCAAAAATCGGTTTTTGATTTTTGTTTTCCTTGCTGCGCTTCGCGCAATCTCCCAAAATCCTTCCTGGCCGTACAAAACAAAACAAAAACCACCTCATACACCCCAAAAACAAACCGGTTTCGCACGGGCAGCCGGAATTGGAGGGCTGGGATGCAAAGGAAAAGGATCGATCTTGGTGTGTGTGTGGGGGAAGGTAGGGTTGTTAAGAGGAGCGAATGTTTCTTGATGATATTTTATTCTTGCACTTACTTCCTTTCGGTCCATGATAGAACAAGGGGGGGGGGGTTTCGTGTGTGTTTTATTTTTTGGCAAACAGCCAGATGGGGTTTCGTAGCGGGATCGCATCGTTGCCGGACCTTACGGGAAGCCTTAACGCGACCGACCGGAATATTCGCAATCCCTCGGGAGTGGTTTTCGTTTCTTTTTACACGCTCCCTGCAGTGCGGAAAGCAATGGTGGAGTGCGCTGGGAAGCAAATGAAAACCATTGGCGCACGAGCTCGGGCCGACCGCCGAGCACCAGAAAGAGTTGTCATGTAATGGTAAAATGCACATCTTTGAACACGTGCGCAGGACAACGCCAACTGGTTGGGACAACTGCCGGGTACGGCAACCGCGCTCCGAAAAGGCGGGAACGTGCCGGGCTGAATGTGACCGCATTAGGGCGCAAAAATGGACAAACGATGCAGAAATGATTTCGCGAATCGATGTGAGTGCCGTCGGGTTATTGGGCGGGGGTTTGTGTTGATGGAAATGAACCCCAAAAAAGGGAACACATTGCTGTCGGAAGATGGGATGACGATTTTTACAAGCATCATTTCATAAATGGTGAATAAAATTATGATATTTTTTCAATAATTTATATATTTCTGTACTTTTATAAAATTATGTAAGGAAAGTAATTAATTTTCGAGATTACAACTGATTTAATTAATTTTCCAATTTTCAACTGAATTCGGAAGACATTTTGATTTATTTATTTAATGCTGCAGTCTTAATTAACATTAATTAATTTCTAATCTTTTAGTATTTAAACCATCTAGATATATTAATCACGACAACGTTCATTTTCACGGTACAATTTGACAGTTTCTTTGTTTAAATTGTTCTTTTCAATAAATTATTCCTTTTGTCAACTTTTGTTTTCAAAATGATATTTTTGTTGGTATTCACAATATTGCTTAATTTCAAATGAAAAAAAAATGATTTACCTTCTTTCTTAATTTGTATTCAGGCTTTTTTCACTTTTCACATAAGATGTCTTATTAATATTTTCAATGTCGAAGAATATGGTGCAGTCCCTTCCAGACTTTTGTTCTGCTTTCTGCCAAAATCAGAGCACATTATTATCTTCAATTATTTTGCAACAAAATACCAAACGCCACGCAAGCAACCGTCCTTACCATTGCCGTCGCTCAATTGCAGGAAATTCATCTTGGGTAATATCATTTTAATTGCCCCCTCCAATTGGCCGCACTGCAGCAGGACAACGATGCACTCCGTTGCACGACGCTGCAATTTGTTTCCGGGTTAAGCATCCGTGGGATTCATCATCATTTTTCGAAACTTCCATCAAACCATTACGATGGCATCGATCCGAGGTTCGTTCCACCATTTTCTGTTTTTTTGTTGCTGTTTTGCAATCAATGACTTTCCATTGTATTGTATTCCCCGAAACGGTACCACTACGCAATCGACAACGCATCGAACGATCTTCCACGTTAACGTGGTGCAACTTTTGTTCGCCATGAGCAACGTTCATCAACAAAAGTGCGCCACCTAACGAAATCACAACATCACGCGTCCTGGAACCACCTGTGACTTTGAGTTTGTAGCGCAGCATTTGTGTGTTGCATTTTTTCCTTTCCATTTTTTCGATGTTGTTGTTTCGACATTTTATTTTGAATTTGTTTCATGTGCTTTATTTTTATTCGTTTGCCAAAAAAAACGGTTTTTTCTTCAATGTTTTGTTTTCCTTTTCCGCGGTCACGACGAATCAATTGAAGGGCACGTTTACACGCTGCAACACTTGACGTCAAAGTAATATCAGGCTGTAAAGTAAAATAGTGTTGTGTATGTGTGATTTTTTTATTATTCTCAAGTCCTGGTCGCAGCGAATGTGATGCGTGCATATTTTTATGAGCCATTAAATTAACATTCTACTTAACTTGCCACGCAAACAGTTGGTAGCAGTTGGTGGTAGTAAAAATAACCATTACTGTTATATAATTGGCCCTTTTAGTACGAAATTTATGGATGTGTTGAGGGAAGGATACGCAAAAACATCTCAACGATATTTGTGGGAAAAAAGCCATTGCTGTATATGAGGTGCATTTAAATATTCGGCTAGGACATAAAACGTTTTATTTTAATAATTAGAAATTATCAGTTTCTAACCGAGCAACGTTATTTCGTTCCCGGGTGTTGACAAGCCTCACCCAATGGGGGAAAACGTATCGTTTATTAGCCGACCTCTTTATAATGGCACGATCGATACCCAAAATCGAGGATCCTTCCCGTAAGGGTTCCTCGATCTTGAGTTCGAAACTTCCCTCCCCTACCTACTCGCACACCCTCTCGCACACTCTTTTCACCCATTATTGCCCCTTTCTCTTGTTCGATTCGACCTTTCTCCGCGCGCCAAACACCATACAGCCGGGAAGAAGTGGAAAAGTAAAACAAACTTGGAAGAAATGCGAGAATAACAAGAGCCCAATCACGTCCCAACGGACGAGCCTTGACATTGGCTTCTGCGCAACGGTACGATCTTCCTGTGCCGTAGGGGATGCTGCAACCGAACGGGGCCTCATTGCCCGTGGCCAGAAACCCGTACGAAGGTGTAATACGGTAAGTTGAATTTTATGATTCATAATGTTGTTATTCTTCTTTCGAGCCTTCCTCTTCCTCTTTCGTACATTGCTTGCCGTATTGCCGTTCAGCATGACCTTCCGCATCGTCCGCGGTGTGTGTGTGTGTGTTGGCTTGTGGTGTGTCCCCCCCCCCTCTTCGACTAACCTCAAACCCTGCCCAGGTGCCTATCGGCGTCACCATCTTCATCTGTCGTGCATCATCCTACGTGTTTCGGTTTTACTGCGCCGATCGAATGTGATCGTGGCTGCAGGTTGAAGGGACTTGCGCGTGGGTTGCACGTAAAGTGAACGAGTCACGCGTTGAAAAAAAAAGGTTCTACACCGGTACGATAATGGCGTTCGCATTGATTGGCAGACATTATGGGCAGGTAGAGTTAAATAGCCATCCTTACGACACAAGAGGTTTCTTAATTGCTGGACATGATAATATTTATTTTGTTAATTTATATTTCATTCTCAATTGCGTTTTGTTTAATCCCAATAAAATCATCTTCACTTTCCAAAAACATTCAAAAGCATTTGTTTTTGTTATTCTTACAAAAGCGTGTAGACGATTGAACAAGTTTCAAGAGCAGTAAGTAAAGCATCTTTTTGAGTTTTTTTTTCCTCCCCATTGTCCTGTTCGGAAGGAAACCAGCCAGCCTGCCGATTTCGATGGAAAAATATGCCAAACCAAGATCTCCCTGCTGGAGTTCCCTCGCCCCTCCCCCCCCCCCTGCCTATTCCTCGCAAGTGAAGAGTTATTATTACCATACCCTTTTAAAGCCTCATTTTTTACGCCATGCCACGTTTGGGGGTTCGTTCGTTGCGCGATCGTTTGTGTTTGCATCCAAACGTCGTCCGAAGGTGCAGCGTCCATCCGTCTGCACGGGTGCATGGGTTATGTTTTTTTTCTTCTCTTTTTCTTCTTTATTTCATCCCTTTTTATCATTCTCCACGTTCGCTCGTACACTCGTATGTATATTATTTTTTTCCACCAATCGGCCGTGCTTCGGCAGAATCCGACAGCTTCGAGAAGGATTGGATCTAATTTGGCTTCTGCCTAATGTAGGTTCATGCTGCGAGATATTTTATGCCCACAACTCCACCATCAACTAACCGTGCCCAGTGCATATAGCTTGTAGCCCTCCCCGGCTCGTTCGTATGATTTATAAACGGACAGTATCAAATGACCCCCTGCTGTCGATTTATGTTAGGATCGTCCTCCGATTGTGCATGTGCATCCAATTCGCTTATGTGTCGGAGTTAAAATCGGTCCAACAAGAGCAACCAAAACAAAAACGAAGCGTATGCTCGTTCGTACCGAAATCGAGAAACCAATTTGAATGACCTTTTTCCTGCCTTCCCGTACATCGATTCCCTCCACACCGTTACCGCAGAGGAAGAAGCGTCCACGTTGGGCTTTCATTGGTTTGGATGATTTTGATTCCCTGATACCCTCCGTTGCCTGGGACATTGAATCATTCGCGTCCTATGTCGTATTTATCGTACTGTCAATAATAAACTATCGAACTGCGTTTCCGCCCCGGGTTCGTCGAGCATTTTGCTGCATTCGAAGTGGTTTCGTTTTATTTTTTTGCGGTCCTCCACCAGGAACCTTGGAACATCGGGCGGGGAAGCCTTCACCGAGGCTGCCACCATCGACACAATCAAATTATAAGCTAACGAACTTGATTGATTGCCTCGTGGGGCACGCACGGCCAGGAAATGGTGGTTCGATTGCAGCGTGCAGACATGCACCGGGTGTTGTTTGTCCAGCTTAGAAGGAAGCTGCACGTTTGCATCCTTATCTGATTGTTCATATTTTTGTTGTCGTTGTTGGGTGAATCGACACTGCAGGAAAGTGTTGAACGGTATCGCAATCGTACGAGGTACGATGAATAAAAAATTAAAATCATCATATTATATCAATAGTTCCCAATCAATTCAAGATTGATGACATCAGCATGTCTAATGGCCTAAGGCTACCGTATTCCGAAGCCTGTTCATATGCAAAGTTTATAGCTCTAACGGTATACAATCGCATAAAACGATAAAAAAACATCACACAAAATGGATGATGAAAATTACAACACAATGACAAAATGGATGGTGGCCGTTATAGCATAAAACTCCACAAAGAAAAATGTTAAAATGACACTCAAGATGCAATCAAGGTTGGAGAATATTTAAAAAACAAACATACTAGAAAGCAATGCTTTTGAAACAACAATTTCTCTTAACTCTTACCGTTATTTATTCTCATCAAATGATATTGGTTTAATGCTGTTCAAACCTATTAGCGTACTGCGGCTTACCTACGGCTTTCTGGCGGACAGCAACGGACCAACCAACAGTATACTTTGTTGCAAACAGCAGGGGCGTTAAAACGCTATTAATGCACAACAATCATGAAAAACCTTTCTCCTCGTCTACGGTTCCGTCCGAACCGTAACCCCATCAGGATTCTCTGTCATCTGGACAAACCATCCCTTCGGCCCTCGACCCTCTTCCTCAGAACTCGTAGTAAGGGATTTAATTTGTCATTCCAAATCCGGTTTCAGTCCCGGGCAGTGCGGATTGGCGCGATCGTTCGTTATCCTTTTACGGGAACGTTGCGCGTGAGCGAAGAAAGAAACGGTACACAAGGCTTAAAGGCCCCCATTACTCTGGCCGTACGCTGGTACATTGTATCGTAAATCTCTGCAATCAAAGTTGCTTCAAAACGTTGAATCCATCACTCAATCAAACGTTTGCAAGGGGGTGTACATACGTTGGGAGACACCAAAGCAAAAAAGAGGGAGAGAGAGAGAAAAGCCCTTGGAAGGATATGATTCCTCTTGGGTAAGGTTAGAAGGCCAAAGTTACGTGCATGATCGTGATCGTTAGCATGTTTAAGAAAGAAGCATGAAACAAACGGTGACAGGGCTGGTAAACGAACGTATGAATACGAACGAAGCGTGATCCACACGACCTCGCCACTTCAATGTGTCCCTGTAGCCCAACCGGACATGTTTTCTTCCCGGGACATCACGAGTTATTCCCGGGTTTTTTCTGAATTTGGACTCACGCTTCATGGTCGTTTGGAGACGGATCGGTGATAACAGTAATAGTAATAATGGCTTTGAAAAAGATAATAATAATACCGTACCAACCATCATTTGGGCAATAAACAAAACAAAAACGACGTTCGGTTAGATGCGGAAGGATCCATGGATTGAGTGTCACTAGCGGTGGAGACATGACAGAATGGTTGTTTGGATCGTTTGGATGGATCACGATGGGTGGTGCGGGGGTTGGGATGAGACACTGGCACGGGTAGCTGAAGATGGAAAGGAGAAATGGATGTTCGATCGAAGATTCGGATGAACCGTAAGCAATATGCTTTAAGGCACAGTAGTTCCTTTTCATTTGCTTTTGGTCATACGAGAATGGATAATTATATTCCATGAGCGTTATTTATGAATTTGATAAAGCCTCTCGGAGGCCTTAAGTTAAAAAAGAATTGGGACACTCAGAGCCAGTCCTATCATATAGCACACGTGAAACCTAAACAGGGAAACCGTGACAAACTTTGTTGATCTTCGGAGCCCCAGATGAAGTCCATTAATACAGTCCATCTTTTACGCAACTATTCGTAAACCCTCAGCCGACACATTTAATATTTTCTTTTATGACAGGATCTCTTTACAATAAACTCTATTTTTTTTAAAAACAGCACCACTAATAAATAAATAATCAGTTTTTGTAGACAACGGAAAAAATGCATTATGTTGTTCTAGACTAGCTAGATACGGATATTTTCAATCACGGCATGTAAAATAATAAAAGGAAATTTTTGACGCAAAATGTATCTGACTATTGTACATTAAAAAACGTAAAAAATATATGACAAAAAAAATGTGAAATGGTTTTAACATTTTTTTTAAGATTTTAGAAATTTTTTTATCAATTGATTTGCTAATCTTTGTTTTGAGACAAATATGTTTTTACATTAAACAAATGTAATTTTGCAGAATTATTCATTTTTCCTCATTGGCTTGTAATTTTACTTTGTTGCTATATATATTGCAAGTTTTAGCACATATGCCTGATATTTTTATCAGCAAACATCTAGAAAATGCATTAAGTGTATGTATTTTTTACCATGGTGATTGTATGTTTACCATTAAGAATTACTTTATTATTTTTTATTTTTAACCAAATTGTTTTGTTTAAATTACACATATTACATATATCATTCTGTGTGTTACTAAACTCTATTACTTACTAAATAAGCTTCGTAGAACAGTTGGACAGTTTTAAAAGGGAAAATCAAATAAAAATCTTGAGCATCAGTCTATTTCCTATCTCGATTCAAGATAAGCTGTTCGCTATTTTCTATAAGCACATTTTGTCCAGCCGTTGGACCAGCATGCAGGGGCGAGATAAACGTAACGATTGGTAGCGTGCTCGCGCGATTCGCATCGGGCATTGGGCTGCGGGTGAACGACCGGTCAGGGTGGATGACTCTTGCCATGCGACGACGCAAGAACCACAACACCAACCACCCAATCACCCCATCTGCTCTCACTCTTCCCTCCCTATCTTTCGTCCCTTCGCGCGTGGAGTATCATCATCGATCGGACGCTATACCGACTGCACGCTGAAACCGTTGCGTTTGTGCATCACGTATCGCTCCAAGTGGCACAGCCGCTTACTGTCCGTACGTTCGTGTGCGTGCTTTGCTTTATGTTGAACATCGTGCACAATGCTACCAACGCTCGGCAACTGAGTTTTTGGCATAAAATTGAAGCGTTGTGTGTGTATGTTTTTTTTTTTGCTTTATCAACTCCCTTTTTGTGTTGTTTTGTTCTTTCGTTTGTTCGATTTTGTCAAACAAACGATCCTTCCTATTCTCCTTTTTTTTTCGTTTGTTTGGGGAGTGCACTTTCTTTTAAATATGTACGGTTGCTTTTTTTAAATGCTCCATACATTTCTCTCGATCTCGTAAGTTAAGTAAGTAGATTTTTTGCTTCACATTTTCTCCGATCTCCACCGCGATCGCGCGCGCAAATAAAACGCGCGTTGCGTTTGATTCTGTTGTCCACGCGTCTGTTCTGGCGTCACAAACGTACGGTTGTTTGGTACGTTCTACCGTTTCGCGCTGCTTGTTTTCCTCTTTACCTCGTCGCTCGTCAATAAACTTATTTACTTTCTTAACGCCATACGCCGACCGTGCACCGTGCTTGTACTCTAATGCTTGCTTTTACTGCTGTGTGTTTTCCTTTGCCACCCGTCCACGCTTTCCCGCGGCTTTTAATGTTTAGGTCAATATTTTCTGTTCTGAAATGTGGTTGTTGTTTTGTTTTTTGAGAAAAGGGAAAAGCACTTCTTCAATTTTCATAAAGCTTTTTTCGGGCATTCGGCTAAGTGCAGAAAGATGTTCTTCAATCATACTCTCTGTCTTTGTCTCCGGTAGCGTACGGGAATTGATCAAACTCCTTCACGTGTTTAACTACAACACTCTTTCCCGTTTTTCCCCATTCCCACCTTCTACAGCCAGCTCTGGTTTGCCGCTGTCCTATGTAGGTTACGGTTTATGCTAATGCCGAACCCCGAAAATATGGCCTTTTTATTATTCTTCCATAATGCGTGAGGTCCCGCTCGCACAATAGGGTTGTGCGTGGATGGAGAAAAAGCAAAACGATTAAAAATCAAAACCCCTTCGGAAAACGCACTAACGCGTCCTAGAACGATGGCCACACGATCGCCTTTAATACGTGTACGATCACGCAAAATTTGGGCGCCCATAATGGAGCGCAAAAATTTGTCCCCGCAGAACGAATCTTGCCATTTTTTCTGCCCGTTTTTTCCGGCTTCCTCGTATCGTTTTACGCACGCTTGAATTTGCATAATTGTTATGCGTGCCACTGCCGTATGGGTAGGGGAGTTTTGGCAAATTTTACGCACCGTGCTGATTAGCGATTCTGGGATCGGTTTTGCAAATGATCTGTTTTGGTGTTTGAAATGGACCATACGATGTGCGAATGCTAATTTTGGGGTTTAGAACGAACAGACATGGCAATAATGATAGAAGGTATCGCATTTGGAGAAGCGATAACATGAGCGTATTAATTGACCTTGTTTTGCAAATAAGATCACCATTATTGTCTGTTTGCCGGTGCTAATGAGAAATTCGCGATGAGTGGAGCCAATGTTAGCACTTTCTAATTTATTGAAGTATTTTTGTATTATTAATTATTATTTATTAATGTATTAATTTTTAGATTCGTATTTTTTTAAAGCATAGCTTTGATTTATTTGTTAATGTATTATTTTTCCCTTCAATCATAGAACTCATTTTTGCTTTTCTCCCTTTCATATTAAAGCGTCGCATGAAAAGCATAAAAGAAAAGCTCATTACGTGAGTGTTACTGTTTTTTTTTTTGCATATCTCGTACACTGTGAGTGTTCCGGCTGTGTACCCGAGCATAACACAGCCGAAGCCCTGCGTCTACAGGGTCTCAAGACGAGAGCCAGCAAATTATAAATTCATCTTAGACCCAGCAGGGACTCAACTTATGCTTCCACCAGCACACTAGAAAACCGAACAAAAGGCAGCATAAAGGCCTGGTCCGTGAAACTCTCGTCCAATAAAGAGACAATCCTTTCGCATGCAAAGAACGACGGGGTCACAGGGAGTAGCGGACGGTAAGGAACTGGTGAGTTCATTGGCCCAAAAGGTTTGCGACCGCAAGCCAACCGACCAGCGAGAGCGAGAGAGCGAGAAAAAGAGGCAAAGAGCGTTGGCCTACAATCGATAGAAAAATCTCAATCCTAGAAAGCCCTGCGGCGTAGCGCGTTTGAGGGGTTGACGAACTAAGGGTGGATGGCAGAATTGAAGCCGGCTTTTGAATTCATGCTGACAAAAAAACAAATGGCGGAGAAAAGAAAGAGAGGAAGACCCAAACGAGGGAGGTGTGGAGAGAAATTGTAAATACGGTACGGGGTGGAAAGCTGTACTTTTTGTTTGTCTCCCCAACTTTAAGACACCATTTCGCGATCTTCCTAGTATTCTTTCAATGCTCATTACACACTCACACACCCACGGAGTAACTCGAATTAAGAACATTGATGGTGAGCTTAAGCCATCGTGGTGTGAAATTATTATTCGTGCCAAGGGATTTTTTTTCATCTTAATGTTCTTTGCAACAACTCCGAACTCCCACCATTCTTGCAGGCACTTGCCTGATCTCGTGATCGTGCTTGAAATTGTTTCATCTCACGGTTGATTGGCATGATCGCTTGTGGCAGCGGATGAACTTTGACAGCATGTACATCGCGACGGAAATGTTAAAGTTGGAATGGGAAGAAGCATAAGATCACAAAAGGATGCGTGCCAGATGTCATATCTCATCCGCCTACTGAAGTGGCCATCGATCGATGCCGCCGAGTGGCAAGTTTACGAAGAAAGGAGTTAAAAACGCACCTGGTAGAACCAACAGCGGGATGACGGAAGGAAGAGAAGCTCCCCTACGCCAACTTCTGCCCCTCCAAGTGACTCCAGAGAAAAGAACCTTATATTCGGTTAGCACGAGATGACGATGATTTTGATGTGAGCTAGGATTTCGCATTCGCTTTGATTATGCTTCCCGACTCCAACGTTTGGACGCTAGAAGATCACGCCAACTTCCAAGCGTGTGTGGCACCCCCTTTTGTCGGAGGTCAATGCCTTTTTTATGCCCTACGGCAGCTTCCATTCGGGATGGGACAAAGAAAGAGCGCAAATGAAGTTAAAGTATCCTCTCCGTAGTGGAGCTAGAGAGAAGGCGATTTTAACAAAAGAATATCTAAATAGAAGAAAAATTGAGATAAATTTCTCTGATCGGTCACATCGGAAACCTTACATTACAAGCGAGAGACAGCACTCAACGTCGGCTCGAATTTGGTTCTCGAGTATTGGACCGCAGATTAAGCATTGGCATGCCCATTCTCATCAACCATTCCGTTCATAAACCGTTTCCCCTGTTGGGTGGTGGCTATGAATAAGGTAGATGAACGATCAAAGTCCGCCGGTTTAAGCGGAACGGTATAACCACACCAACGCTCATGACGTAATGCGACAAAACGAATGGTTCAGCGCGAAAACCGTTACTATGCTGTTTGTTTACGGATAGTGGGTACTTTAAATGTTACTTCCTTTTTTTATTTTTTGCTTGTCTTCTCGATGCCGACAGGTAGCATACCAGCCGTTGGGCGGAATAGAATACCCATTGATGGAAATGTTTATTATCATCACATGGGCAACGTAGACTAAATAAAACGTTTGTTGAATGTAAACTTTTTTGAGCGTTTCATTTGTGTACTAAATGGGGTTCTGTTTATTTTCAACCTGTTTTCAATTACCCATAATTTGGGTACATTGAAATATTTGCCGGTATTCTTCCAGATGTTTGCCTAAAGAGCATAATAGTAATTTAAAAAAGCAGATTTTTAAATACAAAGTACTGAACTTTACGTTCGATGAATCATTCAATAACTGATCATGTTATGTAACAAATAGCGGTCAAAATTTAGTAGAATAAATTATTTTAAATTAAATCCATACGACGATTTGATTATTTTCGTTATTATAATTATGCAACGGAAAGAACATACTCTTAGTGTGTTCTTATAATGAACAAAATAAAATTACGCTAATTCCTGAGTCAATATATAGCACATTAAGAAATATACTCAAACTGGCGTCATTTTCAACCTGATTCTAACATATAATTCTAGTTTGTCACTTGATAAATTATATCCTCAGTATTTAAGTTCGCCGTTTTTGCTCTTCAGTTATGAAATAGTTCATTTTAAGTTCATTTGAAAATGATTGAAATAAACGTGATTTATAAATAATTGCATTACGAGAATCTGTATTACTTGCTTTTCATGTAGATGACATTTAATTGAGCTTTAAGTATAGACAAAATAACAGAAAATAGAAAATTAAAAACAAAATTCAAAGACATTTTCTAAATGTCCCAATGTTCCGACCCGATTCCATTCCTTCCAACAAGCCGTAGCGGAGAGTTAAATTGAATTAATAAATTCAATATGTGATTGCATATTTGTGAACTTTATGTCTTTTGCATTGAGAAACTATTTGGCATTCCACTCCGTATATGCCGTGCTATACGTGACCACAGCAACGTAAAGCATCAAAACCGCTCGCGCTGCGGAGTTTTGTTTCCTTTCGTTGCACCGTAGTTCAAACCAATCTTGCATGAGAACAAAATGAAAGAAATTTAAAAACAAAAATCGATAATGCCATAGCACTCGCCGTACCGTTATTGTGCAAATGTGCATTCTTGACCTTTCACGTTATCTAGTGACTGGTTCCCGACGCAGTCGATGCATTTACGGACGTTAAGAGAGCTGGCTGACGCGCGTCCAATGCGTAACAGCATTTTATTCTTGACGCGTACTTGTAGCTCCAGCGGTTGTCGTAAATAAAATAAATTCTGCACAGAAAACAACGAACATAAGGAATGGTGGTTTTTCTATCGCAACGATACAGTGTAGCGCTGCAGAATGGGTGCATTTTCACGTGTCGGAACACACCAACAATTGTGCGCTTGATGGTAGGAGCGAGCTAAAATAGAATGTTTTATATCGTATGAGTTGTTTTATTTCACTCGCTGGTATGTTTGGATTTGCAAGAAGGATGTAAAGAGAAAAAAAACATGCTAGTTACACGACCTTCACCAACGGGAGGCAACGAAACGGATCTTCCAGCAGGAAAATGTGTCGTTTTTCTCACCCTTTGTACAGTGTGTAGTATGCTGATGTTTTCTTTTTAGGCGGAGCAAAATGTAAAACAAGAAAAACACATTCCTAGCATCGGAAAACTTTAGGAATTTACAATTACACTTTTTTAATGTATCTTCTATTAATGAACAAGTTTCTCATTTAATGTTAACCCAATTTTAATGTTCTAATTTAAGTTATTTGTTTTAAACAAGTTACAGCAATGCACTGAAATAAATTTAACGCAAAAGATTACATAGACTCACAACCATTGTTTATCATAAAAAAGCAGAAGTTTTGCTGAACAAATTCCAACGACCTCTTGCTCGTGCGGAACTCGTGCCACCTAACGGAATCAACATAAACAATACCGGAGGGGTGAAAAGAAAATAAATGGGCCCTCCGGTACACACTTTTTTACGACCCTGCACGACAGCCCGACGTGCTGCCTCAGTACATTTGTAACAATAAAACTAATAAAGGAGTGATTAAACTGTTCGTTAAACAAGCACAGCAACATGAGTGCGCGAAGAAAGTCAGACGTGTTATTAGCAACACAGACAAGTCACAAATAGCGTCCCCCTTCTCTTGAACATACCACACCCCGGTTCCCGATCTTCTGGACAAGCATGGGGTTGATAAGGGGTCATGTTTGAAGAAGTCGATGGTAACATTTGACGCGAAACTTCGAACCTCTGCTGGATGCTGGACCTCCAGCACGGGAACAGCGAGAAAGAAGCAAAAAAAACGCATCATCAATAAACCGGGCCCAGTGAAAACATCGAACTGGGTCCCTCATTTGTCTGTCCGCACTAAACAAAAGTCCTCAAATCTTTCGGCTCGCAAAATGCAAATGAACCAAAACCCAGTCACACATCTGGGACGGGTCGGGGATAAAAATACACCACACCACATCCCTTGAGGGCGTTTGTGTCACACCCTGGAAGAAATGTTCACTTGGCAAGGGTTTTGCAAGTGGCGCGGGAGAAGAAAGCGTGAAGCACTTTTTCTGCGAAACCGGAGAAGAATGATGGAAAACAACAACAAAAACGCGTATTGATGAGAACGTTTATATCACCCAAGGGAGGGTATTGTGATTCTAGGCGGGATGCTTTGGAAGCATGGCAAAAGGGGAGTTGGAACGGGAGAGTAGTTTAAAAAAAACGCAAACACGCGATCAGCGTATATGGCAGCGGTGTACAAACGCAACCCCCGATAGGGGAGGCAGCAAGGGGCGCGTACACAACAACAGCGATTGACAAAGAAAGAAGAACGCGAAAAGTACGCCGTCATCTTTGCCGACCCGTAAGAAGAGGCGAAAGAAGGAGCAAAACGTAAACATCAGCCTCGTCAAAAACGCTACTCGCGGCTTACGAGATGCGCGGCTACTACGATTTTTGGATGGAACAAGGGGTAAACGACGGGGGGATGAACATGTGGTGGGGGGCAGTAAGAAGAACACCACCAAGAAGGATACGATCGTGTGGATGCGGTTTTTGAAGAGGCGCGATACGAAACCCCCGCTATGAAGCAAAAAAGGATAAGAAGCAGTGGAACTGGGGATGGGTGGTAGGGATACGAAAGGGCTCCAAAGAAACGGTTGGGAAAGGGTGGTTTGGAACCGCGACCGGCAAAACTAACGATTGGAGCATAGTCCGTTTGACGAAGAAGGTGACGGTGGGAAGTTTGTAGGGTCGTAGTACGTGTAAGAAGAGGAAGAAATGACAAAGAAACGTCAACAAATGCACACGCTTACGGTTAGGGCACCAATGGGGTGAGGGATGAAGCGAGTAAAAGGGGTGGTTGTAGGTCCAAAGGGAAGCTTTGTGAAGAGATAAGAGAAAAGAAGAGGAAGAAACAATCGAAATGACGGCGATGTTGGATACGCGTTAGGAAATGTTGGACCATACAGGAAAGGACGGGAACGGGCGAGAGGGAGAGCGGGAGAAGAAAAGGCAAGAGGGTGTAATTGAGACGAAAAGGGTGTCACTCGCAAAAAAAAAGCAATTTCATGTGGATGTGGCAACGAGTGTGTGTGTGTGTGTGTGTGGATAAGAAAATGAAAATCAAAACAACACACCACAAGCCCCCTGCTATTCTGGACGTCGCTCGTGGGGGCTGTTTGCCGACGACGATGATGTTGATGATGATGATCGTGATGATGATGTTGTGCTTGTTGACGAACGACAAGAACGGTGATCTTTATGCATGTGTAGCTGAAAAGTTGCGTTAGAGTATATACAAATTTAAATAAAAAAATTATCCCGAAAATCTTAAAACGATAAAGAAATGAATAAGAAAAAAGTATGAAGAAGTGTCTGAGTTAATATTTTTCTAACTATATTTACCAACTGTAGTTTTTCAGTCTTTTAAGTGATATTCTCTATTTCAATACTTTTAGATACGATTATGTTATTTAGATAAATATTATATTCTTATTTAATCTCTCTTATCTTCTACTTATTTTCGTCATAAAATTTAAATTATAATTATAAACACTTACATTATAAGTATATATGACGATTATTAACTAAAATATCTATTTTATCCCTCTTGGATGGCTATCATACGCCACTGTGCGAAGACACATTTAAAGCACAGCGAAACAGCAGAAAAAAAACACAAAACACAGAACCGAGTGGAGCAGGTTTAGAGGACAGCACAAAACGAGCGATGCGATTAATGTGCTCCTCATCCAAACGATCCCCTTTTACGCGCACCCTTATTCGGTTTTCTCTTTGCTACGTCACACTACTCCCCGTCTCCAGGCCACCCCAGTTTGGATCGTCCTTGTCCAGAAACCCCCGGCTACAGGAGCACCGTACAGACAGGGCGATTGTATTGGTGCGATTTTAAATCCCGACGCGCGAACACCGAAGCCCTCGTTTGTAACGGATAAAAATTCAAATGTTCAACCCAAGCGACGCGCACGCTTTTTTCGAAAGAGACGCTCAACATAATTCGTCTCTGGTTGTGGGGTGGTTTTTTTATTGGTAAAAGGTTATTATTTTTTTTGAAAATAGCCAGTAATTTGAATATATTTATTGTATTTATAAAACTGTTATCATGAAGTTTATGTTTAAGTTACCAACTATTTGTAAACATATTCTCTGCTTACGTTATGCCTCATACGCGCATTCTCCATTGCTTTGCTTTGGATGGTACCGCGAAACAACACGCTACACTTCCGCGTTAACGTGGTCCACAGAAAAGAGGTCAAATATGCGATTACTCCATCATGTCTACGACTGTGCAAACCACGCCACTGATACAGATACTAGTGCAGTCTCGTGCAGAGCCCGCCATGACGCGGCATTGCTTCCCATATCTCCCCATGGTGGCCATCGGTTCCGATCCGCCTGTGTCGGCATTTTACCCTTTCAACCATGCGTCACATTTTTGCGCACTTACACGAGGCGTTCTTCTTACTTATGGGTACGCGACATCGTACGGGCTCGGGCGATCGGACACCAATGTTTTGCTGCTGCACTGTTGACACTGTGTTTGGCTTTTTTTTAATCCAATTCTTATGTACGCTAGCTCCATTTGTTATCCACCATCACAATGCAAGCCTTTGATTAGGTCCAGTTATGCTCTCGTTTTGTGGCTTGCTATCAACTACATCGTTTTTATGTTACTTTTTGCGTCTCCAACAACTCCCGGGGCAGAATGCATGATGAAATGATTTATAGCACTACAAGTTCTCAATTTACTCATGCTTTTGAAACATAATTGATCGTTTTTGCTTAATCAAGGACGATTGAAACAATGTAGTCATGAACTTTTTTTATTCTTGGTGGTAAAATAATTTCTTTAATAAACTTAAAAGACGTGTAAATAATTAATATACAATGGTCTATATGTATTATCAATTAAATACAAAATGATGAATTATGAAAATAAAGTTAGATGAAATACCATAGAATTAAAATAATATATAATAAAATAGACATTAAAACCACTGCCGAATGTAGGTTGACATTATGTGTGTCAAACGTGTTTGTATATAATAAAACTCAGAACTAAAGATAAACATGTAGAGCACACCCCACTACACTAATTGCCCTGTACTCGATAGCATTGCAGCATGCCTCATTAGTACGTTTGTAAACATTTGCTAACGAGGACGGTGATTTTTTTTTTACTCCGATACACATGCACACAGTTCCAGAGTTTTTGAAGTGTGCAACAGTCATTTTTAGAATACTAAGACCGAAGATATCCGCCTAGAGAAGCGAAAAGTTAGGACGCGCATTTGTTTTACTTTAATACTTAGTATTTAATTATTGAAATGAAATTATTGTGTTGTAAATAAAAAAACAATAGTACTTGAAGTTAGTTAACAACATCTGTCAACCCTATCTCTAGCACTGTTTTATTTTCGTCCAATCAATTCCACACATACGCAGGCTTTCATAAAGATAAGGGAAAGAATAGAACGTGAATGAACGTTGTCGTACGGGGTTTCCAAACGATGTGACAAAATGTATGTTCGAATCTATATAGACATTAAAGATAACAGTGCTCTTGACCTTCAATTATCGTCAACCAAGTCAAAAACAACGATAACGAGTTGACTTAGATTCTTCGGATGTAGCTATCTTGCTATTTTAATTATTGCTGGTACTTAAAACACTCTTCAATATTAATTTTTGTATCCAAACCTTCTCTAAAATACTTGTGTATGTCTTCGTTATAGTCTTTTACCTATTCTTGATGCTATTCTAATGTTTTATGGCCTTGTGAATTGCTCTCCGATCTCTCCGCTTCTGGTGTTTACCAACGCTCATCATAAACACAGCATTAGCAAACATCGAAACCGAAAACCTCATCAAACCGGAACGAAACACGAACTCTACTGAGATGCTCTAAGAAATAAAATACGATAAGCTTTACAATGAACTGAAAGCTCAAAGCAAACTACAGCAAAAAGGCATCCAGCCGAGCTATCAAAACCAGAAGGACACAGCACCACAGCTAGACGCGTATCAAAATGAATTGTCTTCTGCAAAACAGGTCCACTCCACTCCTTTTCCTCCCCGCAACATAAACCCCCCCACCCGTAAAGTGTGAAGACAAAACAGAAGGAAAAGGATAAAGAGATGGTCGGTCGGTGATAAAAATTAGATACGCCTGATTCGGTCCGCGCTTCGCTGGCTGCGCGGCCCAGTTTGGCAGCTACCGGAATCCGCGCGAGTCTTGTCTTGTGCACGCGTCCACCAGCGATCGGGACGCGCCATTTCAGACCAAGAGGGGTAGCGCAAGGAATCTGCGCACGCAAAACAAATTCACAACGAATTATGGCCGCTTGCACCTTGAACAAAGCTCTGCGCGTTTGATGATGGAGACGTGGCAAGAGCGTGAAGTATCTTTTTGAGACCTTTTTTTTTTTGGTTAAGCCCAGTACAGCCAGGCAAGCAAAAAAATAGGGGAGCCACAAAGAGTTCAGCATCGTAAAACCAGCGTCACACATATATGAAGACGACTAAAATCCAAACGGGCAGAAGCGTCAGGCGTGTGCGCGCGCACGCCAACATTCGTTTCCCGATCGGGCGTGGGGCAAAGTTGTGTTTGATTCTACCCTTTGGCTTATGGTTGTCACCTCTTCTCCTCCACATCACCGAGGCCGATGATCTTGGTGGATTTGGGCTCCGGGTTTGGTTCCATCGGTTACGAACGTTTGTCGATGTTGAGGTTTTATTCGTCTCCGCGTTTGTCCCTTTTTCCTTGTTGTCTCGCCTTAATACGCTTCGTGAAACTGCTGTCTGTGCTGAAGCAGGGATTTGTATGACCTCTTTCTGTTCCCGAATATCCCAACGCCCCTCTACCCCCACTTTTCGCGTGTGTCGAACGAGTTTGCTTAATGTATGAAATACTTGACAGTTTGAATGATTAGATTAATATTTAAATTTCACCTCCTTTGGACGTGTGGATGAGGTGGAGTTGTTGGTGGAGCATGTTGCTCAAGTCCCGGAAAGGGCTTCAACTCTTTAGAACTCCTTTTTTTCTGCCTCCTTCGGTGTCGTGTTTGAGGCTTTAACAAAAAGGTGGGATGTGAAGAATGGCGTGGGTAATGCTTCTGTGATTTGGCTGAGGCTAGTGTGGACTGTTGGATGAGATCAACTGTCCACCCATCAAAAGCATCATTCGACAAGGGACAGACCATTCGATCTTCCAAACTTTTCTGCTGTGTTGAAGAATGTCAGATAGTCAGTGGGAAAAGTATTGTGTTTTCTCATACTAGCCAGCTTATTGAATATGTTACTAGTCTCAATTTAAATGTATCTGTTGTAAGAGCATACAAGAGCATTAATTAAACGACTTAAAATCCCGGTAATCCCGGTAACTACAAAATGCATTTGTTTCAAGTAATAAACTTTTTCTTTTATAATGTTATCCCTCTTCAGCAAATTCTCACGATAATTTGTTTTGTTGCAAGTCTACAAGCACACATTACCGATTATACGGCTCGTTTAGAGCTCACACTTCACCGTCATGCGCCTTTTGGGATAGGGCATTCGATTTAAAGTCTATGTTTTGCCGTGCAATTTGCTAGTCTGCACAGGTTGATTGGTAAAATTTATTCGTCGTTTGCCACAAGATTTATGCAACGTTTCACGCCTCTCATCGCGGACTAGAGAGGGGATCAGGTTTCGTGCACCGTCTTTATTACGGCATTAAAAACAATATTCATTATTTTCCGCTCCTGATATTCGCACCTCACAAAGGGCACGTATTATACGCTCCAGCAGTTGCTGCTCTGTGCAATTGGTAGCGTGTCCGTATGATTAGAGTTAATAATTATGTTCGTACTAGTGATACGCATCGGCTGGTTGGAATAATCCAAGCGTTACGCCGAAGCAACAACGCTGTAGACAGCGCAAGATAATCTTACTCAAATGATGACGGTCTGTTTTAAGCTATGTCCGGTACGACACGGTAGAAAAGATCCTACACTGTATGGGCATTAATCCACATTGGAACGTTGACGGAATTTGGCCTTACTGTGTAATTAGCGAAGTGATTTGGAATCGAAAATTAAAGATTTTGAAGGTTAAAATGGATTCTTAAGAAAATTCAAAAGTAAGGTTAGACAGTATTATTATTCAGCCTACAAGAAGAATAATTATTTCACCAGCTTGATGACTGGGCACTAGGTCAGGAAATGAGTATTCATCGCTAGTATTAATAATTATTTGCAGTAAAGATAAGCGATCGTTAACTGTGGTTTTGGGCGTGACTTGTCTCTAGGGGATTAATCCTACCGTCTCATATTACTCGGAGTGTGGCAGTAATGATGCAAAAGTTATGAAAAATACACCCTTCCAAAGTATGGACTTCTAGCAAACGTGATTATGCCACGGGAGTTTGGTACCATTCACGCGATCATCATACGGCGAGGACCCAACCGAAGGTTCAGGACGTGTAAGATATCTTCGGTGGAAAGAGTTGTATCAAACAAGTCAGACAGATGACACGCACATAGTCCTGTCCTCGACAAAACTTGTCGCCGACCCAAACCGATGCTCGACCGAATCCGATACAACGCCTTCACACATTCCCACTCCTCTCACAACCAGGCCTCTTCCTCGGTTGCTCGGCTCGACGGTGTCGACGCAGCAGGAGCATAAATAACTAATGATACTTTGTTTAGCGAAACACCCAATTAATCATTGGGCTGTCGAGGGTCGTTTCGTCTCGGTGGACGAAAAAAGGCTTCACCGTAACCGGAGGATACCCGCAGTCGTCCGTCTACGACGTGTTCCCAGCTTTTTTTCTGTCTCTCTGTTTTGTGGTATGTTCCTTTTTCCGCACACATTAGCATTTGTGATGGCGTCCAGTCTGCTGCTGCTGCTTCTGAGCTAGTCTCTGCATATCCTGCGCGTATTGAGATGGGTCGTGTGGGCAACCGGTCGTGATCCGGCCGACGATCATTTCCAGAAGCCTTCGCAAGATCATTATCTCGTCCAGGATTGACAACATTGTAGTCGATCCCCGGGACGAGAGAGTGGTGAACGTTGTGTACCGAATTTTGGCGCGAAATGTGGTCTCGTCACTCGTGTTGGAAAACAAATAAAAGAAAAGGGCTCAAGATATTCGTTTCCTTAGTTGTGAAGAATGGGTATATTCTTTGTTAGCACATAATCTATGAGTTGCTTGACGGAAGTATCTGATTTTTATACGAAAATGATTAGAGACATGATGATTATATTTAGAGAGTATTCGTTCCTTTCAAAGTGTCTAAGGAAATGACATGAAAGGTCGTGAAGAATTTATGTTAAAACATGAATGAAAACGAAGAAAAAAAATCTACCTTAATGAGAGGAGTAAAATAATAGATTTTTGTGAGCTATTCATATTACACTCCGGACAATACATCACGTGCTACAACATCTTAGCTCCGGAACCTCGGTTTTGTTGGGTGCAATTTGGCACAAATTTCTAATTTTGATTCTGATGCGAAACATCCGGATAGATTAATTCTAAAAACTTTAAGCTACGTAATGCATTTTTAATTTCCTTCTAATTTGTTCAAGAATGACTATCAAAAAACAAACGAAAAGAGAATATTTCGCAGTTGTGCGGCAAGCTTTCACTGCGGGTGTAAAAATAATGAAAATCTTGAACGATACCGGTGCTAATCATGATTAACCCGAAATGATGGCAGCACATTTTTCACAGCTCCGAAAAATAATAACGTTAAGTTGATGGCTAGTAGAACGAAAGATTTAAATGCAACCGTTCCAACCAACCGCGTGGTAAAAGAATGGGCCAAAGAAAATATCTCCGCAAACGTTACAAAAAACTTCAAGCGAAACATTCGCAACAAAAAAGAAACAAATAAATTAAGAAAATAACAACAGATTGCAAGAAAAAGCACCACCCCATCACAACAGGAAAGTAAACCCTAAAATGAGCGAACAAGTAACGAGAAAAATGGTTCGTACAGCGCAAGAAAGTCCTATCGATTCGATCGCTTTCGGTAGCGAAAACAAAAAAAAATATTTTGGGTGTGTTGTTTTTCAAATTTAGGCCAAATAACACAGAACAAATTACTCATCGAAAAAACGAAAACAAAAATCGTTGATAATATGATGCCACAACATAAAGGCATAGAAGCAACGTGAACGGCTCGTCAAATGCCCTCGGGCGAAACGGATCCGAAATCTTACGGAGAGTTATGGTGCAGTGACCGGCTTTTCGGTTCGCGTACCCACCGGCAGGAAGATAATTATTTTTCCCTCCGAGAAGGCGAAAAAAAAAGCCTTTCTAAAGTGGGTTCCACTTCTCCCAACCCCCGGGAACCGAAACTGGAGCGACCAAACGTCAGCGTGGTGTGAAAAGCAGTAGGAGAAAGAAAATGATCTCTTAGGTGGGTAATTTTGCTCGGACGTGACAACGGATGATCCGCGGGGAGGAAGGGGTCGCAATTTTTGTGGCCTTCTATCAAACATGTACACGCCCGGTCGTGTTGGGCGTTGATTGCCGGAGGGCCCGTGATAATCGAGAAGGGGCTTTCTGGTTTTGCTTTACTTTTAAGTTGCTTTTGATGGAGTTGGAGCCTGTTTGGATGATCATTTGCGAGAGTTTGAAGATTATCCCAAGCTCTGTTGGGAACTTGTCGGTTTCGTCGAATAAACTAAGGGATTGTAAAAACTAATCAAATTGTGGCAAATATTTAGTTATAAAGTTATATAGGAACTTTAAAAAAGTGATGTAAAATTGGAAAAGGATAAGGAAAATTTTTATTTATTGATTATGCTTCCTCAAACAATTATCACATAATTGAAATTTAAATTATCCTTTTTTTAATGCACAAATTATACAAAGTATCTTCGAATACGTTTTTGCAAGCTGCATAATCTTTACGGCAACCTAACGATTAGTGTCGGGCAGCATTTCCGAAGACAGGCTAACAATTTTCTCCGGTCGTACTGGGGCCCTGCTTCTGGTGTTTGCATCCCGAACCTTCATATTTTGGCTCCACGTCATTCGGAAGGCACTGAAGCGTCTTACGACTCGTCGGAATCGGATAATACCATGTAATGCCACGGTTTAGGCCCTTCCATCGCACAAAACCAATCGTATCCGATGGGGGATCTGGTGGAAGATTTAAAAGGGAGGCCGGCGATCATGCCCACTCCACTGTTAACTACAACTTGTCAGGGTCACTGTACGGGTTGTGGCCTTCGAGGTTTCTCCTTCGACGAGCCCTTCAACCTTCTGCCAGCTTTTCCTTATCCTGGCTACTTCACGGGGCGCGACGGAAAGGTGGAACCGCGCGTAACTTATGTTCTGTTCTGTTCCGTTCGCCCGCACTCTTCCGTGGCCAATTGCATTAGGGAAGCGAACCCTTCACGCGGAGTGAGAGAGAGCAGAAAAAAAAACATGTAACACAGAAACGGCAAATAATAGGCCGCGTAACGAACCCGTCGCAGTGCTCTGGAGTTGGGAACGGAGGTGCGCTCAAATTAACTTTTTTTTTCGCTTTCCGCTTTTCGAAAACTCCATCTGGGCACTTGTGTGCCCTTCGAGAAACCCTTCCGATTCGTATCGGATGCCCGGGCCCTGCGATGACAAAATGAGTGCGTCCCGACGTGACCAGATGGGGGCCGGTTGGAAGGATTAAGACTGGTGGCACTGAGTGGTGTACGAGTACGAGAAGGTGAGTTAAAAACCGGTAGCTTAATCGGCTTCAACAACTGCCTCGGAGTGAACGGAACGGAACGGAACTGTGGCATGAGACATGAGGGTCGAATTTGTGTACAGTTTGTTGTTAATCTCTCTCTTTCTTCTTACTTCGGCTTTTTTTGGTACGAACTTCGGCAGACACACATTCGCAAAACACCTTGGAGCATAAACAAGTGAAGAAGCCGGCATGGTTGCAATGGAAAGCAAGAAGAGCAATAAAACATCCAAACGATCGTATCGCCGTGGAGATCCTTCCAGTGGATGAAGACAAACCGAAACAGGCGGATGAAGCTGCGCACCAGAAAGAGCAATCAGAGATCCTTGCCGGTTTATGGGGGCTATTTCGTATTTTACTTTTCTCTTTTATCTTCACGTTAGTTTGGATTGCTCAAGCGCAGAGAATTGCTTTGATGGTGTTTGGAGCTTGTCTTATTTCAAAAGTACAACTTTTGAATTATTTTATGCTTGATCAATAAAATGACAACTTTGGAGAAAAAGTGTCTACGCCCGATATCATTTTAAGTTTCTATTTCTTTTGTAAAAATAAGTCAATAAAGCCACGGATCGAATTGTGCTTCTTGATTTACTTGCTTGCCATTACGGCAGACACCATTATTGGTCGAAATCACACACAAAAAACCATCGGTAGTTCCACATTAGTGGGTGACTCTTGTCACACAGAGGCACGGTTTGGTGTCACCTTTTTTTGGTACACATTTCCCCTCCTTTTGAGCCTATCAAGTCTAACATTAGCACCAAGAAGTCGAACTTTACGCTTCGGAAACAATGCGTGGACAAAATCCCCGCGAGATGGAACCCCACTTACCGGCCGGCACAGCAAAGTGCCAAAGTATATGTGAAACATTATGCAAATACTCAACTTTATTAGCTTTAAAGCGCCCATTAGGCACTACGGGTCGCTTTCGGCGAAATGTTTTAAATTGATCCGCAAGGATTTGCACGGACGAAACGTTCGACGCTTTATGTGTGGTTTTATGGGTTACCCCTTTCGCAGAAAAAGGGTATTTAGTGGTTGTCCCCACTACTGGGACCGTAAAAAGAGAGACCTTTAGAGGAGAGAAACAAAAAAAAGAGCTTTATGCACCGCAATGCAAGCTGCAAGAGACGATTGGCTCGTTGGTGTCGGTGGTAATCTTTTATGGTGACATTATGCATGCAGTAAACAATACCATCCCTGTGTGCTTAAAGTGATAACCTGCAATGAATGTTGATTGTATTATGTTTTTATTTGCAGGACAACCGAAATGCAAATAAGGCTCGAACGTGACAAATGGAAGTGGAATTGCATCCATCTGCGCGTACGATTGTTTTTAACACATCTTTATGATGCATTCTAGTTTTTTTATGAATTCAGGCGAAAAAATTGCACTTTCAGCGAGTTTTATTTATTATTTTATATCCCATTAAAGTGTCATATACTTCCCTTTCTCAAATAGAAATGAGGCCACCATAAGATGCACACACAATTCATCACAACCTTCTGCAGAAAGTATCAGCTAAGCCGTTTGCTGCACAAAGACTTAGTAAACTACCGATGAGGCACGATGACGTGCTGTAGACAACGATCAGCAATAAAAGATTGCATTGATTGCATCCGCACACATCCATTCCTCTCGTTTATAAACCATAAGTGTATGAAACGTAAGCAACATAAAAGAACAGGCTCTACCAAAGCCGCACAACTCCCCAGAGTTTGACAAGTGATTTGTTTATCAGTTTCCACACGAGTGAAAGTAGAACGCGGGTTTTGGGGTTGGGTGACCGCGAAACAACGCCCAAGATGGCGAACCCCGTTGGGGTGCCTTTTTTATTTGTTTAACACGTTTGTTTGCTTTCGAGCCCCCTTATAATACCCACCGCCGTACGGTTGCTAATTGATTGTATACACACACCCGTCAATCAGGGGACCCCATTCTGCGATCTTGCGATTTTGCATGACGGTTTCTCCGTACCCCGGTTGTGTAATGGCGACCAAACCCGGTTACTGCCATTTGTTAGCATCTGTGTCGGTGGATGGCGATCAGTTCCGATTTATTTGCATACGGGTTGAGAGGCTGCAATTGTTATTGATATTGTTCTCTAGTGCTCTCTGTCGATAAATGCAACAATTGGAATGCTGTGTGGCCTTGATCATTTTTTCGATTGGTTTTTTCGTGTGAGGTGTTGCCTTAATCGTCTAAAACTATCGGCTAAAAATTATTATTGAATGTTAACATCTAATTATTGAGGTTTTTAGCAGAAGGGTCAAATAATAAAATCTGCATTATTATGATCATTCAGTTAAGACGGAGATAAATCCTTTTATTTTAAATTGAGTAATAAAAACCTCTCCAATAGACACAGAAATAGATTAGTAATGATATTATGTTAAGGAAGACCAAGAAGAAATTGTTGTGCTCTGTGCTTTAGGTGGAACTAGAAAGAAGTCATATAGGAGAGAGATATTTTGTTATCAACTAGGCCTGGTACGATCATGAAAAGAAAATTTCAGTAGAAAGGATTGCAGTGTGAAAACAATGAAACTACGACATATTCAAAATTTGTTCTAAATCTTGTGGGTTTTTCTAATTTTTGACTTAAAATATTACTTCCAATACTAGACTTTTTTTATTCTCACCCGTAAAACCAAACAAAAAGATCTTGCGCACACAACTTCATCTCATTGCTGGTGTTACCTGCCGTCCTTTCCGTTCCTGTCATGGACATTCGTGTTGTCGAACGAAGAAAACAAGAGTGAATAGTTTATGTATTTCGGTAGCTAGCGACGTCTTAATGATCACATTCATTAGCACCGAATGGCCACCGGTTTGAGCCGTACGCAGCCGAACCAATGGGCATTCGATGGACCGTCCAGACGAATGCAAACTGTATTCCGCTCCGTTCGGTTCCGAAGCGTCGAAATTAAACGAACAAACATTCAAACTTCAAATCCCAAGCGAAAACAAGAACAAACCAACATAACGAACGCTTAATTGTGGACTCAAACAAATGTCTACCGTTTTTAACCTGTCTGCCACCAAATTGCCCAGCTGCTGAACGAAACATGCTAACCGATCAAGTAGAAAAAAAACCCTGTGTGCATTCACGAAATACGGTAGCCATCGGCGGGACAGCCAAACAGGCCACACTAAGCTCCTGTTTTTTACCTCCGAGCCCAGCCCGCAACAAATTCCGGTAGCGTCAATAAATTAGCGGATTTTCGGCAGCTTCAATGCCTTGTCTGCGCTTGTTGCGCGTATCCTGTGCAGCAGAATGCCACTGCCGTAGTCTCCGTAACAGAGAGCCTGCTGAATAGTTAGCAATCAATTTTGTAACACTAACAAAAATTTGAATAAATTAATGAATATCCTTGCAGTAATGTTCTAAATGGTGGGAATATTTTAGGAGTAGAACCTCTCCAGGGTTGCTGCATTCACTTCTAGTTACTTATTTCCAACATTTTATAGTTTGGTTGCAGTGTGTGATATATATGTTTAAAAAAGAGGTTAAATCATTTGAAGCACTTATAACTAAAAGCAGAGATACATCAACTATACGAGATTGGAAGATTATTCAAAAACGTTTTCTTCGAACCCAAGATATAAAGATCCAATTCTTTAACTTTAAAAAAAATGCGATTATATGGATCTCTTTCATGTTCTGATCTTCATTGGAATGATATTTACCAACTCGTAATCAAGGCCACCACCAACCGTCGTAACTGATCGTTTGCATCAGAAGATCGAGAACCTCGGATACATTGCATCGAAATCCGACATTGCATTTGCAGACGATGCATGCAGTTTCGTGCAGGAGACGCAGTTCCCGTCAGCAACCTTGAAAAACCGCGTGCCACAATCCGTGGGTGGGAGTTTCTGGGACGTCTTCCCACCAGCCAAGATGGAGCGCATGTTCTTTGTGTGCCGTTGGAGAGTGCTTGGAAGCGAGTGAAAACTGGGCAAAGTGGAGGATCTTATTGCAATCTATTTTTAGTGGCAGTTCGTGTACAATCGACTGGCAAATCGAGCACCGAACTGGAACTGGAAAATTCCGTTGTGTTGAGCAGAAATTAAAGTACTGTAAACTCCTCCTCCGCTTAACATTCCTTACTTTCGAACGGTGTGTGCGGTTGTATGTTTGGTTGTGTTGGGAGCAATAGGGCAAGTACAATTGCAACTGCACCTTCAACCTCTTAGCTTGCATCAGCCAGGCGAATACAAAAAAACAAAACAAAAAACCCCATTCCGATCATGAATAATGGAATCGTCGTCCTAACACCCGGCCGGCATCTTGTGCAATCGACGATCTGGCGCTGATGGCGGCGAATGGAATGCGCTTTCCTGCGCGTGAATTATGACGGCGTGAGGCCAATGTCATAAATTAAGGAATTATTGTCTCCACGAGCTGTGGCTGAGATGATGGCGAATCGGACGATTGTGAGGAACCAGCGAGAAGCCACTAAACAGAGGAGTGCAAGTGCATGTGTCAACAAGCGTATTCATCAACGTACGCTGCCAAGCGTGTAAGAGGCTGTGCTTCCGAAGGCTTTTATGTAGATTCGCGCGTAATTTGATCCGTATCGTTTCGGGTAGTTAGCGGGTTTGGCTAATGATACGTTAGAAAACTATCATCGACCGGAGGACGACAAGGATTAGGTGCACGAGCCTGCACCGGTATTGAATTTCAAATGTCAGTAACAAGTTCCTGCGATGGTAGATTTCGTTTGACAAGGAGTTCAGAAAATTAGTATATCCTGCGAGTTATTGAAGGAACAGTGGCTTAGTCTCAGACATTGTACAAATAGTTATATTTGAGAGTACAAATTGAGGTGCAGAAGTTGTTAAATATATTTAAAAGCTGCTTCTTTCAACATTAACTTTATTTTTACATTCTTTCTGTTCTAGCCGTTTTTTAGAAAAGTATCTTTTTGAAAGTATGAACAAGCTAACATCGGCTTTAACTCTTGTTCAGTTTTGACATTTTGCGTAAGTTTTAATTCGTTGTTATCGCAGTATTGAAGATTTCCTTAGTGGAGTAGGATTTAAACAATCATATAAGCTCAAATAACATCAATTGATCAAAGGCAGGTGTTCGAAATTCAAATATGTTTGATCACACCGTATCAGTTTGATTCATAAACATTGTTAAATGTTAAACAAAATCAATATTGATTTCAATAATATGTTTTTCTTCTCCAGCTGCTAGGCTGAAAGTCTTTGGATAACGAAGTAAAATGGCAAACCGAACGATTTATAACGCTGGGTCATAAATGTGCGAATAAATTCTCCTGACAGGCCAGGCCAGCTTACCATTTTAAGCCTGTTCTGCAATGTTCTAAAAATACGAGCATTCCTTTCAATCGAACTCCGTAAAAGCAGCCTGTTTACGGTGCAGCCTAAGAGTGCGTTGCAGTAAATCAGTGAAACTCCTTCCCTTGGCTAGGGTCCCGGATCATACCGGCTTGATGAACGTGATTTCAGTTGATGAATGTTTGTGGAATTGCATTTTTCATTGGATATGGGTGCGAATGACAGAAAGAAAGAGAAGGAACTATCCTACACTACCCTAGGAAGTACTGCAAAGGAATGGCTCGCAAAATGGTGCAATAAATCGTGCCCAAGGGAATTGGCCTTTGCACTCTAGCGAAATTGCCAGGGAGTAGCTAATTTTAACCATTATTCGCTGCATGTGCATTGCATGCTATTCGTCCGATGCGCTTGGGGGAAGAATTCTACAGACAGGCAAAGGCAATCGCTTTGCCGAATGATGAAGTTAGTTACTTAGCTCAGAGAATGTGTTTTTTCACGAATTCCCGAAGAATAGTGAGATGATGTTATAGAGTTAAAATTATTATTGAATATTGATGCTTATTAATTGTAATGCAATTATTTTCTGCAATACTTAGACGGCCATAAAACGTACCCATAAAACTAAACTATTAGCAGCAGATGCCTTGTCCTTCCTGCAAGCGTACGAAAAAAGGTTATTTTTAAAGTTTTATTGCAGAATGCAGTTCACCTTGAAGAACGAACAATCGCTGCCATCTTTCTCTAGCTTATATTAATCCAGACCAGACACCAACGACTCCCTCTCGTTGCAAGCGTCACGAGTCATGCTGCCCACAGCTCTCTACGGTAAGCAATAAAGCCGCTGCCTTAAATGTATAGAAAAAAAGGAACTCCACGAGTTCGGTTTACGATCCCTATTTCGTAGTGCCTTTAAAAATGTTCGTTTGCAGAGCTGCACAATTTAATCTGCTCACAGGAAAGGCATCTCCACAGGTTAGTAATTGTTAGCAATAGTCTTTGAGCTTGGGATGGACCAACTTCATTCGCCGCATTAAGAGACGGATCGTTTGTGATGAACGCGATGAGTGGTGCGCCTTTAAACGCGGTGGGTTTTAAATTACAATTCCAGCCCAACGTGGTGGGTAAATTTCATGTGTAACCACAATTGTTGGGCTTTTCGCGTGCCCTTTGCGTGTACCACCAACCCATCTTCCGGTGTGGATCTGCGCCCTGACAAAATAGTACCATCTGTACGTGCGTACGGACTGGTTTCTGAGTACGCCGGTCCCGGCCGCGGTCAGTAATCTTTCGCGAGTTTCTTCTATCCGCGATGCGTGTGAGTTCATCAACCTACGAGCGTCGTCTGCCAAACGGGGTGGCGTTCCTGTTTCAGCTGGAACTAATCATGTGTACATCGCGGCCAGTGTGAATTGCGGTCGTGCTTGAGAATTTATTAAGAAGAAGAAATGGGAGAATACGCACACCCTCGAGATGCCCCCCCTCAGTGATGGTTCGCGGTAAAACAGTGGAAAGAAGAATCAACAAGATTTAAAACACACACCTTCCGCTAAAGCATGATGCGTAGATATTGTGCGTGCCCATACGCACAAGAGAACCAGAACTTATGCTTCGTTTTCTCTTCTGCGCTAGACGAACATAGAAGCAAAGAAGAACGGGGAGATGTAATCTTCGTCACAAGAGAAGATTGCGTCCGTCTCCAGTTTCTGTTTGCTGTTCCATATCAATGCTATTGACTTTAAGAGGAAAGAAAGCATTCTGTTTTGCAAAACAAGACAAAAAAAAATGCTATCAAGCACGGTGTTAACGATCTCGTTTATGATCGTCGTTACGATTTGTTTCGGATCGTTGAATTTGGAACGATGCTGGAAAGTGTGTGAAAGACGCTCGGTGGGATGGGTGTAGAATACAAGACGGAAGAGCTACAGGCCTAACATGCGTTCGGCTGATGACCCCAGAGCCAATGAAGCCACCAATCAAACGTTGGTTGTAATTTAGCTCTTGAGCAATTAGGACAATCATTTTCTTTTACGCACTCGGGTCGTGGCGGACAAAAATGCGATTCTTCAATGGTACTTACCAACGATTTGGCAAACCAAACTCAAATGGTTTGTTGACTGTGCAACAATGTTGTTGGTTTATGTTTTCAATTTCTCGTGGTGGATTTTCGTCGAGCATGGTCCACAATTGTCCACCATATGCCCGGAAAACGAAGTTTTCTACAGACGAAACCGGATTGAGTGGTGATTTTTGGGCTTTTTATTTACATCCACGCTACACACTAGTCACCGGCAAAGAACATTTCCATTGATCATTGGTCAATGTAACGAGAAATTAAACCTAACGGATCGGTTGCCAGTACTCAAGCACATCGGCATACTTTTTGCGTTCTAAAATCGAGAAAATAAAACATATTCTGCGTTAATACGGAAGCTTTTGTGCTGAAGAACATCGTAGCTGCTACTTACCAGGCGTAGGGAAATCTTCCGGATGCAATTCGATGTAGTGGCGGAAGGTGGCATCTTTCTCGGCAAAGTAAGCGTTACGCCACTTGTCGACCATGGTGGCCGCTGCCCCGACCGCTAGCATGGCTGCAATGTGCTTTTGTATACCTGTGGATAGGCAAATGCCAAACCGGAGATTAAAACCTCATCCCACCGTCGGAACGTTACATCACAACCGTAGTAAACTTTGTGTACACATTACCGCTGAAAGCAGGACGACCGGTGCCATAGTTAACGTAGCAGGCACCAAGGAATCCAAACGCACCGCCCACCAACGGGGCCCACTTGTCGTGCAGCCAGGTCTTCGAGAACGAACCCGAAAGTAATTCCTGGGGAGATTTTCCACCGTACATTTTTGTTTTCGCGTGTACCCGATGCGGATTTTCTCGTACCGATCGACCAAAAACACCGTTTGACGCAATGTGTCAAACACAGCTGACGGAATGTATGGGTACGAGTTTACTATGCGACGTTCAATACTGTGTCGTTTGCTGTGCATTGGTAATTCAAAAATGCTATAATTGAAAGTGCTATAAATGTCGTTATTTTATGGCAATTAAAATTTTCCCGCCATTTCGTCCGTGCAATACACTTTTTGTGAGTAATGTTCTCTTTAGTTGATTTTTACAACTAATTGTTAATTCGTTTGATAACAAATTCTGGTATTATATTTTAAATGTATTCAAAATGACTATAAATAGACAAACTCTAGCAAATTCTGATCCGAATCTCAAAATGAGACCTGTCTATGTTGTTTTGTCTTTGCAACATTTCCATTGAACTTATAACCCAACCAATCACATGATCAACAATCTGACTGCAATGTGCTAGTCATCAGTTCCTTCCTACTGCTATGCATTATTACACGATGCAAAAAACAAAAATGTTGGAGTTACTAAAATAATTAAAGACTTTAATCTTCTCAATGATGGGAATTCTAAACGAATATTATTGATCTCTTTTCACGAGTGACCTTTTCTAACCCTCACGCAGCATGACCGGGAATTGTGATACTCGCTGGTTTTTCATTGGACGTGGACTATTTACGAAAGACATTACCGAGCAAACCAGACAATCTCATAATAAAAATACTTCACATTTTCCTACCTCACCACTTCATCCAATAATGCTGAGCAAGGCCAATGGGGCAACCGTTTTCTATCAACCGATCATTTACGGTGAGGATCATCTTTGCACTTTGGACTAGAGGATCCGCCTGGAGCCGTATGTCTGAGACTGATTCACTCCCAAGATAGCCGGCTTCGGTTGGTTTCATGTGATCGTTCCGGGACGCGGCTAACCCACAACCATTCACATCCGTGTGCATTCGGCGACTTAAAGCGTGTCTTATCAATTTAATTAATGGTTGATTCTGGAGGCGCGCTGCGATAATGGATGATCACTACCGTGCAACGTTTTAGGAACGCCAGTCGTTGCCGAGTGTTTGTGGAAAACGGTCGAAATTTCGTCGGACCAAGGTGTTGCCGCTGGTTCCAACCGTCGACTAATATCAGCGCGGTGCAACACAATCGTAGTGCCCCTCGGAGGGTTAATTGGATAAGGTGCGTGTGTGGATAATCGGTTACATTGTTCCAGTGCCAGAACGATCTGTCAAAGTACAGCCTCCGAGTACGAGATGGGTTAGTATCGGTGAATTGGTGTGACGAGCGACTCGCACGTGCCCGCACCGTGATGGTAGTGATACGCAGTACGGTTTTCTTACTGTCGGTCAAATTCATCGTTTCAGTACACCGCCAGCTGAAGCGACAACACTCTGGTCTGCCACAGATGGAGTCACTGTCGCGCTTCAGCAGCATCCCGGTGGTTGAGACCGGCATCAAAACCGCCGGCAGTGTGTACGAGCGAGTAAAAACAAGCAATGGTCTGTTGACCTGGGGCTTCGAGACAGCGGAGTCGCTAACGTACGCGTTGATCGATTCGTTACGCCCGGCGACAAAGATGATCCAGGGACCGCTACACCAGCTGGACAGCATCATGTGCAAAAGCCTCGATCTGGTGGAGCAGAAGGTACCTTCGATGTATCTTCCGCCTGAGATGGTAAGGTTGATGGAGAGCGACGGCAGCAAGAACGATCGTATATCGATCGATTCGACTACTAACGATCATTGAACTTGCTATACTTGTTTGCAGATGTTTTGGAACACGAAGGAGTACATGTCCGATCATCTGATGAAACCCGTCCTTTCGAGGGCAAATTCGATGAAAAACTTGGGACACGCCGTGCTGGAATCTCGTGTGTCCAACTATGCCGCTGGTCGTATCGATGGAGCGCTGGTGGTTTGTGACAAATACGTTGAACGATACCTACCGACGGAACCGCAGGATCAACCTGACTGTAAGTACAGTATGGGAGACTGGGAGATGAACAGTGACACATTCATACACAGACACCCAAAGAGACACGCGCGTAGACACACAATATAAATCTCTTGTCGGTTATCAGCCGGTATCGCTTATGCAGGCACGTACCGACCAGCACAACTATCATCCGATGCCGGTGACCTGCACGACCCCAAACGGCATGATAGGACTGCACGCCACCAATCATTGCATGCTGATTGTGTGCCCAAACGTAATGCTCTAGTGGCCCTGGCCAACAGCAACATTGGTATCGGTTGGTATTTAGAGTTTGTTTTTCGAATTTTTAAACAAATTTTTAAATAAATTTTTTTTCGTTGATTGTTTTGTTGCATTTTTTTTTTAGTACGAATTGTTTACTAGACATTTGTTCGGGATGTGGGATTTATTGTTACTAATTGTGTTTTTTGTTCTGTTCAATTATTTTCCGGCCGACACAGCGTGCAATGCTGGAACACAGGCAGATGATTCGAACCAGATGCATGTTGTGCAAACGTTCCACCGTGGTAAGCAGCTGTCCCGCAAACTCAAGCGCCGGCTTACCTTCCGCACCCGCCAAGAGCTCAGTGCACTGAAGAAGCAAAGTACCGAGGCAGTACATGTGGTGGCGTACGCAGCAGAACTAATTGCAACCAACCCCCGGGAAGCTTTGCAAAAAGCCGTAGAGTTGTGGCGCTATCTGAGCAAAGATGAGCCCGAAAATCAAGCCCGTCCCCGCACGCTCGAACAGCTGGCCGTACTGTTGACACGCGAATCCGCTCGCAAAATGGTCCACCTGATCAACTTCGTCACCGGCACAGTGACCCGTGTCCCCAAAGCGATTCGAGCTCAGACGCGTGAAATTGTACACCACTTTCTGTTCGCAACCGAGCGGCTGATGAAGACGGTCCATCTGGAGAAGGCGAAGGCTGCCACATTGTCGGAAGCTAGTGGGCTGGTGCACAGAATACAACACACTTACGATGATCTGCAGAATCAAACGAACCTTGCACTGGTAGGTAGCGAGTAGCGTACAGCGATCGGGTTGGTTGGTGGAAGCATCTCATACCGAGTGGACAATGTACTTGAAGTTGTAGCAAAATTACTTCTAACCTTCGTATCATCTTCTGATTGGTCGTCCAATTTCTCTTCGCCTTCTCATGCTTTTCGCCCTCAGCATGGTCAGCTATCGCTGGCTAACATTGATCGGCACGATTTTATCCATTGGCTTTTGTTGAAAGTGGTAAGTGGGTGTTACAAAATTAACCATCCAAACGTTCATCCAGGCGTGTTCCTGCTTATTTGGAGAATACAAATTTATGTGGTTACGAGCAAACAAACAAAACAAAAAACTCAAATTATACAAGAACCTTAAATCTTGAGTTATAACATGAGTGCTTATATTCCTCGTTTTAGGAACGTTTGGCCGTCTTCCTTTCGGGGCGTCTTGAAGCGGAAAAGATCACCACCAGTGGAAATCCTCGACGCCGCATTCAACCCCGCACGAATAACAATCCCATGAATTCGAACATCAACGGTGTGTACTAGCGGTGCTTAAGGTCTGATAAGACTGTACAACATGGTTCATTCCATCCGGCGTTCCATAGGGACCTGATAGTACCACGATACCCACGAGCGGGAAATTTGATAGTGGTTCCTGCTAGCTACTTCTTAGTATAAGTGGATTTTCTTCTGTTAATATGTTTTATTTGTTGTTCCATTACTCTGTTGGTGTGTTTACAAACCGTGCTAAAGTCTCGAACAACAACGCTTTATTACCATCGTTACTAAACTTTTGTGTCTTTTATTTTGTTCATCTTTTATACAACATTTTCTCTCTCATTCCTTCTCTTACGTTACTAAGATAAAACTAGAATCTTTCACAACACGGCAGGAGAATTCCGATTCCGATTCTGTATGCCACCGAATCCCCAGATGTATCACATCTCATCTCCTGTCTACACGCTTCTTCCTTCGGTTTCGGTCAGTTCTTCGAACGGATCGGTTGGTAAAATAATTTACTTTTGTTTTTAAAATTACGAAACGATAAGGCACAAACTTAAAGCAAAGAACGTGAAGCAGACGGTTGTTGTTCTGCGGCACAAAGCGTGAAGCACGTGGTACAGATTGGCTTTCACATGAGAACTAATTGATTTTTAGAATTTGGCACTAAAATCACTACGATCGACACCACATGCAGAATCATTGTACCATCTCTGGTGTAGCTATATCCGAACCGCACATCAGTTGATACTGACACCATTCTTTCGTTTGTTCCGTCTCACCGGACGTGAGCTCGCTGGTGTGCCGAAGAGCGTTGTTCGATGTTTGATTATTTTATAATCAGAGAACGCTCACACACAGGAAAAAAAGTCATATCACTTAAAGTACAATCACATTGAAAGAAATCTTAGCGCGCATTTCCGGTAACATTCTATGGTCGGGGAGATGGACTAGTTCGGAGCACGTGGTCACCCTTTCTTTTGACACTCTGTGTAGAACTGCTCCTCATTAATTTCGATTCTGGAACAGAAGGAAAAGATAAAAGTTAATTATTTAAAATAAAAAAAAATGTCTAATAGAAAGTGCACAAGCAAAAGAATAGGAAAAGTTCTTGAGTCAAAAGGTTTCTTGATAAAATCCACAGAACTTGACCAAAGTTCATGCGCGTATCGTTGTCAAAATAATCAGGATGTCAGATAATTCAAGCAAACAATCTAGATTATTACAAATAACGAATCTTTTCTAATGGTTTATGGTATTCTACCTTATTAGGTTGTTGGTTCTAGCCGCATGCAGTAAGTTTTAAAACACTAAACTCGTGTTATAGTATCATGCATTAATTAAAATTGAAACTAAACTGTGCAAAGGCGAACAACACATTCAGAACTCACTCAGAACCCTTTTTGCTCACAAACCTTGTGCTTACAGTGGATTTTTAAGTTGCTTTTATGTATGCTGTTGGTTGGTTGATGTCGGTGTTGTTTTGCGATAATTATCGCATTGGCAATATGAGATCCATTTCCAATATTTGGTAGTGCCGTGGTGGTGCTTTGCGTAGTGTAACATATGTATACTGTGATCGTAGTGTCTTGCTGTTGGTGTGCCTTGAGATGGTACACGGAGTTATAGTTGTGCTGTACTTCAACAACTTGCGGATCAACTTTGCTAACTCTTGCTACATGTACATTGTTTTTGCCACCATCCCTTCCAAACCACTACTGCTTTTGGTTGGAATGGTTGTTGGTGTGTTGTTTGTTGGTGGTGGTGGTGCTGGTAGTGGTACCATTAGTGGCAGAAGTATCACCGTGATCAATGTTAATATTATCTAGCTCAATGTCCGAACAGTTGTCCGAATTGGACAGTGCCGAATCCATCGAGGTGATTGTGTTATTTACTTTTTTGTCGCTAAACATGTCACCGGATCTCTTTGGGAGGAGAGGATCTTCCGCCGAAATGCCGTTGTTGTTGTCTGTTTCTGGAAGTGAACAATATAATGGACCGTTTAGTGGGTTGCCAGTAAGATCTCATCTTCCACGGTGAGTACCTTTTTGGGCAAGTGCTCGAGCTTCCTCTTCCTGTTTGGCTTTAACCGATTCAGGCGTTAGTGTTCCATTATTTACGCTTTCGATTGCGGTTCGTAGCTTTAAATAGTAAATAATATAAAATCCATTAGGTATACAGTTATCAAACGTTGAAGGGATACAACTTACCTCCTTCAAAGCCACCACACCAACCAGCCGACCAACGTTAGTGACATATGCATGATTAATGCCAACCATCGAGAACAGCGAATGAACCTTCAGGATGGATGTACGCTCAACAAGCTGGAAGGGTGCCGGATCGATATGAAGATGATCGACATCGATCGCCTTTGCCATCTCTTCCATCTCCCAAGCCTTCTGGTCCTCGGGCGACATATCGATGACGCGCTCCCGTGGCAGTTGCACCTTCTTCGAGATGCCGGGCGTAAGTGGAGCAACCTCCGATCCGACGATGCTTGGCGTTCCGATCGAACCAATCTCTGGATCGGGTGTAACATCCTGCAGAGTAGCCGACTTGCGGAAGATGATGTCGAACGCCGACCGGATACGGCTCTCCGTACCGGTGATCGTCGTGTACGGCGTATGTACCGGACTGTGCGGAGACAGTGGACTGAAGCCTTTCAGCGTGAACGAGTTCGTTTTCTTGAGGATCGATTTTTTCGGCTGCGTTCCACCGAACACCGGTCCACCCGTAACTGAAGCGTTGGATTCGCGGCGTGCCTGAGGCGGTAGCATTTCGTTGTTGGCTCTTTCCCTTAGTTTCAGGATATCCGGGGCCGGAACAACCTCGAAACGTGATGGACGACGCGTTTTCAATGCTTCTGCTGCTTCGCGCTTCTGTCGCTCCTGTTCTTCGCGTGCCTTCTCCTCTGCTTCCTTCATCAGCTTGGCGGCTACTTCGAGACGCTTTTCTCGCCCAATGTGTTTGTCGATCATCTTGATCAGCTCGTAGCGCTGCACACTACCAAGCAGCACCTTATTGTCAGGACTGTCAACGATCGGCAAGCTGCGGAGACTTTTATTAGCTTTCAGGATTTCCTTCAACTGCTGGTACGAGATTCCCTTCCAGATGTAGCGCACATCGCGCACCATAAAGTCCTCGACGTAAATGTTGTACATGCCCGAACCGGACGGCAGCAGATCGGGCAGGTATGGTAACTTCTTGATGAGAATGATACTATCGTACATGGACGGTTGGAGCAGGGCCGCTACGGCGTTCGAGATGAGCGCAGCTATCATGACCGGCACGATATGCGTTATTTGACCGGTCATCTCGAACACGATCACACCGACGGAGACGGTGTGTGTGACGGCACCAGAGAAGGCAGCCGCCCCCACTACCGAGTAGCCACCGGGAATGATTGGGGCCAGCATGCCCCCGTACCGGACGCCATGCGGGAACCAAAGATGCATCGCCTCACCGACGATACGACCAAATGCGGCGCCAATTTTGAACACTGGTATGAACATACCGGATGGCACGGGAATGGTTGAGGCAATGATCGACAAGAAGAACTGCAAGGGGCGAAATGGGTACCAAAGTTTGGTCAGCAAACAGCGGAGCATTGTGTTTGGTCGCTTAGCAAACTTACCGTGTACAGCAAATAAATAATCAGGTTAACAAACACGTTCGTCTCTGGCGTGCGCCAGTTCGATACGACGGCCGCCTGCTCGACCGTGAGCTCGTGCTTGGTCCAGGTAAAGTTCGAGAACAGCTGGTGAACTTGGTCGTGTGTACTCAGCTCGCCCGCAATGTACTTACCAAACCCGAGCGGAAATGAAAGGGTGGCCACAATTAGTGCCACAATGCCGGGATACAGAAAACGGCTGCAGTAATACGAGTGGGGTGAGATTTTTAGAATTCATTAATCGATGCTCACTGATACTTACTTTTTCTGTAGAAACTTGTTCATCTTTTTGTTCGAGCGCATAAACAGCACGTACTTCCGATGCACCCAGACGTACAGAGCACCACCTAAGCCACAGACGAGTCTGCAAAACAAGACATTCAAGATTTATCAATTTCCTGAGGGCAAGATTCGCACTCCAAACTTAAAGACTCACCCAATCAGCGCAAACACGAAAAGCTCCTGCGGATCGAAGGGAAAATCCGACGTGAAGTTGGTCGAAAACATGGCGGTCACGGTGTCCGCCTTCTGGAACCAGACCGCCAACAGCCGGAACACGGTGGCACCACAAACAGCGGCAAAGAATCCGCGCCAGTAGTTACGCACCGCAAAGTACGTCGTCGTTACCTCGATGCTGAACAGGACACCCCCGATCGGCGCGGCAAAGCAGGCGCCGACACCGACCGCACAGGCCGCCGCCAACATTTCCGTGTTGCGCGATTCGTTTTCGTAGATCGATTGGAATGATGTGATGATCTTACTTAGCAGCTGCGATACTATACTAGCTATATGTACAAACGGACCCTCCTTGCCGAGCGGCATCCCGCTACCGAGCGTGGCCGTCAGCCCGATCACCTTCGCGACCAGCGTCTTGAACGTGAGGTACTCCTTGAGCGCTACACCGCGCAGGATAGTTTTCATCTCCGGTATACCGGACCCGATGCTCTGCGGTGCGACCAGATGGACAAAGCCGGCCGAAAACAGGATCAGACAGACGGGCAGTGACACCCAGGCCAGGTACTGTGCCACCGGATGGTTGGTAAGATCCCGGTACAACCAGACGCGTGCTAAAAGGGGAATATTTGGAAATTTTAGTCAGATGTTGATGTCAGACTTCACACAGTCATTCCACCTCTACTCACAGTTTGTGCACATCGAGATACCCTTATCCATCACGTAGGATAGCATCGCCATGATGATGCCCAGCAGGGCCAGGAACACCCAGTCCTCACCCAAACGGGCGAATGTGTTGCGCCACAGCCAGGAAGCCGCCTTGAAGAACTTGTTGTCTCGCACATCCAACAGTTCCTGCAACGATTTCCATCTAGTTGTTTTATAATTTTTGAAACGTGGATCATCATACAGCACCGTGGCCAAACCAGGTGGGGAATTGGGGAATACTTGGGGCTAGGGAGTCAATAGAAAGGATATAGCCTTGCCATCGTTGGGAACGGTTCTCGATTACCTTGTTTCTTGCTTTATCATCTTTTTTTCTTCGTCGTTCAAGAAGCCTGAGTCTTCGCGCTTCATCTTTGGCGTATTCTCCTAAGTCCTTCGTGTACCGACCATACATCTGTGAAATGTTGGGAATGTGAAGAAGCATCAGTTGGGTTGAATAGATACTTGAATAGAATAGAGCATCACCATGAGATGGCGAGCTGGGCAAGTGTAGTAGCCACACCAGACGGACAGTGCACAGCTCCCAGGGAATTGCGACGGTGTCGTAATCGAGCAAACAGTGTCGTCCTCACGCGAAAGAAATGTCATCAGACGATGCGCGAACAATAATTAATTGTTACATTGCACTTGAACCATTCCGTTCTGGGTAGCGCCAGTTGAATAGCGGAATGGGAAAAGTTTTGAGGGATTTTTTTTCATTAAAAAATAGCGGTCTAGAGCACTGAGCCAAATATCTCAGTCATATCCAATGGTTATGTACCATGTAAGTATATCGTATATTATACTAAAAAATGTTGTTAAAATTGATATAAGAAATGAGAAAATTCAATTCTCATTAAATAAAGTCGTGCATATACGCTGCCGCTGACTCTATTGATTACTGATATCAAGCTGTAGAGTACAGGAGCTTCGAACACTTGGGAACTTCGGATCAAACGGAAGGCCCCCAAGTGATCTGTCGGCTGAGGAGCCCAGAAAACTCGTAACTCCCTCCATCCCGATTTTTGTAGTTCCTATTCTGCTGTTGACGCTGACGTGCATTTCGCGGCTTCTCTTTTCAAAACGTATCCTACTGAATTCTACACATTCTGGATTTGGGGGTTGAATCTCATTAAAGATTGGATCTCCCTCCCATTATTCCTTCGGAACTACTAACGCAAATTACAAGCATATTTGTAAAATATAAATGTACTAACATATCTACAATGAGAATAAAATGTGTGTAATTTTACCTAAAACATAAAACCAACTTCAAGCAAACAAACAAGAGACATGCCATCTGTTTGGGAACTGTTTTTAAACATGACCAACTCCACAGTACGGCTCCATGTCGTCTTACTCAGAAGGTAATAAAAACTATAACACACTAGGAAAAAAAACCCTAAGCTCCTAAACAGAAACAGAAACAAACACGCTACAAAAGCTATTTAAAACCAAATCTTATGCTCGTGCGTAATGATCAATGGCGGAAATGGGATCTGTTTGTTGCTGCTGTTTGCGGATATGCTATGGAGGTTTAGTGTGCGAGGAACCACAGGAACACACAGAGATAAGTTCGCGTTGTTGTTTGCATTTGACTGGTTGTCAATTAAACGAACGTAAAACACACATACATTAGATAATGCTTTTTTTCCTGGTGATTTTTTTACGACAGCAACAACAAACAATGTGTCGGAAAGCATTTAAAACATCAACCAAACGAACATGCAAAATAGCATGGAAGGTTTCCTAACGTATGGTTCCTTTCGTGCTCATTCACCATTAGATTAGGTTAAAGCAATCAAGAACGTCACCAATCTTGTAGGTATGAATCCAAAAAAAATGAAAGCCGTCAATATGCATGATCGTTTCCATCTTCCTTTAGTTGGAAATTCCAATCTCTGCAAGAACGAAAGAGACACAAACCAAGCGCAATCAAAGCAAAATGAAAAAAAATTGAGGTTTTGCTGTAGAATGTCTGACGGCGTGTACGTGTGGATATCAGTTGGCTACGTCTCCCAATGCTCGTGCCTGCGCACTTACGTAGTAAAACTCTTCTATCTCGATGTCAACGATACTACGTCGGATTTCTTCCTTATCCGCAGGATCGAGATCGTCCAGTCCAGTGCTAGCCGGGCAGGCAGCGGACGACGATACATCGATCAGCGTTGCGTTGGACATGCTGCTCGGTATACATGCACTAGTCTCACTGTTGCTACCACTTTTAGGTCCGTCCAGTACCTCAACACCGGCATCACCATAATTGACCGTCGGTTCCTTCGGACGCTGAGGGGCTGAAGGAAGGACTGGTGCCGTCTTTCCCAACACCTGCAGCGCGTTCTGCTTCAGCCGCTTCCGACGACTGTTCAGTCGCTTCCGGTGGTACTTATCACGCTGAATGTCTAGCGAATCCTTGCGACGTAGAATAATTTCCGGTTCGAAGGAAAAATCACGCACATACTCATCCTTTATCGGTATATGCATTGGCGGCTTAGCGGCTAGAGATGCTTAAAACCAAGCGAATGTTCTATACAGTTCTATTGCGATAGCTCTCAGTTAAACTATTGTGGATCACATTTCTAAAACACGAACAGACACAGTATGTGTACGGGGGATAATGGGTAATAAAGATACCGCGAAAATGTCTACAATTTGGCAATCGAAAACTAATTCATGACTCACATTCGGACCTTGAGCGGACAGTATTCCGTCATGGTGGCAAGTGTCGCGAAATGGTACGAAACGAACTTACTCGACGTAATCCGAGACCGTGACCAAACAAACAAGGCCGCGACAACCCAATTCTCAATCTTAAAAACAGTTGTAATAGCTAAGCAAAAGTGTACTAAAAATACAATAATTATCAAACACCACTACTAGCACACGTGCTCCCTTCAGTATATTGCAGTAAATGTGATCCTATTGTTTTTTTTTCGCACCCCCCCAGAGGGTGTAGGGGAGTTGTGTTGTAATTCATTTCCTGTACGACACTGAGAAATGAATGCATTGTCTTTCCGTATATCCGTAAGCTAGTCGAGTGCATCATTCGCAAGGGATTTCGAAACAAGTCTATCGCTACAGAGATGGTATTTGTATTTTTCTCCCTAGATCAACCAACAGTGCCGTCATAAATTGATACGAGAAGCTCATAAATAGCAAAATATGTCTGCCATATTTGCATTCCAATTCAAACTACAGGTAGCATCAATCATTAATTTACAATTAAACACTTAAACGCGAACACTAAATACAAGCTGCATAAGATTAATACACAGCGTTTCCTTTACACAGCGCGAAACATATTAGATACTACATAGAATGCTTCAAAAGTACGAAAAATGAGTACTACCGCATTGCTGATAGTGGGATTAGAGTTAGCAAGACGAACAAAACTATACAGTGCGGTACACACGTTTTGCAGCAATCGATTAACAACCACATAATAACAGAGGGGCTTGTCCCACAGTGCAAAGATGAAGTTGATTTCTAACTACTGCAGCATTACCGCAAGCGCAACAACATTTTGCACACAAACGAACTCACATAATACTATCTGTCTTCAGTGTGGGAAGGGTCGGTTTTGGGACGTTGGAAGTAAAATTTGCTGTTTGCTAAAATAATAAAACACTTTCACGAACACTGCTCAACAGAATATGACGAGTAGCAAAGAGAGCTTCTTTTAAGTCGTCCAACAAAAAAAAATGATTCGATGTTTTAATGTTGCCCACCACTTTTAAATCACTAATTCACGTGATATTTGCATTGTCATCGATGCTAATCCGTGCACGGAAAGGATACGATTGTCGTCATCGGTGATGCACCCTGGCCAGAGCTCTAGCTGTAGAGGTCGATAGAATGCAAACACTTGCCAAATAAACTCACTAGGAACGGGTGGGCATGTGTACAGGTGTTGGGTTTTGATAAATTACACTGCCAGGGGAAAATTAAAACAACAAGCAAACAAATCGCCACCAAACAACTCAATCGTACGGGCAAATAGCATCACAAACACCTTCGAATCGCTCTTCGTCATCATCAACGATCGCGATCGTTCACTTCGTAGATGGACGCTTTCGCTTTCGGCGTCGTGAATTTGGGCAGTTTCGAGCTGTCGTTGTACAGATCATTCGTTTCAGAGGTGTTGCGGATAATAAAAGGAAGACAAACGAAAAATCGCTTAAGCTTTCCTACATCCAACAGCACTTCACTTGTAGAGCACTGTACGGTGGAAAGCGGGTTCTATCGTCCATCTGGTTTGGTATGATGGCGCGACAGATCCGCAAAGGTGTAGTGGAAAACGTCTGACCGCTCACAATCCGTCCCGAACGTCGTTATTGTGTTTTTGGCCACCGTAAACCGTTGGGGTTTATTTTTACAGCGACATACACTTTTCCTGCTTTGCATCGCAAACGTGTACAGTGTGTCCCAGCTGCAAAGCAAACCGAGTTGGATACGGGGTGCCGGGTATTCGACGCCGTGTTCTTGAATGGTGGCGATCTTGCTGGTTGCTGTCGTAGTTGAAATATCTTACAAAATCTTAACGACCTTCACATTTGAAAATTAGTTCGTCTAGTGTGCGACACGATCCCCTCACTGGTGCTGGGTACTATTGTGCCCATCAAGATCAAGTTCACGTTCAGTTCCAATTCTGGTTTGCCCTCCCCATAGGGCGAAGGAAATGACCGTGCGGTTGTGCGGATTTTCACTCGGTGCTATTGAACCCGACAAAACAGGGTGATGTATAAATCACGGTGCTTGAACATTTTAAGATAAGAAACCGATTCTTCGGTTCCACACGGGCACCATCACCATTACCTTCCGGCACTGTGATCACAACGTTTCGTACGAATTCATGTTGCTTCTGCATTGGTTTTGTTTGCACGTGAAATTTTTTTTTTTGCTTCTTTTCGTTATTCGACACAATTCGATAAAGTCGCGATACTAGCGATACTGTAGCCGTCTATTGCACTGTCCACGGTGGAACAAACGTGGGATCTCTCCCGGGAGGATCGATTCGCGAGCACGAACTGTCACAACAGCAGCCCGAAATGACATTCGCGACCCGACTGAAAGGGCGGAAAAATGGTTTGAATTTTCCGACACCGCACACGACCGGGATCGGTGCTGTGTACTTAATCACAATACATCCACACGAACACACCGAGCGGCCACATAACCTACACACAGCGTCCAACAACGCGTGTGTGTGTGGGTGTGTAGTCATTTGTTTCTTTGAACGATTTTTTGGGGAGTGAAGGACACGGAACTCGCCATACCCACTGACCATTCCCGCATGGCAAGGGAATAGGTGGCCAAGTGGTGATGGTGGTGGATGAAAAATGAAAAATCGCCAAGTTCACTGTCACTCACGTGCGGCGAGGGACGGTGTGTCTCAAACGACACGCTGCCCCATTGTCTGAATGAGTACCGCCGATGATGGCGATGATGATGACGCCGGTGGTTGGCGATGGATCGTTTGAATCGTTTTTCCCGCGGTTTTCCCCCGTGCGCGTGAATCGCTCGAAGCATCGAACGTCATGCTTTCCCCAAAGATTGGAGTTTGGCATTTGGGAAGGGTTGGATGATAAGAGCGAGGGTGTATGATAAATGTTTTAGAAAAAAATCGCACTTCGTATTGAATCAAATAAAAAGTAAAAAGAAAAAAAATTCATACGAATTAAATAAAAAATAAATAAAATAAAAAGTAGTATACATAAAAAATAAAGCTACAAACTGCTTCACCCACGCCAGATCGATAAACGATCGTGTGCAGTACAGTGCTACTTTTGACTGTAATTTAATTAACCGTTTGCTAGTGAAGCTACACCGGTCGTTATGCACCATCAATACGCTGCGCGCCGGTAGAAATAAATGGCAATATAATGGCACCCTGGAGAAAGAAGAGACCGGAGAGGAGCGCAGTTTACTACTTCCTGCCATTTTGTGGACCGATTTATGCACCGTGCCAAGGGTGGCCCATCACCCCGGTGTCTGTAGCACGTCATTTATTCCAACCGGGCGAATCTATCAATCATCTATCGCCACCGGTTGCACCTGGTGCAGTTATGAGTTGGTGGGGATCGTTCGGGGTTAGATGAAACGAAGCGGTGGACGTTATTACGACTCATCAATTCTCAAGCATGCATCTTGTACATAAGAGCACACAGCTGATCGGTGTAGAATGGGGAAGTTTTTTGTTGTGTCTGTGTATGCCATTTTGTTTCGCATTCATTGCTGACGAGAGAAATAATGGCAGAGTGTATGATTTATGACAGTGGCAGTAGCCAAAACTGGGAAACTTTGTACGCAACTTGTTTTCAATTAGTTAAGGAATAATAAAACAAATTAAGTGTCTAGTCTAGCCGTTTGTTTCAAAAAATCTGGAACAGAAAACTAGCAGGTTATTAATACTTTACTATTTAGAATTTACCGATCTGATGTGATGCAAACGTCAGTGATCTTCGAGGCTTCAACACTGAATATTTGGAATGGAGTTTTGTTTTTTTTTTCAGATGGTTCACATTAAAACCATCCATCTTCAGCAAATTTGAATATAATAACTGATGTCTTGGTGGGAAGGAAAGTGCCGATATCTTCGTCGACTTATCGTTGAACCCATCATATCAAATGGTTTATAATACATGTTATGTTATTTTATTATCCTCCATAATATTCACAAAACAAAGCGTCTACATAATGTTCCTGCCAAATGTTTGGTCCAACACAAACAAATGTTGTGAGTTAGAAACTGAAATGAGTCGATCACCACCCTATATAACGGTAGGTGGAGTTCTAAAATCTACGTATTGTTGAGTGATAGCACTCTACCAGAGACAGTACAAATTTGAGTGCCTCACTACCTCCCGTTCAAAAGTTTAGAATTCGTTACTTTTGCTCACATGGATATTAGGGACCAAGAGTTTCGAATTCTTGGATTCTTTTACAGCTTGATGCTAACAATAGTTTAACAGAATCGCAATATTTTCTATACTAGCAATATTTAGGTGTATGGGAGGATCCCTAGTTATTGTGAAAAACCCTACCACCGCCCTAGAGTATGAATACCCACGTGAGGCAGTTTTGTTTACGATGGAATTGCGTAGAAATCAAAAACACTAACTAAAAACACTTAAATTCCTGACCGGTACACGATTCCAATTACCGAGTCTAATTTCCCATAATTATCGCACCGACAATCGAATCATTTCCCGGCGATAAGAAACTATTTGTACACGCTATTTCCATGCACAACCATGCAAACCTCGACACATGCGAGCATCTTTATCACTCGGGCACGTGCACATGCGGAAGGAACACTATGGAGTCGCGCTTACGAGCGTGCGTATATATCCATCCTCGTCCGTTTCGTACGCCTCATCGCTGCTGCTGACTGAGCTACTGTCCTGATCGACAGTATCGCTCATGCTGGGCATCGGCATCGGATAGAATGCTTGGGCACGCCTTTTGCGTGATGATTTCTTCTGCCGCGGCATGTTGTCCATCGAGGCCTTTAGCAGACGGCGCTCTCGGAACTCCCTTTTGACACGATGCCGAAAGATACAGGAGGGTACTGGTAACACTTGGAACCGAAACCTTCTCAACCACCAACACTGGGAACATGCAAAATTACCTTAGCACCCGCTCGAAGCTAGCCCATTCTTCGTCGACCAGCTCGACGTTTTCTTCGCCAAATTCTTCATCGTGAAAGATCCGCTCGGTGTAGTCGGTACTGTTGGCACGCAGTCGTTCCAACCCTCCACTGGATGCCCGATGTCCCGGTCGGTCACGCATCTTTCCCGCACGATCGGTACCGGATTTGCGCCACATTGTGCTCTTTCACAGATTTCACACGTCACAACAGTAATGGAACGCTTTGTATCCCGGTGTGATCGGGAAGAGTAACTTTTGGAGGTTGGCCGTACACGAAGTTGGCAGCCTGACAGGCGTCGACGATCTCCGGTACAAACCGGGATACACAACACCTACCGAGTGCTGACGTCCGACGCGAATAAAGGCAGGAACTTATTTAATTTGATACAATTTAGAGCTCAATTCGTGTTTCTAGCAAACGATAAGAGCGGTCGGTGAATATCAGCGAAAGCAGAACTGCGATTGGCTTAACGAGAAGCTTGACGTCGTTTGGTAATGCCTTCGAACGTCGGATAGCACGAATTAGGTCAAAACCATCCAGAGTTGAGGGATGCAGAGCTGATCCTAATGCCACACTTTAACTCATCCGAATGTTTTGATTTGGAGGTTTCGAAGATGATCGAAAGTACCAACACGATCCAACTAACTGATGGCAAAACACGACAGCCCTTGTATCTATCTGATGTCAGCTGAGACCTTCCTTCGCACAACACAATCGGAATCTGTGTGCACCGAAAGACATCTCCGGATGTTCGGTTGAAAATGATGTTCACTTAACGGAAGCAACCGCCTTCATTGACACTTCTGACACTGCACAGCCAACTCGGCGCACAAACAAACACTGGCCACGTCTTGATCAGACAAAGATCGCCCTGGAACTGATCATCTGCAGACTAGGAATCTTGTTCCCTCTTGATGTGTGACTTTCTTCGCTCGTTTTTCGCATCGTTGTCGTTGTGCATTGCACGATTCACGGTGAAATATTTAAATTGATGGATTTTAATGGGAAAATTAGTGCCCCAAGCGTGTTGCAGTGAGAAGCGCCGTCCGGGAAGAAGACGAATCGAGCTCGCGCACGTACAAACACTGGAGATGGTTGACCATGTCTCCGTGTGTTTTGCAATGAGTCAGTATCAGCTGGTAGTGGAACCGATCCGTTCTCCGTCCGAACTCGCTTATTAGCCGTGGCCGGAGAACTTGTAGAAAAAATCCTCATAGCTGTTCCCACCCGTATGTTCGACGTCCCGATGGAGTAGTAGTTACCTCGACTGTAGCGTACTGGCTGTCCCATAGTAGCGGATGTGGCCGTCTGGTTCGCTCCTTCTTGAGAGTTTCCGTGCGGACCATTTCGCCCCGTACCAGTTAGTACCGGTACGGCTGTGATTGGACGCAAAATTGCAGCAACTGCTCCACCACCACTAGTCGTGAAAGTAATCAGGGTAAAGTTCTTTTATAGACTTCCGGAGCATCTTTTACATTACAAAAAAAAAGCGGCGAAAACATGTTCGCTCTTATCGAAGATTCAATATTTGAAAGCGAGCGTTTTAATTAACGGTCGAACTGGCATTACCTGGCAGGAAGAATGTGTTCGCATCGCGCCTTACGTCATTGGCCACAGTCGCTGGACCTGACCGGGCGAGATAGTGCCGCGATCATTACGATCCTTAAAAGCTTTTGTCAACAGTAGCATATCTTGCATGCTGTAATTGTTCGTGGAATGACGAAGGTCGACACTGTTTTCTTCTCAAGGCAATGGCATCCAAACCAACAATAGGCTACCAAAAAAGAGCGGACAAGACACTATTAAAAACTGTTATACATTTGTATAACACCAAAAATTATAAAATTGTTTACTAGTTAACATAAAAAAAATATTATAAAGAAAAGAAAAGGAAATTGCACAATAAAACAGAAAATTCACAACGTTCTTGTGTGACCTTGTTCGATACTGAAGAAGAAAATTTCTATACGATTTATCCATACTAGAGAACTGGCAAAATAAGGTAATAATCGCATTATAACAATTTATTTTAAAAAATCCCTAAAGCCAAGTAGATATCAATGCACATACATTGTTGAAAAGGGAAACATTAAAAAATCATCAATCATAATGAGAGTTACTATCCATTAGCTTGTATAATAGAAAAATAAATTAATTTGGAATATTTTCATTTCAAGTTGATAATAAAAAGTATTTTTAAATTACGTACCATTATTCATAATGGCTTTTTCATGTAAAATTTTAAATTATACCGCTTCTGCGTGTATTTAGATCGTATAAAACCCAAGCATCTATTTTTAACAGCTGCTAAACAATGTGGGGTCGTTCATCACCCATCGCTCACATCGTTCAACGCCGGTTGGAGTGACGAGCATATAAATTTCCCTTTCATGCGCCATCGAACGTTTGGTGCAGCTTGACCTAGGTCGGGTTCAACGGTTTGGATACATCAACAAACACCGTGCCCTTCCTTGTTTAGGAGAGATCGATGCCATTCACGTATACTGCAAATCTATTTTTTTCTTTTTTTCTCGATAAAACTGCCAGCAGTAAGCAATTCTCAGCACAAACTATCGAAACGACATTTTGGCATCGTTTGGCGTTTTGCATTGTGGGGCTGGTATTTTTTTCTTCTCTTGAGTCATTTGGCATCCGTTAAAATAATACCGTAAAGGCAATGGAAGGTGGTCAGAAAATTTACTGTACAGAAAAATGTTGGAAAGAATGCGTGCCAAAGCCAACACCATCTGGCAGTATTCAAGGGCATGTTAATTGAAATGTTTCAAATAAGCGGAATGTTTTGTTTTATTTTTTTATTACCGTACATAAGGCTGGTTAAAACCGCCTCCAATTTGAAACCATCCTATAAATTGATAAGCACGGTTTATAATAAAACTAGATTTTATTTTTATCGTCCACGCTTCGTTAGGTATCGATATATCGCTAGCAACAGCTAAACAAAGGTGCACGCATTACTAATCGAGTTTGATAAAATGTAATTCCACCACTAATCCCACGGACCCATTAAAGCATGCGCGGGCCGGTGAGAAACCAGAAGTGTCGATGAACTCATCAAGCTTCAATGTGACAAGCAGATCACAAATCCCAAGCCTCCAGTTTCATCCGTTGCAGCATGGGAAAGGGGAAGAATTTCCTCTATGCTCCATAAAGATACGGTGCCGCATTGGAGGACGAGGACAGCACGAGTGATAAGGGAAAGAGAATATAGCGCTCCGGGGCGTTAATACTTTTATTGCTTTAATTAGAGCAGATTTGCGAGTTTCCCTTTTTGTATGCGGTTTACTATGTAATAAACATAACCGAAATAAATAAAGCTATAAAGCACGGGGTATCGTGTTTTCTATTTTACTGTTTCAAGGGAATTTGAAGGAATGGGTAAAGTTTTACAATCTGCTTTTAAAATAATTTAAAAAATGGTAGAAGATTTGTTTTTGCTGGAAAGTATTGTTAAAAATGAAATTGGAAAATTTTCACAAAGATAAATGTTACGATGTCCATCGTCAGTCTAATGAAACGCTACACCACCGTGCACTAATCACACTGCACTTAACAATTCGTTGCGATTGCATATCACCGCGCTTGGATGCGCTTCCATCATTGAGGTCAACGTCAAGGCCACTGCAATGGCTAAACCGAGGCCTTCCGGAACCACTACCGAGCGCCGCATAGTGTCGTTGCAAATGCTCGGTTGTGTTTATACGTTGCCCTCTCTTGCCCAACTCCTTCCCAAAATTGTCCCTTGCCAAGTTAGGTACGGTGAATTCATTGATTGCGGAGTAACCGGTTCCAATTCAAGCGGAGGAAACATTGGACGCAACTGCATCGGCAACCTACGCGACGCGGACATCGATGGCCGAATGGCGCGTGCGCCACTGATCTCGATGGTGTGCGGCGCGAGAATGCAACAGTCACGTGCACGCATGCAACGCATGTGTACACATTCCACGACCGATTAGCATTTGACGCGTCGCGGCCACACACACACCTTCCCCTGCTCGGTATCTATCCCCCCCCGTGTCCGCTCGTTCTTACCGTATTTTCATTGCTGTCCTCACCGTCGCCTTTGCCCTGGTAACCGACTTCCTGCAGCAGTGCCGTTGTGAAGCGATTGGGCCGACGTGGATGGTACGGGGGTTTTCCGTCGATTTTCATCTCGAAGTCTCGCACTGTTCTGACAAACTCTTTGTACCGGTGTGAAAGTGTCCAACCAAACGCAAGCGACCCTGGTAACTGGGGTTCGTGTTTGCAAAACACCAAACTTGTGCTGATATTTTTTGGGCGGTTTTTTTCTCTTTCTTCTACGAAATCGAATTACGCTAAGATATAAATGTCTCCATCGTTGATAAAATCTGCAGTCGCGCGGTAAAAGCATTTCGATGCCACACCGTACGGGTGCTATCACGAAATTGACTTTTGATCGTATCTCGAGGCGGAAATCAGTTAAGGTGAGTCCTTAACAGGCTCTTATCAACCGTGTAGCTCACGGTTAGGGGCTTTCTGATCGAACGATACCGCCGTGAGTGTTGAGTTACTGTCGAGGTAAAGTTCATTGCAGAAATTCGTCAGTGTCGCCCGAAACGTCTAACGTAACGTAAGGAGTTTTCGTGTGGTTCTTAGTGAGGTGGTTACGAAACACCGCACGAGGGAATTGATATTTAGAAAACATTGTGATTAAAGTGAAGAATTTACATTTTATGACAGCTACTAAACAAACAGCTTAGTGTAGCTTTTAAAATACACCTTTAACTTCAGTTAGGTTACTAGCTGGTAGCTTCAGGAAGGTTTTCAAAACAATATATATTAGTTACACAAATACATTTCTTAGAGCTCAGGTTGTGGCAATTAGCAAGCATACAGTCCAGTTTTGGTTTGATAAACTTTGACTTATGTTATCTAAACATGGGCTGCTTAATACCAAATAAATGCCAACAGATAAATGGCACAACGTATATGTGTGCCTTGGAGTGTCTATGAAGACGAGCGCTCTGAAATGTCAAAGAAAGGAAGCTCGAGTGCAGTTACGATATATTAATTGAACAGAATTTTATTTTTGTTAGCCGAAATCAAGTTTGAGCTCCCTCATCCTACACTCTGTTATCCCCCTATGGTCACTCCACCTCATATTTGTGTCTCGAATGTTTCCTCTGTATATGGGGTTGTCCTGAAAGGACTTTACGCGCTGGGTCGTCTAGTGTCAATCACATGACATGATGATAGTGTGTTCATTGTACACCTCGTACAGCTAGCAGTAACAACGGATCTTGAATTTTTGTTGCATGAGGCTCGGCCTCAGCTTTGAACAGGCCTTATGGCTGAGAGGCGTATATGAGTCCTGGAATTGTAATGGAACTATAATCCCAGCTTCATCAGTCGCGACAGGTATTTTGAGTGGTGTTGTTTCCTGTGACTCCAGATGGTGACCAGCACCCTAGCACGTATCTCAACATCTATGTTATTGTGTCTATCAACCATTGACGCAAAGTAGATAACGTTTTGGACGACTTCAAAAATGCATTTACAACCCCATACGTTTTCACCGATAAACCTCTCGAGCGCTAGGTTAAAGGCCGTAGGGGTAGTAACACCCTGAGAGCGTATACATAATTAGCAGAGTATTTGACTTTGTTTTTTTTTTTTCATTTTCAAAAATCTTCATCGGATCTCAATGCTTCGTAAAATTTTACTCTGTCTATGCTATTATATGCATTTAAGTCTATGGATAAATGGACGGAAAAGATCTGCCGAATAGTATCCGATCGGATCTGAGATCCGTTAGTAATTTGTTATATTTCAAGTTTTAGTGATGCACCTCCATTCTAGATCATTCCGATCACTATTCGGTCAGTAATTAGTGCAGGGCAGTAGCATAATTACCATATTGATAAACATGAAAAAACGAAAAAAATCTGAGCCAATATGGCATTAAAACCCTACCAATGCAAACTCAGGAAATCCAATGCAAACTAAAAGATACTCTAATCGTAACGGGCGATTAGTGATCGCTGAAGATAATACGCATGTAGTCTCCACCGACCCATTTACTACCAGTGCCACGTGTGCAAACAACCAGAAGTCTTTTCCTCTACGGACGCTTACGTTGGTGCTACCGAATAATAAAACAATGAACCATCACTCTCGAACGATAAGATCTGCTTGTTGATCCATTCATCATCGTACGAATTGCGTGCAACAACAGCTTCATGCTTATTTTCGTCTAATTCGTGGACACTTTCGGCAGGCACGATAAGACATGATAAGGCTTATCGTAACAAGTGGAAGCAATAGATAGTCTGTGTTTCTTGTTTATGTTTTGTCTGTACCGAAACTACTGCATCAGAACTTTTGTGTTGATATACAAGCCGTGGGAAGGAAAGTGTGAGTTTTGAATTATTACACATAATTACACCTTAAAGGCTGTTTATTTATAATTAAAACATAGCGCCCTCAAGCATTATCATTATTCATCAAGGATTTTCGCCATTTTTAATGCATGGTCGTAAGCAACGATTAAAACAAAATGGCAAGGTTTGCTTACTCCTCAGTACGTTCGACGGGAGTATTATTGGACGCATTATTAATTCTTCGCACTTCGCCACATACCACGTGGTACAAGCCAATCGGAAACGTAAAACCTTCGCCTTCATGACAAATCCGGCATCGGTGTGTTTGTCTTTTTGTTTGTTTGATTATCCAAACCTACTGTCAATAGCAATGCCGGGGGTAAGAAATGAGGTTTACACAAACGCACGCCGAATGCCACTTAGCGGCAACAGCAGGCGCTTGGTTTATTTACGGCATAGTTAAAAGAATCTGCTCCAGAAATCTGTCCGTTAGTATATTTAACCCTGGTACCAAACCAAACCACTTCATTACCGTGGTACATTGAAAACGTATATTTGCACAGTGTGGCGTGTGTACTTACCAGCGTATGCGTGTAGCCGAGACCGGGTTCTTCGTCGTCGCTCTGTAGTTCCGCCAGCACTTGTTTTACCGGCGTAATCTTGGTGGGCACCGTGAGGAAATCCATCTCGCCGCCGCCTCCACCACCCGCCATGCCAAACTTTCGGTTTTTCATGGTGATTTGAGCGGTTGGTTTCCAATCTGCACGCGAAAAGGTTCACACTCCTGCGCACGGGAAAATACGAAACACACGACACTTTACACACCGCTAAACAGATTGGAACGCATCGGAACACTTTTGCTTTGCGGCACTTGCGGCTAGCTGCGGAAAGGAATGGCACAGATGTTACCGTTTCGCAACACACTAAACTAGCTACACCACGTTCGAACTTGCAGCCACCAGCACCTGCAAAGAAATGTCACAAGAAGCAAACGGGATTAATTAATGTCACGAGGGGATGGATAGTGCGCCAGACGAAGCAAAGGTGCCAATCAGATCGGTCAATGATGTGCCACACGTGATGCACGACGATGGTGACGGTTCGGTGACGTTCCCAACATCAGATGATAACGCGGCTCTGCCTATATTGTTGAGTGATAATGAAACGCTCAAGCCTCCACGTTTAGCAACCACATGCGAAATCGATCATATGTTGTACAACGTTTTGAGTTATGTTGTATGTTGTTCTCGTTTTTCGAAATCTACTTAATATTTCTTTACACAATTCTAACGGTTGGTTCAAGCATACCAGCACGTAAAAATAATTTATTTGTAAAATTTCTCAAATATTGGACGTTAACAATCAACGAGTCAAATCCCTGAAGAATGGCTTAATATTCTGGTTACATTATTTTTGATCCTAATGTGCAAGACACGTCAGAAACAACAACCGGAAAGTTTTCACGTATCCAGGAATAACTATCCTGTTGTGGATACATATAATCCAAGAGATCCAGAAATGGCAAGCCTCCAACACCTCTTTTGAGTTGGTAACAAGAGTTGTACCGACAGAATCAGAACCGTGTATTTGGTGCGGTTCTTGGGTAAGAACGAACGAGCTGCATTCTTAAAACTATTCTTAAATTCTTTAAAACAATCAAATATCTGGTTCTATTTTAAATTAAAGTGATGAACATTCGCTTCAAGAACTATGCAACGCATTTGGTTTTTTTTAATAATGAAAAAGAACTGAACTATTTCTCTTAAAAAAAACCGTGCATCGCATTTTGTCATATTAAAATGAAAAAGAACCGAATTAGTTAATTTTTGTGGAAGGCTTTTAAATTTCGATCGAAGTTTATAATCATGTAAGTAAATGTTATCTTAAGTGTAGTTAACTTACGGCATGAAACAAGGATATATATTGTTTGAAGAGCAAGAAAAATAAGAAACCAGATAAAATTCATAATTTTCAAGATGCCAAAAAACAGCGTATTTAACAGGAGAATTCATAACATATTAACTTTTTAGTGATTTTCGAAGTCGTTCGTGGATCTTGTGCTGAGATTTATGTGAAAATCCCAAGCTTTTATTTCACACTACGAATGTCCGATCAAACAATGTGCTCTGGACATAGTTATAAAAGTACAAAAATCCCACTAGTGAAGGGATTTCTTGTCCCCACGAAAGACTCTGCCTAGAATGTAATTAAATCCAGCAACCGGGTATATTATCCGTCGGGGAATTTATCTCTCGTCGAAGGGGAAAAATGACATAAAAACGTGATCTCGTGTGGATTACAGCCGGCTGTTTGATTGAACCGCCTGTAGACAATCGATCCGTAGCGCCATTAAAGTAATTTTTAATCAGCAAGCTTAAAACAGCAGCATTTATATATGCGAGAACAATTCAACCGTCAGACGACGATAGGTGATAAAGCGAAGCACAACCCGAACAGTGCGATGAAGGCCTGCGATTGATTTGCTTATGCGAAGCATGGACACCGTTCTCGCACTTTAATCCGATAGTGCACCAAACATGCATGCGCAAAATGCGCACACCGAAAGGGCTGAACGCGCTGATGCATTTCCAATGACCTTTGCGTGTGTTGGTGACGGCTGGTGGGCGTAGAAAGAGGGCCACTACCACTGCACACTCCCTCGCCCCGTATCATATTGTCGCCTGGAATGGCTTCATTGCTAATAGCCGTGAATGTCTCGAGGCAATCGGTTGTCGGACAGATAAGATACCGGGGTGACGCCCGGTCCTGATGAAGGCTCTTGATGGGTTGTCTTTGAGCGTTTAATCTTTACCACCATCGTTTGCTTGGTGATGTTTGCGAACAATGTGCACAGAAGGCGCCGCTCTCAAGTCAGCTGCAAATTGGATAGTTTTGATTTTCATAATCACATCACACAGTTTTATGGTGCGGAGTTCTGGGAGTTTTGGAGTTTCCAATTAGTCACTTGAGTGACTTGTGTTCCCCCCACAACCAAAACTTTCTGGAACATTCTTGGGGTGAAATTCGAAATGCTAAACACACTGCCCCGTATCAAAATGCATCGAACCGCGAACCTATTGTTGCTAACCCAAATTCCGGACGACTACAACTAATTGTAAACGGAGCTGTCCGAAATGGGACACAAAAACGTGCTACGACGATGCGCTGCCGAAACTTTCACTCGAATATTAATTTCGTATCACCGACGGAGATCGGTGGAATCGTCCAGATTTGACCGGTTCATTTAAACCGGAAGTTAGTTAGGGGTCAGCACGGGGCCACAAACACACACCTTTATCAAAAACGGAAGACCCCGCTCGAATGGTACGCGCCTTACGGACACCACGACACGACAGCCCGCTTCAGCACACTCCACAGCGTAGCTACACACCAGTCAGCTGTTCTGTTGATGCACCACACTCCACCACCGACACTGTTCGACCGACTGCGACTCACTGACTGACTGGATCGGTACGTCTGACTACCGTAGTGACGACGGCCGGCTGACTGATATTCCATCTGTTTACATCGCGTCCGGGTCCTTCCCTGTTGCCTTCCACCGACCAGTATTGGCAATGCCGGTGTGTGACGATCCGCAGCTGATCAGACCAGCCCTTCCACCTCGACCGGTCGCGAAAAAACCCTTGCCACACGCGTAAAAGCCTCATTCGTGGCGGCTCACTCTCACTAAGACTCTGTGTGTGCACGTCAAGCGGCGGAACGACGACGACGACGTCGACATTAGGGCGGCGATGGTGATATGAGGTGTGATTAACACATTTTAACGACACACCAACGACTCGGGACACAATGCAATACACATGAGAAAGAAGAAAAAAACGCGTGTGGACAATGTGAAGCGCGTGTCGCAAAAACTGGTGACCATACATTTGTTGTTTATGCCAGGTGTGTTTTACATGCGGCCATCGAGTGGCAGGGCGGGCGAAAACATTTCAATCACCTTCGGTACATCTAAATGGATTAATTATTTAATCGATTTAATTAAGAAGGGGGTTTTCGGTATGCAAAATCGAAAGGGTTTGACACTCCCTAATGAGAGAGACTTTAGTTGGCGCGTGTCTCAATCGATCGCGCATTGCCGATTGGGTTGATCGGAGAGTGAATCGATTTTTAATCAACCAGTGACTAAATTTTTGAGGATTATGAGTTTTAGTTAACTTCAATTAAAATAATAATTTCCTATTTCCTGTATTTAATATGTTGCTTTCCTAAACGTAGATTATTTGAAATAATTTCCTGTTTTGTTGTTATCACAATCTGAAGAATTGCTCGGACAACCCAATGCATGACCAGCCAGCCGAGCCAACAGTGCGCACTGTGTGTAGATAGCCGAGAAGAGAACGCGCATGAGTTGGTGACTTCAGTGTAGGCTTATCACCGTGGCGGCTCAAGTGACGGTCCAAGACGACAACAATCAGAAATGGGATGATAGCGGCAACAGTTTTTGACAAGCAGTACCTACAGTCACAGCATCTTGGACAAGGACACATTAGGCGGAGGACTGGTACACGGAACTAGTGTTGTTTTGTGCGATTTTTTTTAGAGTAGTCATTACCTAGAGCCTTTAAGACTCTTGAATTTTAAGAAAATCATGATGTCCTCAAGGCCACCGGACTTCACACGACAGGATGGCGGATCAAATCCCGTTTGGACCGTCGAGATCTCTTCAACTATCTCTTCCAAGTCACAAATAACCAGCATAAGATTTCTGTTTTGCTATGTTAGATGTAAATTCGTGCTTTTAGCTTCAGTTTGCAAGTCTATCGTTTTAACTCGTTTCCAAGAGAAATACATGTGATTTAGAATTATAAAATAACTTCCATAAATTGAATAATTAGTTTCATTTTCAGCTATGGTTTGCATTACCCGTAAATAATGTTTCAGGAAGGCAAACCCATATTATCTACCAGTTTCCAGCTACAACGGTACAAGCGGTTATCCTTAACGCTACAAGGTGATGATAACCTTAGCATTGGTGACTTTATCAACGAATGTTGGAGAACCCGTGCGGGTGGTTCTCGTCCACCTCTACACGCTTGCAAATGAGGCTTCACTTTAATTCAGGCACTACTGCCGCCATCCAAAAAATTGATGTCATCGAGCCTTGTAACGTGCGAGTCACCTACTGACCATCAGCCGGCAAAATCCGGATCGTCGGTCGAAGCACCTCAAACTAGTTTGCTCCAGACATCACTTGAAGACCCAACCGGCTGGGATTTCTGGCCTGATGATGTCGTCAGCTAAAGCAATCCAAAAATCCCTCAGGTAAGACGACACGATCGTCCCTAAACCGGCGTATCGAACCCAAATACAATGACTGGAATGTTTTTAATCGAAAACCAAATGACCTTTATCCATCTTTTGCAGGTAAACAGGTGAGTGCAGCAAACAAGGTGACGGTACACAAATTGATATAGCAAACTATTGCATAAAAAAAGAATAAAAAACAAATAGTCTCACTCATCAATCCCAAATGCCCGATTAACTGGATTATCGTGTTAAGCTTAATTTATACGCTATCCACTCTATCGCTCGGCGATAAGTTGAGTGCGATCGCCTAGAAGAGATTGTGTAAATGGGAAGCAAACTTGCCACCAGCGTTCACGCGTGGATGATTGATCGCTCGCCAACTATTATTATAGATAACGATTAGATAAAGCACTGTCTACCTTCCCACGATGTTCTCGATTGGTGGCGTTTTCAAAGGGATGCGTGTACCGTGACGACTAATTGCTCAGCGACGTCGTGTGTCTCCCGCCAGTATGTGAAAATTGGAAACTTTCCTTTTCATTGCTTTATCATTTTATTGGAACTGGATGAATTCGTCTGTCGTGATGTAATCGGGTAGATGCGAAAAGCGGAAACATCTCACCGTCACGCCATGCAATTCTCGCCCGAAGCGGCTAACCCGTTGACGTTGGAATCGATCTTACCTTGAAATCAGCACTTGAAGTCGCACCCAACGTTTTGTACCACCTCCTAACGTCGTAAGTGTGATGCAATTTTGTGTGTTTGTTCTCTTTTTTTCCTGCTTTTCCCCACCTCTTTCAAAACCTCTCAAGAACGTCACGTACCACCACACCACGGCACTGAAACTGGACACTTTTTTATCTCCTCTTTGGCCACGTGTGTACAGTGGAGTGTGCGAATCTTGCAAGCGGAACTCCACCGAAAGTGACGAGGAGTTCAGTGTCACACGCGAATTCTTAGCCGTTCACACACACACAAAGGCGTTGATAATTACTTGATCTCCACCCGAAGGGAACTGTAGGTGCGGAAAGGCAGAGCAAGACGGATCGCAATTTATTTTTTTGCTAAACAACCCCGATCGTATTTCGCTTACGGGTTTGCTTCGTTTCGCCAGCTGATTCCGGTACCGCGGTAGCAGCAAATGGTACGTCACGGTATTGCTAACGGCAACGAAGTTTCGCGACGGATGCCTGGGCGGCTTTTCGCTGTTTCCTCGCACCCGGGCCGGAGCAAATAATTAGTGACCGTACGTTAAGGCAGAAACACTTTGACCACCTTCACCCTTTCAGGGGGGGAGCGAATTGACAAGTGGCAATTGTTATGATGTTGTTAGAAGAAAAATTATATTCCATTTAAAGATCTTCTCGGAAAAGCACGAACGACGTGTCGTCTAAATTAATTCGTTAGTAATAATGTTGATAGGAGGATAATCTAGAAACGTTCTTTTAAAATCTCTACTCAAATCGACCACAAACAAAGTGAGGACTAAACTCAAAAATCTCACAAGTACGCCGAAATTCTCACTTTAATTACAAACATGGCGGACGGGAACAACCATTAGCAGCATAACTTTGCCGAATAGCACCACACAACACGCAACCACGATTCGGTAAAATGCAATACACAAAAAAAACACCCCAAAAACATACACATTCACTGTACGAAACGGATGCAACTGCAAGTGCAAGATGTGCACCTAACGCGATCTACCAAGCTACCAACCGATCGAACCGATCGTATCGAAATGTAACCGACAACTGAAAACATCATCGATCGCAAGCGTCGTCCCCGTAAACCCGTTGAGCGTTCGCCTGCCGGTGGAAGATTTGATTCATGCCGACACGATCGTACAAGAAGAAGGATGGGCGAAAAAGGGAGTGAAAAAAAAACGCACACACAACACAAAAACCCACTCGGAAGGGGTTGGAAGGTATGTGGTGCACCGTCGTAATTATGCGGTTGCGGTTATACCGGTGAGAAAATCAGGAGAAAGACGTCCGTACCGTAGGTATACGCGGCGCGTGAGATGCTCCACTTTGTCCGTGCGGATGAGTGAGGTTTGGAAGAACAAAAGAAGCGAAGATGAGCATGGGGCGAAAAGGAATAAATGAAATAGGTAAACGTGCAGCGCTACGAACTGAGAAGTGGTTAACAAAACTTCGCACATTATAATCACATTTGCGAGGATCGAGAAATGTGATCATAATTTATTATTGCTCACCTTATCAAACAAAGTATGCTAATTTTTTATTCTTCTGAAGATACATGCTACTTTTAAACATAAATACTAGAATTTCTTTTTTATTATTTCACAATATTACGTAAAATATCGAAATGAAAGAGCTTTAATGTAAAAAGATTAGTATTATGAATGAAAATGTACCAAAAACTTACCATATCTTTTGTAAACCTGTTGATATATTATTAGTTTAGTTTGTCCGGTATCATTCTTATGACGTGACGTTGGACGTAAGCGATCGAAATCTTGATAGTTCCTGCAAAAAGGAAAAACACATGCCAAATTAAAAATTCTTCTCATTATATTTACCCTGAAAGAATCTAAAACATATTACTCCGGCAAGATCCGGCCAACATTCCCCTAATATGCAAACCAAAAGAAACCAATTCTCCACAAATCTCAATTTCCCAATGATTCAACTGCCCCCGGATGTGATTACATCCATTCGAAACTCGATCATTTCTTTCCAGCGGTGCGCCAAAACCGCAAAACGTCTGGTGGTATCGTTTTTAAATTGGGTGTCAGTTTATTTACTCCATGTGGGTTTTTTTGCCTTGCCTTCCCTGCTCGCGTACATAATTACTTCGTACCTCAAACTCACACCCGGTGGATTCTGAGTGTCCACCGTTTGCCCCTCTTCCCGCGTTCACTATACATTATTATGTGTTTGTGTTTTGTAGATTTGTAAATTTAATTAATTATAAAGAATAAAGAATTACACTACAGCCGCGAACAACGTAAACAAAACACACGCATCTTTGCCAATGAGTCTGATGAGTGCTTACCTTTTGCATTGTTATTTAAGGGAGTATGTTTTGTGTGTGTGTGTGCAGTTGCATGTTGAACGTGTGTAAAACTTTTTTTTGTTATTAGATTTGAGTCGACTTCCCCTGAATTAATTCCTCCCCTAACGGTGTCTTAAGAGCTATACATTATCCATCGCAATAATCGTCCCACAATCCGCGGCTTATGCAGAAGTATTAAACATCATCATCACTCCCAAACACCACCACCAACAGGTTAGGCATACTTAGGTTTGTTTTTTTTTTTAAATAAATCTGCTAAGTATCTCTTGTTTGTGACTACAAGGCGAATTTAAGCTGTATGTAAATCATTCGAACTAGTTTCCAGCAAACACGTTTTGTTTTGGGATTCTTCAAATAATTTGATTATCAATTGGTAAAGTTTTATTTAAATTGCTTTAGATGGTATTGGCAAAACAAACACGTCGTTTAAACAAACAAAAAAACTACCCTGCTTAAGACGCGTGCTTACCAGGTCAGTAAGTTAAAATAAGGTAAGAATTGTCATACTATAGTTAAACGTTACCATTCCGCCGGTTCCCTTACGCACCGGAAGAAGTACACAGCGAAATGATTTCAGACGGATCGTAATAATGTTGAGTTTATATGAAAATGTTCAACCATGATGATTAGAAAGCTTCACCAACTCGTCGCCAACATACAATTGAGGGGGAAGTTAACGATGATGGGTGAGCGTAATGATAGTGAGGAGGACATATAAAAATCTCATCTTAAATCTCCCGACGAAGATTTCAGTTAAAGTATTTCTTCGGGAATTGGTTGCCTCCCATACCGCCAAAGCTGCCACCACCGACATTACCGCTACCGGTGCCAAAGTGACGCAGACCGGCAAACAGCTCAATGTACCGGGAGCCCATCTTTTCCTTGTCCTTGCGCATCGCCTTGATGGCTTCCTCCTTCGTCTCGAAGTACGCATCCCCTTCGCCCGACGGACGTTTGCGGCTGTTCAGCTGCACAACACATTTGACCGGCCTGAGTGGCATGAAGAAGTCGTGCATATCCTGCTCATCGCAACTGAACGGCATACCGCGCATATGCACACAGTACAGGTTCGGTTCGTCACCCGCAAAGTCATTGTTGGCGTAGTTGTTCATCGAACCGTAGTTGCTTCTTCCGCCATTGCCACCACCGCCGGAACCGTACCCGTAGCTGCTGTTGTTGTACGATCCCATGTTGGAACTGTTGCCGCTTCCCATACCGGTCGAGTAGCCACCGTAGCTGTTGGACATTGCTCCCGACGTACGGTAGCTACCACTGCCACCGCCACTACGATCCATGCCCATCATCGATTGCATATCGCCACCACCGGAATTCGCTCCCGATCCGGACCCATAGCCAGCGCTAGTGCTGTAGCTGTTCGCAGTGACGCTAGCGCCACCACCACCGCTGTTCATACCACCGCCGGAAGGACTTCCGCTGCGTCCCGAACCGTAGTTGGTGCCGCCACCTCGATCTACTTGAGCGTAAAAGGGAAAAAGGACAAAAATGCGGAAAGTTAAACAAATGTTCTTCCGTCGCATGGTGTTAAGGCTCGTCAAAAGGTAAAGAGTTACTTACTTAGCTGATCTTGCAACAGGCGCAAGATGTCGATGTTACCCAGATTATTCGAAAGCCCCGAACCCGAGTTGCCATTGTTTCCAGGGGTGTACATTTGACCCATATTGTTCGAGCTGGGATTGTATCCACTGCCGCCATTGCCATACCCGCCATTGGAACGATCATTCCAACCTCCGCTCATGTTACCTCCCGAGCCCATTGTGTTATCGGAATAATCTGAAAAAAGTGGAAGTGTTTATAGCATTAGAAAAGAATCTCATCTGCTACACCTTGCTACCTACCTTGTCCATAGGCTGGATCGGACATCTGTGAATAGCCTCCGCCGCCCGAGTATCGATCGTTGCGCCCATACGGTGTCAAGCGTTGCAAGCGCTTCTCTGCGCGCTTCATTTCACGAGGGCTGCTGCGGAATAGCTCGATGTATCTGTGCGTTTCAACCCCGGATTGGAAAAGGTCACCACAAGCCACGAGAAGCAAGGAAGGTTTTGGAGGGAATAGGAACAACACACACCACATTGAGGTACACGGGAAAGGATGGGAAAATGGTGGAAATGAAAGAAATTACATAAACATTATTAGCTTAAATTAAAACCGAACATTCGTTGTTGTGCAGCCGCGTTCAGCAGTTGTTTCATTGTTTGTTTTTTTTGTTGGTTGTTGCTTCTGTTAATATACATGTTTTTGGGGCTCTTTTAGTTCCATACTTGAGATGCTGTCGTCAAGGTGAATCAATTTGTGGCGGAGGAGTGATGGGCGGCAATACATTGGCCGCTAGAGATCTGTATGTATGTGCGGTAATTTCAATTGAACATATTAATTACAATGATGCTAGTAGACGAAGATTTTGCAACTAATCTCCACACTCTGTGCTCGAATATTTGGGATTCATCGTACGGGTTATTACAGACGCTCGTGCTTGCACCTGATAGATGTACTTCAAGTGGTTCAAGTGTGTTTAGCAAACATTATTTGTTGTATTGAAGAATGCACAATAGAAACGAGAAAATAGAAGAGCAGCTGGCCAGTTACGCCAAAGAGCACCATACGTTTGAGCGAATAATTACTGTACACAGAGTGTTTGGACCCATTATATCCCGACGAATCCCGTTTTAAAGATACATTCCACTTTCCACCGAGAATTGAAACCCACGTTTGACTGTGTGACCCCACCATTTAGCAGCAGCAGCAGCCGAACGAACTGCAAATGCGCCCTCTGGAGGTATAACACATTGAACACCCAAACCATGATCTGTTTTGTAGGCATCAGCATGACCCCGAGTAAAGGAAACCCAAAATGCAGCCCAATTTGTAAGCGCATAACATAATCCTATCGTTAACTGATCGATTTCTGAAAAAATGGCAGCCAAATAAATGAGCAACTGATATGCCGAACGATTTAAAAGTGACTACTACCATAAATCTTGAAGCTTGAATCAAAACTTAAAAGACTTTGAATTGCGGTAAGAGCAAATGGGAAGCGTCCAAACAACGGTTCCCGCAAAATATTCCATCGATTCGATATTTTAGCAAATAAAAAACAATAGTTAAGATAAGCAACAGAATAGTAAACGTTATCGCGGGGTTATCATCCCTAAGCAAACAGAATTTAAACATAAAATTGTGTAATACAACTGAAACGCTTCAATATTACTAACTGTTTCGTTCGGTAATGCGAGAATGCCCCTGTAATAGCCGCGTTTTTTGAAACATTCTTATAGTTACGCTAACAATTTTTGCTGCTTATTTCCAACGGTTTTTGCTTCTGATTTTTAATGAGAAAAAAAAAAAGAGTAACAAGAACGAACCACCCACCTGTTCCCAATCTTCTCTTTGTGCTTTCCCATGGCCGCTTCAGCTTCGGCCTCGGTTGCAAACTCTACAATCGCCTCCCCAGATGCCCGTCCCAGGTTGTCCAGTAGCAAAAGTATCCCATTATAGCCATTCTTAATCGTCAAGCCTGCGGGAGTGTGGTTAGTTTTTTCGTTGATTTTGTTTTTTTTTGGTTTGTTGTTTCGATTGTTCATTACATTTCGATTGTTTGTGTAAGGAGCAGAACGGATTCAGTTTCATGAAAGGGAAAAAGCAGGAAATTGGATAGTGATGTTGATAGGTATGGACAAAAAAGATCTAATTGTGTTGAGGATAGAAGAGGAAGGAAATGGAAACTAAGGAAACGTATTTAGCACCGGTCTATTGACCAGTGTTCGATTGAAAAGTACAGGCAACGCGTGTCCAATACCACTGCGCAGACTGACCCACACACACCCATAAACCCATCCGCTTCTCCCGACCGAACTGTTGGCTAGGCCTGTGGCTGGAACCTTGCGGTACGACAGCAGGCTGTGCAGATGGGTAACACACTTATGGGGTACAAGAGGACGGATGTTTTCCCTCCCTGGTCCGTTGCGAGTCGTTGCGGATCGTAACACGGTGCAACGGAGGTAAATGTTGGTGGAGTGGGGGACACCTACGGAAAAAAAACTGCCAACCTCGATGTTTTAAACTTACCCGGAAAAAAGGCTTTCACATCGTCCTTCGTGCTTGTCCAAGGCAAACCGCGCAACTTCACCACCGGTCCTTCCTCGTCGTCTTCCATCTCCTGCAGTGACATTTCGTACTGCTCCTCGGTGGCGTTGAAAAACTCAATGTACCGGTGGCCGATCGTTTGCTTGTTACGGGAGAACGCTTTGTGGCGATCGTTGACGGAAGCGACCCGGATGTAAGCTTCGCCGGTTTGCCGCTTGGTCATCGGATTTACGCCGATGTGCACCTGCAGAATGTTGACGTCGTGCAGAAAGTTGCGTATCTCGTCCTCGGAGACGCTCCACGGCAGACCGCGAAGACGTATAAACAACGAAGGTGCACCTTCATCCCCTGCAACCGAGCCTTGGTTTTGGTCGAATCCACTCATGGTGCCGCCGCCCAAATCACCGTCACCGTCGCCGCCACTATAGCTGCTGCTATCCTGTTGCTGTAGATTAGCGATATCCGTCATTTTGTGCTGTGAGTGAGGATTGTAAACAAAAAAGATTCAATCGCAAAAAACGACCAAACGACGCTTGCCGAACGAAAGGAACAGTAGAGAAAGAGCAGGTGTGTGAGCAGGGGGAGCCAGAAAAACAAATCACCACCAGCGCCCATCACGGTCGCAAAAAGTACTACATTGGGCAAGAGCAAGAGCGCAGCACAAGCCGCATTCGTGTTCTCTTTTGCACCTCTTTACATTACAGCAGGTAATCGCGAGGACGCCATATTGGCGCTGGAAAAGGAAAGCATCGTGACACGGTGTACCTTCAATGCAACAGAACACCAAACTTGGAAACGTAATTTGAACAGTAAAACACATTTACTACGACCCTGGTGGCCCACACGATACTTGGCACAAACCGCACACTGAGATGGAAGGGAAAAATATCGGAGAAATATGCGATATGCGACAACGAGCGTTCCTTTTTTGCAAGCATCGGTCTAGCCGTAGCAGGTTGCAGGTTGGTTGTTGGGACAAAAAAACATACCGTACAGTACACGATTCGCACTCAACTCGAGGTTCTTCGCAAGCAAACCCGGACCTGAAAGTTTGGGGTGTGTTTTTCACGAATGTACACGGCAACTTTCACTAAAATTCGCACCAAAAGCGAGCGGAGGCGTGCGTGTGTATGTCACGCCGTCTTCAAGGTGTGTGAAGAACTGAACTCGGCACAAGCGTTTGTAAACATGCCGGAACCGAAGTTTGACAGTTGCGTATTGAGCTTGAAACCTCGACCAAGGTGTTTAGAGGCGATATTTAAAAACCTCGACTAAAAGTGGAAGAAGCAAAACAGAAAAACACCGGCAGTACAAATACGCTACAGAAAGGGGTTTTATTTAACTAAATTAATGATTACAATGTCCCGGTAGCTATTATTCTTTGAATATATCTTGCAATTGAACGGTTTTACCACTATCCTCCGGCACAGGCGATGGTTTTGCATAAGCAACCGAAGAAGCGCTTTCGGTTGGTCGTTTGTCTGCCCTTTGCTGGCGCATTTTATCCTCCAGAAGATCCATTGCTGTCTCGTACACTTTCTGCTCGTCTAATGCACCTTGAGTGGACAAGTCCTGATAGATTCCAATAAATTGCTGAGTCGGTGTAAGATTGTTGGTATCCAGCATATTAACTGCAAACGTTGCTTTACCGGATTTGTGGAACTTGCTGCGGAATCAAACAACCGGTAAGTACTTTTCGACCCGGTTCTTCGGATGCACACGATACTTACGCTCGTACTGTATCTTCTTGGTAAAATATTTGTCGTACGGGTACTCTAGGAGCGGGACGGTCGTAGCGGGGCTCTTCATGGGGTGGGAATGCGGTCACCACATCGTACCAGAGCGGCCGCTCATCGAACTTCATGGCACCGGATTTGAGCAGTCCCTGAGTCCTGAAACATAAGCGAGTGTGGTTGGACGTTTGTTTCGCGTTTCGATTGTATACAATCTAAAATTTACCGCGTAATGATGGTTCCTATTTTCTCCAACCTGCTGTTAGCCATGCTGATGTATTTTTACACGCTAATTCAGAAAACTAACTTAGAAGAGCTGATTCAATGCTTCTTTCTATTCGGCAAAATTAGTTATGAAACCAAAACACGCCGAATTGTTTTGATTCTTTGACAGCTCACAAGATCAACTGTGGTACTTGCAGTGTTGCCAGGTGCACTCACATATATTGTTGGTTAAATTTAAAATATGTAAATATAAACGATGAAATGAATCAATGCAAAATATAAAATCGTAAAAAAGGTAAAATTAAGACCCCATTCATACGTTCGTTTTGTGAGTGTTCATTTTTTAAAGAATAGGGTCATTAAAGACTAACATTTCTATTTCAATGGAGATTTTATCGATCAGGTTTTAGATAGATAACAATTATCATGATTATGATAAGATTTCATGTTATCGTGGTAGTTATCTAACGTGTTAAATGTATTCTAAACGTTCTTTAGATACTACTTAGAGCAAGAAAAGTGATACCAAACGTTATACTGTATACAATGACAAGACTATAAAAGTGATCGTTTTTCAGAGAATGTATTTTTGTTTCTTATCAGAACATGGCAGAGGATTCGGGATTAAGCATTACTCAAAAGCTAGTGGCCTCGATTGAACGGTAAGAAGTTCTCATTTATTTTATATGATTTTTTCTATTCCAAATTAGATAATTTTCTGCAGTCAGTCTTCCAAACATGAGCACATGTTTTCAAATTTGGTTTCAATGAAGGAGGCGCCTGGTATTTTTCAGCCGATGATACATGCACACGTGTTAGTTTTACGGATTTGGAGCCTAAAATGACCAATGGTCAAACTCTTTAAAAATATCATAATTCAAAAACGCGGTGTGGAACTATTACTACCAACCACGCAATACAATCAAAATATCAAACCATTCTACCAGCATTGTGTGGTGGTGCTTGTGGTGCAGTGTAACGCTACGCCGATCGAGAGGGAAAGTCGGTTACGTCAGGTTACAACGTACACCTCGCTGTTGCCTAGAACCGTGTCAGCAGAAGAAAAACCACACGCTGATGATTGACACGCCACACCGTACCGAAACCAACCACCGATCGGCAGACACGCGTGGCAGACAGAACCGCCAAAAAGGGACACGTTCGTATGTGCGCTACCCCAGCCGCGACGAATTCATTCATGAAAATGGATGAGCGGTAGCGTAGCAGCAGGACAGACGTACGCAACCTTTTCCACTGCACGGGAGAGCATCACACTCGCCACCAGTTGATCCGTGCGGTACGTTTTAGTGCCGTGCCTTTCCGGAGCGGAACAATGCTGGAAGGGCGGTGGTTCTATCGTGATGGATGCGATCCAAATTCGGTACGCTCTCGTGCTTTGTGTTTTCCACGCGTGTGTTCCGTTTCGCTCGCCACTAAGAGAGCCTCACTGGAGTGGACTTTTGCTCACGGAGCGTTGAAGAGTTTGGTTCGCACAGGCAGCGTGGTACAGCGTTCAGTCTCCAGTCGACATCCGTTGCTAGCGGGTCGTGGTTGAGTTGGGACGTGCTTGTAAAACGAAAGCGGGCGTTCAGGTGTTAAGCACTTTCATGGATGGATCGACCAACAACTTATGATAGTGAAGCATCAGTAAATGGATAGTAGAAAATGGGGCACATATTTTACGCGCTGTGTGATTTATTGTGCATGCAACGGTTTGCCTAACTCTGCAACCTGTTGCACCGGTTCTGGAGTTTCAAGATGTGCATTCCGTTACGGGTGACAGCTTCCAGTGTACGTGTGGAATTATTTAAAAGATCATGAACCAGTTGCATGTGTGTGGTTAAAATTCGTGATGCGTGACTGATTGGAGAGCGTGTGAATATAGTGCGGTGCAGTTGAGTAAGACACGATCATGGTGAGCGAAAACTACACCCAGCTGCTGCTGGACGCGACGAACAGGTTTAACCTGTCCGCGTACAGCACCGTAGCCGGACCGACCATGTCCCACGATGAGGAACTCCAGACGGAAATGATGGTATCGACGATTGTGGCGATCTTTTTCGGGTTGATCGGCATTACGGGGCTGCTCGGGAATGCGCTGGTCGTGCTGGTCGTCCTCTCGAATCCCCAGATGCGTTCGACCACGAATCTGCTCATCATCAACCTTGCGATTGCGGATCTACTGTTTGTGGTGTTTTGCGTTCCATTCACGGCCACCGACTACGTACTCTCGTCCTGGCCGTTCGGTGACCTGTGGTGCAAAAGCGTCCAGTATCTGATCGTGGTGACGGCACACGCGAGCATCTACACGCTCGTGCTGATGTCGCTGGACCGGTTTCTGGCGGTCGTACATCCGATCGCGAGCATGGTCATACGGACGGAGAAAAACACCGTGCTCGCGATAACGATCCTCTGGGTGTTGATCATCACCACCGGGCTACCCGTATCCTTCGCGCATGGAATTAATGTGAGTGCTTTTTCCTCATTTTGTATCTTTTTTCTTTATTCACTCACAAGCTACTAGAGAAGCCACCATACAGGAAGCCATCCGGAAAGCATCACGAATTAGGTATTTGTGTAGCGTTTGAGTGGCAAGATAATGGATGGAGTTTTATTGGTCTGTAATTTCATACTGGTACTCGACCGCGACGACAACACCGCCGATAAGGAACGGATAACGCCGGATTGTGGTTGCGTTGATAAGAACGGTATGGAAAACTGGGCTGCTAGTGGCAGCGAGCCCAGCGAAACCACAATCCCGATCCGATCGACGTAAATCGATACTGTCAGCTCGCGTGCCAATTGCTGTTTGTGAGGATGGGTTTTGTTCGTTTGTTTATTAATGGTTACATTCGGGAGGGGTGTTTTTTTTTTACGTGTTTGTGTGGTTGCTGAGCTCCCACTCCCTTGTGTACGACGACATGTATTCTGGGCGGATGATGACGATGATGGAATGTTGGTTCTCATCTTCACTTCGGTGAAAGAGTTTGTTTTGAGTTTTATTTCCCTGTCATTCCTCGTGCTGTCATCCATTAATTCGCCGGAAACAAGCGTTTCGCCACCCGTTCCTAGATAAATAAGACGGATGCACTAAAGCCGCGGACGGTCTCCGGTCGTGTGCCATCTGGCGCGGCGCAAAATGCTTTTGGGGATAGGAGGCTGGCAATAAACCAGCCATTGATTAGAAATGGTATGAGGGTGAGGTTTGGTTGTCATGAGCGTTGGGAGTGATATCTATCCCTCCGTGGCAGCTCCAAAGAGTACACCGAATCGGGCCATCAAATCGGTTGTACTGTTCATTTTGTTTTATTGGGGGAAAAAAGGGAACAATCTTTATTAGCGGACATTTAATGCCCGGCGAGACGTGGTTATTGTGCAAATATGTGTTTTTATGCAGACAACAAAACAAAAAGCATTAGCAAAACAACACTATTTTTCTGAACCATGTTGCATTGATGCACCAAAAACACGCCAATGCACAATGGGCAGTTCGGAACAAATTTCGGGATAAAATTATTTTGGGGGATATTTTATGTTTTTATGGATTGATATCATTGATAGAGACAAAAAAATGCATTTTTGGTTTAGTTCAGACCAAAATCACCAGATGGCGCTCAATA
>KB663610.1:13834992-13934124 GCA_000349025.1 Anopheles minimus | reverse complement strand
TGTAGATTGAAAAACCATAATTGGTTTGCCACTAGTTGAAAGTTGGTTTTTTGAATTTTATCCCGGCAGGTGCCCAATGTGCAATGTTCAGCTTGTCACTGCATATCTTAATCCCCTACCTGCATGTTGAACAACTGCAATCGATTCGGCGGCTCATATTTCATTACCCGTGTGATGTGTGCTATAAATTGTATTATCCGAAAAACAACTTCGGAAGCTGACCTTGCCACTGCAATCGGTACGGAATTAATCGCGTTGGTATGTTAATTAGCTGCTTAAATATGTATGCAATTTCCGTTTGTTAGTCGTTGTGGTGTCGGCTGGGTGGAAAACTGTTGGTTGGCATTATGCATAATTAAAATGGTAAATTGAGTCGTCCGATTGTATCGATTCCGTTAAGTAGTGTTCAATTTGTATGAACCGCGTTTCATAGAAAAAAAAACTAAAGTACAAGCTAAATTAAATTATCTACCAATAAAGCTTATTTGTTTTGTGGTTTTTTCTGATTTTTTTTTCAACTATTTCGTTGTTTTGTAAGCTGCTGTAATTATTTCACTATAATTAGGAATTTTCGCAGAATTGTTGTTAAAATATTTATAAAAACAAATTGCATTCTATTAACATGAAAAGCATTCGAGACACTGGAGGGAATCGTGAACATTGGTTTCAGATGTAGCCTCCTAAAATTAATGGTTTCACATATCTTGTGAAATGTTATTGCAATATTTGATCTCGATCTGAAGACAAACTCCGTAGACACCAGTGCCGAGCTAAAAGTATTATTTAGCTACGTTTATTTTTTCAAATTTACTAAGTATCCAACCCACTGAGTAACTACCTAACTAGCCAACGATTTGGGACAGAGTGAAGATTGGTTTCATTATATGATATGCATCTTCAGCTACAGATTATCCTGAATAACAGCTGCCTTCTAATGGAACATGCATTATGATTGAACAACTTGTGTAGACCAATAATGGAAAATAATATTGATGGCACATCCTTCTATCAAAAGGCCATTAACGCAGATAGGTGATGGTACCTTTCTAAAGCGATTCGAACCATTACCCCCCAATGTGGGGTCAAATGTCAGCTTCAGTCAGTCTCCTGTGAAAACACCTGCTGTGACGGTCGGATCTGGCCTCAGTACGTTCAAACACTTTTGAGATTTGCATTCTATTAAAGATGATCTGCTAGACGTGTTCGTGAAGAAGTTCGTAAAGAATTATGTTTTGGTCGCATTGGAGTTGTTAGACTTCACACATTGTGTGGAACGCCAAAGTTCGACTTACAGAATGTTTTTCTGTAGGATTTGCTGTAACTGCTAAAACCCACTAAGTGATTTTAATGTCTTATTGGGATGCAGTTAAGGCTTGCACCAGACAAAAATAAAAAAAATTCAATTAGCGTTGAATTTATTCGTAAAATGCTTCTTTTTCGTTTTGAAGATACTTTATGGAAACCTTCATTCACACTCGTAATGGATGTTTTCGTAATGATCGTTTTGGTAATGCTATTAAAATACATTCGAATAAAAACCTCCACATAGGTAAAATATTCAATCCATTTAGGTATGCGAAGGACTGGGACTGATGTGCTCCAGTAACACACCAACGCTGTACGAACGCTTCTAGCCGGTGCGAATCGAACGGTAAATGGAGATTTTTGTCTGCAAGCAATTGAATCAATTCGTCACTTAGCGTGGCATACAATTTCGCCCGAACGCAGCATAAAGGCAAAAACATTCGTTTCCTTTCCTTGTGCCTGTTTGTTTCATTTCCTTTCCTAATGATGCCTTTCGCTGCTGCACAACGCACAATGGTACGGTCTTTCCTTGGTTAATGGCAGTCGTTCGCTTTTTAACTCGAGTGTGTCAACAAAGTTGTTTTTTTTTTGCTTCTGCTCTGCTTTCTCCCGCACGTGTATGCAGCTATCCTGTCCCCGGTGCTGGGCTGCTGCTGCTGTTTAATTTTGTTACGTAGTCCAAACGAATTTTGTCGCAGCCGAAAAATAATGTACACGCGCCACATTCGGGCTCCGCGAGAGATCAAAGGCCATGCGGTGTTGCGACCCGGTAACTGGTGGCAAGATGACTGTCAAGGGCACATCGTATCGTCTAGAGAATTTATCCAGGACAGCGGCAACCCAATTAGTTCTGCTGGCAGTCATGGTAAGCTCCGGGGGTGTTCCGGTGCTGCGAGATGAACATGATGGAGAACGCCGGAAAGCGAGCAGTGTATTGTGCCCGATTTTGGTGATTCGGGCTAGAACCGTGGAGTTAACCATCTCGCACAGAGAGCGCTATTTTTAATTCAATTCATCCGTATCGATCGATGCTACCCGGTGATGCGTTGGGCGCGAATTATATTGAATTTCATACATGATGTGACGTATCCATTTGCCCGTTAGTCAGGCGAACCGATCCCGTCTCGCAACAAGTATGTGAATTGAGCGAAACAAAAATGTTGACGATCAGTGAACACACCTGAAGGCGCTCGATAGGAAATTGAGTTGCTACCGATGGCAATGGTGGATGGCACCATTCTCTCAAGTGTTAATGAGATTTTGTTTGGTTGGTCGAAAGCAGTGCATTGCTGCAAATGGAGAAGCGAATAGGACAAAAAAACAACACGACAAACATCGATGCAAATGAGTGGAAATGCATTGTGGCACTATTCAATTCAATCAACTCCATCAATGGTGATATCGTACTGGAAATTGCATTATCCGAATTGCATTCGTTGCCTACGTTTTCTGGCCCTGCGGACAGTGCCACCTTGAAGTGCAATACTTGGAATGTGAAGTGTAATTTCCATACACACGGGTACCGGAGTATCCGAGTATTTTGCTGCTGAATAAACAAAACTGTATGTAGAAAGGTGTGCACTTGAAGAAAACCATCCAGCAAGAAAAACCAGCAGGTGGTGCATATCGTTTATTTTGCTGCATCAACAACAGTCTCTCGCATTGGCCCGTGAAGGGATGCAGAGCTGGGACTTGGTAAACAATGCGAATTAAACGTGTGATTGACGAACGAATGCAATTTATCTAATAGCTGGAGTCGTCCACTGTATGGAGGAATATGGAATATGGTTGGGATATTGCATTTATTGCTACTCTGCAGCAAACTACAATTCTGTGTGGTTCAAGGTGCGATCGAACTGAAGGAATTTGCGTTGAGAACATGCATATGGATATGACAGTATCTATGGACACGTTCAGTGATGTCTATCAGCCGTGGGCGATAGTTTGAAGTGACCAGAAATAGGTTATGTATCATTTTTGGCAGATTACAACACAATGCATACTTGGTAGCGAATATATTCGAGGACTCTCAATGTAGAATCTTCGATTTTGTTTACCATGTTTACCAAGTCTATCTTGGAGAAGGGAAACAATTTGGGAAACAATCATACTTAAGAACTTTAATATTGTAGCCTTACTAAATTGCTAATGTCCTACAGGTGAAGTGATAAAGTCTCTTGTTAATTTGTTTAATTTTCACAAATATCGAATACTAATGCATTCTTCAACCGCCATTTCAATCAACATACTTTGGAAAGCGTTATTCAATTGGTTTTTATACATCTCTAGAATTATTCTTCACTAGAGTGTATTCCTTGAATACCTTATACACTTTTATTTATCTTTCAATTCCTAGCATGCCTAGAAGAACCATAAAGTATCTTTTGTTTCGAAAAGTGTGAATAGATAACGATCCTATTGATGGATAAATCCTCCAGCAGGTATTGCTCCATGTGTAGATGAACACATGAATGCACACTGTATTGTAATGATTCCAGATGTTGTCGACATTTTATTAACGCCTTTCATTCACTACTGGTTCATTTGCTATTCAATTTTACACCAGTTTATTTATTAAGTTTCATTGGGCATCACACCCCAACATATCACAATTATCGTCCAATATCGTCCTCAAGGAATTTTCTGTTTTCTGTATCGGGTGTTCGATTAACACATTCAACCATAGATACATATGTCTAACGCGGTCATCCAATTAAATCTCTAAACAAAAGAGTTTTCTCTATAAATGGTCCTACTCTTGCAATACCAATATGGCTTGTGCACATATTTAAGATAAAACAGTTGTTGCAAAAAAATTGAAAACAAATCACATTTTGTAAAGCACACAGATTATACCGTTTAGCTTATTAAAATGTAATAAGTAACGGTCGTTATGACAAACCATCAAATTAGATTTCGGATGTTTTGTTCGCCTGCAAAGCGAATCAATCTCCCTTCGATCGTTATAGTTCCTCCTAGAATTTTCTCCCGATCGTCCACTCAACATAGGCATAATAATTTGATTTCCTTCGCCGGAACAAGCTTATCGAGCGTGGTTTGATGAAATTATGTTGACGTTTTGCTGTTACCAATCACTCATAATTAACATAATCCACCTTCATCCTGGCCGGCACGCGATATTCTTACATCAAGGGAAGAAAGAAAAACTGTGCAAGAAAATTTAAATTTATCAAAACCGGAACGGTTTGAGATCAGTGCGTCCAACACCATCCCATCCCCACCCGACACCATTGGCAAGAGCAACATGACAAATGCAAGACGGCATTTGGTCTATGTTTCAGCGCTGTGGGAAATGTTGACAACCTGTAGTGAACGGTGTTGCCCCACGCGAATACTAATTAGCCGTCCGTTTGGTGGAATTTTCCCCCCCACAAACGACAATTGTGCAGCTCATCGGATCGTGCAGACAAAATGGCTTTATTTGGGCATCGGAAGAAACACAAAAAGTGCGTTCCGTGCTTGGGATGGATACGGCAAAAGTCTGTTTAAAAAGCACGATTCGGTTCATTTTCTTCCTGCAAATGTTAATTACCGCTGACACGATGGCCGGCTCAAGTGAGCGTAGCGGTTATAATCAGATTTTAATGGCTTTTCCGATGGAATCTGCTTTCAGATCAAAGCTAATTGTTCGTTTAGTTTGCGCCACGATGGTGGCAAAGGCTTACGATGGTGTGGGCAGAGGGCAGATGCCATTCTTTATCGCTTAACCTCAGGTCAGCGAGTCGGCGAGTCGGTCGAGCAGATCGAAAGAATGTTGAATGATAATTAAACTTGAAAAATGTCAACGTGCCGCTCAATCGGTCGTGAACGTCCAAAGACATTTACCTTTTAGTAATATTGATGAATGGATCGACAAAATTATGGCATTGTGTGTGTTTGTCTACAGTCAAGGGAGTCATTTAACCGAAGGAATTGATTTCCAAGGATTTTTAGGGAGTCCAACTACCATATGGCAATGTATCTGATAAAGCCTTTGATTGGATAGTTTCAGGGAATGTTCTTTAAATCGCAATATGGATTATTTTAATGTTTTTGAAAGTATTGTAGTATATCAGTTAATAATGCTTCTAATGGTATTCTTAAGAAGATATCCGTCATCTGACTGATAATCAATCTAATCTACCTAATTATCAATCAAATATCAAATTCTGAAGCAGTGTATTTGTAACCTCACATCCAAAACTTGTTTTCTTGTTTAAGCAAAAATGATTCTGGCCAAATTTTCATTGAAAATATTTAATTCGGGTTTTCTTTATGTTTGCCCATCCATTTAACTAATTTTCCCCAAAACCTAAAACCCCTAAACCCCGTAAAAAAACACGCTTTAACAACAACCTATTCAAAAAAGCATTGAAAAGTAACAAACGAACGGAAAATGTCACAATAATATGAAATTATCTCAAAACGCTACATACATACATCATTACCTCCCCCCAGTGCCCGGTGGTTCGCATGAATAGTGCCAGAACGGAAGAGCGAAACGAAAGGAAGTACTTTTGATCGCATTAAAAACCGTCCCATACAGAAGTTCGTCAGGCTTTTCAGGCGGTTCCGTCGGTTCGTCGAAATTATAATACTTTACAAAATCCGCTAGACCTTTGAGGCAGAATGTCGGAGTTCGCGGTGTACGGTTGTTTCAGCTTCCAAATCGTACCAGCCCCCACCGCTCGTGCCCTTTTCCTACCTTTATTTCTTGCTACTAATTTCTGCGTTCCTATTCAACGACTCGATCTGGCTTCCATCTTTGGGATGTGAACGAAGCTTTTGGTGCCTTTTTCAGTGTTTTTTTCCTCTTCCTCTTCTCACAATCTTCCGAATTGTTATGAGCCTTATATTTATATCATTCACCAACAGGGATGGTAGATATGTTTTTTTTTTCAACTTCTTTCTTTTTGTCCCCAACTAATGCTGCCCAGAGTAAAGCTTGCAGTAGAAACAAAATGATAATAATAAAATGTACAATTCTCGGCTCTACGTTCAGGCTGATTTTGACTGGCGTTTTTCGCTGGTTTTTTTCTTGTCGTTGTTGCTCTACTGTAGCTTACTTATGCCGCCCTAATGCCTTCCGGCTTCAGGATGTGCCATATTCCGTTCGTCCCTTAACATTCTTCCAGCGGCTATGTACTGGTACCGAGAAGTGACCCAGCACAAAACGTGCCGTCAATAGGAGAACTCCTGTGCTCTGTCGCAAAATGGCGAATGCTGGTATGTTTACCCCGGCGTTGCGTCAACATCACTCCGGGCCCCCGTTTGCCACCCCCGGAAAAAGCGCACGGAAGATAATGCGGAAAAGGACCGGGAGTGACCGAAAATCTTAAATTCAACGAATGCCTTCTACATGTAGCAGAAGCGGAAGCTGTACTGTCCATCGACTGAAAACTTCCAATTATTCCGCTCACATTTTGTCTAAATTTTCTCCACCACACTCACGCGTTGACCTTCGGTAGGTTTAATCTACTACCCGTCTCATCGTTCTCCTTCCTTATTGTCCCTTTATCATACAGGAAGATAGGGGGAAAGAAGCTGTTCACGAGGCAAAAGTTTGTATTAATTTACGCCGCATGCCTTACGATTAGCTGCGGGTATGCGAATGGGCTTGTTTATTTATATATATTTTTTATTACTAACGTTCATCGCTTGGAATTTTGGGACCAGTTCGTCCGGTTGAGGATACAATAGGAAAAGAATCTCTGATATATATATTATACCCAGTAGAAGCTGCTGATAATGGCTGCCTTCCTGTACCGGGGGCACAATTAATACAGCAACCAGAAACTTGCACACACACCCACCCACACACTGGTGCGCTCGAAAGCAATCTGGATAACATGTTTCTTTTTCGCAGCAAAACCGGAAGCTGAGAAACTTGTCGAATAATTAGCTGTTCTTACTTTGTTGCTGACTTTGGATATGCTGTTTTTTTTTCCTCTCCCTCTCGTGACTTTCTGATTTCTCATTTTGGGATCCATTTTAGCCGGATGTTTGTCTTTTCCAGTGAGGTGGCATGATCAGGGGCAGGGTTTTCGGGGGTGGGAAGGTCTAAATTATCTTGGCGTCGACAACTGGACAAAACTTCCCCAGCACCGCAGGGCAAGAAAGTCGGAGTCGGCGGAGGAAATCATTATTCTTGCTCTGCTGCCTTTCGAGTTGTTAGGAATCAAGTTCTTCTGTTGGGTAATTTCCGTTCGAAACTGTAGCTGCGATAGCGTGGGCCGGGTGTAGCACACCGTGTCCGTACCGTCGATCGGGTATGACTATAATGAAATAATAATTCTTAATTCGTCTTGACGAACCGGCACCTCGGTTGGTCGGATTTTCTTACCGGGATGTTTTTGCCTGAATGCATCCGAGTTCGAGTTCGGGGGCGATAAATTAGCAACACGCTGATGGCTTTGCAAGGCCAACAAACCATCAGATGGCGATCTTCATGCATCATCATGTTGATTCTGGAGTTTGGATTAAGGACTAAGAAGCTTGTTAGCTTCTGTCTGTTCGAAAGGAAATCGATTCTCTTGTACCGTATCTGGCCCATATATCTGCTAACCTCCATTAGGATACGGGCAGTAATGTGCGTATGTGGCAACTGCGTAGGCATTCGGGGGCCTCGGGCTGAGCTTGTTTCGCAAATTTCACCGAACCAACCGTGTACTTCCCGCGACCCCCTCTCACCGCCCGGCTGATATGTGTGTTTAGCAAGAACAAATAATTTAATCAGCTTTGCCATGAGTGTATGGGGATGCGTTTACTTACGACCCGGAGTGAGTTATTATTTGCTCAGCATCCATAAATCTCCATTATTGCCGACGCTGGTTGTTTTGGGGCGTTTTCGCAGCTAGTTTTCTAATCGGTGTGATTTATTCGTTTCAACCATTGCATCTGACACGGTGGCATCAAGGCGTATGCGTAGACGGCGTTTGCTGGATGAGTCCGGAAATTGGGGCCATTTTTGAGCGGTGCCACCACCTTGATCGGAGATAGGGTTTTTGGGTGTTTGCCCTGCAGATAAACAACCAAATAACCACTTTCAATCAATCACCATCGTTGAAAGGTTGTTGAGGAAATTTCGGTAAGCTGAAGAAGATATTTTGTTTTTATGAGAGCATGGAAATGGTTTGCATGGTCGATTGCAAAAAGTATGTTAAAAGAAACTTAAGATAATGTGCAGTTTGTTGTTATCCATTCTAAATTGCTTACTGTTCCAATATAAATTCTCATATCAAGCATTTAATTAAGTGTCTATTTCCATTTCCATGGTGAAATGCAAACAAAAAAAGGGTTGATTCGTGTTTTATTTTTCCACTTCATTTAAATTTATTACATTCATTTCGGGCTGGTTTTCCCTCCCACGGAAGAGCTTCTGGCTGGAAATGTAACCTGATATTTTAGTTTTGGGATCTTAGAAGATTTTTTTTTTGTTGCCATTCTATTCCACTGTTGAACTTCATTTCCATACCAACCAACTCGGGACCGACCCTAGGGCGAACCTTCTGGATGGTCAGAGATTTGTTGCAGCAAGTGTCGGCGCTGCTGCAAAAAAAAATCTGTCCCTTGATAATGTTGTTAATAGTTGACGCATTTTTTATACTCCTCCACCAAATCCGTTCGACCCAGCACGAGAGGGCCCGTTTTGGAAAAGCAAGATAAAAAGGCAAACCTCCCAGCAACATGTCGTATCTTTTCGTCCAATGATGTAAAGCAGTGCGCCCGTTAGCAAAAGGGTTCTGAAGTGCCGCCGACTGTTTACTGTAAATGAAGAGATGAAGAGTTTTTCAAAGGACGGGGGTTGATTTTTGTTGTTGCCGTTGTTCGCCACTCTATCGGATGCATAAATTTGGTTGGGTGTAAACGGTACCGAAACGATCCGGAACGGGTTTCTCGGGGCGGAAGCTTGGGAGTCATCGGATTAACCTAATTTTGTGCTGCTGGTGTGCTTTGCCGGCTGGTTGCGAAGTGGGCCGAAAACGGGCTGGTGTTATGCCTGCGTTTCAAATTGGCCAATTGGGAACCGTAATCGTGCCGTAATCAGCATAACACCAAAACTACCTTAGCGTGGTGGCCCCAAGGGGAAGTTGTACGTTGTGTGAGAAAATACGCTTTTCCTGTGAAATGCGCAGGGTTGGGGCGTGTTTCGTTTATCCACAAGAATGTTTCATTTTCCACCCGTGATGGTTCAGTGCATTATGGTTATTAACCGGTGGCAATAGGGTTTAATTTTAGATTAATTTAAATACTCGAATCAATTATGTATGCGCTTTATATGATTAAGATGCCAATAGGAACTAATGTGTTTAATTGAATGTAAAAATCAAGTCCATCCATAATGCTAGCAAAACACAACTAGTCAAACAGAAGCTATGATGATTGATTGGCTACATTAGAAGAAACTTCCTGGAATTGCTCAAAATAGATAATGATAGATCAGAATATGTTTAAATCAAAATATCTACATGCAGAACATCCTGCCATACATTCAAGTCAAAGAGGCCACAAATGACAGTTACCTCTTAAGATCTAAGTTCCATAATAGCAGCAGAAGATAACTACAAATCAGTGACGGCCACTACCAATTTATTTATTTTTATTAGATACAATTGTGTAAGCACATTGTTAAACAATATGTAAAAAGTTAGAATCGGAAGTACAATATTAAAAAATTAGAACAGCTGAGTCGTCCAGTCAGACGGGAAATGATAGAAGAAGAGGGACACGTGGAGTTATGGGGAGGAAAATAAATAGTGAGGTGGAGTGCTGGATGGAAAACTACAGATGAGAAAGTTATGCCATGTTGGAAGATGTAAGGATGAGAATATAGTCTACTGGACATACAAGTGTTGCGGTCAAAGAGATAAGAGAATCTATTAAAACTACGAAGAGTAATAAGGAAAGGGTCGCTATGATATAAGCACGTACATCCGGAAGCTTTATCGGGAGGACATATAGAAATATACGAAGGAGGAGATCTGAAGCATCAGTAACATTGCAGAAGTAGAGAATTTGCCTCAATGTTCCTCTAGTGATACCAGCCCAATGAGTTACATAACCCTTTTTTGCGTGACTGTTGAAGTTGAGGGCGTTGCTGGCTAAAACTGTTGAAGGTACTTAGGATATCAAGGTGACCATATGCATTGAGGATATCTCTGAAGTAACTCAAATTACTTCAACCTTTTTGATGGAACCTGCCTTCTATCCACTCGCAGTTCTGGTAAGACATTTGACTTTGTAGTGAAATATCCTGGGATCAGCAGTTCCAATTCTGATGATTCGATCAATTATGGAAGCAATGATAGAAAAGTACGACCATCCCTTCCTAAGTGAGGAGAGTGTGTTTTTCCTTCGACTACCGCTATGTCTCAGAACACCGAATAGGCCATCTTTCAAAAGATGTATCTAAACATCTTGCAAAAGCTCCATAGAAAATTATTTAAATAATTTATTCAGTCCAGCTTCTCAACGGCATGTACCAAGTTAATAATTAATTTCTGTAAATATTTTATCCAACAAATTCCATTTATAGCACAGATATTTCTATATTGGTGGTACTCGTACTGACTTGTAATTCCTGCAATCAAGACATTAGCTCCAATTGAGCGTGTAATTGATCTGTAAATTATCTACTACGTGTTCTGCTCCTCAAACAGTGGCTCTAGAAATACGGAGAGGAAGAACCGTTTTAAACTGAAAACATTCGAATTCTATTTCTTCAAAGCACCGGTTTAGGTTAGATTTTAGCCACCAATCTGTCTGGAATCCAAGCCAATGCTCTGGAGAATTCACGAGATCGTTCCGATATGGCAGTTGTTTGCCGGCAGGTATTGTGTATTTTGTTTACCGATTACTTTTGCTCGCACCAACACATATAAACTCGCGAGGAAAACACTCCGACGGTGGCACTCCATCGTCCAACTACCACCAATCCCGGTGGTACGGTTTTGGAGCGTGGAGAACAGCAAACCAAGTATTTGTTTTTCTGATTTTGCCCTTTGTTTGCACGCCTGTCATGTTGGTTTAAAGGCATTGAATGTGTGGTAAGTACACTGTTTCCTGTTTTGAAGTACGGTAGGCAAGAGAGTGTTGGTGCTTTGAAGTGAATTAATTTCGATTACTGGTGGCGCCACCGTTTGCAACGATTTTAGAATGCTTGTGCTGGAGTTGCGTTGCTGAAACATTAGACTTGGATTAGAACAGCGCGTGGAAGCGTGCGGAAGCAGGCGGTTGAAGCAATAATGAAAATGCCTTTGGCGTTATTGTTACACAAAATTGAATTTACTTCAAGCGTAATGGTAGTGGTAGCATGAAGGTTCCTTCGGTTTCCAACACCGTAGGTGCAAACATAAAATCGCTATCGAAAAGCTCCTTCATGCGAGCGATAAAAAGACACTGAAGTCAGCAAGTTTCGTAAAAATGGGGGGGAAACATTTTTCATCTTTATCCACCATACGTCCACACATGTATTCTTTGCACCTATTGGTGCTTCCGACCGACGCTGGGCGGTTAATGTGGAAGCTCTTATTTTAATTAAACGTTGTGCTTGAAATGGGGCACACAAAAACTTTTCCCACCAATATAGCACCATCGTTCCACTTGACATGGCGCTATCATAACGCGGGCGCCGTAAAATATTCAATCTTACACACACACACACCCTCATACACATTCGGAAAAACCTACACTCCACGGTTTGTGTGGTAGTATTCTTAATGCATTGTTTTCCTTCTAACGAGATTGTGGGATGGATGATGATCAAGCATGTGGGCGTCACACGGGTATGCGATTATTACTGGTGTCTTAAAGCGTTGCCGTAAATCATGGCGATGTTTGGTGTAGGGAATATGTCAGTGCCGTTCGAATAAAGGATCGCATCTAGCGAGGGGTCACATCATCTTTGTGTGTGCGTTTTTTTTGCATGAATCTATGATAAAACAGAGCTACTTGCTCGTGCGATGAATGTAGCCTCATCGATCATGGCACGGAAAGAATGGAAGTGATTGTTTAATTACGCAAAATTATATCCAACGTTCCGCGTGAACTGCTGGGCGCTTTTGCAGCACTGCATTTCCATTTCAGCAGGGACTGCTGTGTGTGTGGGGAAAATTTATGTACTCATGTGCACGTGCCAACCATACACGCTCAAATACGCCAGCAACAATGCTCTCCGTCAGCAGCGCAACGGTGTCAGCAAATTGAATGACACTCCCACACGCACTCACACGAGAAGCCATGCAAGCCATAGTGACGGTTGCCGATCGTCAACATATTGCTTAACCGCTTTTCAATTTTCGACACCCAGCAAACATACGACAACAAACAACAAACGGCTTCCAGTTATGTACACCAGCCGGACAAATATGCTTCGTCGCCCGGCTGGAAGATGCTGTTGATTTATGAAGTGACAATCCAGGTGGCCATCGGGATGAAGCACCCGACCATTCGTAGCCAAACCTTCCCAGAACGTGACCTCGGAACGGTGGATGAAACTTTTGCGGGCTACTTTACGGTAACGAATACGGTAATGATTTCTAGACGCTTGACGTCATCGGGTTGCTATGAGGCCACCGGTGTGGATGGGAGTCACCGGAGTCGATGAGTGGGAGCGGATGGAAAGTTCGCTTTAAAGTTGTGCACTTATTTCCGATCACTGTGGGAGCGATGGAGTAAATTGAAATATTTCCCATCGAAAAACCGTCCCGGGAAGTGTCAAAGTTGCTCAGTACCGAAGGACGGTGGTGTTGGCGTGCGAAATGGCAGCCGGAAATGCTACTTCTGCAGGATTATTTATTCGTTTCTACGATAAAACCGTCACCATTTTTCGATCGGGGTAAAATTAAAAATTGAACTAAAGGCTACGAATTTCTCAACCAGCCAAGCCGGATTGTGTGCATTATTAATGGCCACCGAGGAAAAAAAGAAAGGAAGGAAGAAAGAAACGATGGCAAAGTTTCCCGCACATTGAACGGAGCAATGGCGGCATCGTGACTGTATTGATGGTTGATGGAGTTTCTTCGCCTTTTTTTTCGTGCCTTTTGAAAGTTCGCCCTCTCCACGCGTTAAAAGAGCATTTTGTTCATTTCTTTCCATTTGCCAACTTTTCTATTTGGCACAGGCACAGCCAGACGGTTTCGCGCGAACGCGCCAGTGTGTTGTTCCTCCAAACAGACGCACCAGTTGACGGGTTCGCCAACATTAGGAAAGCAAATATTTTAAAGCATTTCTTTATGCGAATAGGTAAGCATGTTTGATGAAAATGGATACCGTTTCCGGTGAAACATGCGTGGGGAAAATGCACGGAAGATGTTGGATCAGAATAAGCCCCGAAAAAAGTAAAATCGTTCACAATCGATTGGTCATCAATCATTCGTTGGTGAACGGTGGAAATAAAAAAAAACAAACGATGGAAATTTTCACCGTGCAGGTTATAGACTGACCTGGTGGAAAAGGTACAAAAAGGGCGTTGTTCATAACGTTTGATAATGAGTTTTTCGATAAGCTTTCGGGTGCTTTATATATTGGAAGAGGCGTATGGCGGAAGAGATGTTTAATATTTTGTATGGTTTTGTTTTATTTTTCACGTTTTTATTCGACATGAGACCCTTTAAAGATATATTTTTTCATCACTATAAAACATGTGTACAAACAAGATGGGTCCACCTAAATTAGTTTGTTTTGAAAGCTGGTCAATGTACTGTGAGTAAAATGTGAATTGTTTGGAAATGGAAATAATCATAAAGCGACAAAAACAGCTTGTTTGTCGTTACGATTTCCCAATACAAAATGGTTCCCGGAAGTTCCCATTCGGCTCCACAAGCGAACGGTTACAGCAGACAACGTATGCCATATTTTGGATGCCATTTTCCAGCGTGCATTTTCTTTCGCTCCGATAACGAGATTCACACGGCGTCCGTGACCCAGTGCGAATTGATGAAGTTTTACACTTTCCTGTACTCAGGAAGCACCAGCCAAGTGTGTATCCGTGTGTGAAAGGCTGTTGCAAGCTAAACCCCACGGTGGGAGACTACCTGGGATGGGTGTGGCATGATGATGGGCGTGCGAGTAATCAGACACCCACCCACCCATCGGGGATCAGAGATTGGGTGTGCCGGGTCAACGGGTCAGAGTGCACACGTTCGTGCCGCCACGATAAGACCGTCAATGGCGTGGAAGAAGATATGAAGTTCCGATGCGACCGGTTCGCTTCAACGAGGAAGTGAGAAATAAGGTCAACAAAGCGGATGTCGGAAGGAATATGCAGTGATGGTTGCGGGTTTTTTTTTCATCCACGGAAGAGCTTCCATCCCTTGTTTGTGCATATTCGTGCTGCAAAAGCGAACGAACGGAACCGTGCCACATGTGTGCCCAGTGTTTGTAAACGTATGGGAATGGTTACAAGTCGTTGCAATGTTGTGGCTCTATTTGCGACATGCGGGGAATTATCCTGAAAATCTTTTTTCTTTCTATTTTATTTATCTGATTTCGGGGAAGGATTCAATCGATATTTCGTCCAATTTTAAGTATCACCATTTGTAGGAAGAGTGCCCATTTTCGCTTAATATAAGCGACGAACACTGATAAGGTTTAGTATTGCATTAAATTATGGGGAATAAAAATGCTTTTTTTTATTGGGTTTTTAGTTTATTCATTCTACAAGCAAAAAGAAACAAAAATGAAGAAGAAAACACAATCTCGGATCTTCTGAGAACAATGCGCACAAGAAGAATGACCTCAGTGGGGCATGCCGTTCATGAGAGTTATTCGAATACGGGAGCCATTTTCTGTGCAATGAGATTTTAGTCCCATTGAAAAAGGAAAAAAAAGGTAACTCAAGTTGGATCTAAAGTGGTTTGCCATTTGGTGAGTAATGGTTTAATTTGGTTTGTTTTCTTTTTTCCATTACTTTCGCTCAGATTTGAGGGTAGAATCACTCAGTGTGAGTTGTAGCAGTGCTCTGATTGTTGAGGGATGAACATTTTCTATGCTCTTTATTAAATTAAATGACCGTTCTTTATGAGGCCGCTTCTGTTCTCTGCATTTGTTCGGATTGTAGAGATTTATGAATTTAATTTAATGTTTTTTTCGTTTTTTTAGGCGATTCTTTAGAAGTCATTACCTTGAGAGCTGCTTACAGCAATAAAATTGTTGCCCTGTATCAACCCTAAACAAAGTTTGCAAACATAGATTATGATGATTTGTTACATTCACCAACCCAACCGGTTAGATGCTTGACTTTCAATAGTAAAAAAAAAACAGCTCTAAAGAAAGTCATTGCTTTCTTGGGACCAGTCCCATTGATCCCATTGAAGCAGCAAATATACTTGGGCCGGAGGGAAGCAGTTAAGTCAACCGTTCAGCTAATACATTGCCATGAAAAATTGAACATCATACGAACGAACGCAAATCCTATTGGATTGTCAACACGGGATACATATTTAAAATTCATGATTTACTTTTGCTCTAGCTGGCGTGCTCCGGCGGCTCAACTGTCGTACGATTCGTGCGGGTTCTGCCCTTTTGCCGGTTTGTGAAGATGCCGAAAATGCCATCCATATATGGCTGAGATGACAACCGGCTCTCATTGTGAATTATCGCAATATTCTGTCAGCGCGGCCCTGTCCACAGGAGCACACACACAGGAGCTTTTCTTGCGAGTGACATCGAGAGATTTCCTTCCGATCGCTTCATGACGATGGGTTGTGGGATTTCGATTTAACGGATCAAAACCAAATCCCCTTTTGATATGTTTTGCGCATAGGACCCAGCTTGACACACACACGCATATACCAAGCTCATCAAACATCAAAGCGATCCGACGGGAGATGTGAAATGAGTTTTCCTAAACGTCTTGTACGATTTCCCGGGCCTGGGCGTTCGGCACCAGTTGAGTGTGTGTTTTATGGGGGTTTTTTTTGTTTCCTTACTCCATATACAAAACCATTCCAATTCAGCAGCAGATGTACTTATCTGGCTTGCCCTTCCTATCTTGAGGCAATCAAATGCAGAGCTTTGTGGGACTTATCGTTTAGGTCGTTCTGTGTTTTTAATTTGCCCTTTTCCGAATGAGCCACCGATGTCACCGAGGGGTTCACACGGCACAACACAAACAGCGGAGGGAGCAGAGTGCGTGCAATGCAAAGTAGCAGTACAGCAAATACGGGGGACCTGTGTAATGCTAATGTTTGTTTCCGAGTGATGCTGTTTTTGATTTTCACCCTTGAATAACTGGCGCTTTTGAGCAGTTAAGCTTTTAGCAGAGCTTAGCCTGACGGATGGCGACCAGCTGACGTCGATGAAAAAGATAATGGAGCTTCTTGGTAATCGTCAATCTTTTTGATCTGTATATTTTTCTACTGCTCGATGTGTATTGTTCGGTGCTGTGTGGAAAGCATTACAGTGCAAACATAAACAAGCCTGCACAGGGAACAGTATTAATCTTGCTCGTCAGACGCATGAAGCGGATTGTTTGTTGGAATTAAATCAACAAAAGCTTTCATAGGTTATTTCATGCTCTGTGTTGCTCGTCATATTCAAATTCTACCATTTTATCCGCGAAAACAGTGAAGCAGTTTGTGGACGTATATTGTATTTTATTATTTTAGTCATATGTGTTTCTAACGATTTTTAAAATATTATTTTAAACTTAAATTTTCATTAAATTTTTTCACAACTAACATCTGGTTTATAGTATATTAATATTTTTTGTAAATTATCTATACAATCTTTGAAATAATAGACAATTGAATTGTCAAATGCTGATAACAATCACAAGAAGAGTAGAATTAGTTTGTTTTTAAAATTTTATGTTAATCTGTCCCAAAAATAATAATAAACTTCAAAAACTTTCCTTAATTTATAAAAAAATTGTAAGCAGTATCATTTCCACTCAAAATTTAACAGCATCTTTTATAAATATTTATGCTTTCATGTCTATTGTTGATTGATTGCAACTAAAAATTGGAACAACATTTAAATGATCGCATCGTGGATGGAAGCACTTTTTTTCATTTTCGCCCGCAATAAATAAAACAACGACTTTCGAATATTGAAAAACCCGTTGTGCACAAAATATTGTGCCAAAAATTCATATTTTATCATAGGCGGCAATTCGTGCGAGGTAAAGCAACAAAATACGTACATCAGTTTAGGTATGTACCTGTAGGCGGTGTTTGTGTTTGTTCGTAGCATATTGTGCTCACTGATTTATGGTTCGCTGGTTGGACAATTGAAAATGTAAATACAATATATTGAAAACGTGTCCCGTTTTGGATAGGAGCTAATAAAAATACCCCGCCCAGGAAGAAGAAACGCTTGAAAACGATTATATAGGAATGGCATTGGAAGTGTGAAGGGGGAAGATGGGGTGGGGGAGGGTGGGAGGGTCACCAAATACAACCAGATGGTTCGGATGGTTCGATTCCCGGGAATGAAAGATTGAGCAACGTTTGGCCGAACCGTTTCCGGCCACTTCACGCAGCACGTAAGCTCCAATGAATATGGCCGCTATGGTTGATGCTTGGGGCAATCTGTTAAGTCGTCACACGATTTCTAACAATTTCGATTTGCCGCGTCGGGTAGGGAGGGGGAGACCCCCCCGCAAAGTCGTAGGAAGGTAATCGTCGGTGATTGAAAAGTTGACATACTGTGTTTCCACTTGAGACGGCCACTTTTGCCGTCGGACCTTTTGAGTGCGGCAAAAAAGCACACCGCTTCTTCGAAGAAATCGGTCGGGTCTTGGGCTTTAGCGCGCCTTTTGGGCATATTTCAGGATTCCTTTGAACTGTGATATGCACGATTCCATCTAACCGTAACCTGACGGATGAACGGACCAATCCACCCTTACTAACGGGATGGATGGGTCATGGAATTGCTTTTTTCTTGTCAACTCACACACCGAAAACCGTATCGAAAACTTGGAACCAAACCGAAGAGCCTTCAACATGGGCATTGTAGCATATTTTCCAACACACTTTGTAGCCCTTTACTGTACTCCGGATACGGTCAACCAGGCAGGCTAGGAGTGGCCATTAAAAATAACGTTTTTTCCCCCTGCTTGTTACGGAATCTCGGGAAGATTTTTCTGCAGGGGACATCTTCATATAAGCGCAGGCTTATGTCGAGTTTTGATTTGTACGCTGTAAACAAGGTGATGTTTTATTTGCATTCCGTTCGGTTCCGTGTGACCCCATATCGGTGATGAAATTTTATCGACGTTGCGTTGTCGATAAGAATGTTGCTCAAGTACCCTTTGCCATCAAAAAACTGAAAAGCTGGTCGATTTAAAGCCCTTGCTACCTTAAAAGCTGAATCATACACAGTGGTGCGACATCAGGTGCAAAAGGCTCCAATCCTCCCCGTGATTCTTCGGGAACGGACACGTTCGAGTGCACGTAAAGCAGGTTTGGGAGTTTAAATCCCCCGGCATGTTGTGCTGGTTGTTTTTACGCTCTGCAACGCCTTGCATCGTTCGGCGCTCGGTTGCCATGATCCGGAGTCGGGAAGGGTCTTAAAATTTCCCACGGTTTTGTTTCGGATGGGTGGACGTTTGTCCGCGCCTTGTTGCGCGCCGTGCGGAAATTTCATTTTCTTCCGGTTTTCGCCTTACGCTCGAGCACATTTCAATCGAAATTGATCTCAGCCTTCAGGCCGCCTGTTTCCATACTTTCGGTTGGATGCGGCAATGGATGGTTTCGCATCGCGTCAAGCTTACGGTACCGTTCCGCGACGAATTGTAGAGCTTGTTTTTCGTTTCGCATTTGTTATTCTCGCTACCTTCTCCCATCTTAAACATTTCTCGCTGAGCATATCGAGCCATGGTTCGGGTCACTTGGTGGAAAATTTTCAGCTCGTTAGTATACCCGGAAGCGTGCGACGGAAGATTAACCTTCGCGGCGGTCCGGCAGGAGGTGGGACTGGCGTGTTTATGTGTACTGAAGCTGTTAATTTTGACAGCTACGGCAGCGCGCCGGGTTTGCCACTTACTCTGCCACTAATCCTCACACCAACCCCAGCATACCAACCGTTCCCGACCGGCGACTGCTGGAATGGAATGATGTTACAAAATGTGGTGGACCGAAATAGCGAAAACAAACAACATCAAATGAATTGCTGTCGCTGGCCGTGTTGCTCGGACCGCTCCGTTCGTGACCGCTGGCGAATTCCGCCATTCGCGTGGGGTGTGTGTATGTGCAAAATGAGCAGTATTTGCTAGCGTTTTCTTTAATGTATAAAAATGGAAAGATACGTAGTAACTTTCGCCGAAGCAACGGCAAATGGATGCTTTCAATGAAGCGTTTGATTGGTGGATGGAAGACGCCGGCAAACCATGAAATGCGTAGCAGCCGCCTACGGAGCGGTGGAGGAGCAAATGGGGAAGAATCAATTTGCTCAGCCAACTGGCAGAATAATGATGATTTTTGCTGTTGCACGGTCGTCTTTATCGTGCACTGTTGCGGGCGTCGTTTCCTTTGCCGCCATAGTGACTTCCGTGTGCTACTGTTGATTTTCACCGTTCTCGAGGCGACATCGTTAGAACAGGAGAACACACCAGGAGAACAACTTGCAAGACAGTGGACAGCGAAACGTGACTTTGATTACGTTGCGCAGATGACGGTGCACGAATGTCCGGGGAACACCTTGAGCATCGACAGGGGATGCGGTTTTAGACGAGACGGTTTCGGTACGCAGCAGGGTACGGTCATGTCGGTAATATTTTACAGTATATGTAACGAGTAATGACAAACCGTGCTCTGATGCGAAAGAATATGATCGTAAATTCATCATCATTTGCCGTGGTTTGGTTAGATTTTGTGGTGATTTGTGATCCACCGGATGGTAGGATTATTTATTTTTTCTGCATAACTGAAGCATCGAGTCCTGCGAACTAAAATTGGTTGATTGTGGTTGGAAATTTTACACAATTGTGGGAAAGAAAGTGAATATTGTTAGTCTTAGCTGTTAAACTATTAGGATAAAGCGGAGTATGAGTGTAGGAATTAATTACTTTTTATACACAAAACTTTATTTAAGTCTCTGTTAAACATTTGTTTATTGAATTATTACGCTTCGTGGAGTAAACATTTTCCAACCACATAATGGAGACGCCTAGTGGTTCACAACACTTGATGGAGGCGCATGGTAATTTAATTAAGTGTATTTAGGAGTAACTTTATTTCACTTTTGAAAACGCAAATTCATGGCGATAATTTTTCGAAACTTGTAGTTTTTACTCCGATTTTACGAGGAATAAGGGAGCATGATGTTTCGTACGAAGTAATGGAGACGCATGGTGTTGCTTAAAGAGCAATCGATTAAAAAGTATTTTATACATGAAAAAAAAAGTTTTTCGAGGTCAGGCATTTTCCTAATTTAATCACGACATGATCACGACCTTAACAACAAGGAACCATAAGCTAGTCGATAGTTTTTGCGCTTATCAAAAGGCAAATCATTTTGTAAAGTATGTAAATTATACATGCATGCAAAGTATCCACAATTAGTATTACCATTAAGCAGATTAAGCAATGCAAAAAATCATGCATGCAATATTCTGCAGTGCACCAACGGACACGCATTTTCATCGTGCATAATTTTCTACGGTGAAAGTGTGCTTCTGGAGCTCCAGCAAAGTTAGTCGTGCTTCGTCGGGATGTTTCTGTGCAAAACAGAAGACCAATCGGTGGCTGTAGAGTATGTGCTGATCAAATATGCTGTAACGAAGGTGTTGGCTAACGTTATAAAAACACGCCTGGGATGCAGGCAATGAATTTCAACGCGACAAAATTCTTCGCCCGGTCAACGGTTGTAGCAATCAGCTAGCTGGCGGCTGCTTGCTGAAGAATTCAATTATAGTCAATCTTTTCCATCATCCTGCACGTTCCTGCCGAAGTACTGTAGGTAGATAGGTATAAACGTGCCACATTACACGCTTTAATCGAAGCATAGTCTTGCATGTGCGAAACAAGATTTTGTTCTCCTTTTTTGTGTTGTTACCTCCAGCAGCATATGTTTTTCCAAGCGGACTGAGGACAATGGTAACGGTTGGGGCAGTTTGCTTTAGAAGTGGAGAAAAATCGTGCAGAAAATTGTTCACTCTCCAGTGTCGCACGGCAAAGGTCCGGGCTGAGCCGGAACAAATATGTGCTTCACCTTTAACGGAATGGACATTTATTGCGCAGGAACCGTTCCGAAGCACCGTAGCTGTAGGTGATGTAAAGCCAAAACAAACATCTACAACAAAGTACCAGTGGTTTTGGATTAAATTTGCAAATATTCTTCATTTCCTTTCAAGCCGCAGGTAGGGGCAGATTATTACACATCATTTGATATTGAGCATCAAGCAACATAAGGGTTATAAAATATCGTTTTTTTTATTGGTGTGGTGTTATGCAACTTGGACGGTGCAGTTATTTTGGAACCTTCAGTAACAGCGATGAAATTGTTTCGCTAACCTCAATGGATTTTTCCTATGCAATGTTGGGTGGTACTGAGGCTTAACCGCATCACGGCGAGACTCATTCAGACCTTGTTTGCGTAAGCGGCAAACCTTAATCATGGCACTCGTTACAAGAGCAATTAGAATTTATAATGAATAGCCCACAAACAGTGCTACAAACAGTGAGATGGGTTGTAAAATTTTCAAGAGTGTTGGATTTTATCTAAAAAAAAAAAAACTAAATCAACTTGTTCAATTCAGTTTTACAGCACTGCTATGATGCGAAATTATACGATGGTGCGTACGTGCCCGCTTTTCCCAAGCATAACGTATAGGTCGTAGATAAAATTAACAATTAAAAGGCTCCGTACAGCAGGCTGCACTTGATAGCAACTTACCGCTCTCGGTTACTACACTTGGCAGTGACTATCTCAAACAGGATGTTCCCCGCTGTTGCCCGGTATCGCTACCAAACTCTCCCACCGAATTAGATGGCTGCAATATCGTACACAATTTTACCATGTTTGTTTTGCATTAAAACCGACATACTCGGGCCTCTACAGTGGATGCTCAGGTTGGTGGGGCCGTGTTCATGCATTGCCAGGTACAAGGTGTAGACGATTTGTAACGCTGCCACATTTGACCATGTACCGATGGGATCATGGGTTGTACATGGCAGTTCAAAAAGGTGGTTTATTGCATCTAAAAACAGTACAGTGTCGTAACCGCAGTGAGGCAAACCACAGGTGGTTTGATATTCCGGTGCATAATTGTGGCAAGTTTCGCTGGGGCTTGTTTGACTAACCTCTTTTTTGTTGCTACCGGAAGATTGCAATTTGCTCCGAAGGAAATGCTGTTCCTTTCTGCTGCTTTATTTGATATTTTATAAATGCACTGGCATGAATAGGATTTTTGGCGCAGTAACGTTTGGGAATTGCGAATAGTATGTGTTCCTTGTTCCATGGTGTGTTTGTAGAAAATGTTCTCCTGTACTGAGTTTTAGAGAATACATAAATTCATTGGGGTCCTCGTTAAGTAGATGTTTTGGGCAATTAGGAAAATCATTACGGAAGTCGCTATGTGTTTTAACGGATAAGCTTACTGTGAATAAAGAAACGAATATTGGAATTTATGTTTTCTTTTGTTTTCATCTTAGGAAGGAATCTGTTTAATTTAGCTTAAACGATTAAAGACTAAGCGTTTCTCTCGCCTGCACCATCAACAGTTCATAATCCTATTAAGATATGCGCATTTTGATAACCTAACATTAAGAATTCCCCGAAGCCTCCGATAAAAATCTTTGAAAATGGCTTTTACGAGTAAAAGTAAATTTCATCGGATTTTGGCAAATTCCATACAAGCGACCTAACCGAGTCGCAGCCCTAGTCGCTCCCTACCCAACCCAACACATTCATTGGTGGGCGGTTTACGTGTCTAGCATACCTTGCAGCAGTTCGTTTTCGATATCCATCCGTACAATCGCTGGCTGGGCATATTTTCGAACGACAGATAGAGGCTGTACTGCCGGCTACAGATATTTAATGGAAATCGCCACTTTATGATCGTCGGCGATTGGTGGCGATTCGATCGTTTCGCACCACATTTCGATTTATTCTCGATACTCGTTGATGACTCCCCGTGGGACACTTGGCAGCGAGCCGCACTGCTTACCGAGTGGGGCGTTGCGTTTCATCCATTACCAACATTAGTCTCGTATGATCTAGGAAAAAAAAGTAACAACATTCGCTTACAGGCAGTTGGCTATAAGATTGGGTATTTGTTTTGCTTGAGCTTCTGTCCCCACATTAAAACGCGATAGATTCCTCGGTCGTTTGCGTTCGTGCTGGGTGGGATCAAACCAGCATCCGGCACACCACCGTCTGGCATTAGGATTAAGAATCGTTGAAAGGCTTCTGTATACTCCCGAAGCAATAAAATTATAAATTACGGCACTTTGCCCCATTTCGCATCCCCTTTTTTTTGTTGCCGGCACCATCGAAGCCTTTGGGCACTGAACCATCGACCGTTTAGCGTTTTTTGTCTCTTTCTTTGCTCACCCTTACACGGTCCTTTTGTGGGTCGCGGTTGTGGTTCCGTTCGGTTCCCATTGCAGCGAATACCCACGTTTTTTGGGCCACCATTTTCAAGGCGCTATTTTTTTCGGCTTTGTTTAAGCGGGTGAGCTAACAAAAAATCTGTCTTCACTGTTGATACGGGCAGCAGAATTGTTTCGACCGTAAAACAAAAGGAAAGCGTTCGGTTTTTCGCAAGTTTTTTGAATTGGTTATACGTTTTCTCACACTTTGCGCAATACAGACGGTGGAAGCAAACTGCCATTTGAATGTCAGTCACGTGTTTGGCTTATGACAGTTTTATACCGTACGTAGGCTGGATGATTGAGGCACGTCGTTTTATTTATTTGACAAACAATTTTAAGCACACTTAGAGCGTATTGCTTCCAGACACCTTTTAACGTTGCGTTGCGTTGCGGTGGTGTATCATTGCACGCTTTAAACCGATACATTTCAATATTGTTAATAGAAAAACAAACAAATTCACAAAATGAAGTAAAATTATCTCAAAATAACAAGCAGTTGCTAATTTTAAACACAAGCGTAAAATGTTAAAATTATGTCAATTATCCCCTTTACAGGATATTTGCCACAGCTAGCGTAAATGGTTGCGTAGCGCACAAACAACCCCTTTTCTATCTGCGATGACGCAGTACTCACTTACTCGAGGCCAAATCAGCTCTCACTTCACGAGCGGACGAAAAGTCATGTAAATGAGTTCATTATAGCGGCATAATTTATCCTACCCTCCAGAGTTTTCCTGCAAAAGTTACCGTTCGCTTGCACTGCAGACGATCATGGTGCGTTCCGTAATTCATAATTCGATTAACCCATTTCCGAGGTAACGATCTGCTCGACCGTCGAATTTTCAACCCGAACAGGCGGGGGGGTTTTCCTGTAGGGCGATATTTCCATGCCGCACCCGGGGAATCGACGAAATTGGTACCACGGCGTGACAATAATCGATAATATATTAATGATTTATGATCGCAAATGTTTGTTACGCAAAGGAGCGACGTCATTTGGGATCCTATCGCCATTATTCGATTTTGTCTATGGTGTTGCCGTATTTCACCGATACACCGATTAGTCTTTGTGAGAAACGGGCGTTTGGGAAACTCTTATTGATTTTCCTTCCGAAATAGAAGCGACGGGTTGGGATGGTGACGGCGCACGGAAACATCATTTCGGTCGGTTCAAACTTGAATATTTCATGTCACGAGCAGGAAGTTTAGCACTGCCCAAGAGTTGGCCGACATTTTGATACGACATCAAAGAGCATTTTTGAGCAGAACGTTATCTCGGGATGAGATGAAAAGCAAAAGGCGCGTTTGGAAGATTTAGCAGAAGAATGCATTCCACTGTGCAGGTCGCTTAATTAACCCGCGGTTAACTTGCTGTGTCCGGGTCGCGCACGATACGATCGTCTAGTGAAGCACGTACTCGAAACGTATCAACTACAGCGAAGCGACCTGGACCTGGTGCCTGGAATGAACATGCTACAAACCAGTCGCTGCAAACGACAGCTCGCGCGTCTCAGGCTGGCCGACCGTTTGATTACCGAGCAGCATCTAATTAATTTATCAAAAGCTGTGCACGATTCCAAACGGCGCACAAAGGCAAGTGCGTCGAACGAGCGCGGTTTCATGTCAACCCTTTCCATCGATCCGTCCCCGGTTGCAGCTTTGGAGCGAGATTTGTTTGCTTCTCGATTTGAATGGATGCGAATCTTAATGGAAAATGCCCTTTCTCCGGTTGCGTCCCGGGCGCTAGATGAAAAACTCAAACGATGCTGATTAAATTAAACCCCATTCCGGAAAGCGCGGAAAGGTAATGACGGTTCATGGTCATGGTACGATCGCCACCACATCCACCAGTTGACGGTTACATTTTATGCTTCGCTACAACGTTTTGGGTGGAGACGACTGTCACACACAGTGAGAGAGAGAGAGAGGGAGGGAACCGTGAGGCCACAGGAAAATCGGGAAAAGATTCAGACGGAGTAATTTGTCTCAAGATTGAGCACGGATAAAGAGTGAAGGATGAACTTTCACGATTCAGAACTTTTTTGATTTAAGCAAACTAGCTCCGCTTGAACCATTCACTTCCTTTCTGCAGTGGCGTAAGATAATTTGCGGATGAAAAGACTTTTCCAGCCCTTTTTCGATTCACCGTGTCGCCCCTTGCGGATGGAATCGCTTGCGTAAAATGGTAGCATGATGGTGGTTCAATCATTACGGGGCAAGTATTTCATTCGAAACGATCGTCCCAAATAGAACAGGTGTGGTCAATGGCCACGTGCCGGAGAAAATTGGTCACATAGAATTGGGGTTTGGGTGGACTTTTTTTCTGTCTCGGTGTTTGTTAAATGAAACGCATTTATTTTCATCTAGGGACTGGTAGAACTTTTGGCCCTTCCACCGGTTGTATGGTGGAAGGTTTTAGTGAGAACGTTTGCACCAAACGTTCGCTCACTGCTTCCTCACCGAGGGAGGATTCGTAGAATAAAACAGGGACAAGATAAATTAGGCACAATGTAATCAAATTGGAAGGTTTTGCTCTTTCGGTATCGTTTTTTTCTTCTTTCGTTTCCCACTACCCGTCATACTATCTAACACTCCCGTACGAAAGAAAATGGAAGGTTAAGTAGTGTCGATGCTGAGTCCCTCGGGTTGGACAGCATAAAAAAGGGATGGTAACAAAATTCGTGAAACCAAACAGAGGTGTGGCTGCGTTGCGGCGTGGAAAACTCCCGTGCTCGATGATGTAATGGCGGGAAAGTGGGTCGGTTTTTTTTTCTCCCCGGAACAGGCCTGGGAAGGTCCCGGACTGGCGGGGACGTGTGACACGAAGGTGCTTCCCAAAAGCGAACGGAAAATGGTCGAGATGGTTATTAGTGAAAAGGCTTCGGGTTGAGAAATGGGTGCATTAACCATCCATTTTGGAAGATCGGCCGGAAAAACAGATTAGTGGAAAACAACGAGCTGATGGGCTGGGGTTCTGGGGGATAGGATATTTTGTGGTGTTTGTGTGCTTGTGCGTGTGTATTGGAAACTAACGTTGAGTGTGAGGTGTGGTAGGTTTATTTAAGGTTTAGGTGCTTCTAAGCTGAAAGCGCTAACAACAGGTGTTTGCTAATTGGAAAATGCTTTAGAGCGGCTTGTTGTCTGTCGATAAGTGAAGCGAAAGAAGATGGGGCGGTTTCCTGGAAGGATTTAAGCTTTTTCGAACAACACGATGGCAAACATTTTAGCTGGATGATTTCTATAAATTCTGTTACGGTATAAAACTGTTCAGCTTCATTGTTGATGAGACATTTTTTATAAAAATCCCCTGAATATAGTTCCAACAAAGGGTGGATTGTGTTGCATAAAACAGTTTCTGGATTAGTATTATATAAGCGAGGCACATGTCAATGTCAGAAGAAAATGCAAATTAATTTACGCCACGGGAATATGTGATTGGGTTATTGCAAAAGCCAGTTATTGCTGTCAATCGATTGACAACTGGCATACGTGGTGATGACAGAAAGAGTAGATTTAACAATTTAAAATTAGTTGCATTTGTAGAGTATATTCGTATACAAAGATTGATTGTTTTCAATTGAGTGAAGAAATAGTTGAAAAATTTCTTCAATGCTATCAGGCGCATATGAACAATTGTGAGCGAATGACATCAATTGTGTTGTTGCCGGGGTTTCTCCATTAAGGACAAAAATTTACAGAATTTCAATATCCTGTATGGTTGAAGATATTACTGAACGAAATGTACTTTCGTTTGATGCTTATTTAAATATTTAAGCTATTTGCTGAAAGTACGAAAAATACTAAAAGAAAGATGATTTTTAACATGTATCCGTCTTAATGCAAAAATATTCTGTCATATGAACGACATGATAAACCATCCAATTAAAAGGTTACTGAAAGTGAAAATTGCATGAAATAATAGCGAATTTGTTTATCTCCAAAAAGATAGAGATGGTGATTCGAAGAAATCGTTAAGAAATCATTAGCGTTCGACTGCCTTACATTCTATGGTTTGCGGGGAGTTGTGAGCTGAAATTCTCAAAGCCAGCGTTACATTTACACGGAAGTTGCCTTGTTTCTATGGAACCCTAGAATATTCAAATACTCTTACTCCAATTACTTGAATTTATAAAGTAAACAAACGATAATTTAACGAGTGTAGCCAAAACATCAATTATTTATCTCTGTTGTCAACAAATAACGGTTGTTGCTTGCACCTACTAACTAAGAGGATTGCAGTTGTCTATCACAAAAAAAAATGTAGAGAAATTGCACTATCCTGAAAACAACGAGGGTCACCATACCGTCATGTACAAGAACTATCATTTCGTTTTTGAACAGAGCAATAACAGAAATGAAACAAAAACATAAAAAAAAAACAAAAGAATAAACTACGGCATCGCACGGTTCTTGAAAGATGAAACATGGTACTGGGAATGCAGAGTAGGGAGTACCCGGTATTCGTGCCGGAAATTGGACAGTGTTTATTTTTCCAAGCCCTGCGAGCTGTTGCGAAACGCTTCGAGCAATTCAGATGGCTCTCGGAATGGTACGGCTGTCCGGAGAAAAAGAAAACACCACCAGACGCAAAGTCTCGATCTGCAACTTAGTAGCGTCTGTTGGAATTTCCACTGTTGCGCACTACTGTCCGGGACAGTGCAGATTATACTGTGTGACTCGAGCATGGATACAGCATCGCAGGCAGAAATGTTGCCCTGTCCGACGCTGTTAATTAAATTAGAGATTTCACATGAAACGATTAATGTCACCCTTGGTGGTTGCAGGAAGGGTAATTGATTTTCTATACAACAAACCACTACAGCTGTGTTGGTGGTTTCCTGAGATGGAGGAAAGGAATAATTTAGGGGGCAGTGTTTCACCTTCGGGTTCGGTTCCATGTATGTCCACTCATTTTGTTAGTGTTAATTAGTATCGATTGTTTTTGTGTATTGTCGGCACACGTTTGCCCAATAGCAGGCGGCTATGACGACGAGCATCAACAGCTGTGTGATTAGTGTCGGCCAGTGGTTTACAACCGAAGCTGGGAATGTAATCTAAACTCACCTGCGGACAGACCAGTGGTGTGTCAGGTTGATAGAATCACACAACAATGTGTTGCGCTTAATCCATAATTTATTATCTGCTTCGGTTGAAGTCGAAGGTGCGCACTAATGTGATATCCATTTAATTGATTCATAGCGGGAGGAGTTTGAGCGGATCGGGTTGGTCATTGGGAACTTTCGTTACATTTTCATAACGTTGATGGTCGTTGCGTGAGGCGTGCTACACCAATAGGGAGCAGGTAATGATAAACGTTGGTTTTATGATTCATGTTAAATTCGTAATAACGCTCCTCAAGGATTGATTGCTTCGATATTGCAGAAGAAAAAAGCTGCCAGATAGATGTGAATTTTTGATAAGCAATGTGAGGTTTCCCGCACTATCTATGTAATGCAATCAGTTCTTTATAATTGAACCTGTTGGCCGCCATTGTTGTCATCACAGCGGTTGTGTTGTTCGATGGGACAATCTTTAAACACAACGACATGTCTTTTAACGAGACTATAAAGGAAGCAAAGTGCTTCTTGGGGTTTCGTATTCCATCACGCCATTGTTCCCGTACGCAAGATCTCAAAAGCCGAAGCGTTAGCGTTGGCCATCAAATCGCCTTCCGTGCAAATGCTTAGCTCCTCTGGCACGGTGTGTATGTGTGTGTGTATTATTCATGGGGAAGTTCTTGACAAGTAAATTATGGTGAATTTTATTAAAGCTGTGGCCACCGAACCGTCGCGTATCACCCCTTTTATCGTTTAGCCATGCGGCCGTAAGTACATTGCCGACACCCAATGCCACCGATCGCGCTGGGTGCTGGGGAAAGATGAAATTTCACTTGTCGTTCAGTTTATGCTTGCGCAAATGGAGTGAAGCTAATCTGCATTGCAAATTTCCTCTCGCCCAGCCACAAAAGCTGCTCACTTCTGTACGGCAGGCCGGCGGCCAAACACATGCTACTGTGCGCAAGCCGAAGGGGCTGGGATGGCCCCGGAAACAATAGCAAGTTCTGGTGAGCGAAGCGATAATGGAGGAGTTACCCACACTTTAATGTATAAATTCTAACATTAGCCCTTGCGTCGGTCTTGGGTCTTGGGTGTCTGGTTACTCTAGAGGGCTCTTTTGTCTGGCCGCTTTTGCCTGGTGCATCGTTATCTTGTGGAAGAAGCCCCACGGACCTATTGTTTGTAGCATGAGTTTAGTGGTGAGCTCATTTACTTACGCATACATTAGAAACCCTGATACAATGAAGATGTTCTACTTGATTTTAAGCATTAAGCAGTATCTGGTAGTTTGGTTAGAACTTACGGAAGGCCGACTACAGAAGGCAGTGTTTAGCTTACTTTCGTTTGTAATTGAAAACGTACGGATTGCCTTATTTCCAGAGATTGTGGACGGTGTTCATAAATATTATTAGTAATATCACGGACACGAGATTGTATTTCTGTTGACTGTAGTGTTGAATCACGCCCTCAGCGTTGGAACTGTGCACATTTACACACCTTAGCAGTTAGCGGCTTAAATAAATTACATAATTAAATATCATGTTTATGTTTGATCTGATATATCTGTAAAGCGGCAATAAGTGTGATCACTTGTGCAGCCAATTTAGATCGGTGAGGAATTCCCGAAGGTAAATACACAAGCCTCGATCACAATGATGTGTCGGTACCATGGAGATGAGTACCATCTGCCGTCGTTCAAGATGAACAGCTATAAACAATATGCTGGCCCGGTTGCTTTGGCTGCTCCAATAATTCAGCAAATGCCCACCGGTAATGACGTAGCCGATGATACTCAACTTGAGGACTTGCATGCGTGGCTCGAGGTGAACAGTAAATAAACATACGCGTGCAACTCGCCCGGATTCCGGATTCAGCCGCTCAATACTAATTAGCCAGTGGATTAGTAGTTTCAGCTTTTCCCTGGGGAAGAAATTTTGCTCCGGGTGTGCAAATGATGATGGCGTGTGAAAGAGATGATTGTTGGGCTGGTTTTTGCTGTCGATGATTTTTTGTGTGTGTTATGTGAGTTAGAACTTGTTAACCAGGATGTTGTGTTGTATCGTATTTTCATATATTTACCATGAATAGCCAGGCATTAGTTGATATGGTAACATTAGGCTACGATTGGCAATGTTTTGCACAAATGCTCTTGCTTTTCCGGAACAACGCTGCTAAGGTGGCTTAGTTTCACACACAGCGAGTGACAGGTTGTGAGGGTGAGGTTGCCTTTTTTTCCCCTGTTCGCGCCTGTCCATCGTTTGGTCACTTTGTGTGTATAACAGCCAACTTCCCGTACAACATTTGCACGTCTCGACCGGCGAAAAACCACACAAACTGCACAAGATTACATTCTGCGGTTCGGAAATTGAAATATATTTTACCATGCTCGTGTTTCAATACGGTCCGGCGTTTAGTTCTGCTGCCATTCTGTACCTTTTTGCACGTCATTCACTTTAAGCGCATTTGCTAAAAACTACCCGCTGGTACGTGTCGGAATGGGATTTATCCTGCGTCCATCGAACGATGATAGTGCTTGTTTGGTGCACTTGCATGTAGTTTTACTTAACATTTCTTACCACAGTGCACGGTAACTATTGGATCACATCTCCATGCACGGCGTACCGATGCAGAGTTCGGGAGAACGGTGCAGGGATAAAGGTGGACCATAAGCTGTACGATTTATTTCGTAAGAGATTCACTGTATCGTCTGCAAATCGAGTATTTATGTGAAATCGAATGTCGTGTCTGTTACTACGGCCCAGGGTGGATGCTGTTGCCAGCATTGGATGCGAATGGCTCTCATTCCTGTTTGCGAACTATTTGCCACTTATCGGTGTTCACATTCGGAACGAATGATGCAATAGGATTGTGTTGTTGTTGAACATGTGTGTATGTTGTTTTTTTTGTGGAAAAGGATGCGGTTAAACATTTTTTTTTCGGGTTTTTTTGCTGGAAAAAAAAACCTTCCATGCTGTAGCTTGATTCCAACCGGATGGAATGGCGGTTTCAGGTTTTCAGATTTTGGCTATTGATCCATTCGAATTCTTCACACGTTCCGGAGATCGGACGGTGTTTAAAAAAATGGCGCATCCTGCCTTTATTGGACTCCGTCGATGGTTACCATTTACGAAAATTGAAAATCAATCCTCTTACGAAACATTCGCCGAAATGAGCGCATCAGTTGTGTTGTGTGTGAAAATGTTTTCCAACCATTAATGTTAAGTAGTACCGGATCGAATTTGAAGCTTAAACTGAAGATTCCAATTATAGAATTCCCGCCGAACAATGGATTACAAACGTTTGTCTACGCTCCAGTTAATTGAACGAACCTCAACCTGGCGGGGCACGTGACGTTACTTTATTACCTGTCCGTATTTTGATGAAGTTCCAGCATTCCTGTACGGTAAAACCGGTGGAGCTTGATTGGAGGCAACTCAACAAAGGAATTTTTCGTTGATTCCTCGCCGGTTCGCCGGTTGTGCTATCGACAAGCATTGCGATTCTGTGTTCTGTGTGATGGGGAAGAAAAATGTGGAAAGAATTTTACTTCGGTTTCTTGTTTGCTGCTTCACTGGTGGTGTTGATGGGAGCTCAACGAAGAAGGTAAAAAAATGTGCCAACACGGTATCGATTATAGTTTCTCATCTTCACAATCGTAAACAATCTCACAACACAATCAAAATCCGTGTTAAGGAAAATGCTTTTAGGAATGTCATGATTTCCTGGTGATTGTGGAAAAAAACAGGAAAACATTCCGCATGAGATGGAAAGCGAGAAGAAGTTGGTAGATTTTAAAAAGGTTAAATTCTTGTCTTTGATCCTTTCGAATGTAAAGATTGCCCTAAAGTGAGTTTCAATTGTTTCGATTTTTAAAATCGGATCAAAAGATAAAATTAATAATTCATAGGATTGAAGTTATTTTGCCAAAGGGACATAATTAAATCCCAGAAAAACGACGTCCACTGGTGTATTGTGTGGTGCTCATGCATATTAAATGTAATTATCGAAGAGGTTTCATTTACTTTTTATGCAATTGCTATTTCGCTCTTCTGTTTAAGGTTTTGACCTCAGTATCAAACATAATTAATCCTCATGGCATTCGGTGCTCAGAAGTAATAAAATAGTTGTGCTAAAATTAAAATTAAAAATACAAAAACATTTACACAGCATACCACATGCTGTAATACATTGACACTTGGAAATCGTATTAGATCGTACTGCATTTTTTCCTAAAATAGAGAGCCCAGCCTTATCCAGTGAACAATGTGATACCTTATGGAATGTTGCCCACGAGAATTACGCAATCACTCAGCGTGTTTGATCACTACCCACGCATTTGTCTCGTATCCTTTATCACGTTGACGGGTTGTTGCGTAGGTGTGGTTTCTCATGCAACCCAAGACCGAGTCCTTGGGTTGAAAGTTCCCGCAGCAAAGGAATCCTTTTCTTCTTTCGAGAGGAAACAAAATGAGTGCGGTAGTCCAATAAACGTGCTTTTAATCATTTTGATGAATAAATTATTAAAACACTCTTCTGCCCGGTAGTGGTTCGTTTTCGGACACGTTTCAACGCATTGAAATGGAGAATGGAGGCGGTTTTGATATCTAATTCAATTAAAGATGGGTAGCAGTTATTTAATTAACAAAGGTGTTGTATACGTTGATGCAACTGGCGAGAAATCCTGTCATGTAGAAATATCCACAGTTCCTCATTTTGTTTCAAGGCAGCTTCGGTAGCAACACCCGTGTAGGTAGTTGTAAGACAAACAACATCGTGTTATCCTTCGGCTTTTGCAGCAGAAAACATCGTACGTACAAGACGCTGCACTAAGCCGCGTGGGATCAATTTAGATTAGAAAAAAGGAAAAAAAAAACCAACACAACTGATTGATAGCCATTGAAGCGTGACGGGATGGTTTTGACGTGTTCAAGATCATCACATTCCTACGGTGAGGCCGAGCGGTGGGCAACTTTTATAGCGAGCGTTCCATTGAATTCACACAACTTAGCGTACAGTGCTTCGGTGGTAAATTGATTTGAAATTGAAGACGTTTGAGGAACGGTTATTTGCTTTTCCGTATCGATCGAAGAGGATCCCATGGTTAAGTGAAGTTCCTTGCGGCCCAATCGTAAAAAATTGAACGACATTTTAACGAAATGGAATCAATTTCAATCAAGCAACGATTTGTCGGTCATCGGTACAGCAGCTTTACGTCTGCGAAGGATCGGTTGTAATTTTGGAACAATAATGATTACATTACTCGTAATGCTATTCCATTATTCATACATGTTTGGGGCGTAGATATAAAAGGAATTCTTATTGAAATATCACATATAAAAATAAAGCATCCCCGCGCAAAAAAAAAACTGTCGTTTCTGTTATGATACTGTTGGAAAACAGACGGACGTTAAAGGATAAGGGCAAGTGTGGTATCAATTTCTCGTTTTGATTTAATTTAATACCGTACGAAACCCGTTTGGAACGATGGAGGAGTCGAGAAATAACATTAGAAGAGTCAAAAATCTCCACGAAGATAAACCTTCCAAGGTAGGGACTGAGAACGATCATGGAGGATAATGTAAGGCTAATCTGGTTTTGGGTAGAGTTTTGATATTATGTTTGGATAAGAAAATTATGAAGAAAACTATGTGCATTTATTTATTTTACTCTCAAAAAAGTCCTTTTGATTTAATGTCCAATATTTTGAAATCATTTTACTTAACATTTTGTGTTATTTTATTTGAAAATTTATTAAATTCCATTACCACAGTGCTTAGTTCCGATGGTCAAGTGGGTCACGAGAGCCCGCTTCAAAATTAAAGCGGATCCTACCGAATAGCATTATCATCTTAGGATTTGAACCTTATTAAAACCGCGCACATTTCCACTGCGTCAGCACTGTCCGATACGCATCCGCCACATGGGTACGGACACGCAATCCCGATATTAAATGCAGTGCCAAAATTTATGACCCTTTTTTGATTTACGATCCAAACCAAAGTTCGTGGTAACTGTGGCCTTTCGCGCGCCAGCAAAAGCAAAACTACCAATCCCGATGCGCCCAGTGGCGCTGCCGGTGCGATCGAGTTTCGGAGGTAACGGAGTTATTGCCCAGTAATTAAATATATTAAGTGTTGATTAATTAATTTACGTCCCAAAGTTCGACCTTAGCGTGGTGTGGTGCGGCGTAGTGCGCATCCACTGCCTGCCTACTGGTTGAGTGATGTTGATGACGTTGGTGTGATGATGGCGATAATGATGATGATTATTATTTTTACTGGGCAGTAGGGTAAAGTGCCGGAGCGAACGATTTGTCTCTGTGGTTAAAAATTAAACGACGATACTGCGGACACGAATGACCTGCTGGTGAATGATAACCACGATGAAGAAAATTAAGGATACAGAACACTTGGCAGAACACACTTCTTCTAATCCGTTAGCAACCGGTTGTCTGAGATACGGCGTTTGTCCAACGTGTCACAAGATACCTTAACCACAGACTATTGCCCCAATATAACAACGAATTTATGTACAAAGATGATACGGTTATAAAAATCGTATCCTTCACATGTGTTGGATACAACTTTCTTAGGCTTCTGGCTTGAAAAAAAAAACAGCAAGAAAATAAATTGTGCAAAATGTTTGTTTCTCACTTTGAAAGCAAACCAAATTTTGTTTAACGAACGTTGAATTCTGGACTGGTTGTTTTGCCGCAACTTTCGCAACACTCACTTCCGCATTATGTTGACAGCAAAATGTGGTGCGTGGTCGGTGTTTTATGGTTTTGCGTAAACCATCAACCTTGCCACAATGGTGTCACCGACGGTTGGCTAAACAAAAAAAGAAAATTCTTGAAATTTTCTTTCACTTGTGCGAGTTCACCTTTCAGAAAAGGACTTTCTATTCCCTGGTGTGTTGAATTGAATGGGAATTCTTAGAGTTAAGCGAGTTTACCTTTGTTGTGTTAAGAACATGTGAAGATGACGTCAAATTGATTGTTTTGTAGGAATTGGCTACATTTTTTCAAGCAACTTTTTTGGTATAATAATATCGAAATAAATATACTTTAACATTGAATTCGTAATAAATTAAACACAAACGATCGTTAATACTTTCACCAGCTAAAGTTGCAGGAAATAATGTTTGACATTTTCTTTTTTTCCCCTTTTTGCAGAAATACAAATACCGTGACCGGGAGATAGAGATGTGCGGGTTCATCGAAAAGGATAGCCCCTCCTGGGCCACCTTCCATATCGCGTTCTTCCTGAGTTCGTACGTGGTGCCGCTAATACTGATCAGCGTCCTGTACGTGTGGATGCTGTCCCGGTTATGGCGAAGTTCGGTCGGTGGCCGCTCGGCAGAATCGAAAAAGGGCAAAAAGCGTGTCACCCGGCTGGTGGTGATCGTGGTGGCGGCATTCGCTTCATTATGGTTTCCCATACAGGTAAGCAGTGGTTGGGTGTAGCGAGAAAAGCGATTGAAATCGTTGTTGCCATGACATAAGAGCATTAGGGTAGTGAGGGCGTCATTGGGCCGCGCGTTGACAATGCGAATGGAAGAAAGCTTCTTTGTTGAGGTTTTTCTGCCCTCTTGTCGTTACGATTGCTACTTCATTGCTGCCAGGTTAATGATGATACACTACCCGACCGGGAGGCAAGAGAGAGAGAGCTATTTCGATGACAAAATAGTAAGTCGTTGGGCAAGTGTCTTTGCTGTCAGGCGCACACGTGCCACAAAGCGACACGCTAAGTGACGTCAAAATATATGAGCAAATTGCCCACGGTAGGTGGATGCACAGTGCGGAACGAGCTGAAGTGTTGGTGTTGAGTTGAACGATTTGAGTTTTGGAGCAAACATGATATTGAACGATTTCATCGGGAACAATCGGAACAAACGATTGTTATGGAGCACTTTGAAGCTGTTTTTTGTGTTATGGACAATTTACCAACCGAAAGTAGTTGATACATTGCTTGCTGTTCGATGGGTAGTGTTAATGGCAGCTGTGACTACAAACACCAGGGAGTTAAATGTATCGTGACTCCAGTTTCCTTGGGGTCATCGTAGTTTTATCGACAGATGGAATTGATTGTAACATTTTCATTCAAAACCGTATAAAAGGAAGAATTCATGATTCGAAGGGTTAAGCGAATTGAAATAACTTTGCAAATGTCCCATTAAAAATGGAGCAAACATGATGCTTCCAGCTTAGCTCGTGTGTGTTTTTTTGTTGTTGTACGGAGAGCTTTAATGTTGAACGATAACTTAACGGTAATGTATGTTTTAAACATTCGGTCAACAAACTCATGGCGAAGGCAATCCTTATCATCATTCCAACGCTTGTACCAGGCTATAATCATAAACGAGAATGCTGGCCCGGGGTCATCAAAATGGTTTCACCACAGAAAAATGCCATAAATTCTGCCCATAAATTCCTTGTTTACCATACCGAATAGAGCGTCCGTAGAGAAAACATTTTTCAGCCCATCGTCCGATTGGGTTTACTGTGTTTTTTTGTTGTTTGTTGTTCTTGTTGCAAAACATGACACCACCCAAGGGGCGTCTCCACCATGAAATGGTTTCATTTCAATTGCTCAATCGCCGTCATGCTTCTGATTCCGTTTTTGCAGGGGCAGTAAACCGTAGGCCGAAGCAGAGAACGATGCGATGCGCTCTAAATTCCGAAAACTGACCAGTCAGGCTAGGCACCCTACACCATTGTGAGCATCCCTTTGACCTACAAGTACCGCTGGTGCCGTGCTGAAAGCTCCGCATCCTTGTGCGGTACGCAATGTGTTTAATAAATTGTAGCAAATCAAATCAAGGCTCGATTGGCCGTAGCATGACGGTGCGAATCAGATGGACTGTGATTGATTGATGACCCGAAACCGTTAGCAAAGCATTAGTGCTGGCACGCGTATGAACTGACCCCGATTGCATTTGATTGATATTTCTGTGCGGTGCGGGACAATGAAATGATAAGCGAAACGGGTGGAGTGAAATTTCATAATCATTCACCATTTTCCTACCCATCGCTGCTCTGTTTCGGTATTGTTGTCTGCTTTGTTGAGCGAATACGTGGGATTTACTGTGTCTAATCGAATTGTTTAATGTAACGGTTAGGGATGGATATTGCTACGGATGGAATACCTCACCGGAAAGTAATAGCAAGTACGTACAAGCGGCACAAAAGCCTTTGATCGTTCAAAGAAAGATATTTCTTTGATTGTCTGCATATGCCCTGTAGGAATACATTGGCTCAATTGTAGGCAATCCAATGATGTAGAAGTTGTGCCGGATATCCTTTGTATTCTACATATTTTACTAATTGGATGCTTAGAATTTAGATATTCACAAACCGTTTTATTGAAACAATTAGAAGGGAAATTGATGTCTGTAGTTACATGCTCTTTCATTTCCATGTCATGTCTTATTGAATAAAACTGTAGCTTAGATATGTTTATCCAGCTCAGAGAGTTATTAAGTGATAGAAATAAATACCAAACTTTTCCATCACTTCAAACAGCGCCGGAAGCCTCAACTGTCGATTTCGGTTGAAACTCTCCGAATAGCAAATTCTGTGAAGCCCGGCTTGCAAACCAGTTGTGGACAAATTTCATTCCAACATATTTGTATGATCAAGCGGCTGAGGTTTTCCGTAGAAACTGCACCCAAAGTCAACTAATGGATGGTAAACCTTGATTCATAGCCTCGTTTTCCGCCGTACCGTGCCACCTACGGCTGGGGATGACCAAAAATCCAGTATACAAACCAGCGGTACAGTTCGACATCCTTTTGATATTATAGCCCTATAAACCCAGATCCATTAACAGCATTTGCAAAGTGTGCACATTCTGTTGTACGGTTGTGGTAATGCTAGTGCGGTATACGGCTGCATGCTCCATTTAGTATTTATGCACACTACCCGTGCAATAGTACCGTGCTCTGACCTGTTTTGCAGCGAGAAATGAATCAATTCTACTGGAATGAGAAGTCACGAAGCATTCCATTTATTCAAATACTATAACCATAGTTGAAAATGAAAACCACGGTTCGGGTTACTGTATTCGATGTGTGAACTCAGTCGGACATGCGAAAAAAGAGCAACTGAGCAAAAATTACATCAAATATAATAGCATCCAATAACTCATATAATAACACAGTTTGCATTGGTAATACACACAAAGCATCATTTTGAAAAGCACAACATTGGTCCCTTTTGCAATGATTATTTTATGTTGTTTGCAAATTGCACATACATTCACTGGGTTAGGCATGTGGCTAATGCTTCCCTGTGTCCAACTGTGAAACAAATTTCCATACGCACGTACACGTACACGCTTCGTCATCAGTGTGTCTGCAGCCCGGCACTTTACAGTCAACCATTATCCCAATTTCAATTTTATGCTTCGAGTAACTGGTGCATCGGACACCGAGCGATAAGGGTCAACATGTTACTCCACATCACGCTGTGAAATTAATCTCATTAAAATGATAATTGCTTTGCAGCTTCAAGACCCGGTACATGGTGCGGTTTGTTTTTATGGAGTTGAATAGTTTTGATAACGCAACGCAACTGTTACCTTCGCCCATAAAGCTGATATAAAGATGAACTTTATTCTTATCTTATTTTCTCAGCTTGCGTATGTAAGTGACACGTTTTGCTTAAGTAAAAAATGGTCCTTAAAACGTTTTAGTTTCATTTTGTCTAGCCATTCAAAATTCAAACCATAAATTATACTATTTCATTATGCTTTTACTTATGTTTTCGCTATTCCTCAAAGTTCCATTGTTTCTGTGTGATGAAAGTAATGTAGTGCTCTCTGTTTCGCAGGTCATCCTAGTGCTGAAGAGCGTGGACGTGTTCGTACCAGATACACAGTTTAAAATTTCACTACAAATTGTATCACACGTCCTGGCCTATACGAGCTCCTGCATTAATCCGCTCCTGTACGCATTCCTCTCGGAAAACTTTCGGAAAGCATTCCGCAAGGTAGGTATCCGGTGCTGCAAATAACCACAAGGATGTATTTTTTTTCTTCTCTCTCTTGCTATTGCCACACCCATCCCACTCGACTCGGTGGCAGCATGAGTTCCGTTGTGGGTTTCGTTAGCATTTGTTATTTCCATCGTCGTGGTTTAGTTGTTGTGACTAGTCATCTCACCGTGGGGAGCCATTTGTCATTCCATTATGCTTGTCTCGGTATTATTGCTCTTTGGCACTTTTTCCTACCACAATACGGTATTGTGTCATTCCTGTTACCTGTGTGGTAAAACAATGTTTTTTAGACTTTGGTTTACGGTGTTGCGGTTACTTTCATCTTTCTGCTTGCTGGAGACATCTTTTAATTTTCCCGTTTCAAGGTTTTTGATTTGTTCACTCTTTTTTGTGTGTCATTTTTTCTTTGGTACATTGTAAAGTTAAAAACATTCTTAGGTTTTTTTTACTAATTATCACAAACGTTGATGTCCTTAACATTTTTGATTATCTTAAAACCTTTAGACTTCTGAAATTCTATTTCGAATTAATCTTTACAACTCATTACACCGTATTTTTTCTGTTTAGCAGAGGTTTATGCTACTGTATTGCAAGTGTATGTTACCCTTTCCAGTGTGTAGGCCTTGAGGCCTTTCGGAATGCTTGCAAACAACCCACCTTCACCATTGTTTTCAAATACCATACCATTCCGTGCTGTACGATGCTGTAAATAGCTTCACATTACAACTGTTTTCCTGTGATTTAATGAAGAAATATCCGTTTACGTTAAACATGAAGGCTTTTCGCAACAAAAGTTAATGGTTATGTTGTGTTTTATTATCCGGTAATGAATACATTAACATTAATGTATTCGATGATGAATAACAAATGTTTGGACTATAAATTACATGCCTTAGGATACTTTTGCATGGGTGTCTGTTTTGCTAAATTTGATACCTATTGAGCATACATTAGGCGATGTATTTCCAATGTCATGACGCGAAAACATGGTAGCTATCTTTGCATATAAAATTCTAAGAAAAAATAACGATGTACTTTAGCGCCGGTAGGACTTCCTATTTCAATCGAAATTAGGAAATTCATTTCCTATACAAATATAACCGATAGACGGATGCTTAATTTTCGGGAAATTTAATTTGTTTGTGTTAAAAATATTTTTGAATTTTCTGTTATGTGTCACTGCGATAACAGAAAGAACCCTTAACCAATTTAACTTATTTTGAAAACAACATTAGCAGCGTTGAAACAAATCAAAGTGCCTATCACGAACTAACACGATGCGGAATCAAAAATATCAACTCTGAACTACTTGATACTCGCTGGGTTGGTTTTGCAAACCCTTGCTGTATTCCTTTTCCGCCTACTGCCCATCCTTCATCACGGTTGATCACAACTTGGGCACCGGCAGGCTTAAACGACTTGCTCACGTGTTTGATGCGATACCGTTGCTTCGGTTTGATGAGCGTTCCGGTTGACGTAACCGGAAATAGAATTGATTTTCACCGATGAAGCAGGTCACCTAAGATTGGCAGTCCTGGGTACTAATTTGCATTTTGCAACTGTAGCACCGGTATGGTGCCTATGCAAACAAAAATCTACGTATTGTATTTTATTGGCCCGGGCTAGTGCCGCAACGTGACCATTAGTGTCATGAGGAAATAATCAACCGACCTTTTGTACAGCTAGAGAGATATAACGTTAACAGGTTCGTGCCTTGTGAAATGGGGTAAAAGCAAACATGATGTTTTGCACAGCGGTAGTTGCAAATCGGTTGCTGAATTACTATTATTTGCATTGGTAAAATGAGGCTATACAATTCGATTCAAGCGACATATTGGCTCGGAAAATAAACAAATTGTATGCTAAATTGTTCGTAAGATAAGAGTTATTTTTCGCATGGGTAAAGCGACTGGAATGGAAGGTTTAATTTAGTTGATTATTTTCAATGGAAAAATTTTAAACACATTTTAAAATTATATATAAAATATTATCGTTTTTTTATTTTTCTACCATTTATTTGATTGATTTTGGTTTGTAAATAAAACAATTTTACAGCGTATTAGACATTTTAAAACTAAAAGAATCATTGAATAGGATAGTTTTCCCTCCAACACTACGTTAAATAGTATTTACTAATATTCGCCAAACTTCAACTTCGTATGAATAAAGTGGCACAAAAACATGTTGATGTTAGCCTAACTAGTAGATATGAAGTTATTAGATTTACGATGAATTTCAATCATGTACACATCCATCGTACGTAGCACTTGAATGGAGGTCTGTTTTTGTTAGGCAAATGTCACATACCGGAAATGGCAGAACTATGCGAGCTGATGGTTTCATGTGTCCAATGCAATTATGTTGCTTTCATTCGAAGAAACCATCTTTAATTTCCATCTTTTGGACGAATGAACTGTTCCGAGCAATCGTTGTTTTGGAAATGGCTCTATCGCGTCCAGAGCCAGATATCTCTGTTGTCTGAGACAGTTTGCTTTACAGAGCAACACATACGTTGTACAAATTCGGAGTACTTGCAAAGGTTCCTGGTGTTTTCATTTCCGGTAATGCTGGGAAGTGACATCATGATGGCTCATGAGCGAATGGGCATACATTGTATACGGAATCAGAATCGAAGGAATCATGCTAACTAAGGATTCTGTCCATTGTAAACAAGTATAACTTGAAGCTACAACATAGTGATACAAATAATCATATCACATGCACGCTTTTGCGGCTTGGCCTTGGGCAGTATTGTAACTCTCTCTAGGAGCACATTGGTTTGTCAGAGACATCTCATCCTCAGTGATCCTTCCATATCGACCATCTGTATTGTATCTGGACTATATCATAGGCGCGTCCATTGCATTCGTTTCCATTCCCTCATACTCTTCGACTATCAACGATCACGTATTGAGTAGTTTTGAATTCTCCCAATCTAATTATACATTTTCGTTTTGAAAAATTTTGGGCAGTGTGCAGAAGAAGTGCAAACTTTATTCGGATGCAATGTACAGTCACTACCAACGTACACTCGGTGAAATTCTTCTCTAGGTCGATGATCATTTGGCGAAGCGCTATTTTTGTCCAGATCGAAAGGTATAATATCCACATACAAAAAAAAACGAAACAGGACGTCATACTCTTAACCAAAAGTAGTACCTAGCCGGTATTTCTTACGATTTTGAAATTGTTTATTTGAAAACCGCTAAACGGCCAACGGAAGAGACTGAGGTGTGAACTTACGGACACACATCGACCGCAACTGACGTTTTGTTTATGCGCACGGGCGTCTAAATAAAGTCGTAACATCAAACGATTGCTTCCAGACGGTGGAATTTCTTTGGTGCCAGTCCGACTGGGCTGTGATTTGGTTCATCTTCCTGTCACACTCGCGGGTGGTGCTTTATTTCATACAATCTATTTATTTCATTCGTTTACTGTATGTTTTTTGTTGCTCCGGAGAATGCTTGCGGAAACGAATATGGTTGATGGTTGTATGGTTGATTGTATTGTTTGCCACATGGATAAAAACGATGCACGTGTTGCCATCGATTGGTAAGGGAAATGGGGGAAAAAATTCCACAGAAGCAGCTTCTGTCAGCAAAAACAGTTGATATATGATGCAATTTATTCTACTAACGTGACACAATCGATTGATTGAATAGTTCTTAGACGAACTATAATACTATGGAAATGATAAGTGGCATATGTATAAACTGTTATACAATTATCACAACTCCCCATCATTTAAATATTTTATACAAAAGCATATCAAAATACTTTAACTTCTAAAGAAAAAAATATCAAAATCACTACTCAATTTTTCCTTTAACTGTACTTGCACGACTGCTCCATTCGATAGTAAAGGTCATACTTTTGATTCCATTCGTGCTTTGCACCATAACATCTTCACCAACGTTGAACGAACTCTTTCCGTATCTCAACAGCCTGAAAGCACTGTTTCAAGCTCGGTAAAGTTTGCATCGTATCTGATGCGTGCAGTCCCGGCATATGTACGCTCCGGGGGAAACACAAGAACACAACGATGCAATATGTATTCATGCTCATCGTCAGTCGGAATGCAACACGGCGTGTCATCAAGCAGCTGCATTCGTGCATCGCTGCCACGATAAGAGTACGATTTTATTGCGCACGGTAAAAAGGGAAACCGATTCGTCGACAGCATCCAAAACGGTCCAACACATCATCGGTATCTCACATCGCTGCACGCCAGTCAGGTGGAATATGGCAACAGTAGCGCCAGCATGAGCATGCGGTGTTCGGGCCTGGGGCAAATGTCGTGCAAGTGGTCTGTTGTCAAATGATTTCCCAGCGATTAAAGGTTAATGGAAACTACAGAACAGGATAAACCAAGGTGTTCTCCGGTGGACATGTTTTGCACCGTGTGGATCTGCTCCGCTCCACACCGTGTTTTACGATTGTGCGAATGTAGGGTTCCGGTCAAGGCCAGCACGTAGAAGGGCAAATGAGAGCTTGCCGTATTGCTCGCTAGTCAACACACGACGGAATATGTCAAAGGGAAAGGAAGATCCACTTTTATTAACCCAATGGGAATGCTTTGCTCGGTGACAATACAACCGGTGGTAAAAAGAATGAATGGGCAGTGGGTACATCGTAAAAGGATGTCAAAGAATTCTGGAAACCACGTATGTCGGAAACCTTATGTTGCCTTGTGAGATTTGTTTCGTAAGCTACTGCTGGAATGAAAAACCACTGTTGGAAATATATTTTTTTAGTTCAAAATTAAATTTTGTGAAACATTCCTCAACATTCCGTTAAAGTTGTATAGCTATGCTGACACAAGTTGTCCTCTTTCTAGTTGTATATTGTCTTTCTAATTAATACATTTACTTGTTTGCTTATTAAGTTTAGTATAATTATATTTTAAAAATTTCAAATTGAAATTTTAGCTGAATTAACAATTCTGTCGTCGATTTTCGATACGGATGTTCTTGAGTATTAGCCTGCTATTACGGTTAAACGTCACGTATGGAACAGCAAGCAACCCGTTGATGTTTGATATTTGTAACGAAGTGTGTAAGACGCTTAAAACTTTGTTGGCATCAAAATCATTTCCAAAGTTATCATTTCCATAGAACGTCAAATAAATGTATTCTACGAAAACGCTTGTGCATTTCTATCTTATAATAAATGGAACATGGGATATGACAGACTCAAGCTGAAGCCACCAGCATGCATACGTAAACAAACGTTCATGTTGAAAAGTTGGTGGTTTTGATGTTTTTATAGAATTCCAAGAACGTGCTGAAATTAAAATAATTACCCCTGTTTGTTTAAGACCGGTGCTTTTGCGAACACGTAACAATCCTACTGTATTTGGCTACAAACATATGGAAATAAACGCACAACACATCATCATGCGAAGTGTGAACTTATCATTGAACGATTTTTTTTTGGCTTTACCATGAGAAAGTACACTTATTTGCTGTTTGAAGAATGTTCAACATACTTGTACATACTTGTACAATGGACATTATCGCATTTTGTGATAAACCGCCGCACGAATGCTTCGAGAACACTCGAAACACACGAAAGTGTCCATCATCAGTGTCGTTCACGATGGTGGTCTTTCAGTGACCTACTTTTCGATAAGCTATTTCTCATTCTCGAGAGTCATTACCTTTGCCCGTGCCCATCGCTCCCAACCCGCTGCTAGGCCAGCCTGTTTTGCCTGTGGGCCAATTCCTGACACAGACACAGCCTGGAACAGGACCGGTGCAAGACACACTTTCGGCCTCTCTAGCCCAGTTTGACTTTCAAAAGCGAGCGTTCTAGCGATGTCCTAGCGGATGACGGAACGATGTTTAACCTGATAAATATTTAATACGAGAGTCATTTCTGCGCCCATAATGCTAAAACCGGGTGTACTGTGATGTGACCCCCGGGTGGTGGCGCATGTGAGGTTTGGACTTTGGAGACGGCAGGCCCGTCTGGGGGAAGTGCGCGATGCGCGAAAAGTTAGTGCAGGTTGGCAGTGTCAATGTGTCTAGCTGCAGCCACTCAAGCTCAAACCACAACGGGGGAGACGGTACAGTGACAGAATGCTGGAACAAGATCTCACGCTTCGGTCGTTCGTTTGCCACATTTTGAAGGTGGCGATGGGCCGCTAAATCGTTTTCGTCCGGCTTGAGTTTGGGAGCTCTGCAGCGCTTCACAGTGCACTCAGCGGGATACCATCGTTTAGATTATTTACGAGTAGGCTTCCCTTACCGGTGCCGGCCGGGCGTTGGTTTTCGGGATCAAGAACCGCTACTATCCCTGGCAGATGGTTTCAATTTAGCTTATCTGGAATGTAGACGTTTCTGTCACCGATGCCCGCAGTGCGTAATGTTTCAAACTTAGTTTCATCTTCTCATCTATTGAATTTTTAATTACAATAACGTTTTAATGCCTTCTACAACATGGAAAATGGAAACTCACAAGAGGAGTGTCGGGAAGTTTGAAATGATTTTTTTGTCTGTTATTTTAGCTCCGATGATTATGTTCAATACAAGCGAAATTGATTATTGATGAGCTTATTTTTTGCATGTGGTTCATATTCTAAAAGCAATTATCAACGTTTGTACGTGATCATGTGTATTCATGGCAGGATTAAACGATTTGTTTGAATGATATGTTCGCTACGTTCATTTTTGTTTAGTAAATACCACCGATGATAGAATTAAGTTAGAAACAATATGTACTTTTCATGTGTTATAAATACTGTAGATAATGTAAAGAAAATTGAATTAATGATTAATTTAAATTGTTTTCAAAACATAAATGGTTTTATGTTGTTAAACCGAAATAAAACTCAATTTTTTTAAAAATAAAATACAAAGAACCGTTATAGCGTACGAATGTATGTTCAGTTTAAGATATTTTTTCAACCTAAAACTCAAAATTAAAGTACAGCTTTAAGGACATATAAAACATAACTCACTAGTAGCGCTTGACACGTTTAAAGCAACGAATAAACAAGCATGAAAAGTCAACGGGAGCCACGGAATTCTACCTGCCATTAAACAGAGCGCAGTCACCATTTGTCATATCTGTAGGAAATTGTTCGAAAACAAAACTTGGACAGTTTAATGCCCACCGGGGATACGATAGCGTCATGTTAAATGCTACCAAAAGCGATGTGACAAATACTGCGGGATGTATTGAATAACGACTTTTCCTGCACATTCTCGCTCGAATACGCTACTTACGCCTGCCGAAAGTATGCTACGCCCATGGACTGTCCGTTACCGCAAACTGTCCTTTGAGATTTCATCTGCTTTTCTTCTGCACCCTTGTCAAAGTACAGGCGACTGCACAATGGCCGCCGGATCCTGGCTGGCGGATAGTAAACGCTGGATGGAACGGAACAGATAAACGACAAACGGTAGAAACCAAACATAATCGAACACAAAAGGGACGTTCTTACGGGGATGGTTCTGAATGTAAGATATTGCAGGTACTAGAAACTATCGGAAACACTGCAGCGGTTCGAAAAATAATGACAGTAGAAGTTTGTTTTGTCTCAGCATTTGTGGCACATAGCAAAGGCAAAGAGAGAACGAGGAATCAATTCCGTTACATTTCTACACGTTAGACACACACACACCAAACGAGAATGAAGGGTTTCGTAGTTTGTTGGCAGAAGAAGTTCATAAAATCATAGCACACTAGGAAACACATTTTTCGCCAACAAGTTCAATCACATCGCTCCACAGTTGCACTTCGGGTTTCGGTAGTTTGATACTGTTAATTTTCTTCCAATAAGGAACGCATCCGTAGTTTGGCGTACGGTGCGGGGATGGATCCATTGGAAACAGACGGTTGAGGGCGAAACATTTTTCCAACCCGGGGGAAAGTTGTTGCGGTAAACGCATCTCACATGTAACCCAGACTGATGTGTGGCGTAGGGCTGCACATATGGTAGTGCTTGTAACGTGAAGTTTTCCCCCTGACACACAGTTGACAAACAAGATCGCGGTTATGGTAACATAAAATGGTTTCCCCGGTTCGTGGCAAGGTTCCACGCTTGTCAACATCCGTGCTGGGACAACATTTTCCCGATTTTTTGATAGCTTTTCTACCATTTTCTTCGAAGCGACGGTAAATATATCTCAGCGCACTCGCACGATTGCATGCGCTGTGACTTTGCTCACTCCCGGAGGGCTCCACTGTAATACAAAGGCGTAATAGACTGCTCGTTGTGACATGTGCATCTATTTAGGTGAGGGAAATATGCAAGTTCCGGAGCGTACGGACGGCGGAGTCCGCGCTGATGAGAATGTTAGCTCATGTGCTCCAGTGAACTAATTGCAGCTGCGCTTCCATTCGCTACATACTGACACGTGCTGCATGAGCGAAATCGAGTTCCTTTTGTTGGTATCTTTGTGCTCCGCAATGAACGTGCTGCGTGCTTTGAGATCAGTTCCATCAAGACATGCAACTACTGCCGCAACATGAAACAGCTGGTGATAAAAGACATTACGGTTTCTGTGTTGTGCGCTGGTGAGCAGAAGAAAGCGAATTGGGGGTTTTGCTGGATGGTAGGGTAGTGTTTAGGTCAGGCCGGATGCCAACGGATGATTACTGCGCAGAAGATTGAAAGTGGGATGTTTGGGCTAAATGTTTTCGTTGTACGAAGCGCGTGCGATTGCGGTACGATTGTTACGAATCCGACCATTACGAACTGGCTGCGGTCATGCACTGCGGTGGTAGAATTTATTTAACGTACTTCCGAGCATACGCTAAACTGTTCACTGCTCACTTAAGGTTTTAACGCCGCAATGTTTGGCCGTTTGTTTGTGATAAGATAGCATGGACGAACGTGGCAGTGGGGTTTAAGAGAACAGTCAACTTTACGACCATTGGCAAATTGTCTGCGAAGAAAAACCATAAACGATCACCAGCAAAAATTGGAGCAGGTCTAATGTGTTTGCAAACAGTGAAGCTCAGACAAATAAGTGACTGCTTAATATCTCTACTTTAATTCTAGGGTGTTACATCTATTTTCTATATTTTTATCGCATTAATTCTAACACAAGGTCAACATTGTAACGTAAGCCCATTTAACTACTATACAATTATTCTTAAAGTATAATTTGTTTCATAGATGGATATATTGGATGTAAGCGTTCCCACGAAGACCACGAAGAACTACAATGTGAATACAAAATTGTAGGTAATATGGAAAAGGGGTTTTCCGTAAGATGAAAAGATATATTTGAGCAATATGTCCCGGGCCTTTTTTAACAATAAAAAAAAATCAATACATTTGGGCCATCTTAACAGTAAAAGGAAAACTTAATTGTTGATTACAATATCCTGCAGTTTTTCCTAAGACCTCTGATAAAATTGGTTTATTTGCCAAAATTTTCGTTGAACTAATTATATTTGAGTAGTCTACCTTTATCTGGTCGTCCTTCAACGAAAACAGTGTCATTTCTTTCTGTGAACTCCGAAAATAATTGATCGTTTGGACTTTTTGGACGAGTCTGTCTGGAGTCCTCTGATGATAATTGGCTATGCGAGCGAATTCGAGTAATTTTGTCTGTGTATTCCGGTGATAAATATTTATCTGTGACTTTTTCTATTGCAAGAGGGTACGTTAGAACACCTTCTTTAATTTTTGTTTAGTTTTTTGGTTGCCAATATAATATTAAATATTCAATGTTGTAAAAACGCATCATAATGATTGGAATGGATACACACGCTTTTTGTGTTTTTGACCTGTCAAAATGTATAGTAATAAAACAGTTCACAAGTTATTTAAATAAATCATTTTGAAAATGTTGCATTCACATAAACCTTACAAAAATATAATTGTAAACGGATATTTATGATTGGTCTATCAGATAGGCTGAATAAATTGATCGCACTGAACGAACAATGTAGCATTTTCCAGTCAAATTGGCTTTAAATTGAATGCCATCCGGAGAGCACAAAAAAATAGAGAGTGAAAAACAAACGAACATTAAATGATTTATTACACGTACATTGCACATCGTTCGGTGAGCTTAAATGTGACTAATTTGAATGATAAATGTTCAGCCCTTAAAAGCAGAATGGGATCACATTGACGATGGTAAGCTTATCTTAGCTTTTTTTTCTCTCCCTCCTGTGCGTAACGGATGGCTCCAACCATCATTCGTTGTCGTAACACCTCGTGTGCATTGTGCGATGCAGTGTTAACACGTTTCACTTTTTTCTTCCACCATCATACCACGCTCGCTCATTCATCATAATAAATTGCATACTTTTTCATAAACACTTTGCACCATCGCATCATTCTGTTGCCAATGTGGTTTACTTGGCAGTGCTTGGGAAGTGTAGCAGAGTGCAGGAGGATTTGTGTTTTTTTATCTCTCTCTCTCCTTCGTCCTGACACACATTTTCTAGTGGCGATGCCACTAGAGGGCTGTCCAAGCGTTCTCCAAGGACGACAACACTATAGACGTGAGAATGTAATTATGTTTTACTGTAGTTGCTTCTTCTATAGTGTTGCATTGGCGCTTTATTTGACGAGGCAGAGTACATAATGATGGAACTATGATTTAACTGAGTGCATCCAATGATTTTTTCTCATACCGGAAATATTCTAAGAAAGAAAAAAAAAGTTTGATGTGGAAGTGCATATTAGTAAAACTGTAAGAATTGTTTGATTCCTTTTGCATTGAAAGGAATATGTTTAATTAACTATAACTAGGTTCATTTCAAGCTTAAAATTAAAATTATATAAAATACGGCAATATATTGACAATCGTGAGTGTAATTACAATAATAATATTAAATATGAAATATTTTATGTGCATACAGTGTATTAAAAGTTTCATTTACATGTTACAATCACCAATAGCATCTTTAAACCGTTTATTTAAAGTTATCGTTTCGAAATAATTTTAATTTGATTTATTATTCGGCAAATGGCCAAGCCACTACCAACATATTTGTCTCCCTGAGTGGGCTGAGTATGACTTATTATTAAATTAAATAATTATAATTTCGAATGAGCAGTATCAGTTGTAGGTGTACTCATCGCTCATAATAGGTTGTATACAAATTGCCCTGACGTCTGTTTGTTTGAACTGTATCGCAACCTAAACGGCTTATCCAATATATCATTCATTCCATTCCTCAAAAACATACAAGCCTAACCCTTCGCAACCACCCACCAAGCGTACGTGTGTATTGTTTAGCAGCGTGTATGTGCACGGTTTTGTGGGATTATGGATTATTGTTTCGGTAAAGTATTCGCAATAAACAAGCTCAAACATCACGTACCGTCCGCTGGGAAGCATTACCTTCGCATACCAGACATTGTTTGTGTAATGTGGAGAAAATGGGTCCACTGGTGTGGGGGTTCCGCTCTCTTAGGCGTTTTTCTCGTTTGCTATGCTCTCACAGGGGATTTTCTATCTTAACATTGAGCGTACGTTTTCTGTTTGCCATTTTCCTTTTTCACACTAGATCGTCTACTGTGGACCGGGAAGCCGCCGCCAGGGAAGCCAGAGACATATGCCGCTGCCAACGAAAACGACACGAACCGGCAGCTGTCCAGACATTTTATAACCGGAAGCAATCGAGGAAACATCCGTCACTTTCGTTTAATAAACTCTCTGTTTCGCATCAATTCTGTTACGTCTTCTAGCACATCGACAACATCAATAGATCAATAACGTGGGACTAAACTGAAGGTGAGTGTTTTACGCTTGGTGAAACAACGTTAAGATTGAAGTATTTGCAACATGTTGAACACCTCCGGACAAGTATTCGGTTGTCTAGGGTATAACTATGTTTAATTTTTCAGACTGTAATCAATTGTATTATTTTGGTCAATATTAAACATCAAACAAAATAGATTTGTACCTTTATCAATTCGGGTAGGATCGTATGTTCACTAGAATCATTCATTCTAGCCGCTTATCATATGCTCCAGACAACTGTTTGCTTAATGTAGGAGAAGGATAAAATGAGATTACTTCCATCATCTCGCCACCGGGTCGGGAAAGCGTAAACGGATTACAGGCAAAGTAAATTTAACGAGCCGAAAAACCAATAAATCATTTCACAAAACGGGTAAATTTCGACCATTTCCTACCATCCCGAAACGCACCGAAACATTTTATAGAGTGTAGGAAACGACTGGATAGACTGGAGAGTAAATTATGGTCAGGAACAAAATTAGGCAATCAGAAAAAAGCCCCCAAAAACACGAAAGCTAATTATTAACTCTCTTCGAAAACCATTAATCCGATTTGGCCCGCAGCGATCCGCATCCAACAGGCTTGCAATTAAATGTTGTTTTTTTTGCCTTCCAAGAAGCTTACGAGTTTTGTGTGTCTACCATCAACTCAAACCGTACAAGCGCTCCGAAACGATCCTCCACTGGTCGTTGGTTAAACATTAAAATTGGTTACGTATGAAATGATGGGAAGTTTTGGTAGCGTTTTTTTTTTTACTAACCATTCAGCAACGTAAGCTTGTTCCTTTGGATAACTTGTCGTTTCGGTCTATGTTCGCAAAAAAAAATTATACAACTTATAAAACACAAGGTAGAAGTTCCCTTTGTGGGTGTGATTTTGCTCTTTCAGGCTAACTTTTGGCATGACCCAATCCCTCGAGAGTCACACCGAGCCATACAATACAAATCTTGCTTAGTTGTTACAAAATTCCCTACAAGCTCAAACAGTGAGCACAGCTCATTCCCAGGGGTGAAGAAATTTTGTTGGGATAGCAAAAGATTAGGAGACGCTGTGTCCTTTTTTGCGGTTTAAACGTAACCCACTTGGAACAGAGTAAGGTAATCGGTTAAATTAAATAAATTCTCAAAGGTAAGACGGTGCTCCGCTTTACTGAAATACTTGAAAAAGTTTAAAATCTTTAAAAACTGTGAATAAAGAGTATTGTGAATAAAGAGTAAGAGAGTAAAGAGTGTGAGAGAGAGTTTTATTTTCATACAAACATAAAATATATGAAAAATAAGGGAAATGCATTATAGCTATGAATAAAAAATCAAAAAGTAAATTACTTTATAATGCATTACTATAGCGATAGCTTAATTTCTTTTCAGCCGAAGGGATAATGTTTAATGCCAGCATGATGCGACATAATTAATTGGTTAAAGTTTGTGCACTAGCAGTCATGGTGTTTAAACACAGCGCTTAATGGACAATGCATTTAGTAGTGCAAGACAAATGGCAGTATACTTTCAACTGTCACAGCGCTTTGTGCAACATAATTGAACTGCGCCGCCTGCTATCCTTTAATCAAAAGCATTTTCTCATTTCCGGTCATCAGCTGGTACACCGAGGGACTTTTATTTCCTTGGACAAAATGCTTCCCGTACCGTGGCGGTACGGGTCCGCTGCGAACGTAGCATCAGCGAGAAAGCTGCTTAAAACAAACAGAAACGGTGTGGAAGGAGATAACGTTGAAAATCTTTACTTTTTGCAAGCTCATCTCCGGCTCATCCCCGTTGGCAGTGCGAAGCCGGACGAGCTCGGTGCTCGCAGTGTACGGTGGAAAAAGAGCGTGCATGCTAAGGAACCGCTGGAGAAAATTAATAGCTAAAACTAACAAGTGATTCGTTTAGGAAGCGGTTTCAAGAGACTAAAAAACTGATGAAAAACTTCCAACGAAATCGTATGGCTCGCAGGTGTGAGTTTTCTTAAGCTTTGACTTTCCCGGATTAAGTGTATTAGTTGCTTACCTGTGTTTTCTGCAGAAATCATTTAATGAACAGGATCGTGGCTTAATATTGAAAAACATTTAAAGCGAATGATTTGAAGTTTGCAAGGAAAAATTTTGATGAGAAAATGCTTTCATGTTTGCTTTTAAAACATGTTGTGCTCTAAGATATGAAAGACACAAATCTGTTTCAATAGAACGTTATTCGTTTTTCTCCTACAATAATTTGCGTTGAAATTAAGTGTAGGTATGAGGTTTTTATTTTAGAGGACATAAAATCAAATATATTATTGACAGCATAACAATTTATAACATTCTTTCTTTTCTCTCGATTTATAGTCGGGATCGTTGCTCCCGAAAATTGTGCTGTGGAAGCACAGGATGGTTGCAATGCCGGCGCTTATTTATGGTACCGTATTTCATGGTGACGTGCTTCGAGTGCACAAAAACACATTTGGAATTTTTGGTGTGTTTGATACAACAGAAAAACATTGAACAGTTAAATTGTATTTCGGAAATATTTCATCAATATTTGATAATATTTGTTGCTTTTATTCTTTGTTGCTTTCTCAGGTTTCCATGTCATAAAATAATAAATTAGTTTTGCAATAAAAATACTTCCATCACGTGTTAAGAGCAAAAACAAAAACAAACAAATATTTTGGAAATGTCAATATTGAATATAGGAATTTTAGGCTATTTTTGAAGAATTTATTCAAACAGCCCTAAAGTAAAAAGTTTGAACTATATCTCAACCATGCTTGAAAGAGTGCATCCGGCAGTTTTAATTAAAGTGACACCAACGAAAAAAAAAAACACCATCCCTTCCAGGATGTTGAAGAAACTTGAGAAGTGGTCGACGAAAATGGGACACGGTGAAGAGTTACGTACACACCCTTTGGTAAAGACTTTACTGACTACGTCCTAAGGTTCCGTTTTTGGGTAATTTTTCTTCCTGTGTGATATGTGTTGCTTCTTGAAGCGGATCAGCTCATTTTCCACAGTTACTCGTTACGAATTTTAGTGCCTGCGTGACACGGACGCAGGATTCCGACCCTCATAAACATCAAAAAAGTAAAACGAAAAATTTGTGACCGAGCGGAAGTGGATAAAAGTTTATAGCAAAATAGAAATAGACAAACCATGCGGTGTGACGGGTTCAGTTCCGGAACGGCCGGCAAGGAAACTAGCGCTCACGTGATCGCACATATCAGAACGCACGCTGCTTTTAGGCAGAGTTTCGTTCATCTAAACCGGAGGCAAGCCAACGAATAATACTGAGTAATAGACCAGGAAGAGCACGAATAAGAAAAGAAACCATAATACACACACACAGAAGCTCACAACCAAATAAAGTAGGGAAAACTGACTGCCGTTTTCCCATAATCATTGAACCACTGTTCGTTTGGGCTGAGGGTACGTGTTCATGACGTCCAGCTAGATGATAAGTTCCATTTCCGGCTTAGATTAATATGGATGGATAACCGTTCGGAGATGAGAGCGAGATTACCAGCTACATGAAGCGTAAGTGAAATTGTGTGTTCTTTTATCGAAGTTTATGAACCAACACTGGTGAACCGAAGGTTGGTAAAATTCGTCCGTGATCTGGTTACGCAGTTGTACTGCTTCGGTGATGCCAAGCAAATATTCATTCATGGTGCTAGGCTGGTGGTAGCTGCGTTCAATCCTTCCTAACACTCTTCGAGTGTAAACGAGTTACGGAGAGATAAATTACACGCACCGTGCGTCACAATACGGCGAGAAGGAAACCTTCGTCTCGTAAGCATTGAAGCTAAACAATGTTTGACTAATGAAACCGGTTCGGAGTTGTGTATGAAAGATAATCCAAGATTATTAAGCAATTATATTGTTCTGGTATGTTAGGAAACACAAAAAAGTAAAGAATATATTTCTGTATACTTTAATGGACTTTCATGAAGTAACATTCCAATTTAATTTTATATCGAACCGAACCATATTACTTGATAAAACTTTACATTCCCTTCAAAACTTGTGAATCTTGTGTATGTGGAACATTTTTGCAAGTGTATCGCACGGGAAATTGAGGATTGATTAGGTCAGGAAAAGTTCATTCATCTATTACGCCGTGCGCCATCTTTTGCTGCTGCTCATCCAACCAGAACGACAGGAAACTAGTCTGTATGGTACTCATTAACCGAATGATTCTAGTTGCGAAGCAATCTATTTAAAATTGGTTCAGTGAGGCACGACTAATCCGGATGAGAACTTAATGGATCACTGTTTCGATCGCGCTGCCATACTTGGAACCTTATTTCTCATCAGTTTTTAAAGCACCTCCACGCGGCTAACGAGACCGCACATCATGCGAAGTTTTAAAGGGGTTGAGATGTAGAAATTAATCAACGAGGGCCTGGGGAATGGAGTTGCCAGTACGAGAATGATGGAACGATTTTCCCCGGTTTATCTCTAAACAATTGCTATACCATATTAATTGGTTCTCATTTGTATCTGATTGGAAGATTGATTTTGAAAGCTTTCGGTTAAAAGAATTCCTTTTAAATTCTAGAAATTCTTGTACATCAATTTATAACAGCTATCTAACAAACAGAAATATGTATTCCCCCACCGTTTCATTTCATCAGAAGCATTTCAGTCGAGGTGCTAGACATACTTGAATGGTCGTTCTCTTGTTCGCTTCGAGGAAAAAGTTTCAATTCCACGAGCAAGGATCGAGATAAAGAAATCAAGTTTAAGACAATGACGGTATGAAACACAATGGAAGGGTCTGCAAATGGAACCGACAATTTACCTTTTTCCCGTTATTATTAACTTAAGATTTCCTGGCTTTGACATCCGTGCATAAATCAGTTGTTGCGAAAGTTTTGTGCCGGTTTTGTGGCATGTTTAATAATTTGAAATTATTACCACTTTCCTTTATTCAACTCGTTTCCGAGCAGTTTCATTCTGGCAAAATGAAACAATAATTTGCCATTCCTTTCTTTCTCGCATATTTACATTTGTGGCATAAACGGCTTGGAAATATGAAATGCATGCAATAGCTTTCATTCTTCAGTATGTGCTATATTAAATTGTTTGTTCTAAAATTAAAAAAACTCCATGTATAAACATGGTCTGATATAAATTTATCGAAAACAATTACGTTGTTTTGATTGTTGTTCTTTCCAACAAATTTGCCTCATTGATAAACTTTACCTTTAAAATGGTTGTGGTTTTGCGGATGACTGCATGGAAAGGGTATGCGCGAAGGGATGAACTGTGAAAAGTTGATTCATTTTACGAACATTCTCTCAACTACCACAAACTACATTCCCCCGGGTGTTCCGAAAATAAAAGTTAGTCTTTACATGTTGATATCAACTGCACATAATGGACATGGTTTTCTGTTGACATAATTAGCATAGGGATTCTACCACCCTTCTTGTTATATGAATAAAGTCTGTAACTCAGTCTGATGTCGAAAATTTAATAAAATTTACCCAACAAAGATCGTTAAGGGGGAAAGAATAGGAAGGTAGTAATAAGCTTTCATTTTATATTTAGTCATAATATTTGAAATTACTTTTTTCTTTCGTTGCAGATTCAATAACACGATATAATGGTCCAACAATAATAAATATCGAACCAACAGAACACGTTTACATAATCGCTCAGTGTGATCATCTTCCTTTACAGTAAAAAACGCTCTTGATGTACTGTAGCACACTCATCGCATCATGACGCCATTGTTACATAAGAATTTAAATTTAAACAGTTAAATGTTAATTTTTACATTGTAATTTCGCGTTCAATTGTTTATACCTACTAACAACTTACATGGAGGGATTGTAAATCAGTAAAACGGAAAAAATTGGTATTCGATCGGAAAATACCTTTCCCACGTTACGGGGCATGAGAAGGTTGTGTTTCGATATTTTTAAATACACGACCACACCTGCACAACGATTGTCAACCGATGTCGGTGTAAATTCATCTGTTTGTTTTAGGTTGTTTTGCGAATTGTTACAATAAAAACGTTAAGCAACGAACTGATCATATAAGCAAGTCCTTGGCCAGGACGATAGGCATACACGAACATGAGCAAAATGAGCTGTGCCATAGCGAGGGCTACTACCCCTTGCTAGTAATGTACCAATTATGAATTACGAATAAAAACAAACACACAAGAGAAATTGTGCTCGAATGCTAACTCTGACAGATACCATACAATAAGTAAATATTTGCAATTTATGCTTGAAAAACAATACTGAAAGTAGCGGTCAACATGTCAACTTACAAGGTGAATAACTAACAAATATAAATCTTATAATAAAATTAAACACTGCTCAGATCACGCTACTTCCTAGTGAGGGATAGCTTGCAGTGTAGTGTGAAAGGAATAATGGATAGTTGGTTTCAAAAGTTTTCTTATCTACGCTAAGACAAACGTGAATAAATGTGTGAGTGTATAGAACATAAAACTGGAGCATAATCGAATGGAGCGTGACATTGCTTGGGGTGTGGATTGTTTTCCGGCTTGATTGGCAACACGAATGAGCCCCTTTCGGTGTCCTGCAAAGATCTAGTGATGAAAGGTTTGTGTGTGTGTAAAAAAAAGTCATATATCCATCCTCTTGATTTGGTTTAGTTTGGGGAAGGGATGTTTTTTGTTGCTAACGCACTGCTGAGGCCACTTTCCTGGTGCGTGTTGTTGATAAAATCGATCGGGATTGTTTCGGGTCACCATTTGAGTTAAGTACGTGACATCAATCATACCGTGGCACTTGTGGAACGAATCTGTCAGCGCACGGTACACGCGTTTGACGCGTTTTTGTGCCAAAAAGAAACGATAACTCCAGTTTGCAACCCGACAAACGGTAGTAGTGACCAAACCCTTTACTTTGTACGTGTTGCAGCACCGGATTGAGTTGATGCTTACTGCATTCCGCATTCGTTTTCGCAAGTTAATGTTGGAATGTTTCCCGTGCGTCCCAACCATGGGTCTTATTGCTCGTCTGCTCAAGTCACGCATTCTGCTGCGCACTAAACAGAAAGCTGTCACAAAGCTATTTTCATCATCACCATGATCAACATCTGCATACCCGTTCATTCTGGGCACCCGGGTGGTGGAATTTCGGAAAACTCCGGCAAACACAAAGTTTTGCTCGAAAGTTCACCTTTCGTACGTACTGTGCCGGTGCTGCGTGCGGAGTGAGATCGTGCAGCATATCACAGCCATGGATGGGAAAACGGCGTACCGATGTGGCACTCAACGTCATAAATCACTCCTCGTCGTAAGCTCAAAAATGCCCATATCAACACATAACCATGTGCGGCCCCGCAAAACGCAGAAGAATGACAACGAGAACAGCTTGCAGAATGTGGCACGGGAACTTATTCGAGTCCTGGCAGACGATGCTGCGACGCGTGAACTTTCCCATCCATCAGCAAGCCAAACATTGGCGTAAATATTTGCACACCCGTGGGAATGCTGGGCGCTGGCATGGAGTATGATGAAAATTTCTCATTTATACTGTTTTTGTTACAACCAACAGAAAAATTGTTTACGAATGAAAAACCAAAACACACATGTTTTCTATATCTACCTACCAAATGGTTCGTACTTTTTTTTTTTTTTTTTTTATTCATCAGTTACGGCCAGGCCGTATTGCTAAATGGTTCGTACTAGTTTGGAAACCAATTTGCCCGCTGATTAGCTATCATCGATCGTTTTTTGTTGTGTGTGTGTCATTCATTTCAATCAACAAACCCCTTTTCAATGCACCCATCTTTGCAGAATATCTCTCTATTTAAGCCACAGCTGGAAGCAAATCCACATCACAAATCAATACTGTAGTACGTTAAGCTATATCCCATGCTCGTTATATCCGTAAGGTAGTACTTTCAGATTCGAACGTAGTGAAAGCGTGTTAATAAAGAAAAAAAGTGGTTAGTTATTTACAAATACAAAAAATATTGTACGATAATATCTGAATTATCCGAGCCTGTATCAATGTTAGGCTAGTAACTTCGAGTAAGGCTGCAACACTGTATGCATTGCATGGACGATATAAGGTGAAACAAAACAAATGAGAGTGAGCAGAACGACAGATTCGGACTCTGTATTTAAACTAGGCAGTGTGCATCATTTTCTTCTTCATTGATAGATTATCGAATAAGATTGTTGTTGTAATGCAACGAAGGAAGGAAGAAATGCACATTAGGAAAAATTATAAATTAATCCGTAAGCATTGGAATGTCGCGGGTGACATGTTGACATATGAAACGATCGTTTAAGATTTAATTTATAACAACATGTTGAAGCTGGCACAAAATGGTGTCCCTTTACTAAAACGAAAAATCACATTACAATTGTACCATCGGAACCAGCGTGCTTGATGTGCACAAGGCAAAAGAGCTTGTTTAGTACTATATCGAAGCGGTGTTACTAGTTAATGAGTAAAACAAAACCAACAACATTTCACACTTTGGTTTAAGTTTCAATGCGTTGCGCATAATCACTGTAAACTTTGTAAAGTATTAAATGCATTACATGACCTATCATCCACAGTTTCATTAGAGCCAGTGTGTATCGTTTGGATAGTTTTATATCGAACCACTGTTCGGAGAAAATCCGTTTGATTATAGTGCGCGTATAAAAGGACTGGCGGGAACATATTGATTAAAAAATGGAACATTTATAAAAAAACAGGTTTCGTTACTAGGAAGCGAGGAGAAACATAATGTAGCGTTGTTGTGAGTGAATGTTGTCGATGGAAATCAAAACAAAACAACAGTAACAAAATGTAGGTAATGTTATTGAAATGAGTTTTTGGAATCGAATAATTGAAATGAATTTTAACAAATTGTATCAATTACTAACAATGCACCGTAACTTGCGAAGGATGTACCGGATTATTTACATTTCCCAGAAGCGTTGCCGATGCAAAAAAATACAGCAAAACGATGCAGTTTTTCACACAGTAAAACAATCGTTTTAATGAAATCACAAATATGCACGTGGGCCGAATGCATAACCGTATGTAACGACGGGCAGAGATGGAATGTTAGGGATCAACCTATGTTCGAATTTATTTATCGTTTGCTATGTCGCATATTTTAAAAACTTGTAGCTATGATAACGTTAACCCCAATGGTGGAAAGCAACCCAAATGCGCTAGCAACAACAAGTGAATCAAACCCATACTGCATATAATCAACCGCACGGAAAACTTATCGGAAGGAGCTATATAGGCCATCAAACCAACGTTTAACAACTGCAACCGTACAGGGTTTTAAAAATTGGATTACCGATTCGATAGAAAACGACACAGAAACTAACACTTTTTCTTAGCCAAGTCAAATTACTAACACGGCCGCCGAGGTCTCCGATCTAGCGATGTATGACAAAACAAACAATTTTTAAATCCATCTTACAGTTGAGAGAATAAAATTTGCCCGAAAAGCATCTTGCGTTGGAAAATTTTGTTTGACGAATAAAGTACAAGAGGTTCAATATATTAGGTAAGTATTTTATTAAACCATCATGTTCCAAGTGTTGAAGCGTTTCTTTAGGTACACACCACATGTGTTAATATTGTTCTTTGTAAAAGAAACTTCACTGAGGCACGGAGAAATATGCTGAATTGGCTATTCCTTGCTGGTTGCGGTTTTCATGAGTTCTTATCCTTTTGCTTACCTTCTTATCATATGATATGTGACTATCTTCAACAAACTTGCTTTTCCGCTCTCTTTCACACTCATACATCGTATGTTTTATCCATAATTCAACACCAACCAGGCGCCTCCATCCGAAGGCGAGAACAACGATTTCGTACCATCAAGCAACGTTCTCACGATCACCATCGCCTGCCACCGTAATTCTCGATCCCGTACCTGTACCTCAAAGCGTGCAGGATTATTTATGAGCCGTACAATCTTACACCAGCACCGCAAATCGAGTTCGGGCGAGGCTACCACCAATGGCGTATTCCACGGTGGTAAACTTTTACCAAGGTCAATTTCATTTTCTTTATTTCAGCATCCGGAGCAAAAGTCAAAGGAAAGTTACATACGAAATCGTATCAAATATATCAAACGAGCAAACGGGACGATGTTTACCCCCTGCAAGCGTTCTATCAAGTGTTTGGCCTATCCGTTTTGTCAAATTACTTCGAAGGAAGTAAACGAATCAGAACAAACAAAGTGAAGAAAAAAGGCTTTTGTCTTGTGAGTAAGGTTTAAGCGCCTTTGCAAATCCTTTACCCTTTTTCCGAGCAGTGTGCGGTACAAGCAGTACATTTGCCGATCAATCCACACAGTGCAGGAAATGAATATTTTCGGTAGATAAAAGTAATGGCTTGCAAATGGAATCTGTCTTTAACTAGCTTTAAAGAAAAGGGGATTGTAATATTAAGAGCTATCAAGAATTGAAATATTTTCCCAATGATTATCTATCAATCATCCTTAAGCACATATAAACAATATGCAACAAATGGCCGAATTGTAGCAAAACACCTTAAAAAACACTTCAAAAATATTTACCTCATGTGGACAAAGTAAATAAACCTTCTTTTTCTTACGGTGGAAAACGTAAAGCCTAGTGTGGTACTGCACCGGATTGGAGCGGTGGGCCATAATAAGATGTAAACATTAGGAGCATGGTTTTACTCTGCCTCGCAGCTTCCTATCAGCCGGAAGAATAATTTTGTGTGTAAGGTCCACCCAACATGGTTCCCTCGTTTGGTGGTGATTTATGAACTTTGCCTCCCCTTGCTACGGGGTGCATGATTTATCACCTTAACCAAGAGCCGATTTTTTGTTAGCTAGCTCCCCAAGCCATCGCCGTGAGGTAACGGGAAGTGAAAGGGCAAGGTACCCGGAAAGCTAGCGAAAGATCGAGAATTGCTCATGTTTATGTATATTTCGTACCCCACCGCATGTTTGTAGCGGTGGTTGAGTGAAGCGGCCATGCTCTCGCCCGTCCAGTCTTCAGTGCATTTATCTTAAACAGCATTCTTTTTGAGCGAGATTTTCGGCTGTCAGTGAGCGGCACGGCTCGGTCACGGATTTCAGGCGTAAGTTACTTAACCCGTAACAAAGTGACAGAAGGATAATAAAGTTCTTTCTGTCATCTGCCTTTGTATCTGGTAGGGTGATATAGTTAAAATGGTTCGAAACCATAAAGTTTAAAGTAGCGTTTTCGTTTAGCACGGTGCTCTTGATGTATGAATAAATAGCTGATGTCTGATGTCGATGAAGTCCGTGCAATACACCTTAAACTGTGCTACATTATTAGAATTTTTTAAGGTGATATTTTGTTGTTAACCTAGAAATGCTGTTAAAGTTCTTCCGAATGTTATTGTTGCTTTAAAAATAGTTTTAATCAATGTTGTGTAAGAGCAAATGTATTGCAGACAAGTACTCATTTTACTTTAATAATGATGCGTTGGGCTGATTTTATTATCCCAAACATGATAATGAATTAGAATTCGAAAGAAAATGTTGATTTTTCCCATCGTTATAAAGTTTGTTATTTGACCCGTTCAACAAACGATTGATTGGTACCCTGTTGAGATTTATGCTCCGGTGAGGCTCTACAACAACGAGCGCATATTCACCACTAACGGCACAGTATGGGCAATAAATTCCAATTTGTAACTTTCCTCGTCGAAGGTAACGAAGCAAGGTGCATTTAGTTTGCGAGTAAATTTCAAAGGTTATACCAAAAGTGCCCGGTACGGAAACATTTTTCAGTTTATTGAAGCGTTCGCCGTTAGGGTCTTGCTGGGATGGAAAAAGAGAGCAAACCGGCTAGCGTGCATTTTGGATTTTCCTCAATCAGTGAGTAAGACTTTTTACGATGTTGCTGGCTGGAAACCATGTATTGCCAAGCGAGGCTGTACGTGTAATGGGTTTCTAAGGATATTGAAATTGTATAAAAACCTGCAGATTGTTAAAAGATGTAGTACATGTTAGCATGATAAAAGAGAAAAAAAGGATAGTCGATTCTTGACACATATTTATTCCATTAATTTTTCTTTGTAACACATACATTTTTTTATTGTAAAATTAAATGCTCTACGTTTTTGTATATACTATATTTAATCTGACAGATTCACAGCAACATTTAGCTAAACATCTCTTACGTATTCCAAGTTAGTACCACTTACTACCCGATACCGATCAAGTTTTGTTTCGTTTCACACAATTTCATCCAACGCTTCCCGCCAGCGGAATCTTGTGTCTTTTGTTGTGTTTCCCTCCCAAGAAGCAATGATTTCTACGGAAGTAAGCATTGCGCAAAAAGTTCTTTCGTTTGCAGATACTAAGCAAATGGGCGCGAACAAACTGGTTCCCACACTTTGCTCGTAACTGCTGCCAACTGTACCATGTGAGTACGCGTAGGCAACGTTCCACAGCGCTGTATTCATATCATCCAAACTTTCACTACGACGTACCAGGCATACTTGATGGGATCGGGAGTAAGTTCTGCCGTGCCCCATTGTTGTGACACGATACGCGTCCAACGTAACGCCTTATGGTGCGCGTGACTGAGCAAACGAAAGTGTTCCGTGATCAGACACAATGTTGAACCTGCTAAAGTTAAAGCTATCGGAGCGTGCAAATGGTGTTGTGCCGGTTTGTCCTCGACCGGAAAGGTGTGTTGGATGAGGATTTACTTTAAAGATTTGTCCTTATGATAATATCACAAGTCAAATAGATATAATCTGCAAAGTAATGACACCATTACAGCAAGGTTTTCGGGATGAGCATCATTAAAAGCTTCAATTTAAATTTGAATGTTTATGACGCACATTACTATCTTCATTAATGCACAGTAAAAGCGTTTAAGGTTAGCAGAACACAGAACATTGTTCGCTGCAAAAATACAAAACAGACTACATTACTCTGGTGAAAAACTTTCAGCATTGTCCCCGAAAACTCAATATCCAGCCAAAAGCGCAGTGCATCCAATCCCACATTCATTTTCTATCAACAATGCCTGGAAGCGCTCTATTTGGGGGAAAACTTTTTCTTCCGCCCAAGGCAGATTCGTAAGCCATCGTTGTGTGTGTGGCTGAAGGAACAACTGTGTGTGTGTGTGTGTGTGTGAGGTTTTTTTAATTAAATCTCTTATCAGCAAGAAACGCTAACGACGAAATAGGGAATGACAGCAACAAATGCAAAAAAGCCATAACCGTTGCAACAGACTGCAAATGACAGAAGTACGCACCAGCACCAACACTTTCAACCAAACGCCAAGAAGGTGGTACTGTGGTAGTAAACTCAATGGCAAGGAACCACTCTCACCACTGCAACCGATGTTCGCCCCCCCCCCTCTTCCCCTCCCCCATCACGCTCCCAAAGTAAGGAGAAACCTACATTAGTGACAATGGTTCATGGGGACGCGTACAAGTGGATAATTCCATTAGGTTTGCTTTGGTTTTCCTGCCTCTTCCGCGGTCTGGAAACGCGTTGGCCTTCGTCAAACACACACTCACACATATATACACCACTAGCCCGTTGTTTTCCCGCCACGAGAAATAACAGTGCGGTAGGGAAACTGATTAAGGCTCAATGGGCAGAAGCAATCTGTTGACACAATCACGCCAACGAGGACGATCGTTGACAGAAGACACAACAACAATTAATTTGTTTAATTAGCAGCAAACTCTCGACTTACGCTACCGGCTACCGGCATCCGCACGCCGTGTCTTCCCACTGCAGTGGCCATATTTACCTACCAAACATCAGCAAAGCACACGTCAGACATTAGGCGCGTTCCCTGGAGATGTTTCGAGCGGTAATTGCTCGGCAACAGTCGTTGTTTGCTCGAAGGAAGAAAAAAAAAACGACATTCGTACGGAGTGAAAGTGTGAAAATTACATCCAAAAATGTATATATTTCACAGGCAGCGTTAACGAATGTGAATGAAGCCTCCCGGAAAGTTGTAACACGCCTTCCACTGTTTGTTATGCAAATGTTATATGCCTTTAAAATTCTCGTTCCACTCGTTGGTTCCCATTTCGACTAAAGGGGAGTAACGATCTTGGGTCTGGCTTTCGGCAATGGTTCTGTTCTCATAACGCCTACCACCATCATCATCATCGTTGTTGGAGGCTTTTTACTTCCTCTTTAGACGCAACATCATCATATTCTTCTGGTGCTTTTCGTCTATCGCAAAAATCCCGCACGTAATCCTAGCGCCCCGTCCCGGAATGGCCCTTTTTCGAATGGATGGCAGAAGCTTAGCAAAACACTTCCCAGCTCAGTGATGCCCAGGGCAATGAAATATCGCGCGGCAGGATTTTGTCTTGAAATCCTTCGCTACTGGTGCCGTTTCGTTTGCTGCACCATCGAACTCCTTTGTCCATCGTTACAATTTCCATTCAGTGCTGGATTTTTGCCGCCGGGAGCGTATTGATTGCAAATGTTAGGCCTTTCGCCTTTCCCATCGTCCTCCGAGGGAGATCGGCATTGGGTGCGTCGCTTTCTTCTCGATCGTTATGAACGCTCGCCGGAACGTCAGCTGGTACGATGTCCAAAGGTCAGTGAAGGAATTGCAGAAGCCCACCAGCGCTTGGAGCAGTCGCCAGAAACGACTCGTTTAAAGCGGAAAACGTAAGAAAGATATCACTGAGTGACTTCGTTAAAGTATATCATCGCCTTAAGTTGCAGAGGGAATTGACTAAATCGCTGGCAGCTGTTTGCGTTTATGTTGTCACTTATCTGCCAGACAATCTCGTTTCTTCAAGTGGTCAAATGCCAGCTGTGGTTTTGGAAGGAACTGTATGCCGGCATATGGCAGCAAATGGGAAAAATCAAATAATCATAACACCAGACATCAGCTGGTGTGCTACTGAAGTCGAACATTGATATTTTCGTTAATATATACAGAAGTAGTACTTAAAACTCCAAACGAATATTCTACAATATTCTAAAGGCAGAATTGTATTGATATTTTACTAAAATAAAATGATTTATAATAGAATCAGAAGATACATTCAACATCGCAGTGAGCACCATTTTCTGTCATCAAATCTGAAGCGCACGGAAGCGTATGTGAAACTTGTGTCCTGTTTTCCATTACCCTTCGGTGGCAGCTTCCAAAGGTCATCTAATGATATCATTTCCATCGAGATCATGGACACCAGAAGCGTACAGTTGACCCTCTTTGTATACATCGCCACCGACAGAGCGGCTGCTTGTGTAAAGGTCGAATCCGAAGGAAATGACAGCATAGTTACGGGTCAAGACTAGTGTCCAACTCGAACGGCGTACCCTCATCACTCAAATTAACACATCGAATCAACGTCCCGCACAGTGCGAGCGTGATTTTGATTTTCCATCGAACTCGTTTGAGCACGGAACATAAGGAACGGTGATACGGAGTTGGAAGCACCGCGCATATCAATTTCCAATCAAATAGTTAAATCGGTAGATTGGATCGTCGATGAAAACATACATCGCTGCTGCTCGCTATAAGTTGGTCTCGCTAGATGATCGAGATTTGAACGCGGTGATTTTGCTGCGAAAGGGGAAGTCCACACGCAAACCATACATTGATGCACAGATACAAAATTGAAGCGGGCGTGTTTCATTTTCAATCGACAGCATCAACCCAATCCCCAATTGTGGGGAATGCCTTCAACATTTGGGCAGCTTAAAGTGAGTAAGAAAGAGAGCAAGGGAGAGGGCATGGTGTAAAGTGTTGCGAGAAAAAGCTGGGGTTAGTATAAGATGAATGTGGTCTGATAACATTTCCCACGAAAATCCAACCGGTCGGGATATCCTCGATAATAATAGGAAGGCGTGTAGAACGGCACACACACGCCTGGGCGTAGAATGTGTCTGTCTAATAAAATGGAACGGGTTTGGCAATGAATGAAATATTTCTGGAACAACGGGAAACAGATTTTAGAAAAACATTTTAAAGGCTGAGCTCGATTTTCAGTGTGGGTCGTTGTTGTTGAAATTTATTTTTGGCTGTTACATTTTATGTTGCACCATTAGCGCGGTTATTTGCATTCGAACCGGGCGAACATATTTTTCTTTGCAAGTAATTTTCAACCAAGTAATTTTCCTTCCTATGAATTTAAACTTCATCATTATGGGGAAAACCCTGTATTGACGACACTGGTCTCTCACACGATGGGAAACTTGGACCAGAATCCCATCTGAACCGTTACTCCCTAGCGAGGACTAACTTTCCAGCTGCTTGTAACACTAAGACTGAAACGACCTGGCCTGAATTGAATTTTATACCAATATTAATTTAAATGTGTAAAAGTATTGTAGAGTAAAAACGATGTAGAATTTAATTTATAACTACAAAGGAAAAAATAAAAATAAAACATGAAATTTTATGGAATTAAGCAATATATCAAAATGACAAAAAGGATCGCAGTTATTAACATGAGATTTTTTTAATACCTTATACCTTCTTGTATGGTTTTAATCTCATTTTCAAAAAAAACTATGTGAACAGCAAACGATTGAAGCTCAAGCATGTAAATTTTGGTTAAGACAATCTCACCACAACATCAAAATACACACGTATAACCTGCACATCACCCGCTTAAGCTTACTCACTTTTGATGCCGTTGCTGCTTATTATCGTTACGATAAGCGAAACAAACTGGTTCCCCGTTGTTCCAGAAATATGGCGGAAATGCGATTCATACCCGCAAGTCATCGCAGCAAATTTTGGTGTGCAAACAACAAAACGTACCACTCCCGCCCAAACGGGTGCTCCAGCTAAAAATAGGCCAAAATCTTGCCTAACCCTGCATGGGCGATAGGGTGCGAGACCGTACGGCGATAAAGGAACACATTCGCCGGGGGGGATGGGCGAAGACATATGGATGCAAACAGTTGTGCGTTTGTTTGGGGTTTTTTTTTCTGCGCCACTCCATGTGTACCCGTGTGAAGTGGCTGTAGAGCAAAAGGATCAAAAGATATCTTTTTGATAGGTTTTGGCCCGGTGGGTGGAGAAGCTATCGAAAACGGAAGAAAGTTGTTGATAGAAGATATTATACTGCTGGCGGATGTGTGCCATTGAAGACAATTCTTACGCCGGGAAAGTTTGCCGCCAATGTAAAATCGATTAGTTGTAGTGTTTATCTTCGAAATGGACATGTATTATGTTTTGTTTTGGGTTCGGTATGGTTGGGGGAAGGAAAACGGGGATTGTAACTGATACAGATCCGTTGCTGCACTGCGAGAGGTGCTAGAACATATTGAATTCATCAGATGTGTATCCAAAATTTGTTAGAGTTGTAGAATATAATCATATCTCTTATCGTTAAGTGAGATGTTCAAGTCGTTACGTAAAACAATCAATAGTTCCCTCATCGTAAACGTTTAACATTTTTATGCTGATTGTGAATAGCAATTCTAGCAATTTTGAAAAAAGATGTACGGGAAATCAGAGAAAAACTGAAAACAGAAAATAAAACAGAATTCAAAACAAATCACTTGATTGGGAAAAAGCATCGTGCGTAGCAACATAATAATAATCGTTTTATTTTATTGTAGGGTATTAAGAAGGTTTGATGATCCGTGAAAATGCATAAGGATTTCCGCTCAATCGAGGCTACAGACCAACTAAAATTAACCCAACGTTCCCACTATCGTTTTTCCAAACAGCTTTAAAATTACTCCGGATAATCCACCTTTTATAAAGTTTAATATGCTGTTTTACACATTTTCTGTTTCATTATGCATGGTTAGTATTTTAAGCTAATGGTCAACTAGCGGAACTGTTGCAACTGTTTACTCGGAAGCGGATGCATTTCCTACAATTTCCTGCTGGATATCCGAAGTGCACGCCTGGTACGAGGTACGCGAACCGGTTGCCTGGTACAACTAATGACGTGATATAAATTTAATTTATCTACCATCACTCACGCCAGAAGCTCGGATGTAGATGATCAACGTGGGTGTATCAAGCCCGTAACGCTTTATGAGCGCACCATGCTTCGTTCTGGATGCGAAAAATATAGACGATAGTCGTGGTATTAAAATCTGTTTCTACATTTTCATAAATCTTTTAATTCGTACTAAAATTCAATTTATTTTGTTGAACATTCCAAAACTTTTTCCTTAGTTTTTTTATAAAATTAATTTTTAATACCTATTTTTTGAAAATTTTGTTGCTTTATATCATTCTGTATTTTTGATTTTTGATCCTGTTGTACATTTTGAGCAATCCGATGCAGTGGCAGAAACGTACGTAAAATAAGCGAAACGTTAGTCACCCGATATGTTGACCTGTTCTGCAACTTTTTTAATAATGCACCTAAGATCTTTCATAACAGTCGTCTTTTCTCTGGGCCAAAGTTTCCCACAGGTCGTCAACTTGCTCGAGCATCGCAGGTATTGCCGATGCCAGTGGTTATTGACATGGTGTGGCTTTTCAGTGGATAGTTACTTTAAAGTCGTTGTTATCTTTTGTTCTTAGTTTTGTGCAATTTAAGATATTTTCAAGATGTTCCAATTTTTGAATTTTATTTTTTTAAGGTTAAGATGAAATATTTTGAGTGAAAATAAAAATGGGTTTATTTCAATGGTGGTTTGAATATTTTAAACTGTTCAATCCATACATTTCCGTGTAACACTGCTTTAAAGCATGTTCCGTTTGTGCCTTTCATGCACCACATTCCTAAGCAACCGCACGACCAATAAGCGTTAAATTCATCAATACAACAAAGTAATGTAATAAAGAAAGTATCTCCGTTCACCATAAAACTCTCCGCATTTCGACACTCATACCATGCACCGTTCGAACTTTACTCGAACGGTACGGCAGTGCACGGAACGCACAACGAGACCACTGCCGGATGTTTGTTCGGTGTGTAGGGCCACCTTTGGTCGGCGAACTAAAATGTCGTTGCTTTGGCGTCACCTTAGTTTTCATAAAATGTTACAAATTTAATATTGTTCGAGCTGGAATAAGCAGCAACATCGCAAAGGTTAAATTTATGATCAACGCACGGCTCGCCCCGATGCTGCTGACGGGACGCAACTATCAAATTGGCGATAGTGGACAATAAAATTTACTGCACCTTGTAACGAACGCAATGCACTTTCGGCACTATACCGATACTTTTGCCGTGTGGTCCCAGGGAGGGGTATTTAGAGTAAAGGGTGATTGTTTGCTGTCTGGCCGCATCGTTGATCATACCGGCGGTTGATAATCAAATTTATGGCTCGAAAGAAACGGTGAAAATTAACGTAAATCGAAAGCTTTCACTTTAATTTTGTCACTGGAAATAGATGAGGATGTTTTATGGTTAACCTATCCACATCGATAGGGTGGTTGAACCAATTTGCTGTTCCAAGAATGGCTACCGCAAGTGTAGGCATGTAAAAAACACTATTTTGGTATTACTAAATTAGAAGACTTTATTATTACTTTTTTATTCTTAAAGCAACCTAGTAAATACTATCTTTCTGGAAGATTTCACCGAAATACCTTTCATGCTAAGTTGTGCATCGGGTTTTTTATATTAGGGAAAATTTGCAGTTTATATAAAAAAAGTGTCACAAATATTAAAACAGAGTCGAATGTTCATAAACTCATTTAAAAAATCAAAAAGCATACCAAATAACATTGGTGTACAATATGTGAACATTTTGTGAAACATAATAACCAGACTTAGTTGTGTTCTCCTCCTTCAACAAGATGCCTTCATTCTGCCCAAGCCAATGCTTTAGTTTGGATGACAAAATCCTCTTCTAGCCCTGTGACGGTTTCAATATAAATGCTCAATTCAAAATCCGTACCGTTCCTGGTTACATTGTACGCAGTGACGCACTATTGCATGCCCACAGAGCTTTAATATATTGTGTAAGGCATGAGAAATGTTCAATTATCTGTTGTCACCATATTTTTTTGCTGGTCTTGAGCGGCATTGCAAAAACTTTATTCGAGTGATACCAATAATGATCACGGTTTTATGATCAACATTAAACGAAATCCAACTCATTGCACAAGCCAACCGCAATAACCTTCGCAATCCGTTGCGTAGCGAATGGGCGATACAGCAAAGGGAAAACAAAAATCGTAATTAATCCAAGCACAGACACGAACCTGACCACATGACCACATGTAACCGGCTACAGTCTATTGCAATTGTAACGAACGATTGTATTAAATATGTTCGTGTTGTGCAAAGCAATTAAAACAAGCAACACTTTATTAACCGTTTTATGAAAAAAAATTCAACTTTGGACCACAAGGAAGCATGAACATCAAGAATTATGGTAAGTTTTTAATGCACTACATGGGCGATGCAAACTGGTTTCCTTTGGGTATTATTTCCATATCGACATTGAATGAAAACCGTTGTGAAAAAAATTAAGCTAGAGATAAACCATGACTGTTTTATCCAGCATGTGTATGTGAGAAAAGGAATAATGTACGTGGGAACATGATTTTTTTTCAAACGACCTTATTTTATGAAACATTGTACGCAACATATTCTTTTATGCAACTGATCCGTACAACATGAATGTACATCAGTTCCATTTCAGATGAATAGAGAAATATTTACGATTGGCATAGACGAATTGGCAGCGTTATCTCTATTTCGATATAATAAAAACCATATTTATTATTTACTGTAAATAATCGAGTATGCCTGAGATAATGCTAAAAAACAAGGAGGATGTGCCTTGTGAACATTGTAACAATCAGTTGAATTGGGGCTGACATTACGAAGGAATACAGTAATTATCAAATAAATAAGAAAAATTACTGTTAAATATTATTAACAAAAACAAGACTGCTTCAGCTTTCATTAGTTTGATCTGGATTGCTCCACATCTACTTTATTATAAACAAACATATTTGCAGCAGTCACAACAGCATGATTCGATGATAAAAAAGTGCATCTAAGTGCTTTGAAGAAGCTTTTGAATTTCAGGAGTAAGGCATTTATAGTGGAAAACCCGGTTTCGGTGACGGAAGCAAAGGATACTATAATTATATTTTCCATACGTATGCTTCAGGTTCAACTGAGCCTAGCATAAGCTAATGCAAAACTTTAAGCATGTCTGGAAGTTTTGTACAGCAAAAAGCCTCGCAACACATCGCATGCAAGAATTTTCCTGTACGCAATCTTAAACACGGTATCTGTCGGGAAAATCCTTTGCGTTCGTCCACGCAATTTTTGAAAGCTTTTCAAAGCTGGAAAATACTTCGCTCATGAACAAACTCAGGGGTTAGAAACACACATAAGTTTAAAGTAAAGTTTTAGAAATAAAAGTACTTACAACATTTTGTAATTCACAAATTATTTTGGAACCATCATCAACTTTTTTTTATTCTTTAACATATCATTCCATCTGTTTGTCTACTATCGATTAAAGCCAATCCGGACCGTTCCGAACGTAGGACTGAGTATAATGTTGTGGATAGATTCAAGTCGCGGACGCCAGAAATGGCTGGCCAAAACTTTTTAAGAATGTCATACAATGCTTACCAGATGCTTTATAATAATAACAAAGTTTCATATTGTGAACTTGTATGATTTTTTTTTGTGACCTTGATCCTGTGTGCCGGCAGGGGTGAATAACCCCGAAGGGTAGGTAGAATGAGTTGGTACCGACCGATCCTTAAGTTTTCAGAGTATGTGGTCGGCGAAATTTAAAACTTTCTGATTTCTAACGGCGAGTTGTTGTATCCTTTTTAAAAGTGTTTTAATTTTTTGTTGTTGATTGATTAATTTTCCTTGCTTTGAATGTGGGAGCTCATTTGGTGTAGGATAAGGAATTTAAGATAAGGAATACGCATTATTACGTGAGTGAACTTTATGTGACGTTAATTTATTTCTCCCATCAATGCGATCAGTCCATCATTGGTGAACAAAAAGGTTATCTCAAACAGAGCAATGAGGTTAGTTTAAGCTTACTGAAAAATACAAATTAAAAAAAAGAGAAATGGGATATTTTGATGAATTTGTCGTAACTAGTTTGGGTATATAATTTGCATAAAAACCATAAAAAAGTTAAATAAATTATTCGTTTTTTGACCATCGTTTCTACACATAAAAAAATCCATGTAAAAAATGAAATCCCCTCTATTTTGGCTGTTACTTCCCTACTCTATTCACACCGATGACTTTTAAACGGATAAGAATCGAAATGTGCCTTTTTTCCACCCAATTGATTCGATTCATGTCCACCGGCGAACGAGCTATCAAAATGACAATTACGTTATTTTCCTTTCGTTGAGATTACACGAAATGGAAAGTCTCCGATAGAGGAACAGTAAAAGAAAAGCACAACTACCAGCACCTGTCACAATGAACGCATCGCTGGTGGGGAAATTGGTTCACCTCAAAGGAGCTCTTATTCTTTGGAAATAATCACTACAACAGTAACCGTGAAGAACCATTGCGAACAGTTTAGCGATAGTGCACGGAAAATGAGCGCATAAAGCACTCCGGAAAATGCTAGGCAGCAGCGGTCTGGGAAGTTACAGTGCAGCTGCGGTTGAAATTGCAACGCCGGTAAACCGCACTGCGCGTCATGTGCCATTCGGGTGTGCGATAGCAGTACAAGTGTCTTTACGCGGTTCTGCCGGATTCAGAGTTACGCGCATCCTTTCCACCACCAAGGACCAAATGATGTAATGGATCGGGGAGAGGAAGGCGAGGTTGAATTTCTTCCGAGTGAAGAGCGTACCACAAAGACGTGCACGCGAAAAGAAAAAAAAAACAATCCCTGGTACGGAATGGGATAAGGTGGGCGAGAAAAGTTGCTCGTTCGTCATTTGAAACGATTGAAATTTCGCGATGAGATTTTTCCAGTCCGTTTTCAATTGGCGAATATTGCGGTGTTACCATTTTCGCTCCAAAACTTTCCCTTCAAACTTTTTTACATGGCAAAAAATAAATGTCCACCAGAACTAGAACAAAAAAAAAACACACGCGGTGACAATATCAGTTAGGGGAAAAAGTTTTTGTTGGAAAATCATTCACTTGGTGTAAAAAAGCGTCCCAAACCAGGGAGACAGTGCTAAAGATAGTGTAAAACGTAAGATGTTGGAATTCAGCAAAGTAAGATATTGCATCGAAGGAAGCAATTGTGCAGGAATGGGAGAAAATGCATTTTTGCGGAAATAATTTTAATCCTGAATCATCTTACACACCTGCTCCCTCTTTTTTTTTTGGTGCTCAGCTGGTACAATGAGCTTAGCGATGCCATTAAAGAGCTCCCCTTCTCTGTTTCTCGCTTTTTTTTGTTGGCGTGTCACAATTGTAATCTTATTTGGAGGACGTTGCAGCCGGATGCATAACTGGGAACGATTTGCGCACACAAGGGTACATCGTTCGAGCCCTCTTATTTCATTTGTGAACGTGTTGAAGTTCTGGAGCTTCCGGAAACCTGTGAAATCTCCAAAGTACCATTTGAATGCGCCACGAGAAGTGGTTTTTGAGAGGCATCTTGTTGGTTTTCTCGAGCTGGTTTTGCTGCCTGCCTGGTTGCACTGGCAGTTATTTTAAGTAGTGAAGGAACGATAAGTAGAGGATAAAAAAAACCCTACGTAGAAAACACGCATCTGTCGAGCCGTAAAATTTCGTTTCGAATCTTCAACGATGAAGTGTGGTTGTGACTGAGATATTGCACGCACATGAAGCGGTCCTTGTACTTGTGCGCGGTTTACGGAGTGGTACAAAACATAATGAGCTCACTTGAAAAGCGAATGAAAGCGTAAAGTGTCGCTGGCAAAGGCAAATGACGTTGAACGCGTAATGCTACTGTGAGAGGCCCTTCGGCAAGCAGTCAGATGTGCGTTTAAGAATGCTAATTAAACGATGACGTGCCGGTGGTGAATATAATAATAAAAAATGAAACGGAAAACCATAAAAAGCGACCTTGTCAAAGCAATATCCGTAATGTGATTTGTGGCATGGCTGCGATGACCTACGGCAAGATTTGTGATCTCATCGTTCTTTTGATGAAGTAATGATTACATTTACGGATAACGATTACAACCTTTGGCTACTGATGTTTATACGTTTTTTTTTGTTTCCAACATTGATAATTCATAACGTACACTTCATTATCTAATGCATACGTGGCATGAGAACTTTTGTTGATCGTTGTTAAAATCTAGCTGGCAACAAAAAATTAAATCCCTCAAAAGAGGATACGGATTACAGAAACAAAAAAACTACAGCAAGCAAACAAAAACTCACCCTCCAGCATGCCATCGTGTCATTGGTAATCGTAAAAAGATGTTTTATGTGCGAACATTAACGTCACCGGCACGGGCCGCACAGCGGAATGCCACGAGCGGTCATCAGCGCAAGGGTGTTTCGCTGATGATAAGGCAAACAGAACAAACGATCTCCTTCCCACACCTTCAAAGTGCGCCCAACCCCAACAAACAAAACCAAAAAAATGCTTTCTCCTGGGAAAATAAAACGAAGAACCCACTGCAAACCTATTGACCTTAAATGAAATGGCTAATGTTGCTGAAGGAGAAAACAAAACAAAACACCAAAGTGTGCCAGCCGGGGGAAAAACGAAAAGAAAAGAAGACCTCCACCATACCAAGCGGGCGGAAAACAGCAAACACTCGCATTGAGTAACCACGGCACGACCGCGCGACGTTTTATTTGCATTTTGTTTATCGTTTTAACTCCATCCGGTCGGAATTTGCTGCGTATGCTTTATGGCTGAAGAGATTTGTATTTATTTTGCTGCTTTACGAGAATGCTCGCCAGCTCCAACGCCCATCTTCCAACGCGCTTACCCACTTGTGGACAGTTTGGCTAAAAATCCCATACCTTACCGGAACGCACCGTGGCAGAAATACGGCTACTTTACGGGTAATGCGAAAAGTGACGAAAAACAGTCCTTGAAATAATTGGCCACGAGGAATAACATTTTTATGCAAAGCTTCCAGTCTCGCATTCTCCCACCGGGGATTGATTTGGAGGGTCGGCAGGCAGAAGGATGCATGCATCCGGATTCGGTTCCCTCAGTGGTGTCATAAAAAAATCAGTTCCCTCCTCAGTTTCGCGTGTCTCTCACTGTTGGAGCATTTCATTCTGCCACTTTGCAGACACATTTTCGCAATCCTACCGTCTGGCGGGAGCGTACACCGCAAGAGCTGTGTAACGGGGGAAAAAAAGACATCCTCAAGTCTTCTTGCCAACCGGGTGCAGCATTCTTGGCGGGTAGAAGTGACGAAAAATGAATGTGAAAAAAAACTCCTCAAGCAAAGCTTGGAGTGAACGCTGTGAACGTTAATTTAAATTCACGTCAGATTCAATTTCGTCGAGCCGTTTCCTTCTTTTATGGTTAAAAATGATTTTTTTTCCCTAACGTGCAGCATCGATTGAAGTGAGTGGGGTGATTTTTTTTTACTAAAGCTGGGATATTTGTGTTAGTGTGTCTGTGTTCTAGAATCGGGGTATTTTGTTTGTTCCTTTTTTCTCACCTTCAATTCTGTGTTTTCCAGCTGATAGGTAGAAGTTATGCCACTGAAACCCAGAAGAGGTACGGAGAAAAAAGGGGAAAAATATAATTTATTTCATTTTCGTGTGCCACTTCTGCTTTCGGGCACGGCTCTGTAGTGCGAGTGCATTAGAAACGGAAGAAACATGCAGAAGCATCTCTGGAGTGGAGCACACATCAATTCTACACGACGCATACGTTATTAAAATCATTCTTTAGCATGGTTTTGGAATCGAATGTTTGTAAGTAAAGTGACATAAGATTTCCATTGAAGCTCAATAATTATGTAGAAGAAGAATAAAAGGCGTTGTGACATTGCACCCAAAGATAAATGTTTGTTTATCAAATCGCTTAGTACGGAACTTCTTAACCACAGCATTAATATTTTGCATCGACATAAAATACCACTCAAATGGTAAGTGTGTGAATGAATGTACATCAGCGACGATAATGAAGCCATTTTGGTACAAATCGGTACTAAAGAAGGGAGAAAAAAAACTTGTGGAAAGGAAACAAATGATAACGATAAAGAAACGTTTGTACAAAAGACTTTCATCTGCGCTCTGTACCGGCAGACGGTGGTAAATAAATAAATAAATTGCTGATTTTTATTCCGAATCAATTTTAAGCCATTCGTTATATCGACTTTGCAGGCGGTTAACGCGATTCGTGCGCAATGAGTGCAAACGCTGGTCTGATGAAACATGAACCGTTTTCAATTTGCAATCATCGAGCGTAATCAAGATTGATGGTTGCAAGCTGGCAATGGCATTGGGGATAATTTCTTTCATACTTTATCTTTATCATCGCTTAGCGGTTTAACTTTTTGCAAGTTTTGATACTTTTAGTTGATGATACCATTTTTTTTCTGAGACAATGTTATCCAACATTTTTAATTTTATGGTGTCAATGATTTCATTCAAATTCAATTCAAATTATGTTTCGCTTCATTCAGTAACCATTGCAACTATTTGACACAAAATACTGGGCGTCTCCATCGATAACTAATTCCTCTGCAAATGTGTTAATTATGAAATGTGGATAAGTAACGTATTTTAAAAAAATAGGTCACCGAATCCAGGAACTCAATATTTTTCTCAATAGTTGGTTAGTATAATAACCTTCTAGTAACTAGATCTCTTTTTTGAATTTGTGTAAGTAAAAAAGGAATACTAGGGGTCTCTATCTTACTTGGCCTCTATGGCTAGTTGTGTTCGAATAATTATAATGAATAAGTATTATATATCTGGATGTATTAATAACTGATTTTTTTATATAAACCTATAATCATAATTGGTAGTAAGAATAACTCCTCAAGAGTATGTTAGAAATGTGTTAGAATAGTGGATCAATAGAAAGTTAGTACTAGGCGTCTCCATCATTAAATAGTCTTTTTCATTAGTGCTAATTATGCATATAAGTTTTATACCAAGTTATAACCAACGCATTAACAATAACATAGGCCTTCACTGATAATAACTAAATCGTCTCTTAAGCAGTAATTGAAAAATTCGTTCCATACCTTACCGTCACCATTACACTGGCAATGGAAATTTATAACAACTTGGTGCATCCGTCAGTGGTGCAACCAACGATGACGCTAACAAGCTTGAAGGACAGTGTCCGGTGCCGTGATTGTGCTGTTGAATGGGGAATATGAATGGAAAATAAATCAACAATATATATATAACGTGACCAGAACGCTTATTATCGGGTCCAGTGCTTTGAAATGGCAGATCAAGGAAAAAGGAAACTGTAATTCTTTGCTGGAAAAAAGTCCGTTCCGTTACGAATGACTTGCAGCGAATGTAACAGAATCTTTTGGGGTAAAAAGTGTGGTAAAGGAGCAGTTATCTGTCTGTGAACACTTTTTTTTCTTCTCACGGCTAAGCCGAATGCAAGCTATCCTTTGAAAACATCCGATACCATTTTTTGGAAGTTTGTTTGAATTTTTTTTTGGTGCTCTTCTTATCACCGGGCCCAAATCGTCATGCCAACTACTCCAGTCTGAAATCACTGTTTGTTTGTGTTAGATAGGATGTTGGTGAAATTCCAACGTATCCTCTTTCCGGTGTGGTTAGGAATGATTTTACCATCCGGTTGTTTGTGTGTGACAAGATGACCACCGGATAGTGTCGGACGTGTTGGTCGGTATACCGTTTGCCGCATATCGCACCTGATCAAACCATAGGGCGGGCAGCTGTAAAAGGCCAACATGGTTACCGGAGAAGGAATTCGTTACACACTGCAGGCTGCATTCGGTGTGTTAGTTTGCACAGGAAAACGATGCGATGAAAGAGTCAGGTGTAAACAAATATTGATTCTTTCTCCTCAGTTGTTTGGACGAAACGAGCGCTCGGTGACGACTGTACGTTTTGTACTTGAGTTAATGCAACTATTTTTAAGATTGTAAAGTTTAGGAAATGTCTTTAAAATAGATAACCGAAGTGTGGTAATTAGTTCCAACACTAAACTTAAATTGTCTTCTATATTTTTCCAACCTATTATGCACATAGGAATTAGATAAAAGATGGAAAGTTTAAGATTAAACAACAAGGAAAATTTCTAGCTTTAAAAAACTATACCAACCCATGCCAAAGAAATAATCGGACATTTGTTGAAGTAGGTTAAATTCGGTAAAAGTTTCCTATCTTTGATTGGGGGCGTGTTTTAAGTGTACGGGAAGGGGCACTAATTCTGCAACGACTATTACGAGCTAAAATCACAACTTCCGAAGATGAAACTTTCACGCTTGAAGAAACTTTCCCTTGTTCTGGCACGTCTGTGGCTGGTGTCTTGGCTGCAATGACTACCAGCGGGGCCCGTGGTTCATACATTCCCAAACCGAGGGCAGTTTAATTTCACTTCTCCGAAGCGTGGCGCTTGTGGGGAATGCGAGGTGCAAACTTTGCTCTATTTATCATGGGATTTTCTCGTTTGCATACGTTTTGAGGTGGTATGATAGTTTTAAGCAGTTGCCGCTTTACGGTCTACACCAAACGCGTTAGTCGCGAGTGCTTGCAGTGCCACCGTACATACAACAGTCGGGTTGGCGTCCGTTAGTTCAAGGAGCTTTGTTGTCTGTTTTCGTAAATGTTTGCCACCGTTTTCCGTAAGCATTGAAAATCAATCCTTTTGTGCAAGCGGTGGAACTGCACGGAGTTCGTCATGCCGGTAAACTAACCGGCAAGTGGGAGTGGGTACACACACACACATGATTCTCACCTGTCCGGGCTGTGCTGCTGCACGGTTGATATTCACTCCGTAAGAATCAAATAACGAGTAATACTAACCTGCCCAAAAGTTTGCTGCGAGGAAATGGCAAATCCGACGAGTGGTGTACCCTTTCGGGTACGTTGTATCCGTACAACTGAAATACTACGAACCTAGAAAGCTCATTTGCAAGCAGTACCAGGAAAGCATGGATTGCTGACTGAAATGTAAATCGGTTAATTATAGTGCTTCTGGTCGGGGCCGACTGCCTACGTCGGAAGGGGCGATGGCGTACGATGTTCCTGGTTGGGTTGTAAAGAGGTTGCAATGGTTTTGTTTACCGTTGGTTAGGCACTATGACTTGTTATGATGTGTAGTTGAAATGAATTAGCACTGTCTGGGGTGATTGATTGAGCACCATGATGGAACTGTGTACGGTGTACAGTGCTGTTGTTCGTGTGATTTCAAGCCACACTGCTGGAAAGCGAAATTCACTTTGAACATTTTAATTATTTTTTTCTAATAGATTGCTTGTTGTTTGTAATGAAAGTAAGTAGAAATATTTTGTAGAATCGATCTATTCGCGTTACTTTATAGTAAAACTTTGAGCTTTTAAATATTACGCCCAATTTTAATTTGAAAAATATGAAACAATATCGTAACATGGGTGGAATTTCTTGATAAACCTTCCATGCCAGAAAAGGAAATATTAAGATGCAATTAAACAAAAGCAATTGTTGATAAGTGCCATCGTTGATAAAATAATGCAACTACAGTTCTCTCCATTGAAAACTGGTAAGTGATTGAGCTACCCCTAACGTGCCATTTTGTGGCAGCAACTGTTGATGCGATTCTTGCAGCACGATCGATGAACCCCTTGCAAAAGCTCTAAGCCCAGAAGACGGCGAACGGTTCTCCAACAGGCCAACAACGGACCTGCGGATGTGAAGCATTCTTCAACAAAACCGGATGCATGCCACTTTCGTTTAATAGCACCATTCTCTAGACTTTGAGAAGGTAGCTGCAGCTGTTGCAGGGTTTCCTAGTTGTGTTCAGCATTTTCGACACTGGTTGATAAAGAGGTTACAGCTTCGCCGGTTTCGTCATTCGTCAGACGCTAGACAGATTTGTGGTGCCGATGAAGTTTTCTGCACACGACGGCAGACGCTACATTGCGTGTGTTGGTGCATGCTTGGACCATTGGATTTGTAGCTCGAGGCTGGAGGTTCACTTTTGTGTTTTAAACCATATAAAATCAAATGATGTCGTAATAAATGACAATGCAGAAGTGTTCCACATGCAAAAGCATATTGGACTTTCCAGAAACCTAGTTGATTTCAAATATGCTGAATTATTATATGTTCGATTGTTTGCACTTGTGACAATAAAGCAAAAATCAGTCATCATTGAAATAATAATTAAATCAGTTTGATAACAGGACAGGCAAACATTTACCTTTAAAATAAATAAAAGAATGTGTACATTTTCTATGACCAAATTACATAAGCTAGGGACAGCAGAACAATCAGGTAAACGTTATCTCAATGCCTGTTTCACCGATCAGCCAAAGAAATGTCAAGTGCTGGTTGTTGGTAAAGTGATTTCAATTTTCATAAAATTAAAGTACCACTTTACATTCGTTATTGCTTTTCCTGTGTACCGCAGCGTGCGTCGGCAATTGTACGGGCAGAAAACGCCATCGAAATAATCAAAATCAAAATGCAAAACGCAATAAGGTTTTGTACAAATGTTTTCTTTTGTGTCTCGATGTTTAATGATACATTCGAGCAATTGCTATTAATTTTATAGCGCGATTAACTCAGGTAACGTTGTTTTGACAAACGAAATTTTTGTATAACAGGTGTTGGAAAGATGGCGTGTTTATGGTTATTTTATTTTAAAATCTGTTTATGTCTTTTAAATCATTCGGCAACTATGAAAACAATTTTCAAAGGGTATTGAAAAACTTGAAATTACAGGTTTATACTGGATATCATAATATGTATATGACTTATTGTTTTCACATTTAAATTTATTCCTCAACATGCTTAACTAACTGAATAATGTTTTTTATTTACAAGCTTTACACTAACCGATTTAATCATGTTTTTTTGTAGGATCAGTATTGCGTTTCCAATCGTTTGTAAGCCATGATTGTTTCCTGATTATGATCATTATTTTTGCTCTCGCCTACTTTCACCAATTATGGCAGGGAAATTTTAATGATATGCAATTAATAATAAAGAATATTTATGCTATGCAAACACAGCCAGCGCACGAAGAATATATCCCTGCTTTCGTAACAAATAAGATGCTTAGACATAAAGACTGACCAAGCTAATGAGTAACGAAAAGGAAATGTTTTACGCGCGTTCCATAATCTTGATGTTAAAGCAGCGCGATCTTCAGTCACGCATGTTCTCGGGGAACTCACGTTTGAGGAGCATTAATTATCTCAGGATTTAACGAACGTGCGTAAATACATACAATTTGTTTTCGTGTGTTTTTTTCTTCCTTAGTTAGGACAGGAATTTGTATAAAACAAGCAAGCGGCCAGAACAGTCAGCTGAGAATGATTCAACGTGTACCTTTGGTGGAAAAATTGAATACCACAACGGTTGAAGAAACCCCTTGAGAACAGCACACAAAAAAAATGTACTGTTATCAATGTTTATTTTACTTCAAATCCATAGCTTAACTCCCATTCGGAAAGTATGCAACAAAAAAAAAAAACAACCGTCCTAATTCCAACGGCTCGCACAACAATGATGAAACAATGATGAATAGGAAGCACGCAAGGAATGCGTAATAACATGATATACCTCATTATTTTTAATGAATTTTCCGTGAAGATGTTGCTTATTTTCATTACTATCATGAACATGCTACGCTACCGTACTCTCGATAAAGGAACGGGATGACGACGGTGGTCGGTCTTGCAGAGATATACAAAAACAATCGGCTAGCGGTGGGCGAAGCAAGGTGTACTTGAATTTACCCTCTTTACCCGTGATCCGCAAGGTATGTTTCAGTTTGCTATGCTCTACCGCCCTGCTCGTTAGGTTACGCTCATGTAAGAGGGTTTATTTACATTTTGCTTCTGGAATCGATCTGTTCTATCATCCGGTTTGGAACGGACAGGAAAATGTAGATATGATTTATAATTTAGCAGCGCAAAATCAAAAGATAATTTATGCAAAAATTAAATAATAACAAAGAAATATTGTTATAAAAATGAAATTTTATTTGTTGTTGATCATAATTGTTTCGAAAATACATACACTAAATAAGGGACAAAACAAAGTATCGATAAATGCTACGATCTACCCACTAAGGCATTTTGATTACATTAACCGAGAATGGAAGTTTTCGCTCGTTGAAATTAACGTAGCCATAGAAGTACAGTGTCGGCACAAAAACTACACGGCACAACGTTCCAGAATAACGCTCAAACTGTCACAAGCCATCGAATAGTCATTCCATTAGCAATTGGGGGATTTAAGCAAATTGTCGAGCCAAACATTTCCGCCCCTGCTCGACCACAGCCACTCTCTCGCAGTGAATGGTGGTAGGTTTTTGCATTAAAAACGACACTCTACCCTCTGGTTTCACTTTCTATCCCGTTTGGACTTTCGATGGCTCAGCGCTTCATCTTGGTTCCGTATCTAAATGGTGCACTGAGGGCAAATCCTGTTAATAATGCAACGGCAACCCACGGCTGATATTCGTGCGGTGAAAAGTGTCCATTGCCGGGTACTGTAACGGTTCTTCGAAAGTTCACTCCTTTATCGTTTCGTCGTTTTTTTTTTCTTCTTTGTTTGCATTTGCCAAATCCACCATCCTTCCTGAACGGAGGGTGTCGGGTGAAAAGGAAACGGAGCGTGTCGTTGCCCTAAAAAGCATAAAAGTGGAGCGACATTCCTTCTGAAATATTCAAACCATCGCAAGCACCAGAATGTGAGGAAAAATTTATATCACTTTATGTGAAAAATAGCTTCTCGACCATCGAAACTCGCAATGGGGGACAATACGGGGTTTTAAATATAAATACACAGAAGCGACTGCACTCACATCGCACTCGTGCTTTATATTGCCAGGTTTTTTTTTTAAACAAAAGCCGTTTTATACCGTTTTTGTAACACACCGTTAAACTGGCAAAACAGCATGAAGCTTAAATTTTCGATCATATATGATTCGAAAAATTCTTTGTTCACATTGCTCAACTTGGGTTTTCTTGGTGTAATAATTGAAGTGTCAGGAAAATAATACAGGATGGGACGGTTCTACGACTTGCGGATGAAGGTTACAGCTACAAATCACGATGAGAGGCAATTGTGAATGGCGACTGGAAGATATAGTGAGATGGTGAGTTATTTTCTCACTACTATGTATATAACGAGACACTCAGGACTATTCGACAAAAATATGAGATCCGGTCTTTAATTAAATTGAGATTTAAAATTTTAATTACTGAATGCAAAATGAGCATCAAATTCAAGAAATAATCAAACAGTGAAAATACACTGGAATTACGGGCTAAAATGCGGCAAGAAATTTCTCATAAAACTTAAAACTTATAGAAAAACTGATAAACAAACACAGTAACACCGTCGTCGTTAAAAGAGAGAAAATCCCAAAGAACCCATTAAACGATAACCTGAGCCTTCAGAGTCAGAATGTCAAACATTATTTAAGCTCAACGTAGGCAAGCGAAATGTTGTAGCAAAATAAATTAATTCATAATCCCTGCCAAAACTCACCCTCCGTGCCGTTAAACACTTGCTGCTTGGTGTGCAGCGATGGCGAGCCGGCGATGAGGGTTGTTACGATAAGCAGTGGATTAAATTTAGGATGATGTAAATCATTACGACGAATATAAAGCAGTTCGTATCGATTATTCTCCGCTCATCGTCCTTCATCATTTAGCGCGGCAAATCATGGCGAGAGCTGTGCTTAATTTTATCAGCTTAATATCAGTCAAATTGGCCCGAAAACCGGTTCGTGGAATCGGTGGTAAAGACGATGATGAGGCAATGAAGTGTTTTCCCTCTTTATAAAGGATTGAAAGGTGTTTTGACATTATGACCAAAAACTCTTAAAGCGGAAGACTCCGTGCGTTTGCTTTTTGAAATGGAAAGGCACGGACATCGAAAGCGTCAAAGAAAGCACGCAAACTTAACGAACGTTCCGAAATCGGGGTGAAAAGAATTGGGGTTCATAATTTTCTCTCCCGACTGTGGCTGTGGGCCGTTAACGAATACCTGGTTCTTTCATTTTTATGTTTACCACGTTCCTGGGTGCCAGGACGCCACCTGCACAACAGTCGTCTGGTGTTGGTGAATAAATTATAATTTTTGTTTGCTTCTCGGATTCGCACATTTACAAATCGCTGCTTGGTGGGTAGAAGTTTCCGAATGCCTGGTGCCATATTGTTGATAGCGTTTGTATCAGAATGTTTTGTTTTGATTTCCGCATTATTCCTACATCTAATGGGAGATCTATGGGGAGATGAACAGCGACACAAATATTTCTAAAAAGTATCAGGATATGTTTTCCTTCTGTTTTATTCATAGCAAAACTTTGAGTATGTGACTGTGATGTTTCTTTTAAGGAACTAACGATACCAGTAATTAGGATTTAAGAGCTTGTTTTGAACAAAAATTTCGTATTATGTTTTTGAATAGGAAGAAGCCGTGTGTTTTAAGTATATAACAATTTCTTTATCGTATTGCCATAATATTCGATAAGCTAGTTAATTCAGCAATAACATGGTTTAAATATACTTAATGTTTTATTACACGAAGTTCCGCAAAATCAAAAAGAAAAAGTATTTAAACTAAGAAGGCTCATCCTCGGTACATAATGTCAAATGAAGCTCAGATTTGACGTGATAAACTAAACGCAACGATTCCCAGTATTTACTACAATTTGGACAAATTTCATTAGCTGATTTGTTTAGCAGTAGATTCAGTGAGCATTGATAAATTCAAAAAATCAATACAACAGATTCTTACTGAATTCTTGCATGATTCATGAGATACAGACATGGATCGTTCGCATCGATTGCAGAGGGTGTGTGCACTGTTGGAATGTTTAGCTTCATGCATACTTCAAAGCTTTTTGTCTAGCTTTTACAATACACTGCCATCCTCGAACACCGAAACACAATGGATTATTGCAAAGAAGGAATTCCAAGCCATTTTCATCGATGCACGTGTTTTAAACTTGTACCGGAACATCGTAATGGGTTGTGTAGTTGTGCCTTTCATGGTGGTTTCAATTAAAGGAAGCATGAAGTCTGGTTAGTGCTAGAGGAAGCTTTTGTTCTGTTTGTTTTTTATTCAATGCATTTTTATTTCAAAATTCTATGAAGACATGTGTCTTACACGATCTCATTCATTATCCTTTGAGATAGCTGTAAGGTCACACTATGATGCACAATATGATTCAAATTTTACAATTATTTGTTCAACCCGTATAACAGACTTGTATCCAATTACCCAAATCGCCCATTTGAAGATAAGTTGAAAAAATATATGCCATATATTTCGATTCCAGTTCCGTTTATTTAAAGGTCTTCATTGGATTTCAAGTTTTAAAGCTTCGAATAACCAGCTATGTGTAGGAAAATTCCTGTGGAAATTTTATGTAAGATCGTGTGTTGTTTTTAAGCTCTACTCTACCCAATAAATATGATGTCTGAAAATGTATCAAAATCATCAATTTATTTTATAAATTTTCTGACAGACATTTTTCATTTAATTAAAATATAGTTGAATTTTTAAATTGTTTGAGTTATGGCATTGGCAATTGAAATAATGCTTAGATGAGGTACTGTACACAGAAAATACTGTACTCTTAGGTAATTTGTTTCGATTTCTCGGGATCTTAGCTTTTTTTTCTATGGTTGATATCGGCTATCTATAGCACGAGCAACTTTAAGCACTGCACAAGTGCTGCTTTTATTGCCGAAGATAATAATTTTATCTGTATGTTTGTTGCTTGCCTTGCATTCGATCTGGTGGGCAGTCTAGTATCTGCAATCACATAAATGGCTGCAGGACAATCGCTATAATCTGAAACAGTCCGGACGGACAGTAACCAAAAAAAAACCGACACGAATGGAAAAGATTGTGCCGGCGTTCGCTAGCGTTCAAGTAAAATGACCAATTTTCACGGCACATATCCGTGGGGAAATCTTAGACGGACACGGAATGGAAATAGGGCCGTTAGTGGCCGATCGATAACCGAACTCGGACCTGCAGGTCCTTCCAGCATAGTTCATTGAAAACGATGATGCCGGTTGATTTTTATTGAACTTTATCGGTCGAATAACAATAAATTTGATTTATCCATTCCCGTACCCCCGGCCATAAACGTGCGAGAGGTTAAGAGGATTGCGGGGGTGCAGGGGAGGGGAGGGGGAGGAATCCTTCCGGAATGCGCAGCACTGTCTTAGGGCCATTGTGTGTGAGAATGTGTACTGCTGCTGCTGCTGCTGCTGCTGGAACAATCGAATCGGGCACAATAAAATATGTGAGTGGTGTCATATTTCATCGTAAATAATTTGCTTCAAATTCGTGCGTCACCTTCGAGGAACATTTCGAAAGGAACGTCTGTGTGGGTATTACATGAGGGAAAAAAGACAAATGATCCTTAACGGAAGGATAACAATGTTGAAAATATACATACGTGGTTTCGAATAGCACTATGCTTTATTTTTTGTGGACACATCTAGATTGAGGTCAAGTATAGAAAACATAGTTGATTGAAATAAAACACCGTTATGTAAACTGATGTGTAACTTTAACACATATAATGAAAATTTCAAACATATTTTTTAATGATTGTACTTTCCACCAAAACAACCATTAATCGAGGTATTCCCTATACCACTGATCAGGCCACTGTTATCAGGAACCTCGTTGTGTGACTCACCTTCTCCAATCATATCGACTCGAGGTTATCAGCGCAAGGAGTGTTGAAGCCTGATGCCTGTGATTTCTCCGTTTCTCTATTCCTTTGGACGTTATTTTGCACTGTGGGCAGATCAATGTGGAATTATTGCTCGGAGATCTTGCCGTCTGTGGCCAGTATCCATATTGACCTTATCGTTGTCTTTTACTCAGTTTGCTGTCCTCAAGATCCTTGGTGCCAGTCCAGCGTTTCCTTGTTACGAAGACAGATGACAGTTCTTTGGCTTGTAGTTCCTTCATTGCTTCCATTCTCCTGCACTGTGTTAAAATTGAATGTGAGTTTCCATATTCTCTTCATTAAAAATTACGCCAAAGAAAAAGGAGAAGATCATCCTGAACATCCTGGGGCTTCAGTTTATCTTCTATTTTAGTTTATCGTGTAGTTGTTATCGGAGAATCAGAAAACTTATCTACAGTATTTAACTGTTTCTTTTTATAAAAAAAAGTTCAGCCCATGATAAACACAAGCTTTACTGAAAACCAAACCTACTGTCGTTGGATCTATGCATAGATAACTATTTGTTAAGACCTTTAGCATTAATAGCTACAAAACATGCTACTAAAAAACGATCGTGCGTAACAAATAATATCATAAAACAATTTAACTGCTTCACATACAACCTTTATGCAAAATATGACACAGCAGATGTGAGACACACTGGAAGAGGCTTTCGAAAGCTGATCTAAAGCATCCGAATCTAACCTGTTAACTGATTCAGTATTTCATGTGTGAAACAGCGGGCTTTGTGTTTTTGACCGTTTTAAATTACAGCAACATTCTACACAGTTTCAAAGTAAATTGCATTAGAAACATCGTTACATGGTTTTTGCGCTCTTCCGTAGCCCATGCATTCACACAACTTACTTTTTGTGTGCATTCTATCGTCCACTGCCAAACTCAACCCAGTTTATCGCATCCGTTTGATCATCGATAATTTTTATGCCAGTTTTTTCGGCTTATCGAACCCAGTTTCGGATGCACCAGTACGTGTGTTTCGGGTGTACAACTTTTCTGCACAAATTGCCATGTCCTTTCAGGGGTTTTGTACACAACTAGCGTTTGATATGAGTTTTTGCACGAATCAAAACCTTGAGATATGGGTGTGTCTGTATGTTTCTTTTTTTCTCTTTGGTAGGTGGTAATGTATAACCGTAGCAGAATTGTGCTCACCAGTCACATAAGCGTACAGCGAGTGTATCAGCTCGTTGAATTATTTTTTTTCCTCCCTCATCCGATTGCTCACAATGGCAACACTGAATTCCTTTTTATTTTAGTAACGAAGGTTTTAGAATCCAATTCACTGGGTCCGCTACATTCGTTAACTGATTCATTGGACGGCTACAACTGACCAACGCGAAATCCCCGGTAGCCATTGAAGCTTCCGCTGGAAGATTCATAGCAAAACCATCGGTGTATGTAGCCTACGAATAGGGAGGATAGTAGCGCACAAGGCACAAAATGCAAAAAAGTGGATTCACAGGTTTTGTTTCACACTAGCCTTTTTTTTTTGTTTTGCACCGACCGTATACCGTACGCGGGCGCATTTGGAAAATCGATCCTTTGACGAATACCTGAAATAGGATGCCAGCACGACTGAATGGACAAATAACGAGCTTAGGGTGATGCAGCAACGAAGAAACGAGCATCCGAATCGAAAAACAAACCAACGCTGATCAGCGAGCGTAAAAAAAACCGGCACGTTAACGAATCAATTTTCCGTATGAATCTATTAAATGGGAAAAATGCATAGTGGTATTTGTAGAAAAAAAAAACTACCAGACAGTGCAACTTGCATTCTTTATGCTTCATTCACGAGGAATTTGCATGAGGTTTACAATTACTAAACAAAAGCATGCCATTAATCGTAGGAAATAGAATCAGAAAAGGGAAGTAACAAGGTAGTAGTATTATTTGTGTGTTAGTGCGGTGGTATATACGAACGAAACCAAAATCTCCTTCCGGATGGATCGTTCGTACCGCAGGGTGGACTATCCTGTTGTAGATAAACGCCTGAAATGGTAGATCAAGACCTCTATTTAATTCTGAGTATGTTGATTGAAATTAAACCCACTGCAGTTTTGATACAAATTAGAAAGATAAAATCACAACAAAGTAGAAATGTCGATGCCGTGCGGGAATGTAATGCACCAACATAATGGGGCCTTTATTTTTAGAAACATGAATAAAATAATGCGCCATGTTTGTTGCCTTTTAAGACACAAATATTGTAATGACGGACAATATACTGGACCACCCAGCCATCATTAGCTCACCTGCAAGACCCTGCCGGTGAACTTTTATGCTTCATCATAATAATTTCCTCAGCGCGCGGTATATACCGTACCTGGCGCTGGTTGTTCCGGTAAGACACCTCAACTCATTCCTTTTCGAGCCGTAAACATGCGCTCCTAATTGTTCCATCGCCAGTGTAACGGCATTGGATTGCCCGGCCGGTAGAAAAATTGCGCTAAAATGCTACAGAAAGAGACAAACAACTGGCGCACGCTAGGCCGGTGTAACCGACGGCACCAGCAGCAAAATGGTGGTGAAGGAAAGTGGCCCCATGTGAAGTCATGCTTGCTCATAAAAGCATAAAACAGATTAGCTGCACCAGCACGAGTGTCGTAATGGAATGGGGGCGCCCGGGAAGCCTCAATTGTATCAGGGAGCGCTAACCCCGAACCCACACTGAAATGTTATTAAAGTCACGCAGGATCCGGCCAGGACCCAACAGGGGAGGGTCATAAAACTATTGCATGACGATGGTGTCGGCGATCCAGCACTCGCTCGCAAAAGCCGTTTGTCTGCAAACGGGGTGGATTTTTTGTGCCCTGTTTCTGTTCTCCCACTGTGACCCGCAGGATCTCCGAAAGTTCTAAGTCAATCGTGGTAAGTAATCGACGAAACACGGGCAATGGGTCCTTGCAAGTACCCTCCACGGTAGGACCTTCGTCAAGAAGTCACATAGGTTCGGTACGTTCGTGAGCCATGTACGGAATGGGTGTAGTATAAAACGCTTCATAACCGCCGGCCCGATGCAGGTTTCTTGCGTGTGAAACACACCTTGACCGTATCGCCGAACCCCGTACGATGGTGGTACGCATCGTTCACCCTCCCTTAGTCTTGCTGCAAACCGCGTGCAAACGGTTGTTTTTGAGTGCGAACTTTGTGAACTTTGGTGTCGGTGCTGGTGTTGATCCGTTCCGTGAAGCCGTCCCGTAGGCGGCTAGGGTCGTAGACGTGAAGGCTTGGGCTCTGGCATCGAATGGGTATTTACGAGTGCAGTGTACCCATCACGTTTGCGTGTGTGTTCCAGGGTTGCCGGTTTGGCCGTCTGCTGTGGTTAGGGTTCTCATACAACGGGAAAACTTTTCTTACGGAAATCGCCTCCGGTACGCGGTGAGCTGTAAAATTTATGGTTTTATTATTGCGATTTGTATAATATGAAGATATAAGGTGTTTTATAACAAATTTACGCGCAGTTTTATTTCCACTCTTTCATTTTCTGGTGGAAAAAAGGAGTGCAGAAGAGAGATGCATGAGGAGAAAGTGAAACGGTATGATGTTGATTAATTAGTCAACTAATACGATATAAGCAAAATGAATGGCGCATCGGATAAGCTTGAAATGTAGAAAAGGAAAGGAAAAGTGGTTATTACTAGCTTGGTTTTAATGAAAATGAAGCATGCGAGTTTTGCTATTAAATTATTAAAATTATTTACCCAACAAAGCTTTTCTATTTAAGAAATATTTAAGATTTATTGCAACATTTATTCCACATTATTTGTAAATGCAATGCAATTGTTTAAATATTTTACTTTTTTTGAAGAAAGGGAAACAAATTATTAAAATTAAAATAACTTAACCTTCACAAACTGTTACAGTAAAATGTAACCAACTATGTACTACGATTTGTTGCAAATAAAACTCATTTTCCAGGGACTCGGTAAAAATAAAGGTTACCTTTCCGAAGGTCATTTTTGCATGGTGTATTTTATGTTCATTAAAAATTTACTACGTCCTTTACCAACATAATTTCCGATGCTTTCAGCTCAGATTACTGGTTTTCTTTTAGTTTGGCGATAGGGATTTTTCCCTGCTTTTTTGGGTAGGTACACTTACCCCCACTGGTGATGGCGTAAGAAGGGTCAGATCAATATTTGAACAATTTAGCCACGGGTTGAGCAAAGACAAAAAATTACAAATGCTACCAACTGGGCAAACCGTTGCCCCTCGGTGCGCACTGTTTGTACAGCGCACAGAAGCGTTCGAAAGCATCTTAGCCGTACTTCTAATCACATTTCATGGAATGAGTTTTGCTGTATGCAGCGAACGAGTGGCATTTGTTTTTTTGTTTACGTTACTTCAACCATTGTATGTGGCTGGGTTTTAACTTTTCAGATTAAAATTAATGTTCTAAAACCAGTTAAAAACAATGATGACGACAAACTTTGTTATGTAATATGTCATGTATGAATTTATATTTTTAAAAACACACTCTCAATATTATTCTCGATTTAAAATAACTAGTACGGCAAATTTGTATACCAACCATGACCGACTTTGACCGGAAAACAAAAGCATAAACCACTCCGTGGAGAGGATTTTCACTCAATCAACTCCGTTCAGCCTGTTCACCTGTTCCGGGAAGGGAGCATGTTTGGTATTAACTCGACCGGCGAACGATGCTAATTGAAAAGTGTCATGTTTTTCCCGGATGTTACCACGGTTTTATTACGTTAGTGCCCGATCCATCGAGAATACCTCACGCCGGTGTTGGGAATTTAAGCCCTATTCACGGTCGCTTTGTACATTCTTTACTGTCTGATATTATTTTCCTCTTCCGCCACCTCGTTACTATTAACGAGCAATCCGTTACCATTGAAAAGCATTATGGTTGGCTTTTGTAAAATCCATCCTTAATACCTCATTCATATTGACGCAAAAAGGGGCCGGGTTGCGTTGAAGGACACACTTTAAACTTAATTAACGTCACGTCTGCTCAACAAGCTATTCTTGACAGCAGTATCGAACCGGTTCGGAAAAAGTCGCAGGCGGGCTGGTTTCCGTTGCGTTACTGTATGTGCGTAACTATAGGCACATTCGATTATTTAAATTAACACCAGCAGACGAGCAACGCAATTAATTTAGGTTTTTTTGTCAAAGAACTACTTGAATTACGCACATCGTTTGAATAGTTACAAATTTTGATATTTTATTTTAATTGTAATAAACACTTTCACAATGAATTATAATGTAGCAGGCTTTAAAAATATTAATAAAGTAAAGTAGCAAGAAAAATTTTAAATAGATTTCATCACTGTCAAGAAAATTGCCTAAAAATTCATAGCCATCTTCGGCTTTAGCACACCAGATCTTGTGATTCATTCACGTTCCATACGTTAAGTTCCTCCTGCTGGTTGGCTGTACGGCAAAAACCATAATCACGACGTTTCGCGGAATCCTAGTACCGTAATCCGCTTCATTCACCACATGCATCTGTCATGGTGTAATCCTCTAGTAACGAGCTTGCGGCTACTCGGCAACCAACGCAGCACGCGATCAGATCTTTTGAATATGAATATTCATTGCTAATTGTGAGTTTGCTGTTTCCATCGAGCTTTCCACGTCTAAACTAATGAAATGATATCTTCCGTAGAGTTGTTGTTTAATATTTGGTTTTCCTATATACTGTGGTTCCTTATCATGAAGGTTTTTTTTAATTAATCAGTTTTATAGTTTTTGTAACTTGCTTTGATCCGATCAAGCGAGTTATACAATTTCAATTTGCATTACTGTATCGGTATTTTTCATCAAACTCTTATATTAATCAAATGCCAGAGGTTTTTTCTCTGTATATTTGAACATAGAAACTGTATTCCCAAAAGAATCAATTCTGCACCAATTTCGAAAAGCAACAATCGAAATTATCAACATTAGTAGAGTGTCAGTGAGAGCTCCACAGTGTCAAGTTCTGCCGCAGATATCACACATGAAACACTAATTACCAAACTGGTGACTGTTTTATTCGTGCATTTATCGATGCTTTTTCCGTTATATACAGTGCCACCGTGCCGCCTGATAATAAACGCCATGTTAATCATTTGAAGTGCTTTTTGATTTATCAAATTTAATTGTTTTATTAACGGCTTCACTTTTCTCTTTCATGGCAAACATGTGCGGAAACCCTCGGAACTGAAAACATTGCACCCCACTCGGAGCAAAAACTGATTGCACACCATAATCAATAGCTGCTGTGAGGTGTTTTATTGCAATCGAACCAAACGGTACTGTATAGATAGTCGTGTGTTGGATAATTAAGCTAATTGATGGGTTTTTTGAGGAAAATAAAATTGATCATTAAAATAAGATAAATGCCTTCAATACTTTAATGTTTCATATCATATTCTCTTGTTGCAGTCAATTGATTAACATGTTCCGACGAATTTGAAGTGCCTTGACTGACTATTCGTTTAAAATATTTCCAAGAAGATTTCCCAATGTTTCTCACGTATTTCAATTGAGCACTTACCTAATGCTATATAGTCATGAAACTAAACATGAAACTGTAGAGAACATCCTTCCTATTTGCCGATGTCGAAGCGAGTAAGCTGTTGGCATTATTTTTGCACTGTTCAGTGCTTGTTTACTTCCTTTCCAAAAGTAAAGAATTGTAAATTGATTCTCTAGGAATCGTTCGCTTCCTTCATGGGTCAAATCACAAACGCTTTTATCCCGTGCTTTCGTTTTCGTCCAATGCTACATGTTCTATTGCTCTGTATTTTTCGTATCTAAGATCAAAGAGGTTGTTTTCCTTCGCTTCAAAAATAGCAACGATAAAGCAATCTGTAAGTCAATGGAAGAGTTGAGTGAATATACGATGAAGGTTTGGGCTATGTGGTTTGTGCAAAAGTGCATAAGCATCCAGCGATAGTAAGATTCAAAATCGTAAATCAAAAAAAGCCGCGTCTCGTAAAAAACGAAAATTCTAATCAAAATAAAATGTATAATATATTATGCTCCATTCGAGTTGTTCTGCAATGTGTAATTGATTGTACATGTCCACAAGTCCGTCATATCAGAAAACTTTACAAAAGCATGATATGTTACCGGTAAAATATTGATATTTTATCCAGAAGCTTCATTGGTATTTTACTATAAAAAGCATTGTTTCAGTTCCTCGTAGAAAGGGAAAAAGGAAGAAAGATGACACACTGCTGTCACTGCTGTCACTGCCAAAACAGTTTCAATTGTTGTAACATATTGTCGTTGATTAACATTGTACAAACAGTTAATAATTTTTGTAACTAATCAAATAGGTTCTACTGGGAACTCTCGTCAACTTTGAAATGGTTAATTCGGATTCAGTATTTCATCGAATATAACAATACTCTGGAATAAAAATATTAACATTCAGGCAACAATGAAACGCCTCACGGATAGACCTATTACCATCTCTATTGGTGAGATAGTAATATATGGTAGATGCTAACACTCAAGAAAAAAATCAAAACATTTCCTAAAATGTGTGTGCGATTTCGAACTTAATTAGGCAATTCACTATTTAAAGTATCAATCAAAAGAAAATAAGAATCTTACAATAACTCTGCAATATTTTGTTGTGTTAGTGTATATTCCTCTATTTGTGGCGGTTCTTACAGTTTATATAGTTATCACTAAATTGAACCACTTTTGAACATATAAATAATTCTGTATTATTTTCGTAGAATATCTCTTGTTTCATAATGAGAATATTAATATTATATGACTAACATCTGTTCTAAATTTTAATGCATTTGATATGCTTGATAATTCACATATTCTTGAATTTTTGCAAAAAAAAATGTTAAACAATGAAAGATGTATACATAGTTATTGGTTGGAAGTAATTAAAGTAACACACTAACAAAAATTTTACTCATTAGTTGGATCACCAGCAAAAACAAACTTGGATTCCCTATTTGTCACATCAGGCTTTTTTATAACTTGACACCAAACTTCGCTTCGTACCGCTCAACAAATTTTCGTTCGAAATGCTGAAGCCAATCGTCCTGTTCGTAAAAGTCATACGGCTGCAAGAGAAAATTAAGCAGGATTTCTCGTTACTGCATTATTCGAATGTTTCGAATGTTTCATTTGCACCTTCTCAATCTTACCTGATCGTCGACGATGGTGGGTACGAAAGGTAACGGTCGGTAAACATTGTCTGTTTCGTTGGCAAACTTTTTAAACAAACTAACTCCCTTTTGCCCTTGGCTGCAATTAACGATGGTGTTTTTATACGTCTCGTTTCCTTCCATACACTACGCGCAGCGCGTGTCGAAAAACATGAAACAAAGAAAAATAGGAAAACATTTTCAACACAAACTGATGCATTCAGTCATGAAAGTATTGCTTGCATTTCCAACCTGATCAAAGTTTGTGCGGAAGTTCTTCATGAGACATGCCACCACGGTAAATGCCTTTTTGGGGGGTAGCTTTTTAAGAATGCAACCGTGCAAAATGTTCAGTTGACATTCTTGAGGTCCGTGCTGGCAATGAAATTTGGGCGGTTCGTTTGGCTGCTCTTCAACCTGCAACGACGTGTGGAATGACACACATTAATGCTGTGCACGCATCGTTGGCCTGGACGTGAAATACCCAAGCCTTTCCGAATGGGACCAGACGCAGTTGCATTTCTTTTTCATGGCGCTGCCAGGACGGGTACAGTTGCCGGGTAATGAATACCATGCTGTCACTGCAGAGGGCTTCATAGTAGATAGTGATTGGTAACTTATCAGTCTTGTTGAGGGTGTTTGAACTATTAACGTTGACATTTTCGGTTGGTGTTGCTTCGATAAAGATGTAAGACGAAACAACCAATGCTGCTAACAGTAAACACTTCACCGAACAACCAGATGCACTCGATTCCATTTTAAAAGAAAATTCACCTAAAAAAAACACATTTTCGTTTAGTCTAAATGCCTATTTAAAGCCTCCCGCAGCATCACAGAACAAAGGTATGAATAGGATAGAAATAAAATCTAAAACTCTACCAGTCGAAACTGCGTACAGTATGATGAAACCACAACCAAATCACTCTTTCGTTGCAAACCTCAAACCAACACCAGTTCCGAGCTAATGAATCACACGTCGTGAGCGCATTTGGCCTAGCGAGTCTACAAAACTTTCCAAGAAGAATTCGTATGTCAATGTGATTGTCATGCACTGTGGACAGTTATTATCTACAATATGCAACAATAAATATTTTAAAGAAAATTCGAAAATAAAAGTCTCCAAGAAAACAACTTAACATTAAGCATGCAAGTGATGAAATATTTCTTGCTGAACAAAACACAGACAAATTATTGTGTTATTTATCTGTAGCATGAAATTGTTGCCATTATATTCCTAGCTGAGCCAACCGTGTTCGTCAATAAGCTACGATTTCATTATCTCTGTAATGTATAAAGTGTCGTCAGTTCATGTGTGTCTACGGCTGAGTTAACCTAACGATCTTTGACCACATTCGTTATCATGTTCTCAAGCTACACAACGAATTCCTTTGGTGTGAAGCAATGTATGGTGTGAAGCAATTTTGTTGGGTTATTCCACATCGTCTTGGCAAAACCAAAACTGATTTAATTTATTTATTAAACAGACCTTTCAAATTGCGTGGTGCTCACACCGTGTATTAAAAAATGAATCATAATGTTAAAGATGAATCAGTAGTTTTAATCGATAGTTGATTCAAAACATTCATATTATTTTTTAAAATTTCAAGCCTTGTTTAGTAATGAATGCCACTGTTCATAAATTTCTCAAACACTCATGCTATCAGCACTCTAAGCTTACTGGGTCTGGAAAATTCAATTAAAAAGCGAAATGCAGCATTATTAGTTGCCTCATCTGGTTTACCATTCCAAAATAATCAATGCTGTCCGCTATCAACAGGGTCTAATGCAGCAGCATCTAATGTCTCCCGTGTGCTCAGTATTTCATTGTTATGACGGTTATGTTGAAGCCCACAAAAACTTATCACGAGCTGTCACAATGCTCTTGGGACGAGCAAGGTTGGCGTTGTGAACATGGTTTGTAATAGTTTCCTCGAAAACGCAACAAAATGGGCACAAGCTTCGTTTGAAATGGTTACCATGTAAAACCTGGATGCCTACATGTGAAGGACATCGGCCATCCGTGAATCTGCAATCTATACATGAAAAAGAGCTAAATGAAATACCAGCCAACGGTTTTGTTGCAGAGTCACGCACAACGATGTTCGCGAGCGGCAATAGTATCCGTATTTACAGTATTTAACGGTCCATTGAGTTGTTCATTAGGGGTCATTACAATATTCTATCACATCGCGCAAATGCGTTTATCAGAAGGAAGCAATGCATCCTTGCAGTTCCGTGATAATGGACTAGATGGGAGGGACTTTTGGGAAAAAGATGGGGCAGCTTTTATCCGTTCGAGTGTAGATATCGGACAACATTCACGCATTATTGATACGTGCCTCTAAATATCACTAGTTTTTAATAATAGGATTATAGGGTACTAATATTTCTACTTGCTGAAACAAAACAACAGAAATTCATACAATTAAGTTATTCATATGCAATGTAGTATATCTAACTTTGTAGCTGACTGTTTTTATGAAAATTAACACCTTCACACAATGCTGCTTACATCCAAATCAAAACCACTGCTGCATTTTCCATCGATGCATTGAGTGACTCCAGAGAGAAGAACAATCATGCTCCATGAAAGAATTCTCTCTGCATCATGTTGAGAGCGGTATCGCTTTCCCGCTGTTTCGTGTTTTTCCGAAGTGGAAAACTCCGACATCACAACGACACGAACCGAAAGGCCCGTGTGCAACATCGATGGCTGCGTGAGTGCCTCG
>KB663610.1:13787779-13826462 GCA_000349025.1 Anopheles minimus | reverse complement strand
TGATAGTCATTCTTCTTCGAAATGATAATCCATTTGACACAGTTCCTGGTTGCGTTGGTAATCGGTGCTTTTGCTGCGTATGCAAAACAAAGACATCCTGTGTCGGGTAACTCTGTTTTTTTTTCTGTTCGAATACACTCAAAGCAACGAGTTCAACAACACGAGTTGTCTATTTATAAACTATCTTTACGACCGACACTTTCAATTTGTTCATGAGCTATTTGAAACTGTTTTTTTTTGCATGCAAATGACATTTAAACAAACTCAACAAAGTGATATAAATATGCACAACTGAACGATGGTTATTTTGCAATTGTTTACTTTAAAAATAGTTTAATTTGAGCTTTGTTATGGACAGTGTTTAAAACAAACTTATTTTTAACTATTTTCTAGAAAGGCAACTAACCTTAAACGTTAGCTTATTCTGGTTGTTGTGGATTGATGTGTTAGGAACACACTTAAACCTAACAACAGGAAAACGTTTTTCTTCCAAAACTGCAACTTCACCCACATTTTTTACATTTTCTCAAATTAAATTCGTCTTGTTTTGTTAGTAGACGAAACAGAGCACATGGTAAATAAATGATTGGATTCACACCTAAAACAATACTGCTACTCTTAAATAGTGGGTCCGAACTCTTCCTCGGAATCCTTTCGATTTCAGGTATTGTCATTTTCTGTCCTGTTTTTTTCTGTAACCCATTCTCCCTCAACCTCATCCGATCGATCTTGCATTCGTTCTGCTCCATAGAGAATGCTCGTCGTTTTACTTCGATCCTAGGGGATGGTTGTGACACTGAAGGGTGCTTAGGATGGATCCCTTCCATAAGAGCGTTTCCGTTCACTTTAGCCATTTGAACTTTTTATCTGCTGCTCAAAAAACTGTCACCATTCGAAAGGTGTCCCCAAAGACGAACGAGCGTATATCCCTGCTGCACGCTTATCTGGTCCCTTTTCCAAATGTTTCATCCCATCGTTCTGTTTGAGCTTGACCACTCTGTGAGATGATGTCTACCTTAATTGGGCATTTGGTGTTCGATGTTTGATGATAATACGGTTGGCAGATGGTCTCAACCTTGAGTTCAACGTTTGAGTTTTCTTGTTATTTTAGTCCATGCGATAGGTTTCATGTGACACATTCATTAAAAACAAAGCTGCCCGTTGACCTTTGTAATGTGCTAGTGTTTCATGTTGATGCTTTTTATAGATTTGCATTACGTGAAAAAAACTTCTTGGTAATACGCCAATTGGTCGTTCAATTCGTAGAAAAACAGCATGGGCGCTCTCGTGAGTTCCTTAATTTCCGGCTGTCTTTAAAACACATTCCTGGTAAAGGTTTCTGCATTGAATATGCTTCTATACGTAGCATTTGTATTTAAAAACTTTATTTATACATGAATTTGATTAAAATGCTTATTAAAATTTATAAACACCTTTCAAGTACATTTGAATTGTTTTGTTTCTCACTCCAGATGCAGTAAACATGAACGTCTCTTATTCACCTCTTCATCTTTTATATGTTCTGTTTGTGATAACTAGCAGCAACGGTAGACACTTCTGGAACATAACGTGAACACTTTGACATACAAGAATTTGGATAAATAATAACACACTCTCATGGTATGTATGACATACTTTAATGAACGCTTTTATATATTTTTTATTTGTTTGTCAGCTATCTGAGTTTCAAGTACAGATGTGAACTAATATTTTTTTACCTCTGATATTTCATTACAGATCATGTAAGATTTGAGAATTATTTATGTCCATCATTTATCGCTTGGTTTGCTAAGGCTAATGAAACTGGAGACTGTGTCGGACTCTTCTAATATGGATCCTTTTGAGACCGTGTCTCTTTTTTTCAAAAACACAAAATGTGAAGTGAAAATGGCCATGTCAATCAAAATAACATGAGGATGGTTTAATTCTTAATATTAGTCAACATTAATAACTTGTGATACCTCTACCTGTCTATGCTTGTGATATTATCTTAATAAATGAAATTATATTAATAGTTGTTTATTTGTACAACGAAAGAAATTGACTTTTGTCCCCAGTCATCTACAACTTGTTACACGAAGTCAATTTAGACTATATTAATATTTTAAACTACTACACAAGTGCAGTTTTCGCCGAGTTTAGAAAACTTTATGTTATAACTGATGAAAGAATCTTCGAAATAAATTTCATCCGTTGAATGATCGACCTTATTTAGTGGTTGGGGTTATTTGGCACGCTCCGGGTATCTTCACTGCTGTCCACAGCGTGAAGCTAAATCGCTTATCCGCCTTTGCTCTTTTCTTTCGGGTCAACGAAACGCATGGTGCTTTGATCTTGGCCGACGCTTTTCCCTTGCTGCTGATGGATGTAGTGCCTTTGTTCGTTCTAACTAGCAACCACTCTAACCACAAAGTTCGTAACGTCAAAAAAAAATCTTGTTTGTGTTGGTGTTGCCGTGAAAGTCGATACTTTGAGTGCAAACAGTCTCCTTCACCTTTCGGCCAGCCATTGCTGATTCACTTTAGCCGTCGATTAACTTCCAATCAAAGTTTAAGCACTTTCCAAGTACCGGAAACTTTGCCACGCCACGCTACCCAGCCAAGTGAAGGAAGGGCGTAGCAACGTGGGAAAATTGAAACCACAACTAGTCGACGGCTGGCAACGCTGTGAGGCTAAGAAGCTTGCGAAGAAGAGAGCGAAAGATGTATAAGTTGGGTTTTTGGGAAAGAAAAAAAACTTTTGCTTCCGTATTTTTCCACAGGTAAGTGCTGTTCTGTGTGCCAAACAACGCATTATGCACAAGCACAGAGTGCAATGACTAGTGCGGGATTTGAATTCTGTTGATCTTAATATCTACGTGTCATTAATGACAATTCCATCCCATTTCATTTGTAAAACAGTCAACGCACATATCAACGCGAAATCAATTGAGCGTACTACAAGCCACGTCTGTCAACAGGCCATAGAAAATTGAGTTCGATTGCTTCTATTTAATTAAACATTTTTATTGCTCACAGCACAGTGGATTCGTTGCCAAAAAGACTCACCTTACTGTGTGGATGGATTAGTATGGACATTTTACTCGACCGGTAGCGGATATTCACATAAACGTAGTGCATAAAAATCGATCCGCACGATGGAGGTTATTCAATTTAACAGGAAACAGGCTTTTTGTGTCACGCACGCCATTGACCATGTTTTCACATTCCGTTGGGCTTTGCCGCTGTTTGCGATCAGCTTGTGGGAGTGAACGAGTGCAGACCAAGCACACACACACACCAATTTGAAGTGCAGCGTGCACAAATATTCAACCATAAGTGGATTTGTACGGGATTCGGGAAGGAACGGGTGTAAAGCCTCAATATCAGCGAGGAGACAAAGTGTACTTAATGGTTGGAGTATTAAAATGTGCGTTGAGGCGTACTTGTATGCGTTTGTATTTTTTTGGCCTTTTGTCTAAAGTGCTTCAAACATAGTGTCTCCCCCCCTTCGGGTGTGAGTACGCCAAACGATAACGAGGAATGATATAACGCACTAATAGAGTTTGGTAACACTAGGTACCCATCGGATAATGTTGCTTAAATTTAATCACGTGTTAATTGTCTCTGTCACGTTGCAATTTAAGCTGAAAAATCCTATTTTAATGCTTCGAATAAAAATACGCTTTGCCGTTTTGTGATTCACTTTTCGATGCAGTTCTTGAAAAGTATTTTTATGTACACTGCAATTTAAAACTGTACCGAATCTTTTCAAACTATTTTAATTTGTTTTTTAGTTTTTGGTTTTATAATTCAAATTATACATTGACGCTTTATAATGGGTACAACATAAGCTTATATAAAATAACAGAATGCAACTTGAACATTAACATTATTTGGTTATAGTAGCCGACTTTCTATCCGCAAAAGGCGGATTTTTCTTCAATTTCTTCAACCCCATAGTTTTCTGTCGAAGCTCCTGCAATTATTTACTTGTACCGTCGGTATTGTTCAACCCAAAAGCATTGCTCAATTTATGATCACAAACCTTAAGGAAGGAAAGGAAAACAAAAGTAAACCTCAAAGGAAACTCAAGTGAGATATAGATTCACCAGTACCGAAAAGCCAAAAGTTCATAAAGGGGTTTCCCGAAATCCACTAGACGAGCGAAGGAATGGCTGTGGCTATTCGGGTCACGGGAAGACTTAACCGAAATCGTGATGTGTGCCCCGGTTTTCGTGCATTTTTGTTTTTCCCTTCGAAGACAGGAAAAAGACTGAACTATTCCGAGAACATCTTCATATCGTTCGGTTGAACTTTTCGCCACGACCCGGAGGCTTTGTCGGGGATCAAGGTTGGTATGTGTTTATGAACGGCAGTGCGGTACGAGCACGAGCGATTTCGGAAAGTGGGCGTCTTTGTAATGGAACGGGATGGTACCCGGTTTGCAATAAAGTTTCGTAAAAAGAGAAAGTTTCTTCTTTAGCGATAAGTAGTTTGCACACGATAAGCATTTGTAGTAAGAGTTCATTTTTATGGGATGTTTGTATGTTGGAGTGCAGTGGAAAATCCCAATCGAATGATGTTTGTTTCGGTACGGGAAGAATGGTTTCAAGTAGTTCAAGAACCATTCATCTATTTGCGTTTTATATCATCAGCTGCAAGGCGTAAAGATGCGCTGGAAAAGATTATACGTTTAAAAGTGCATTAAAAGTTTAATGCACGCATCAATTTCGAAACAGTTTTTCGGAGAATGAAATTAGGACATTTTCCTGTACTTTCTCGAGTGCTTTAGATAACACTTATCTGTACAAACGTTAACACTATCTGAATGCAAAACTGATTTGTAGAACGTGATACCATATTTTGACCAACGAAGAAATTGTTTCAGCGCAGGAAACTCCCGTGAAATGTCTACAGGGCAGAAAATCAGGTACCCACGATGCATGCGTCAGCAAAATGAAATTGATGTTTGGACATAGATTTTCAATTTCTTTTTTGCGCGTTCTGCTGATTCAGTCGGTCGCCAATACCGACCGAGTGGTTCCCGGTAGCAGTATAGCCGCAGTACAGCCATGTGTTAACATTTTCTATGCGGCACTTTCACGTACTAGCGCCGGCTAAAAGTGCACCACCGTACCTGCACGTGCCAGATGCACTTTTGTGTCACTACGGGACAGGCTGCGAGAAAAAAGGAAAGAAATTTTTTTGCCGTTCAAAAGTATCCGAGAGACAAAACAGAGACTTTACTGCCCTCTGCTCTAGACACAAAGAAGCTAAACCCGTTGCATCACGAACCAAAACCGTACCGTAATCTGTTGTCACATAATTCTTATGCTGGGGATTGGATAGTTCAACGGGGCAGCATCAGAGAATTGAGCGAAGAACGGGCGGGACACTTTATTGAGGTAAACGAACAAACAAAAGAGAGATTTTGCCTGCTTCAAGTTGTGCAAGACACGGAGCATTCGCAGCGGAAACTATTTAAAAAGTATAATGCTGGATGCTGGAGAGGAAAAGAAATTGCAAACAGTTTACTTCTTACCTGTATTCTTTGCTCGTTCCTTTTGCATAGGAACAGTCCGAACGTCTTAACGAATAGCGGGGAGTTTTCCAACTGGTTTTCAATCGATTCCTGAGGGCAAATATGTATCCTTTTGGTTTTGTGGTTATCTTATTGCTTTCAGTTTACTGCTTAAATCTAAGTTTGTTTGTCTGTTTGGTTCAAGCGTTGCGAAAGTATGACTGCAACGATGCAAATTGCTTCTGATATCGAATCGGAGAATCGGAGATCGATAAAAAATATTTCATTTTATTAATTTTGAGAATAAAATATGTAACAACATTAATCAACAAAAAATGAAATAATAAAGATTGCATCGTGAAATAATTTTTAAATCGATATTGCTTAATATTATCAATTGTACTTTTTGTAATGAGGTTTGTATAACATTTATTTTTAAATGAATTCCAACACATTCATCTTCATTTTGAGGTGTTAACTAACAATCATTTAAACAATCTCCCATAGAATCTTTTCCTGGATTTTCCTTGTTCATTTTTTACAAGCGAATGATAATGGCTATTATGAGTGATTTATTCACTCCAGCCTAACCAGGATAATCAGGGCACTTAATTCATCTAAGCTTCACGAAAAATCGAAAATGTTACACCACTCTTCCCATTACGCAATACTTTCGCTTCCAAATTACAGTCAACCATGCTCCCCCGTTCGTAGTTTCTGTAAAGCAATTAAACACCTAACGATCCATAAACAATTCACAGCAAAAGTAGAAGATGTATGATCCTGGTGTAAGGTTCCGGAGTAGAACATCACCCGAGAGTGGATGGGTGTACTGTGATACCAATGCGCCTAGTTCTAAGATGCTTCTAGTTCATTAAAGTTGCCTGAACCATAAGTGAAACACAGTGACGAAGATGGTCGAGGAGCCGCATATCGTCGCGCGAACGAAGATGGTTGAGTGAAACCAAATTCCAATTTACCGCGTGATGATATGCTCAACAGGCGAATCAATCCGACCGTGGGTGTAAAGTTTTCGTGCTATATTTTCGCCCCTTTTTGCTATGTTGAAGCAAGCATTACACATTACATTACGTTTTAATTAGGAAGAAAATTTAATGGAATATTATTTACACGCGAGAGAGGCACATGGGACATATTCTCTACGTATTCTTTAATAATTATCGTGAATATATCTAGGACAATTTATGTTAGCAAAACCAATTTTCGAAAGATACAAGCAAATAGTTTAGTTACCATTTCTTAACTCAAACAATCAGTTAATATTCGATTTAGCGATGTACAAGGCATTAGTCTTCATGGAAAATAGTAGTTTGATGCTCATTGCTATATTAACAATTTTTTATCTTAGTTTAGTCATTAGTAAAATCATCTATCCAGTATGCAAGGTTTCCTCTTTCTGAAAGATATTTCAATTAGCTCACATTTCAATCACACTTGTTTGGTCGTTGAATCTGAACTGCACAACACGGGCAAACTTAATATTTGTTGATTCAATGCAGGCTATCGCAGCTAATGGACGGTCCCGGGTATCAAATTTCCACCGCAGCGAGAATGCAATATTGGGTCCCGAGATTTATCGTGCTGTTATTTGAGCCGCAATGTACTTACCCAGATCCTTGCGGTACACAGCGTCTGCAGAAGCACGCGAATTCAACGGCGAATGCCGTCAGGGCAGGAAGACAAAGCAAAGATAAGCTTGGGGCACACAAACCATAATGCAATAACGAGGTTGTGCTCCAGTCCTGTGCGGGTACCGTGAAAATGCCAATGGAATGGGGCAGGTGCGGGTAAATATGTAAGAAACATTTTACAACAATGGCTACAACGGCACAGCATGAGAAAAGCGCCGAAGAATGGATTGTTAAACAATGGCGTGGAGCCACGGTGTACACGTGCATCATTGTGAACGAAAGCATGTGGAAGTGCATGATTGATAATGGTGGGATTAACAAAACATTTGAAGGTCCATCTCGGGAGCAATGTGTACTAGTTTGAAGCATTACTATGTACGCAAAGAATCAATAATGTTCATATGAATGGACCATAAGTTAAATAATTATAACAAAAATTCAATATTAATTAAAAACAGTTTTAAATGTACATGCCGGGTTGGCGGATTTAAAGTATTTAAAGGTAAACAAAAGAGACAAAAAATTATGCTTGCGAAAGAGACAAATTTTCAATTGAAAATTGAAGATTTTGTATAAAAAAGTTTCAATTATGTGATATTACAGCACAGCAAATTTATTGCCCTCGCGTCGCACTCACTATAGTATGGTTTTATTTTTCCAAAAACAATTTTTATTCATTTCTTCTTGTTATTTGCCTGTTTGTATGCGACAAAAAAAATCTAATTGATTTGTTTGTTGTTCGCCATTATTTGTGCTGTGATCATCAGCGGCAACTCACTAGTTGAAGTTTTTTTTTTGTTTTCGCTACTGTACTCTATCTGAACATTATGTAGATTATTGTTCCGCTTGCGAATGCCATTTTTGTCGGTTGATTTGATTGCACCACAGTAGTGTGAAACGGTTCCTATGTACTATACGTGCAAAACAAATGCTTTTCCCCCCTCCAGCATATCTTTGATACGTCCTTAAGCTTGGTAGTACTGGGCAGTACTCTTACAATAGTCAACCCATACGTTTGCTAAACATAGTATTTACAGAAGTTGATTCGATATAGATTGTTTTACACAGCATTCGGATAATGGGAATACTTTTCTGGAACGATCCCGCGAAAACAGTTCGGGATAGCTTGGTTTTAGTTTCGTTACAATAAGCTCTTGAGAAAGATTCTGCCGGTATTCCTCACTCTACACATTCGTTTGTAACAGGATTTGTTTGTGAGTGTTGTTAACGAGTTTTTACCGTATAGTAAATTAATGTTGCGCAAGTTATCACTAATCATGGTTTTAATGTACACTGTGTCTTTGATTAGTAACGTACTGCTATCTTTTTTTTTACGCTATCCGTGCCATTACCATGCTTGGCAGATAAAGTAACAAACTCACTAATACGATACAACTATTCCAGTTTTGCACGTTACCGGAACTTTTAACTGGAAATGAAAAACGAAAACACAAAAGTGAAAGTGTTATTTGTTTGTTTGGTTTATAGAGGAAAGTAAATTAATTTACAATTACAGCAGTAAAGTAGGACTCACCCAAAAGCATGGCAACACGATTGTCGATGGTTGGTTGCTCCCACTGGACGACACTTTCCTGGCCCCTTCGCCATATGACGGGCGATAAGCTGGCCACACACTTAATCCGTATCGTGCCATCGATGTAGTGCCGATGGTTGACGACCATACTCAAACCCAGAAAGGTGGAAATCAACCCGTGAGGGTTTTGAACCGAGGGATAGTGAATAATGTTGTTGGGATCTGTCACGAGTACATCGTTCAGGTACCATTGGAGATTAGAAGCCGGATATGAGCGACCAGAGGTGCAGTTTAACTCCATTGTTTCTCCGTTCTGGTAACTTTTTCGATCACTGTCACTGATGTGTGGACCATTGCTGGGAAGAACTGTTAAAGCATGACAACAAAAAAATGAACGCACAATAATAATGTTCAAAGTCGTTAATGTAAGGAAGCTGAGACATCTTCATACCAAACAGCAACCCACCTATCACATCCATCCGACCTTCGCCCTGAACCGAGTCGAAGCTGGGCGCCTCTGCCGAGATCTCACATCGATAGACACCGGAGGACTTGAGGGTTAACGATCGCAGCAACACCTTCGTACCATCGGAATGGTTAGGGTCAACCCGGATGCCCTCGATTTTGTAGCTCTTAATCGGCTGCGAAGCAGACGGCACGTAACGATAGAACTCTTCGTTGTCTTTGTACCATTTGATTGAGTACAGCTTCTCCTCCTCGTCGAAGCGTTCGCTGAGATAGTCGTTCTGGTAGGCATGATGCCGTCGATTGGTGCCGTCTAGCGAACTGTGCCCTTTCCGTTGTCCGTTCAGCTCGTAGTGACATTCGAGAAGGGCTGATTCCATACGATATTTGTACGGCGGTATTTTTACCAGCTTGAGTTTAAGACCCATAGATGCTGTAAAAAAAACATTACGTTGAACAGTTGTGTTAATGTTGAAATAAATTTAAGCCAATTGAAAGTGTTGGACTTTAAAAAACTATAGCTTTTTTGAGTTGTTATGAGAAATATGACAAAATACAAACTAATCCCTTAATGCTGGAAAATTAGTGAAGGATGTCCATAGATGCCGCCTTGTGTCCCTGTTTTTCTAATATATTGCCAAAACCCTTATCACCATTATGTCAGTCTGACATTTACTATCGCATTTCTTACACAGATGCGGGTTCAATTGAACTTCACATACATGAAACCGAAGTCAATAATACGCATACATTTTATGATCATTAAAGTTCAGTTTTTTTAAATATTAGAAAAAAACTGAAAAACTGGAAAGCCCTGTCAATATCATTTTTAAAGAAGATCATGACAAAGCTGTGTGTTGATTCAAGTGTAAGAGGCACACGTTTCCTTACAGTAGCTGGACTTAATGCAAGTGAAGCTAAAAATCAATTTAAAAATGTCACTATCAAGTTATTTCATAATTTTCGCTTCAACGTACCAGGGAAAATAAGCTATAGAGAAAACTTTGAACAAGGCGTAAGGATGCCATCTGCCAGCCTTACTATCAAACACCAGACACCAAATGCCCAATTAAGGTGAAAAGTGTCATGTGAGCGGTCAAGCTCAAACAGAACGATGGGATGAAGCATTTGGAAAAGGGACCAGATAAGCGTGCAGCAGGGATATACGCTCGCTCGTCTTTGGGGACACCTTTCGAATGGTGACAGTTTTTTGAGCAGCAGATAAAAAGTTCAAATGGCTAAAGTGAACGGAAACGCTCTTATGGAAGGGATCCATCCTAAGCACCCTTCAGTGTCACAACCATCCCCTAGGATCGAAGTAAAACGATGAGCATTCTCGATGGATCACAGCGCGCACACAGGGCAATGAACGGATGTGGATGGGGATTAGAGAGAATGGAATAAAAAAAAACAACTAAGTGGAAAGGTTGGGGCGAAAAATGACATTACCTGAAATCGAGAGGATTCCAAGGAGGAGTCCGAACCAACTGTTCAACACCAGCAGCATTGTATCCGTTTCCTGTTTCGATTCGAACATCAATTTAGTTCGCTTTCAATTTTCATCAACTGTCCTTGCGCCACTTCAGTACATAGCACTTCAATATTTCACTACATCACTTTGCGTGACAATATGCACTGTTTCACTGTTTTTGCACACTTAACAACACTTTTTAGTTGTTAATTCGTTGTAATCGATGCTTGAACTAAAATCTGTTTACAGTTGTTATGCTTAAAATATAAATACTTAATTAATTTAATAACCAAGAACAATACTTAAAATTTTAATTTGGATATCAGAAACGTCCACTTTTCTTGTATGCGCATTACCACAACGTCGCAAGCGAGTTGAATACACACACTTTACTATACATACGATTTTGTTCAGCAACTAAACATCAACGCTTAACGAACCGTCAACCAATGGAATATTTAACAACACAGCTGAGTTTGAATAGAAACAACACACGTCAACAATTCCTCCACGATGAATACGCACGCAATAACTGTTTGGCTTTCACGCATACATTCTACAACCTTGCATTGTATATACGTGAACGTGAGTATTGACTCAGGTTTGAAACAAAGACCAATTGTCTTTGTTTTGCATACGCAGCAAAAGCACCGATTACCAACGCAACCGGGAACTGTGTCAAATGGATTATCATTTCGAAGAAGAATGACTATCACACGTTGCCTTTTATGAGGCCGGTAGCACCCTGGCCTCTTTCGAGTGATATGATGATGAAGGAGTGGAACTCATCACCGTGCGTTAGACGAAGCCGGTTGCCAACGCATGAGTTGAGCAGCAGCGTGTCACTGAACTAAGTCCCTGGCTGTCAGCATGGTTACCAGTTTCCATGCTCACGTAGCATTGAAGCACCTACGTTGCGTTTGATTTTAATTATTGTTCCTACAATCCCCAATAATGCTCGATGCCGGCGTGGGGGAAAGCTTCAACGAGGGAAAAATGTTTCCTTTCCTGCATGAATTGCTGACTGTTCACGTGGAATGGAAAATCCTTGAGCTTTCGAAAGAAGGCTGCTAGTCGTTCCTTGGGCATAATCAATTGAAAGTGCACTGCTGACCTTTTGCCCGGTGAGGTCATGATTGTGAGTGTTGGCTAATTAGAATCACAACCGCACCATTGCACACAAACAGTGGAATCGGTTCGTGGAACCAAGCAGGAAACACTTTTCTCCTTGCTGGCTTTGTGGTTTTCGAACTATTTCTTCATTTTATCTCATCGAGCGCCATTAATCCACTACGGAGCTTTTCCACTGGAGTTTCACTGTATCGTTGAGCTTTGTGCGCAAACAGTGCGTGCAGACATTCGTTTAAATTCCACAATCATTTGCCGGTAGTCGGGAAAGGCTCATATTTTTCCACAGTCGCTATAAGCCTTTTTAACGAGAACCAAACTCGACAGCAATGATTTACTAGCATTACCGCGTTAGCACTGCAGTGCTTCTAAATCGGCACCACACTTACACCACTATGCGGTCATTTGTCATAAACAGGACCTACTTTATGTCACACAAGAACCTTCCGAGCTGGAACCACGAATCACGCATGGGGAGGTAAGCAAGCGATCAACATGCCGTGGGACGATATTTCTGAGGTGTCGCAAGTATCGAGCACAATCAAGCACATGTCCTTTCTGCACCACGGTTCAGACAAAACTGACGAATGAAATATGAATGACTCAGATTTCCCGGACTGCGTACACACGAGGCACTCACGCAGCCATCGATGTTGCACTCGGGCCTTTCGGTTCGTGTCGTTGTGATGTCGGAGTTTTCCACTTCGGAAAAACACGAAACAGTGGGAAAGCGATACGGTTCTCAACATGATGCAGAGAGAATTCTTTCATGGAGCATGATTGTTCTTCTCTCTGGAGTCACTCAATGCATCGATGGAAAATGCAGCAGTGGTTTTGATTTGGATGTAAGCAGCATTGTGTGAAGGTGTTAATTTTCATAAAAACAGTCAGCTACAAAGTTAGCTGTACAATATAGAATATGATTAACTTAATTGTGTGTATTTCGCATCTTTTGTTTCAGGAAAGAGAAATATTAGTACTCTATAATCCTATTATTAAAAACTAGTGATATTTAGAAGCACGTATCAATAATGCGTGGATGTTGTCCGATATCTACACTCGAACGGATAAAAGCTGCCCCATCTATTTCCCAAAAGTCCCTCCCATCTAGTCCATTATCACGGAACTGCAAGGATGCATTGCTTCCTTCTGATAAACGCATTTGCGCGATGTGATAGAATATTGTAATGACCCCTAATGAACAACTCAATGGACCGTTAAAATGTAAATACGGCTACTATTGCAGCGCGACAAAATCGTGATAAAACATGAAATTGAGAATATATGATGTTCGTACTAATTTATAATTCTGACCATATTGTTAGTATGTGGATGGCCAGTACTCTGTCTGTCTTTATTTCACGAGCAAGTTCTGTCACATTAGCACCACTGAAAGATGTTTGGTATTGCAGTTTTAAGCTAATTTATTTCCCATGATTTGGATATAAATTAGCTTTGGATATAATGATAGCCCTTTGGCAAGTAGCGTGATAGCTTCTTTACATCTATATTCCCCTATATTTTGTATACTTTAAAGATTATGAACCAATGCAATAACACAATTTTACAGGGCCATTACTTTTTGTATTGTTGATAAAAAATATCCTGTCTTCACATTTTTAGACCATATTTCATTTAACACTGTTATTGCACGATTAAATTTTTTGGAGGTGTGTCCTTTTGATGTTATAAATATAGTATGATTGCTATTGTAAAGCATCTATTAACCACATAAAACATTACAAATGTATCAAGGTAGTCATAATTACATTTCACAGCACATGGTGCAGAATTCAACGTCACCATTAATTTTGATTCATGTTGTAAATTCATCAAGCCGTGTACATATGTTGCGGTGTCAATTAAGTGCGTGTACTTGGAGTTATAATACTGGTGTTGATTGAATTATAGCTACAAAAGTCATCTGTTTGTGGCATATGATACTTTTGTTTGATGTGACGAGCATGCATTCAAAGAAATACATTGGTGACAATTTATTTACCAAATGTTACTTTTAAGGAATTTATTTAACGCATAATTTTATGCTATGAGCAACAGGCCGTTGCCGCACAATACTTTTAAGATGCCATAATAATGCTTAGTCATTTTAGCTCAATTCGGTCATTCTGCACAAAATCACGATGGTTGAACGTTCTGATCATATTTGGCGTCGCCTCGTGGATTTTGTTATTACAAAGCGAAGGGTTTTATTACCAAAAGGTGAGACCAAGAGCCAAGAGGAAAGAGCACGGAACAAAATGATTAATGGTTTGTTTGCCCGATTTCATGAATTGATGTGTCACATATGCTAAGCAACGTTCATGTTCGCTCAAACATGGTACAGAACTGTCTTATCGACTACCTGTGACGTCTGTGCGGTGTTCAGATTTATTTGAAAAGGACCGAAAGAGCAACATGAAATATGATTGGTCTCTACGTGCGCTGCTCTCATTCAATCATTACCATGTTAATAATCAAGGTGTTTTTAAATCGATTTCCAACCAGCTTCGTAGCTGATAGGAACAGAATAATGAGGACGTGTCAAAACCATAATCAATCAAAGTGATGAGATTTCTCGTTTTGTCTTTATATAAGCGACGGCTAAACGGTAGAGCAATGTTGAACAAAATATACATCACATGAAGGAACAGAGCATTAACCAGATGATGCTGTATCTCAAGTATGGTGTAGTTGTGGAAAAATAGGGGCTAAGTACATCAAATAAGGGGGTACATTGTTTATTCTAGGAAAAAAATGACAGTCTTCTGTTTACCATTTATACAAGGAAAATATGACAATTCTACCCAAGGCAATTTAATTAATCCTCATAAATTCATATCCTTTGTTATACCATTAGTCACATGGAAGAGTTCCTTAGACCATAAAATACGCGTTGAGTTGTCCATTCGGCAAGGAACATGGAAGCTGTAATTTAATAATTAGATATCTTATAGTCATAATCATAAAGATATTAGTAGAGGACTCGCAGAGAGCTATATTTGATGTTGTTTTATATGCTTATTCGAGGCTTTTCAAGCCATATTATGAATAATACAAATGGATGTAGTTCATTTTGTTTCAGGGTGCTACTACACGAGACTACGGTTTTCATCGGGTTTTTTTTTATTTGTTGAATAAATCACAAATTCAACTAACTCTTACTCACATATTCGATAAAGGATGTGATAAAATAAATTTGGAATAAAATTGACTCACAATACAAATATTTACAAAAATATTTTACAATACTTTCAAGTTGTGATACGAAAATGGCAACAACTGCTGTTTCTGTACACAAGTCAAGCATACTTTCACAGGCATGCCTGTCTGATAACTGAATTGACTTTAGTCTCTGGACAGTGGCAAAACCAAAATATCATCGTTGCATGCGAAGAGTAAATTCAATTCACCGAATGCATCTCTTCTGTACGTTATGCTGATTGACATGTTCATGGAGTGGCCGGTAGAACCCATCAATCAAACTACCAATTCGTGTCACAAACCGTTCTTTTCGAAAAGACATTTGACTACCCATTGCATCGTATTGGAAACGAGCACTTCCACTACAATTCTCCAGTGAAAAACGTTGTTTTGTGTTTTTGTGTGACACAATAAAGTTCCTTTTTGCATAGTTCGGATTGATATTTTGGAGAGAAACTGAAAGCGATACATTTAAATCTAAAACATATCTCCTTTAAGACAAAATGATTTACTATAAAAAAACAATGAGTTAGCATCTGTTGAAAATAAACTGATTATTTTTTTGGTAATATCCGTAAATGTCTCACCACCTCCTTGCATCAAAAATTGATCACTAGCAATCAACTTGCCCTACTTATTGATAGTTTAATCCTCAGTACAAACCTCCAACACACAGGCACTAATAGTAGTATTTTCATTTCACTTCATAAAACAACTTTTTAGAATCAGGAAAAAGGTTCGTGGCCTCTCTATAACGATGTTTTCGTGCTAAAAATTGACTTTGAAAGATTTTGTTTTGCAAAGATGGCCGGAATTCTTGGGGTAATAGTAGGTAGAACACGGACCACCTTTGTTTGCAAAGCTCACGCTGACGGGGTGTAGACCTTTTGGATTTGATATTTACATTGCTTGGTTTGATGTTTGGATATAATTTACCCGTAAAAGGTAACCATTTCCTTTCGCTATCCTTCGGGATGTCGAATAAATATTTGCTCGGGAAAGCTGTTACTATATTGGGTTGAAAACGTTTTGTAAGCTAAAGTTGGTTAAAGTCATTTAGATTATATGAAAACCATGTAGAACTTTTGTATAAATCTGATTTTTTTTAAATAATGGCTAACATAACACCAACACCGAATACTTTGTAACGTAAAGCATAATAAATTTCTGGAATTTATAATAATATGAAGCAAATGTTATTCATAAGGTGCGATGGAGGAAATTGATTGTGGTTCAATAAATTATTTACAATTCTTTACAGTCTTTTTTAATCTGCTAAACGAATGTTTTTTTATCCTAAAAAAATCTTCAATTAATGTAATCTTAAAGGACAAAGGCAAGGCATGACAGTAGCCACCAAACCGACAATTTTACAATAACGAAAAAGATTTCCACCGAATTGTAGAACCTGTTAGAACACTGATTGCTACTGGTTACTAAAAAGATTTCATCCGATATGACTCTTAAGGATCATTTATAAAGGACAAAAGTGGTTCAGTGATCCTACCGCAATTAACGTTACCATTTCTTGCCACTCCGCCACTGGTCCCCCGAAGGTTCGGGTAGTGGCTGTTGGCAAACTTCTTCGGACTATTGACGATAACGGCACACAGTACGCCAGTAAAATCCTAATTTGACTATCCGACCGCTTTAGTTTCGCAAAACCATCGTTTCCCGTTTGAAAACCAGCAATATCCGTATAACGACCCTCGTCAAATTAACACGCAAATTAAATTTCCTCAAGTTACTCTACCTAGACCTTTTGCAAAGGCGGTTCTTACCGATTCTTACGGAAAATATCAACCTAACAAATTTATCTTCAAGCAGTGTTTATGCTCCATTGGATGATCGTGTTCGCGCAAGTGTGTCATTTCCATACCGGGTAAGGGCAAGGTGTTACTGACTGGCTTGCAAACAAATGCTCGCTTCATCTTCCATCGCTTTACCCTTCCATCATTTCGATCCGTCAATTAGCGGAGCACCTTAACGAAACGAAACCCAAATCCAGCTCATTGAACCTTCTAGTAAAAGTTCATCGTTCCTTATGTGCCGTTCGATCGTACCAGGGAGAGGGAGAAAGGAGTTCTGGAAAGGAGTTTTTGGAAAAAATTCGAATAAAATCTGAAGCTGCTGTGTTATGAATATATTTAAAGTCTTTTTCGATTATTTTTATACCTCTTTGAATTAATAAGTTACCTATCAACCAAATTTAAATTTGAACTCCAAATTTTTAGCACTTATTTGAAATTGCTTCCAATTTTAATCGTCACTTTACTTAACACAATAAAAAATGATATTTTTTTACAAAAATATTGTGTTAGAACAGAATTTTTCGGCAACATTAGCTTGCTGAAAGATATAAAAATACGTACATTACTGCCATTGCGATTATGTAGTTGACTACGGTAGAAGCTTACTGCAATGGCTTACTAGTTTGTTCAACCGTGAAAGGTTATCCTTTCTTGAAGTAGTTGGTAAGGTAAGCCGGGTTGGTGTTTCAACCTTTATTGCAAAACAGCAAGGTGTCATTGTTCAGTAAAATGCCAGTGCGTATCGCTTAACATAAAGTGCAGTGATTTGGAAAAAGGATTTTCAATGCGCCTAAATTTTAGGGTAGTTAGTATTTTACACTGCTCACTTGAAATCATTCGTTTGCGTTGCCTTTAAGAAATGTGTATTGCACGAAAAATAAAAGGAATTGTTCTTTATAAAATGTTAAATAAGAAGCAATCTATGCTTAAGAATAGTGTTACCACACCGAATCAAATTTGAATTCTTATAACTTATTCGATAACTTCATCAGGCGAACTGATTTCATTATACTCTAGCAGTTAAAATGCGTTGAACCTCGTTAACCATATAATTTTATTGTAGAATATTCACAGCATTTGGAGACGCATTGCTGCGTATTATGAAATTTCGTTTTAGGCATCGAAATGATTCTTACAGTGGATATGTGGAATGATATTAACTTGACTACTTTGCGCCCAAAAAATTGTAGATCGCCAACTTCAACAGACTGTATCATATCCGAAAGGCGAATGTACGCTACATGGAGACGCATGGTTGTTTACAGCTTTCATGATGTTCTATAAACTACTCTATAATTTTAGAATGAAACCATCCAAGAATTATCTAACGTACATTCAACCTTTAAAAAAAAAATCCTAATAATTAAAAGACCGGATGAATATCAAATTAAACATAAAACATTGCTTTAACGCTTACTTCGGCATCTTTTTGGTACTAAATAGACTTCTTTACGTCTTAATCTAATGCACAGTCCAACAGCTTCGGCTATCATAGGATTGCATCACGAATAAGCGTAGTAGCCACAAAAAAAAGTTGTAAAAGTTTAAGGGCAGTAAGACACGAACACCCAAAGATCACTAGAAGAAAAGGTAACTGAAGCCAAACTAAAGAAGGAACAATGGTAAGTGTTTATCTTCTGTGTCATAACATTAGCAAAGGCTTAGTCTTCTCATCATTTACACATTTTCACGCCCAAAGTGGTGCTTCTCGCAGAGCCAAAAGCGGCACAACTTTTCCTTACCTTTTGTCATAACTTTTGTCCGACATCCTTCAAGATTCATGATGTGGTAAGGTTGATATAACTCCGGCAATTTGGCACTCCGTGGATAATGTGTAGTTTACGAAAATTTTGCGAAGAATTTAATACGAGCAATGTTTTTTTCATTGTACAGGTGTAACTGGTACTTTACACACCTCACCCGAAAGATACGTTTCGAAGGGCAAAATAATGTTAGAATTTTCTATAGTATTTTAAAAACTAAATTCTGTATGAATGCCAACAAATTATTATTATTTAGCTTCACTTTTAAAAAGTTTTCAAGCTGAATAAGAATTTTACTAAAACAGTGTCTGCCTTCCATTCGCCATTGCTGGAAACTAATACAATCCTAACGTGCCCCATAAAGACGCACCTTGAATGCAAATACTTACGATCAAACTTTTCTTCCTTGCGAAGAAACCTGATAGTCCACCAACCAGCCAACTGAAAGAGCGAAAAGAATGTAAGAATGAGCATGAAAACACGCAACACGCCAGCCAAGCAAGAACAGTAAATTAATGATATTGTTCGCGGTGTAGCAGCTATGCTGCACCTAGGCCAGGTTGAGCTTTTAATGTAAGACCAGCGCGAAGCGTACACGTGCTTGTACGGTTTCCAAACGACTAATAGCTCTCAGGTCCGACCATCGTACGATATCCATTACACGGGAAAGTACATCCATCGTGATGAAGTATGGTCGGTAAAGCTTTGTTACGCGAACGGGGAACAAAAGAGAAAATGTTGGGAAATAGAGAATTAACTACCGCATTGTTTTTGCTGCGTTGGGTCTTGAGTAACCAGACAATGTTTCTTTGAAAACTTTCCCGGGAAACTTTTTTTCCTGCTCATTATAGGCAAGCTTAATACTTGGAGCAGGCAAAGGGAAATAAAAATTAGCAAAAGAAACCTCGAAAGAAGCATAAATGAGCGAGGTAAAAGAAATGGGAATCTGTACAATCCCAACCAGCAGTTTTAGTTATGCAATTATGCGATGGTGAATAGTTTAATAATTTGTTGGTGTTTAATACTATCACATTGTGCAGAACGCTTCTTTACGTTAAGTTATCCGATGAAAATTATGGTTGAATTAGAATGAATAGGTTGATAGGAGTTTTATGTTTAATCATTTTAGAAACGTAAACAATTGTCTAACAAATGAGGAATAAGGAACTTTAACATCGAAGTACAGTTTGTTATGCAATCAAGCTGCACGAATGCTATGTAACATACTGCTACATGTGAGCTGAAAATTGGCAAGAATCAATGGTATGGATAGTACTTCAACCTACAAAACTTTGCTTCTTCTGACACTATAATTACACAACTCATTGTTTGCTTGAAATTTCTCTGCTAAGATTCATGATAACAATAGCGAGACTGTTTTAATTGCCGGAACCGGATATTGTGTTTCTGCAATTTTATACACCAGCTCCATCCGCACGGCTGTATGAATGTGAGCAATTGTTTTCAAACTTTAGCATAGGGCCGGAAATTTATTTGCTGTCAATATGGGACATGATGGAAACGTTGTTATTAATAAGAAATTATTGATTATTTCACTAGAATATAATCAAAATAATAAAGAATATATTGTCATTTGTTCGTACTCGTTAGTCATGAAACCGGTTGGCAAATAATACAAAGGAAAAAAACTCGAACTGTAACGGTTATCTACAGAATAAAGTATTGACACATTGCCTATAAGCGTAATAGCGATTCTACCCCAATCAAAACAGAAAATTGACAATCATAACATAGGTTTGCTACCGAGGTTTATAGTTTCAAATTGATCGCAAATAGGGAGTTGTGTCAAATTGGCGTAATACGCAAAACATAGAGTGCACAACGAACGTTAGATTAAGAAAATTTTAAAGTAAAGTTAAACTAAATTATAATCTGATCGTGAATTATAACTTTCCGTTTCGTAACATAGTCATCTCCTAACGAGCTGTTGGAGTAATAAAAAATTGCTCGATAAACTAAACTTTATGTGTAGTAAAAACCAAAACCAAAACACAACATCACCGTACAGCATCCTTCCACTGGCAATCGAGCAATGGTGGAAACGAGGTGCAAATAAAGTGCCGAGTACAACATGACAGTTTTCAATTAGTTGCGCTTGTAGTTTATGTTTGTTCCAAACACTTCACCCTTGCCCCACTCTTTGTAGTCCTCGTCGCTCTGTTAACCACTTTTGGAACAAAAAAATTATAAATAAAACCTTCAGAACAAACGATGCACGAACTGAAACGGGTTTCTAATTTCACTCGATTTAGTTACGTGATCGGATCGCGAAAACGTTCGAAGGCTTTCAAAGGGGTTTGGTGTTTTTTATCCCTGCCTATACATGCATTAAAACTTAATCAAACGCTATTTTAATTACAGTTTGTCATCTGTTGACGCCATGAATTAAAATCACGCATCAACTAAAAGCTGGTTATGTAGTATAAGTTGATTGTAAAACCTATGATATACTGTAATAAGGTTATCGTTACTTCAAAGCAAATGTAAATTGATTGGACCGCGATAAAAAATAATCAAATATGTTAATAACAATTATGATAAAAACTAAGTAATCGATAAAATATCCTTAAGATCTTTCTAAAGTTTACATTGGTTGGAATAGTATCGATGCAATCCCGAATCCATTTTATAATTAGATTTTCTTGGAAATGTTACTTGTTCCAGACTGCTGCATGTTTTAAATTACACCACAAAGCTCAACAAAAACAATTTTTCAGTCACAAAGTAGAAACATCTGTTCCAACTAAAAAAGCAAAAGAAGCATTCGAAACCCAATAAACTCTTAATAACATGGCATCATTGTGTTGCTTGCCTTCTTTCCTCTGATATTGTCTAAATAAACCAATAATTTAGGTATTAAGTTTGCCTGGCAGTAATGCTACCGTATGTTCGACTTTCTCAATATTGTCCTCTTGGTTCATATTCTCCTTGAGAAGAACGAAACATTTAATCCCTATGCCGTGCTCGGTATGTGTTAAAGTGTTGTTTTGTGCACAAGATCTTTTCGATTGGTACTATAGACTTGACAGGAAGAGTGAGAGGTCTTTGTGTTGTAGTACGCTTCCGATAGCGTATTTTGTAACCACAAATGCGTGGCTGTTTCAATCAATAACAATGTGGTATCATCATGAGAACATTCATACCAGCGTAAACAAAAGCTATTTCTGAGAAGCAATTAAACAATCGTAGCTCGCAGTATGGAGTTTTATCGAGAATGAGTTCTAAAGAAATGGTTTAAAATGGGTTTCTTTCACATTATTTGCATTTCGTTGAATTTGTTAAATATTTGATAAACCAATTTAATCCAAATCAACACTTGTAGTTTACACATTAAAAACATTAAGTAATGTGTAAAACCATGTATGAATTATTTTAATTACAATCAAATCCACAAGAGCTAAGAAAATTTTCAGACATATACGTACATAATGCAGAAACAAAGTCAAACAAACAATCGACGAACTGTGTATGACATTTCAACAATGAATTAGTTCAGAAAGTAATTCAGAAGTGTACAACACTTTTGCTCCTCATTCCTTTTTATTTTTCCATCAATGTTTCATGACAAGCAATACGGGGTTGGCTGATCTTAATGATTAGAAAAAAGCACACCCCAAAGCTATTGAAAAAGATGTAATAAAAACATATTTTAAGTTAAAAAATAATCTTACAACACAGGGTGACGTGATATCTATGTGTAAAAAGTTTTCTAATCAAATAAATTCCGCAATGCTGACGACTTTGACTTTTATTTTGTTGAATAAATTGTTCGCTTTCATTTCGAGTACTTTAGTAATCTATGGCTCATATCTTCTGTAAGTTGCAGATCCATAAATTATTCTCACTTCTCGTGGCCATTCGTGCGTTGGGGTGTGAAATTATATCATTGGTGAACTTAATGTTAAAATTAGCTGTTTTTTTACGCCCACCATGGTTGAATTTCTCCCTTGCTTTTTCTTTTACATGCTTCGATGCAATATTTCTTTCTACTGTCGTCCTTTTCTTGTATCGTAATCCTAGAGTTAATCCGCCATTGCACAATGGTACGCAGCTTGGAACACAATGCTGCCTAAGCGTCAGTATTATGAGTGATGAAAAGAGTCGGTAAATAAGCTTAAACACCTCGTACTTTATCCTCCGGGTCGGTGTGACCATTTAATAGGCTGTACTAAGAAAATGTCCAGTACCTAAATTAAGGTGCCGTGTTGCCTTCGCTAAGCGGCTCAACGAAAGAAAGCATCGCCGGAAGCAGTATCGTCGTCTTGCGGGATGATGGAAGGAACGACACGCTTTGTCTGACCTTATCCAAATGATGCTGTGTTCATCTTTATCGCTTCCAAGAAGTACGTACGTATTTAAGGAGCTCCTTAGTCAACTCACCCGGAAGTACGGATGATCTCTGGGATAGACCATTTCATTTATTGACGTAGGTCATCTAAGGTTTTGGAATACAGGATTTAGCATCATTTCAAAATTATATTTAATTATTTAATTTATAAACAATTAATAAAAATTATGCAAATAAGACACATATAATTTATTGTAATAAAAAATAGAGCAATCCAATTTCACATTCAATACCAAATATTTCCGAAATTCAAATATCGGCAATTAACATGATATTTGATTATAAATAGCTATTCGTGCCAATGAAAATAAGTCTTAAATTGAAAAAAGACCGCATTTCAAAGGAACCTTAACCTAAGGCCATAATAGATATATGTGTATTCAATACCATTAGCAAGAAAAGATACTCAAAAATGCACTTTTTTTCCAATTACCAGAATGCTCAAACAAATGTGACGAATTTGGTTGGAAATTCGTATCAAAAGTCAGTCAGTCTATTACATTGTGCTTTGTATTATCATATTGTATAATGTAACAATTATTTATTTGGTACAGTGATTACTCTCTCATCAGCAATTTAAAATTAGACTGCATCAAACACTTGATAACCCGCTAGTGTTCTTTCGCTGTTTACGTTCTTTCCCTTCTGCGTTGGGAAACGAAAACTACAGTGTCCAATGGGCGTCAAGGAGCTATTATAACCTTTTTGTTATCTCTGATATTTGCACAGTGTCTGTAATCATCTCCCTTCACCGAGCTATTACTTACCATTACAAAAACGTTGTCATGCTCTATTGAATCGTTATCAACTGCATGCTGTTTATGTAACCTACTTACTGCGCATCGGGTTTCCCATACTTGGCGATGCATATAGTTTCTTCCAACGAAAGCAAAGATGCTGTTTGTACAAGTGGTTCAATGTCGAATTTCCCATGCCGGAGAAGGTGAACTGTCTGTAGGTTTTGAAATTGTATGTCGGAAAAAAACAAACGACTTTCTCTTAGAATCTAGCAGCAGTTATATTCAAGTTAGCTAAACATGAGTTCAACGGCACTTGAGAAAAAACTGTTGCAGAAACATATCACACAAAAAAGATCTATGAGCAAAGAAGGATTTAATAAGTGGGTGTATTTTCAAAGTTGAAGTTAGCAAGATATTTTTTAGTTTGTTTGTATGCCGACCAGGAGGTATTCAAAGATATTTTGAGTGGTTTTAGCTTATTATAAAGACGATCAATTGGCGATACAAAATACAAATCATGTGAACAACTTTATCCAAAACCGAACTCTTGTTTGGTTTACAAATCGCTATACCATTTGTATTTCAGCTGTTAGGGCAAACTTTTCTTGTTTTCGTTGTTACATCTAATCTAAACACACATTTCTAAATCGCAAAAACTGACTACCGTTGCAACCTAAACATATACAACCTCCAAGCCTCACACTAGTTTCTGAGGTTGGGTAAAAGTTCAACCGAACGTTATGAAGATGTTCCCGAGATAGTTCAATCTTTCCCGTACCTCGAAAATGCTAAATCCGCTCGAGTCTACATCACATCACAACTTGTTCATTCGCTCGTTTAGTGGATTTGGAAACCCAATACGAACGGACCCTCTGTAAAACCTGTATCTCACTTGAGGTCAGGTTCGCCTATTCGTTTGTTGTTTCCTCATAAGCTTCGGTAGTCTTTTATTTCGTTAAAGGTGGATTCCAATGAGATGATAGTTGTTGAGAGATTTTATAAAAGTAAAACTGGTTTCAAACAGGTTGCTTTAACATTTTCTTGGATTCAACATATTGTTAGTAATCATTACCAGCTTACGAACCCTTAAATAAGTCTCACCCAAACAAAAATATTCCATACAATTGGTATTGCTTAATTCCTGACATGTTTCACATACATTTCGTTAGAAAAGCAAAATATCGCATAAAAAATATTCAGCAAAATAAAGAACTTCACATCGATTCTGAATAAAAGCAGCTAGAACAATTTCCAGACAGTATTTCACGTGCAGCACTATACGAAACGAAAAAAAACCAGCTTCAAAGCAGCTGCTTCAATGCTTCAAGAGTAGAGATAATGTAAATACCACCGAGTAAGGGCAAGAGAATGATTTAAAAAGCAAATGCGCTCGCTTCTTTTGTATCAGATGTGTTGGTTTACGATGGAAAAATATCTGCGCTCACGTTGCCTGTGGCAAAACAGTGGATTTTACTTGTTTGAATTGTAAATCTAGCGAATGATTGGTTTCGCATGGAAAAGATAACGACTACGGATGCAATCATTGAGCTATACACCTGTCAGCGTGGGGGAATCATTTGCGGAACTTTTGATTTCCAAGTTCAATTGAAACAGACGGAACCCATGATGAATTAAAGAATAGTAAAAAATCTATTTTTAGAAATGCTTATTGTCTATTATGTCTATGGTTAAGACCAATACTTTGAACATGAAAGGAGGCGTTTGATTATCGACTTACTTATTTTTTTCAAAGAAATTTAGAATTTTCATATTCACTCACAAAATTGTGTACACAAAAATCCAACAGTTGATCCTTGCGGTGTTAGTGGTCCGAGGTTCTAAAATATTGTCGTTGTATCAGTCAGCAACCATAATATCGAAAACAAAGCAACGACACCTTGTTAATTCCCCGACGAACAAATTAACGTTGTTTCGATGCTATATTTAGACTTTACACCAATGCATTCTGAATCCCATTCAAATCCACTTATGGTTGAATATGTGTGCACGCTGCACTTCAAACTGGTGTGTGTGTGCTTGGCCTGCACTCGTTCACTCCCACAAGCTGATCGCAAACAGCGGGAAAGCCCAACGGAATGTGAAAACATGGTCAATGGCGTGCGTGACACAAAAAGCCTGTTTCCTGTTAAATTGAATAACCTCCATCGTGCGGATCGATTTTTATGCACTACGTTTATGTGAATATCCGCCACCGGTCGAGTAAAATGTCCATACTAATCCATCCACACAGTAAGGTGAGTCTTTTTGGCAACGAATTGATCAACGTGGCGAGGTTTACCGTGCACACAGTGCTGTGAGCAATAAAAATGTTTAATTAAATAGAAGCAATCGCACTCAATTTTCTATGGCCTGTTGACAGACGTGGCTTGTAGTACGCTCAATTGATTTCGCATTGATATGTGCGTTGACTGTTTTACAAATGAAATGGGACGGAATTGTCATTACCGGAAGTGCATTCGAGTTCGTTGTGCGCTGAACATGTAGCGATAGCTTTTAAGCTTATTGTTCTATAGCAGTGTTAGATCAGGGTTGATAAATTACAAATAATGAGTTTGTTTTTGTCAACAATTGTCAGTGCAAATAACTTCTAAACATTATACATATTAGTGCATAAATTTAATGTATTTAAATTTATCATCAAACGACAGGAAAGGGGGTTTAATTAAGGTGATAATATTTGTTAGGGCTAAGGGACAAACGGTACTTGTCGATTATAACTAAGAAAACTAAACATGATTATTTTAAGAAGTCCTTTTTTGGAATATATCTATATTCGATTTTAAAGTGCACTTATAAGTTCAAGGAATTGTTATTTAGTGTTTATTCATGTGGATTGAAGGATTCCTTCAGTTTAACGTTGGATAAACAAACCAATTTTCGCATTAACATTTCCAGGCTCTAGTTTTTGTCGCATCATAGAATCGAAACTGCGGAAAAAATAAATTAATTTGAATATGAACAGTTTGCCTAGTTATATTTTTCAGCGTGTATTGCAATAATTGTTAAAAGGTTATAGCTCAAGTTTCGTTCATAGATGTTCAAACTTTGTCAGTGAATGTGGACAGTCCAATTTTGCTGAAATTGACCGAACAATTTTCCTTATTGTTTATCTTTAAATTACATACTGACCAGCAAACAAATACAAGGTATTTTAATGCAAATAATTATATAATATTACCTCAATAAGAACTAATCAAAAAAACCAATCTCTAGTTCATCAGTTTTCAGATTTTTTAGAAATATTTAACGACTCATATCATCATCGACTATATGAACAAACAGATCGCGAACCGTCATATCATTTCTGTTTGAGGTACAAAATAAATTAACAATTCTACAGAAAGCAACTACTACCGACATTGGACGGAGATCAAACAACTGTTGGACCATAGCTATTCGCAGCATTAAATTCCCATGAAGCAATTTGGACGTTGTCTTTGTTTGACGACCGCCATAATTGAATGCAGCCTTTCACCTGCTTCGCTCGGGCATAAATCAACAATAACCGTACAAGCATCCATATAAACTCGTTAGCCTACGACGCCGCCAGTATCTGCCAGATTAGCTAATTCTGAACAATGATTCAGTTTTAGGCTGGGCACCGGTGCTGCGATTACGTCCCGCAAATTAGTTCGATGCGATGGTAATTAGAACAATAAACAATTATAATCCAATTATAATCACAACCAAATGAAATTAATTCCTCGATGAAAGTATCGAATGTGCACGCGCTGAACAGTACGCAACTAAGTATGAATTGGAATGCGAAATGTGTGGCGAATTGAAATGTCTATGTCACTCAAAATTAGTTTTCCCCACTTTAAACCGATTGCCGATGCATTTAAGTGGGAGATTTCACATGTTTTACCGTAAGAACTATGATATTTCCAATAGATCTTCAAAATGCAGATTTTATTAGAAGGTATCTCTGTTAAACGTACTCAGACGAAGAGTATAAGCAGGATTGTCTTTGTTGCCCCAGCCGTTGTTGTGTTTACATGCGAAAGATTCACTGCCTCTCATCGTAAAATTCTTTCTCCTAAAAAACAACATCCTCGTAAATATGTTATTCAGCAGAGACAATGTGCACCGCATGATGGAGAGATAAAGGGAACGCAAAGATAAAAAGATATGCATACATCAATAGACAGGACACAGGCCCTGGACCAACGGACCCATTCTTTCAAATACTGACTCTTGGTTTTCATTGTCGCAGACAAAGCACTCCCTTCTAGCGATAGTGCAGGAAAGTTTTCATCTAACGAGTTTCGACTTGTTCGGCCCCGAGCCGAGGTAGCCGAGCGCGTGAAGGGCCTCGACAGCAAACGCATATGTGTGAAAAATAACTCCGAGGCATTGTTATCTAGATTTTACAGCACTGCTTCCTTTTGCCAAAGGGTGCACACTGGTGGCTCACATGGTCGGTTTATTTATTACAAATATTAGTTTTCATCTCGTTTGTAACGAAAATAACTTCCTAACTATCCAACTTTGTCATACGACATCCTTGATGGTGCCCGACGCCCGGCGCTCAGGGGTTTTGGCGAAATGATACTGACCGGATGTGGACAGAGGTTGTTAGCGTTAGGGCATATGGAACTTTTGCCCGAAAGAGGTAATTGACTGTGCTTTATACAACTTTGCCAACCGTTGGATGCACGGTTTTTGCGGACCCCTTAGCATGGAGCGTAGTTTTCCCCATCTGACAGGGAATGAAAAATGAGAAACAGGTTCGATAAGGTGTTGCGTTCCGACAGCCTGGATAGGTGGTACAGACACCAGTGTTGCTGCAATTTAATAAGAATTCTCCCTGTGTTCGTCGTTGTGTTACAGCTTATTCATAAAAACACCAAATGTAGCACGTTGTCGGTACAAAGAAAGAACTAATTACTGGAAATTATTTTGCTTTTCACGGAACTAAGTCACTTAGCATGGTGAATGAAGAAAATCTTTGCTTTATTTTTTTATGGTGACGTTTTCCAGAAAACAGCGAATTGGTTAGGTTGTATTTGCAATTTTTCTCGTTATGCCAATTGATATCTTTTAGCAAAATTACGCGATCTTTTATGTATGATCGATCGCTCTAGCTTCTTCATCGAAGTCATAGCAGCAGGAAATGTCATCCTCTACAAGAATGATAAGTAACCAGCCACTATCTACTATGAGGCGCTTTGCAGTGACAGCATGGTTTTCATAACCCGTCAACTCTACCCGTCCTGGTTGCGCCATGAAAAAAATGCAACTGCGTCTGGTCCCATTCGGAAAGGCTTGGGTATTTCACGTCCAGGCCAACGATGCGTGCACAGCATTAATGTGTGTCATTCCACACGTCGTTGCAGGTTGAAGAGCAGCCAAACGAACCGCCCAAATTTCATTGCCAGCACGGACCTCAAGAATGTCAACTGAACATTTTGCACGGTTGCATTCTTAAAAAGCTACCCCCCAAAAAGGCATTTACCGTGGTAGCATGTCTCATGAAGAACTTCCGCACAAACTTTGAACAGGTAGCATGATTGAATGCATCAGTTTGTGTTGAAAATGTTTTTCTTTGTTTCATGTTTTTCGACACTCTTTGCTAAAAGTGTTTGAAAGGAAGCAAGGCATATAGAAACTCCATCATTAATTGCAGCCAAGGGCTAAAGGGAGTTAGTTTGTTGAAAAGCTTGTCATCGAAACAGAAAACGTGGATCGATTGCTATTTGTTGTTGATCACATGATCCTATTTTAGCGTTTGGTTGAACATACCGTAGAAACATTGACTGTCCATAATTAATTATCAAGATTATACAATTAATCTAATTCTAGTAGTTCAAAAATAGGCCCTCATAATTTTCAATTAAATAGTTTTTTTTCGCCGGATTGTTTGTTGTAGAGTATTGATTCACTATGTTTCGAAGTTATATAAACGAATTCATTTTTATTAATTTGTTTTATATTTTGAATAAATTGCAATACTCACAAGAACGACCACTACCATCGAAACAATTCCTACCACTGCAAAATGATGTAAAAATGAAATAGTTTCAGGAAGTTGCTTACGTTCTTCTGGAAATGAAATAATAACTAAGGCGTGTTCAAAGTTGCATAAACATTTTGAGGCGTAAGATTTCCCCAGCGACACATAATTGTTTCCCTTATACTCCGGACCGTAACGCATGGACAATGTCCTATTCGTGTCATTCTCCACGTCGCAAACGTACAGCTGAAACACTCCAATCTGTGTGGTGGAATTGAACTCACGATGATACGTAGCCCGCACAGATGTTGCATTCCAAACGGTGAACGATTGTGCTGGTTTCTTATAATTGCCATGCTTGCATGCCAATTTAATTCTCATTTCAAAAGTATCGAACATTAAATCGGCCGATATGCAGCGGGGAGGAATGATGTCCATTTTCTGAAAAGCTGAATCCATCGTTCCGAAATCGATGGAGGTTAGAATTCCCGTAAATTCGAAATACGTTTCGTTAGATGGCCGATCGTTGTACGTATAATCACAGCCACTCTGCACTGTTCGAGCAACGATAGCGAACCACAGAAGTTTCGCTACAAGATACATTTTTTCCGTCAGGTGGTTAAGATTGCACGGAAAGCTACACCTGATGTGAAAGATTTCTAATGTCTGTTCACGTCGCGCAACAAGTTGAAGCCTTTTATTACTCATCAGCAAGTATAAGTTGAAGCACTAATTTTTGTTTCATGAGCAGCTGAAAGCTTTTAATGATGAACACATCGGGAAGGATAAATGGAGTAGTAAAATGTCATGTTGATTAGTTTTTCTTTTCTTTTAAAAATATCAGAAATAATATTTTCAATATGAGTAATTGACCTTTGTTGTAGAAAAAATCATAATAGAGCCCCCAAAACTTTAAACGAACAGTCACTCGAATGCTAGGAAATACTGCGCATAATAAAGGAGGAAAATAATAAAAACATTTAGCAAATGATTTTTTTTAATCAAAACGCTAAGTACATCAAACATTGTAAGATTTGGGTGTGAAATCAAACAACGACTCAACAGCTTTCCATTCATGCAACGGTACTAGATCCCCACTAGATTTTTCTAATATTTCTTTCTTTCTTATTTATCAACCAAAAATTCTTTATAAATTTCGTTTTATTTTTTATGTTATAGGTACCAACAAAACAGCAATGAAAAGAAATACATGAACATTATAGGAATCAACCACACTGTTGAGGGCTTAATTTTTTGCTGATCCTTAGCTGTACCGTCCAGATTATCCATTCGCTTGGACACACTTACGGCGAAGCTTAGAAACATTACAATCTCTATGTGGTTAGTACAACTACAAACTTTTCTAGAAGGTTCTACTGGAATATTCGTATATTGAGCGATCATCAAAGGCTTTCTTGCGTTCACTGCAAAGCCTCCCATTTTTCTGGAGGATGGTTCACAAATCAAAACTTCCAGAGCACCATCCATGAGTATATACTTTACATGTTCGTTTGATGGTCGTAAGAGTAGTTCGGTGGTGCTTTTGCGTTTGCGGGTTTTTGTGAGCCCCTCGCAAACTATTGATACGTTGAGCCGACCGTTGATAAACGTAACGAACGTTTTCATGCACAATCCATTGCTGTGATCAATCCCTTCAATTGTGTCCAGTCCGAAATCTTTCAGCTCAATGTAATTAAGCAAACCTTGAAAGTTTATATCGTTTGTAGGGAGCATATTGTTTCCCCAGTACGATGGACACTGAGAATTGTTTAACACAAGTCCAACATAGAGTTCGATAAGGCCAAGCAACAACACGTAATATAACACGCCAGCGACACTGTTCCGCATTATTTTCTTAATGGACAACCGTGATCTGCATTGAAATAATTACTACATTACATTTACTATGAAGCGGAAGACATTGTCCGGAAATCATTGATTCCGGAAGTAAAATGAAATTACGTTACAACCGAATAATACTTCCGTGTTATTATCTGTGATGATGCCATACGCTCCAAAAGCATCTTTGGTTGTGGCGTAATTGCTTCCATAATTGTGGAGTGTTTCTTTGTTGCAAACAAAACTGTGCTGAGTTCTCGATCGATATCACACATTTCAATCACCCCGAATATCTTTCATTTATATTTCTCAACTGTCATGATTTATTCCGCGGTTGGTAGAGTAGACGATATATAAAAATTATGCAGGAATCTTTCCCTGCGCATTATCATACCAGATGTGCAACAGTGAGGAGCATAAACCGGGTGAAACAGTGAAGCATAAAAGCGATTACGTTCCTGCTCGTTATCGTCGTCGGTGGGCCACATGTGAGAAGTTTTCTAGTGCAGCCATATAGTGAACTCGCACATTGCCATAATCAATATTTATTACCTTCCGCTGCTTTTATTAGAATAAACAGAAGTTTATGGGTATAATCGAAATAAAGCACACACCATGGTCGTTATAGCTCACATTTGACACAGGTAGCACTGCAAATGTCATCCCGTGTACTACGTACCGCTAAACAGCGTTGTTTTTCCATCCAACGATTCCGGTACTTTACACAAGTGCAAAAAGGCAACCAAAAGCATGATTCATGATATTGCGGGTAGAGTTATTGTGACCATCCTCCAATCCGTATTTGCACTTAACCACTGCCGATCTTAGCTGTTATATATTTTTTAATAATTTCTGCAAAATATATCTTAATGAAGATTTTATGCGCATTTGAAGTAAAATGTATTTTAATGTTTGATCCCTTTTTTGGTGAGATTTTAATTCACGTCAAAAAGTTGCAAATAAAATAAAACTCATACTTCTTATGTAAGATAAGTCTTTAGAAAAAATGCAATGATTCCCATTTTGAAATGTAATACAGAAATCATTCTAAACTGTTTCAACAAACCATACCAATGTCTTCAATGTCAATGTTTCCATCCAGTTAAGCTTGGTCTGAATTTCCCAATGGGCACGTGGAACGACTTCGGTCATTTAATGTCAGAACACAAAATCAAATTTTCTTTCATTGGTTTTGGTTTACTTGGTGTATTTCGATCGTAACGGTAAAGCTCGTACTGTATTGGGTTTCTTCATTTCTAATGTCGTTTGCAATTTTGATGGAAAATCTGGGCCAAACAATTATTTTTCAAGCAGTAAAACAAATACGCTTGTGACACATAAAGTTGAAACTGTATTTGAAAACGAGCATTTCAACGACGCTTTCGGGAAGCATTTAATGTTATGCTTTTTCTTGCTGTTGAATATATTTTATTTCATACAAATTTTGTTAACAGAATTTCTTAAACAATTAATGTTTATAGATTTTTGATAGCTTAAAAAGCTAAAGGTGCATGTGATTTCAAAGTAAAAAGATTAAGAAAAAGATTTTTTTTGCTTTTCGTTTTACGTTACGTAGTTTCAGTTAAAATTTAAGTTACATCAGCAATTGCAATGACGATGGGTATAACATGATTTTATTTGAACAACAATCAAGTTATAAAACGGTGTATCGTGCGTATATAGATAAACCAAGACGAACGGGTTTGAATATACAGAACTGTCCGAAGAAACACGCCGCCAGACAAATGACTACAAAATATTCCGCCATTTCAGGTAAAACCTATTACATTTCAAATTATTGGAAATATTACAGTAAAGTACCAAGTAAGTTGACTAGCTGGTTATTCTATCCGTTATATAACAATTAAACTGAGGGTAAAAAGTTTTTCTTGAGTTTTAATCTAAAATAAACCAACCCAGTGTGCAATTTTAACGTGTTAAAAATGAATATCTGGTTATTGATGCTATGAATACATTAATACAAGAAATTAATTTAAGCTTGCTACTTGGAAACACTCACCCCCCCTACATTCATTCATCTCATTAACCCATAGCCAATACCATGTCACACATTACATTATGGTTCCCATTTGTCTCCTAACCCACCACCGATCGTACCGCGGTACAAGTTTTTATTTTCATTAAGCTTGTTATATTTCCTTTTTTACGTTTGCAAGCAGTTGCGAGTCTGTCGTGCGTAAAAAGCATCAACAGCGTTTCTAATTGAAAAACTTTCCAGTGAGTGTTCATCGAAATGAAAAAAGGAGTGTACTCAAGTGTCAGTGGAGATAATGAGATTACGCTTAGTGGGTTCGATGATGGTTACAAGTTCGCTTCAATGAATGATAATGGTAGTGTATAACAACATTTGTTAGAGTTTCTGTTCTACAACAACAAAATAAATTCGAGAAAAATGTTGCAAATAAAATGAAAAGTTTTTAAAGAGAAAAAAGTTTAATAGAATATAAGGAAATCACAAAACCAAAATATGAATCATTATTTTTAAGTGATCTCAAACCTGTTAACCCACTGTTCTTCTTAATAGATTCAAGAACGTCTTATCATATTTTCCCCAACTGCAAGCTTATGAATAAATATGATCAGCTTCCTTACATCCATCTGATACAAACACTTCGTCGGATTTCAAAATGTTATCATATTTAAATGATTTCCATTGGAATGAATGGTGTCAATAAGTTGTCCAATACGATGGGACAAAAATGTTGATGCCATTATTCAGACTAGACCGACCCTTTGCGTCCATCAATCATTGGCTAGAAAGGATTATGAATCGGTAATAGTGTGTGCCATTTAAAGCAGTCATTACAAACATTCTTCCCGACTTTTATCATTTATCTTCATTAGGAGCAGAGTGTCATTTGTCAATGCTTTCGTCTATTTGCTCTTGCATATTTTTCTATTTCAATTTTCAAATATGAACTCTAAACTTTTTAGATCGTTAGTAAATATAACTCATACCGTTAGTAAATATTACATTTTATTTACTGAATATAGAAATAGAAAATGATTGTGACGCTCGATTAACAAATTTAATATTATTCTAACTCTGAGAACCGCATTATCTGATTTTTTTTCATGATAAACGGCCAGACCGTATTGCTACTTGAAACATGATTATTTAGTAAATATAAGACTAATTATGGGGCGGTCCGGTGGCCGAGGAGATAAGCGGCGCCGGTCGTAAACGGCAGGACCGGGGTTCAAATCCCATCCGGATCGTTCCCCCGTAGTGAGGACTGACTATCCAACTACGTGGTATCAATAAGTCTCGTAAGCCAGAAATGGCAGGCATGACCGAGTAGGTCGTTAGGCCAAAGAAGAAGATAAGACTAATTACTAATTACTCATTTAAGCAGTGAGTTAGCAATGGTGCATAACAGATTAATAGATGCGATTCGTACACTTCACTGATATCGACTGAATTTTGTCGACCAGCCCTTTATATAAAACGGTTTAAGTAAATTGAATTATGAATTAGTTTATATATTTTTCTGACTTAATAAGATATTAACTAGGAATCGTAACTAACAAACATGACTGTGATATTTAAGTTCTGAAACTGAAGTAAGCATACACCACGCACCACAGAATATTACGTTCAAGCCCATTAGTAGGATGTATATAAACCATGGTTTAATTAATGTTAATCAACACGGAAAAATCTACACCATGCGTGACAAAAGACCAGTTGGCAAATCATGATTGTGTGGCGTGTCTGCCGGCTGCAGTTTATAACGCGGACACGGTGTTTTCTATACGCATCACTTGAACGCCGGCCCCTTCCACTTAGCATGAATGTGGGGTAGAAAATATTCTTGAAATATATAAACAAACTCTGGCTGTTATTTGCGATGAAGATAAGAAGCAAACAGGAACCCGTCTCGGCAACACACCTACAGTCTAGACATACAAATGAATATAAGACGAAGTGGAAAGAACGCACAGATGCATCATTCTTGCCATTCGCTATAGAAATCGTAATTCTTTAACGAAGGGTTCTTTTGCAGGCTATGAGGATGGTAAAATAATCATAAACACGAAACCATTCACGCATTAAGGAACGTCTTTAATTATGGAGCAGTAAGAACTGGCTTTTACAAAATTATCTTTAACAGAAAAAGTATCCAAAAACATTTTGACATCTAAAGTAAAATTCTAAACAATTCCAAACACATAACACATATTCGTAAAGAAAGTATGTCAAACAGTAACCAATTGCACACAAGAGAAAACACAAGTAGATCAATAAGGGCATCGTGTAACTGCTAAATAAAAGAAAAAAAATAAGACAACAAAAAAGAAAACTAAACTAAGTCTACTGGAATATATATAGGTTACTGTAAATACCAAAAATGACTGATGATGAAATCCTGCAGCCACTGAGGCAGTAGCCGCTCAATCGATGACTGTCGAAAACGCTGAGCACGGAAAGTTCTCCCCGAACTTCAACAGCTGAAGCCACAGTGGCTGTTTTGCGATGCCGAGAAAACGGTGCCATTACATAAAAAGTAGCATGCATCCACGGGTTTTAGGGAAAATGCTTCATATCCGCTGCACAGTCCCACCGCAAGGCACGAGATGCAGTTAGTTCGCCTGCCTTGCTGGACAGGGAGTGCACGTTAGGTTAAAGCCAACGCTTTGTAAGAGTTGTTTCCCGCAAGCATCAACAGTGTTACTACGGCGAGAGTGCACGGAACAACACCGCACAGCTAAAAAGCGTATAAACCTTCACGGAAGCAAACGAGCGTGCTGACTTCGTTCCTGTTCGTCGCCTTGCCATTTTTCGGTTTAATATTGAACCTCTCGTTACCTCACTGGTCGGGAAGGCATCACACGGGTTGACAATATAGCTTTATCATGACCGAAAATTTTCATCACATTTCTTCCATTTTACGTTCGTTTTCAACCGAACCAAACGCAGGATATTATACCGATGCAGCAGGATGTGGTATGGCCTAAAGCGTTCGTTACAAGAAGAGCCCTTGATGTTCGAGCGTTGGACAAAAACGGTCGTCTTCAATCAAATATTTTCACTGTGATGCTCGTAAATTGTCACCGGTAGTGTCAGGTTGAAGTCAGATGGTAAAGCTTTTTTTGCGAATGTCCAGGCGGGAGCACAATGCAAAATAATTACAAAAAGTTGCTTTAGCTTATTTTTACCGTAAAAAAGGATTTATTAGCTAGCAGCTACTGTTACTATATTGCAGATAGTACGAGTGTATAATTTGTAAAACTTGTTACACTAAGGAAATTTAATTGAAATTGAAAATTATCAAAATTCTTAAGATACATTAGTTAGTTTTTTAAAGCAATTTTTGATACGAAATTGAATCAATTTTGTTTCTATGTGCTTTGCCTCTCATATACCTGAACATTCCAACTAAAAGTAAATGTTAAGGAAAAACAAATTCCTAACCAACAGCGAAAGAAAACAATCAATATTTGCTTACTCTTTACACTTTCTCTTCAGCTGTTTGGCTACAAAACTTTCCATTCGGAAGCGACCGGTGAAAACTTCTTTGACATTTTACAGTCTCGTTCAGTTGCCCACTACGGTTAGTATCAGGTGTGATGTGCGGATAAAGGCAAGCCGACAAACCATTCGACCAACCGATGGTCATCCTGTCACACACAAGCCGGAAGGTGAAATTATCCCTAACCACCACCGGAAGGATGCTTCTTTTCTTGCGTTGAGGTTTTTACCCAACATCCGATGCAGGCACAGGAACAGCGCGCCCTGCAGGGTGTTGGAGCATGACGTTTTGGACAAGAAAACTTTCACAAACATTTCTAGCTGATTTTAGAGGATAACCGGATATCTTTGGTTTGCCATTTGGAAGGAGCACCAGCTACGAAGACACCTACGAAACTGTTTTGTGAAAATAAATTCAGTCAAGAAATCTTCCTGTGCAACGTATGAATGACCACATAATCAATGTTCCGTTCGCATCGTACATAATGTCGATTTATGTTTCGTTTATCATACTTTTTTGCAGCACAATACATTGCAGCTTGTTGAACAGGACAATCAATGAACCGGACATTACCATCCTTCTTGGTAGGATGCAACGAGCTCTTGTAAATGTTCATTGTAAACTAAATTCCGGTGATTTGACGGTGGCCATGGTTCAACATAAAACTCAAAACAACAACAGCTAGTGGAATTTCTTCATGTTTCACACTGACTTCAACAACACGTGTTGCAAGCAGCATGGGTTTTAGTTTTTTTTTTCCTACTGCAGTTTTTAAAGTTGACAATGGTCAATATCGCCTGGAAGGTGACAAAGCCCTGTGGAGTCGTTATGGTACAGAAGAATGATGACCGTACTGAACTGGAAAGGAATGAGATTGGAGATCATTGGAACGTTACATTTTTCTTATGGAACGTTTCATTTCCGATGCAGGGGATATCCATGATCAAAATATACTCGACAGCTTCAGCATGCATCGATGGAGGCGCCTAGTCCTTTTGGACGTTTCGGTTGATTACGGAGCAAATTGAGGGATATTTGTCATCCCAGATGAAAAAGAATCCTCCCGTTTTCGGTCAATAACGAACACAATAGCTTTGATTGCATGTATGTATAATGTACGAGAAGTAAAGAGAAATTTATGTATAACGTACTTTAAACACTTGTTAGAAGACAGGAGTTTCCAATATACCTTCCATTTTTCAGAGTACAAAAACTCCACATAAAACCATTGTGCCAAGTAACATATAAATTTGAACACTTATTATATCTTTTAAATACCATATGCGTTGATAAATCAAGCAACTAAAAAAGTCACTTTAATTTAGACATTTCAGTGAACCTTTAATTTGTGGTTTTAATTTACTATGAACCAAACATTTACTTATGAAGTATGGACGTAAAAACCTTCTAATAAAAAACAAGAAAACCTAATATTTCTCTTTTATTTAAATAATAAAGTGTACCAGAAATTTAAAGTATTAACTTACAATAAACTCAACATTCATGTGTGGCTCGTGAAGTACAACAGTATTATTCTAAGTTATCAACAAGTTTCACAATATTCTGCATAATTTGCTCAACGCCAAAGTAATCAACATGTAAAACATTTCCTTGGAATTAACATTTTACATGAAGTAAAAGCTGCTGTTTGCACAAAATGAACCAGCTCGAAAAAAAGACAAAATGGAGACTGTTTTTTCTGTCTCACCCGAGGTGTGATGAGACATGCCACCACC